>CM067326.1:80167997-81367997 GCA_034376525.1 Nicotiana benthamiana | reverse complement strand
ATGAAGGACTTGGTTCTTCCTTCTTAATTTCCTTCTTCATAAACTTATATAATATTTCAATTAAATCATTTGAAGAAGTATCATCATCGCTTTCCGAATCACTTACCTCAACTCTTTTAGATGATGAGGCTTTGAAGGCAATACCTGGACCTTCACTTCTAAGATAAGGATTAAGAATAATGCTTTCATAAGTTTCGAGGTTACCTCTTAGTCCATCAATTGTGACATCCGTGATTCCCATCGACTCTTGGATGGCGTTTGCTTTGGAACGCCATTTGGGAGTGAGACTCCGTAGGATTTTTCGAACAAGATCTTTGTTCGTGTACACTTTCCCGAGAGCATGAAGATCGTTGATGATTTTTGAGAATCGTTCGAACATAATACCGATGGGTTCTTTCTCCCTCATTTTAAAGAGTTCATATTCATGTGTTAGAAAATCAACTTTAGATTCTCGGACTTGAGGCGTACCTTCATAAGTGATCTCGAGTTTATCCCACATCTCCTTGGCGGTTGTGCAACAAAAGATCTTCCGATAGTCATCCGGATTCACCGCACAATATAATAAATTGACGGCCTTTGCGTTATTTTCAACTTTATTGATGTCCTCGGCAGTATATTCGTCTTCCTCCTTTGGAACCGTGGTTTCTCCAACTTTCTTTGTCGGCATTTGTTCACCGTTCTTGATGATTTGCCACATACGAAAGTTATTTGATTGGATGAAGATTCTCATCCGCTCTTTCCAATATGTGTAATTTGTTCCGTCAAATAGTGGAGGCCTATTGGTGGAGTGTCCTTCGCTCATCATTCCTGCGTTCAATATTCTCAAAAAAAATATATCGTTCTCCCAACCAGTTAAGGCTTTCAGAGAATTAGGCTCTGATACCAATTGTTAGGATTTATGCCCGTCACTAGAGGGGGGGTGAATAGTGCGGCACAAGAATATTGATAAATATTGCGGAATTAAAATTGCAGGATTAAAGTAAATGCAGTAATTAAAAGATTAAGGAAAGGACTCACCAAATTTATACTGGTTCATCATAACGTGGTTAGTCCAGTCCCCGAGAGACTCTCTCGAGATTCCACTAACTCCGTTAAGCTTACGGGTGCCTAACAAACCGTTACACTTGCTCGTAGATGTACACTCTACAAGACTTCAACTTGCTCAAGGATACCTCACCTCAAGACTTCACCTTGCTCGTGGATACCGCACCACAAGACTTCACACACTAAGATTGAGGGTACTTAGCAAACCCGACAATCAATAAGAAGATATGGTCTTCTCAAACACCTTTCTCTTTTACAACAAGAACTCTCTAATAAGAGTAGATAAAGAGATACAAAATAAGCTCTATGAACAACTCAAAGTTGTCTCTCAAATGGCTCAACAAAAGCTCTATAATGATGCACAAATAATATCAATATGTATATGAATAATGAGAGGTGTTGTGTGTGTCAAATCAGCTCAAAAGACCTCTATTTATAGGTGTTATAAGTTGTATGTCCGTTGCTTAAATTGACAATCAATTATGCTGATTTTATCCAAGATAATCGATTATTGGATTTTGATAATCGATTATTGGCTTAAACGTTCAAAAATCAGAAGCTGATTTTATGCTAGATAATCGATTATTGGATTTTGATAATCGATTATCTGCCTGTCGTTCAAAAACATTGGCAACGGTCAGAGAATAATCGATTATGCTCTTTTAGATAATCGATTATTCTGCTTTGCGGAATTTCCAGTTTAATCTGGAAATTCAGCATAATCGATTATCAGCATATGGATAATAGTTTATCTAGCTATGCTGTCCAGAATTGAAAACTTACTTCAAAAACCATTTTGGTTAAAAATGAAAACGTTAAAATCATTTTGTTTGAAGTATTTGAAATATGTTTATGATTAATATGATTTGATAAAATGATTTTATGCATATTTATGATGACCTATGTTGAGCCAACAGACGAGATAACTTAAACGTTGCTCTTACATTGGTTCTACCTAACGACCTACGCCTTGGGTCTTCGGTCTTGAACTTTTGAGCTCGTCTTTGGCTTGTCCATGCAATCCATTCATCAATATGCTTCTCGGCATTCAATCTTGATTATTTGTCATATAATAACGTTGTTTGACACTTGACTTCATTGTTTGTCATTCATCAAAACCTATACCTGAAAATCATGCTAATACAACCAAAGCACACATATCATGGATAGAATGATTTTCTACACTCTTAAATCTTGGACGGAGTTCATGGGTTCTCAAGGTGATAATTATGATGAAATTTCACATCTAAATGAGCTTCAAGTTTACTTATCACATAGACATGAAAAGGAGAATCCAGACGGCTCTTTCGATCTTTTGGAATGGTGGAAGTCAAGGGAAAAATATTTTTCGGTTCTTGCAAAGATGGCTCGGGATATTTTATCAATTCAAGCTTCAACTGTTGCATCAGAGAGCGCTTTCAGTCAAGCAAGACTCAAATCGGTGATCAAAGAGCGGCGATGAGGGAGAGCTTGGAAAAATCAGTGCTTTTTAGAGATTGGATCTGCGCGGAAAGAAGAAACTTTGTAATTGCAGAATCACAACTGGTGATAGATGAAGCATATGAAGAAATGATAGAGGAACTTTCGAAGGATTTGGCTTCGCCCGGAAGTGGTGATGAACAAGCTTCGTTTCCACCACCACCAACACAACCTCCTCCCAACCTTGACGGATTTATGAGATTTGTTAGAGATACAATGTAGATTATGATGTAACATGTACATTGACACATCTTCTTTTAGTTTATTTTCCTTTTAATGGTGGTATTAGTACCTTGCTGTGCTCATTCCATTGGGGGAAGGAAGACTAAGAAAGATATGCCGTTTTGGTCAATAAAAATTATAAGTCATATCCTTGAATATCTTTTTTCTCAATATTTCTTTGTTTTTACTTCGATATCAATTCCTGAATATATATATAACATACAATATATAGCCTACAATATATACTACAATAATATATATACGAGAATATATATACATAACGTACAACCTAAACTACAAGAAAATATATAAGTAATAACATATATACATAAGATACAATATATATAAGAAAATATATATACATTATACATAAGAGATATAATATATATATACAATATATACTAATTAGTACAACACAATATACTAATTGCTACAACACAATATATACATTATATACAATATATACTAATTACTACAACACAATATATACATAATATATATCAATATATACATAATATACAATATATATAATTACTACAACACACTATATACATAATATATAATATATATTAATTACTACAACACAATATATACATAATATATATCAATATATACATAATATATAATATATACTAATTACTACAACACACTATATACATAATATAAAATATATATTAATTACTACAACACAATATATACATAATATATAATATATACTAATTATTACAACACAATATACAATGAAATATATATTATATATACTATACTAATAACTTAATACACCATATTCTACACTATACTAATTACTACTATACAAGATATTGCCTTAAAAAACTGTCAGGCCCAGGACCACTGTGGGCTTAGGCCCGTCACGGGTCGGTCTCAACCACCAGGACCGCCAGGCCCGGGACCGCCAGGGCAGACACACGAAGTCCAGGACCGCGAAGCCCGACCTGTTTAGGCTCGGGCCCAGGCTAGAAGACACCCGTAGCTCAATATGAGCTCGATCACATCGTTTTTACTTAGTGTTTTGTCATGTATCAGAGCATAGGCTCCGATCCTCTTTGATTCTCTCTTTAGCCACTCAATTTGCTCATTCTCTCTCAGTACTTCATCTGTTCTCTTGAAATGAGTAGTTCTGGTCAAGTAGGGCAAGGATTTTGATTGTTGTTCTATTGCGATTCAATTCCTACGGGTTAATTCATGGTGGCAGAAAAAGAAATTCTGGATTCGCGTAGCCCTTTGTGCATGAACCTTTTAGAGAACGCCAGAATGATTCTGGTGCGGTGCCTTTCAATAGCACCAGTTATAGATCTTGGAGGAAAGGAGTACTTAGGGCGTTATGAGTAAAGAACAAGGTCGGATTTATCATAAAAAGGTTAAAAAGCCAGATGCATGTCACACCACTTTTGATCAATGGGAATGATGCGATGATATGGTTACTTCGTGGATTTTCAACTCACTCTCAAAGGATTTGGCTGATAGTCTATACTACGTAAGGGATGCGAATGAATTATGGTAGGAATTAGAAGATAGGTATGATGAAACTAACGATCCTAAGTTGTATCATCTTCTGAAGGAAATAAGTGATCTAAGCCAAGGAACTCTTGATCACTGACTACTACACCAAAATGAAGAAGCTTTGGGAAGAACTCAATACCCTAATGCACACGCTCAATGCAATTGCACCTGCACCTGTGGAGCTAAGGCAAGCACACACAAGACAGAACATGATAGAAGACTAATTTAGTTCCTAATGGGACTGACTGAGGTACACTGTGGCGAGGGGAAGCATTTTGGTGATGAACCCACAAACAAGCATTGCACAAACATTCTCCATACTTATTCAAGAGGAAAAACATAGGGAAGATAACTCACACATTCAATTTATGATGGAGTCTGCATCTCTTAATGCAAGTGCTTGAAACAACAATTTTAAAACCAATTATAGTGCAAATGGATACAATGCTGGGAATAATGCAAATAGAGGAGGATATTCATCAAACAAGCCTCACATGTTTTGTGAGTATTGCAAGAAGTTAGGACACAGTAAGACATGTGTTTCAAACTCTATTGGTACCCTGAATTCAAAATATTCTAGTTATGGAAACAATAATAAAGGGAATAGAGTTACATCAAATGTCTTTGGATCACCAACTGAGGGACCTAATGTTTCAGAAATCGAAGGAGGTTCTCATGCACAAGGAAGAATCATGTAGCACCTAACCAAAAGCAATATGGATAGGTTCTCACCATTTCGAAAAAATTTCAAACAGAAAACACAAGGGAGAAATGACAAGAGGGGCTTGGTCTGATGGTAACCAACCCTCACTTACAACCGAGAGGTTGTGAGTTCGAGTCTCCTCAGGAGCAAATTCTGGTGATTTATGCCGGGTTCCTATTTGGAAACAGCCTCTCTACCCCAGGGTAGGGGTAAGGCTGCGTACACACTACCCTCCCCAGACACCACTGAGTGGTATTGTACTGGGTCGTACTTTTTTTACTTTTTTAAAACACAAGGGAGAAACCAGGAGACATGAACCTGACTGGAGGAGCTGTAAACTTTGCAGGTACTGTTCCTTGTTCTTTTTCTATTGAGCATAGTAATCAGTTGCATGAATATTCTAAATCAGATGTTGACTCGTGGATTCTTGACTCCAGGGCTTCAAACCATATGACTTACAATAAGATATTACTGTGCAATATCAGAACCTTAGTATACCATTACATAGTTTCACTGCAAAATAGGTACAAAGTGAAGGTGACACTTGTTGGTAATGTGATTCTCAGTACAAAGTTCATTTTAAGAAAGGTGCATTATGTGCCCAGTTTTAAGTTTAACTTGATTTTTGTTCTTTCCCTAACGGTGCAATTGGACTACATAATTGTATTCACGAAATTCTCTTGTCTTCTGATACAGAGCCCTTCACTGAAGACACTGAAAATTTGTGAGGCCAAGGACAACCTTTCTTTCATTGTTGAAATTCATGCAAAAGTAATTCAGTTTTACCTTCTTCGCTTGACACTTCTATTTCATCACATAGTTCTCACACTGCACCTTGTACATCTACCACTATTTTCTCACACAATAGGAATAATGTGCAGTCCATTGTAGAAACTACTGTTTCAAACAATAATAATGGATTTCTTGTTTCAAATGCCTCTTCATATCTTTTTTCTGAAATCCATGAACTTTGTGGTTCTATTTCAAATGCATATGCTTATGAGAAAAATAGTGTAGATTTTTTGTGGCATAATAGATTATGTCATGTGCTTTTTGGCAAAATGAAGGACAACCATTTCAACTACCTTTGCACAAAAACAACTATGTTTCTGCTCTGTCTGTCCAATGGCCAAGCAAAGCAGGTCCTTTTTTTTCACAAAGTACTACTGATACGCTTAAAACCTTTGCGCAATTACATATAGACATTTGGGGTCCCTATCATATTCCAACTCATAATGACTATAAGTACTTCATTACGCTTGTAGACGATTATAGCAGTTCTATATGGACACACCTTCTAACTTGTAAGAGTAATGCCTTACATGTCATCAAAGCCTTTAATGCCATGGTAAAGAATCAGTTTCAGAATACCAAGACAGTTAGAACAGATAATGGTTAGGATTTTGTTAATTCTTCCACCATCATGTTTTTCCAAAGTAAAGAAATCATACACCAAAAGAATTTCTCTATACACCTTAACAAAATGGGATAGTGGAAAGAAAATATAAATATCTCCTTGAAACAGCCAAAGTATTGATGTATCAATCCACAATGCCTTCACAATATTAGAGTTAATGCATACTCACCTTAACTTACCTAATAAAAAGATGACCATGAACCTCTATCAAAAACAGATGTCCATATGAACTACTCTACCAGATAAAAAAATACTTTTATTCATCTCTTAGGAGTTTTGACTGCTTTTGCTTCCCAGCCACTCTCAAAACACGCAAAAATTGGTTTGAACCTAAATCAATACCACGTGTTTTCATGGGATACCCTTTTGGGACAAAAGGCTACAACATATTAAATTTTGCCACGAAAATAATAATTCAAGAGATGTATTATTTCATGAAAATATTTTTCTAATTAGCTTAAAACAAAATTCTAATGATTTTTTATATGACTTTGATGTTTCCTCCTTTCCATTACCTCAAAAAAAAAATATAGGAAACCATGCACCAACTAACTCTAGCTCAAATGATTCTACTGTATCTTCCACTGCATCATCTCACAGTCACAATATGGTGTCATCAACACTTGTATCTGGAGATTATGACATTGGAAGTGATCACGTTACAATTGAACCTAGTATCACATTTCCACAACTCCAGAGTCAAGATAGCACACATAATACAACTTGCTCTTCTGATTCTAACCAAAGTTCTTTAGCCCCATCTCCAGACAACTTCAGACCACGTTGAGTTCACAAAATTCCTACACACCTGAAGAATTATATGTAATACACTCCCAAACCAACCTATCAATACTTCATCTCAAGATGAAAAGAGCACAACTTATCTTTCCTTCACTACTTTCATTCCAAATATGCAAACTTTAGAGCCTTGGCCACTGATAGTCAACATTTGATAAAGAATATGTCACTAGACTATCAGCCTATCTCATATGAAGAGGCAGCTGCTATACCTTCATGGCAAGCAGCCATGACTCAAGAATTTGAGGCTTTGTATGGTAATAACACCTATAATTTAGTGCCACCTCCAGGTGGAAAAAGGTCCATAATGTGCAAGTGGGTGTATAAGATAAAGCACAGGGCATATGAAAGTGCAGAGAGGTTCAAAGCTAAGTTAGTGGTGAAAGGTTACACTCAATAGGTTGAAGGGGATTACACTGACATTTTTTCACCTGTTGTGAAAATGAAAACATTGAGGACTCTGGTAAGGGTAGCAATTAAGAAGGGATGGAAAATTTTTCAACTAGATGTGAAGAATGCATTCCTCCATAATGACTTACATGAACAAGTATATATGGAGGTACCACCAGGCTTGCCTGTAGCAATCTGGATTAGTACGCAAGTTGAACAAATCCTTGTATGGATTAAAACAAGCTAGTAGATATTGGTATGCCAAATTGACATAAGCTCTTTGTTCTAGAGGCTACACATATTCTATGTTTGATTACTCCTTATTCTATAATGGTAAAGAGGACTCAGTAACCTTTTTATGGCTGTTTATCTAGATGATGTTATTATCACAGGAGCTCAGTTGGAGGAAATTGCCAGCTTAAAGAAGTTATTACATGAAACTTTCAAAATAGAAGATCTCCGCAGACTCTATTACCTCTATTTTAAACGGCAAAATTGGGGCTTGTTCTGGTTCGGAGCACTAGTAAAATGCCTCTAGGCTTATGTGTGGGGTTTAGTTACGCTCCGAACACACCAAACGCCGAACGTACTAGGCTCTCCTAATAGAACTTTATGCAATTGTATGTAACTAACCTTGTAAATCCCCAAATTTTCTTAATTAATTGTTGACTATTCAAAATTATTTTTTTAAATCATAAACCATTAAATTGATAGTACTTTATGTCACAATTAAAATAAAAATTATTGCATGTTATCCACTAAGACTGCTATGATAGTAGATTTTAAATAAATCTTTTATTTAAAAATATTTATTTATTAATTTTTGTTATGTCTTTATTATATTAGCCCATAAAATATTTGTAATTATTTTTTAATTTTTTTTTTTTCACATTTACAAGATACAATACATATTAATTTAATAGCTCAACATTACCTATTAAGTATTTGGCAATAATTAGTTATCATGATATAGTATGATGAATTATGTGTCACTTTATTAACTTGATGAAACTTAAAAATAAATGATGCTAAAAATCATATTTGAATTGTGAATTATATTTTTATATAAATTCTCTTTCAAATAGAAAGCATATTAAACAAAAGGAGTATATAAAACAAATTAAATTATAATATCGAAATTCTTTCAAGATGCAATACTCCTTAAGAGATACATATAAGATTCCCATCAAATACATTACTTTTGATGTTTGAGTTGTAACATTATTGCAGCTAATTTGCATATTATGATATATGTAATACTCTTTTTATTATTCATAGTTGAATTGTAATATATAAATATTTTAAATAGATTATTTATTATAATTTTGTGATTTTAATCTTATTTTTATAATTATTTTTTATTTTATACTATCTTAAAATTTTTATAATTAGTAAATTTTAAACATTTGTGGGACTTAAGCCCCATGTCTTAGGGCTTACTCCTCGCCTCGTTATAGGTAAAACATCTCGCCTCATGCCCCCGCCTTTTATAACATTGTCTATTACTTCCTAAGATTGGAGATATTTGTTATCGGTTGTCCGTGTTCAAAGCAACGAGAAACTGGAAACCAGTAAGAAGAAGAGACAAAAAAAAAAAAAAAAATCACAGAAATGAAGAAATCCGAGACCACAGAATTCACTGTGTGTCCTTAAGGAATTTAACCCCCTCACTGTACCCGAGGTTGTGGATTATTTCCTCCCAGGATATAACGGATATACCTGTCGTAGGAGTGGCGGTACCTCAAACGCCTACGACTTCGACGAACTCAAATTCGGGAACGAAATCACACTATGACTCGATATTTTTTTTTTTTTTTTTTTTTTTTTTTTTGGTTTAAAGAAAAACAATGCAGAATTTTTAATGCTTCCAGTATTCGAAAATGAGGCATTGCCTCAGTTTATATAGCCTTGAATTGAGACTGTTCGGAAAGGCTTGGTGCCTGTTCGGGAAAGGCCATGCCTTTTCCTGAAAAATAAGAACGTTGGGAAGTTTTTTAACGAATTAATATTATTATTATTTTTTTTTTTCCCGCGGGAATTAAAGATAATTTCAGAAAATGAAGATTGAATTTTAAATAAATTTGGTCCAAAAAGATTATCAATCAATCAGATCATTTGACCAAATCCAAATCCAAATCCAAATCCAAATCCAAAGCCAAAGCCAAAGCCAAAGCCGAAGCCGAGCCGAGCGACGACGACGGCGCGAGGGGAGTCCCTCTTCTTAACCCTTTAAGAGCTAGAAGAAGTGCTTTCTAATATAAGCACATAACTTTCCCTTTCTACCACCGATGTGGTACAAAGCTCCTTTTCAAAGGAACTTTGCTTTGAAACTTCATTTTCCTTCTATTGTCTTCTTCCCTCCATTTCTCATTCACACCAACTTAGCTAGCTTTAATCATTAACTAGCTTTAACAATCCCCCACATGAATGGGGAATGGCTATATGATGAAAAACATGCATGACAAAAAACTGTGTGATTCGTAAGCAAGGATTAATTGCATCTGGATAAGTAGATTTCTCTTTGAACTTTCCGTAGTGAGCATATGTCGGATATACTCGGTCAATCGGTAGATTTGATATCTTTGAACCGTCGAGCTTTGGTGTATACCTAGACAACCACATGTCACACAATTAATCCTTTAACCGTTTTTGGTTCTCATTGTTTTGTTCGTTTCAGCCATGAACACTTCCTGGTTCATAAGTGCGTAGAGAGCTGGCCTTACAGAGTTCTCCTTGAAGCGGCTTACACTTCACACTTACATAGGTGATTCCTAAATGTGTCATCCCGTAGATACACTATTTGATATACCCCGTATCAAACTTAGAAACCATTAAAAAGCCTTAATGCTTTATCCTGGTACTGAACATTGTCTCATCACGAGAATGGACCAAAAAGTTATTGTGACAATGTTGAACCGTCATCAATGACTTTGTTTGATCTCTTTGAACCTAGATCTTGGGATCTCATGTCTTCTAGGTAGAGTTACCGCCACGATGACTTGTCCTCGACCATAGTCCCATTCCCCTCGATGATCTTTCAACCACTTCTCTAGTTAGGCCTTTAGTTAGTGGATCCGACACATTATCTCTTGACTTAACATAGTCAATTGTAATAATTCCACTAGAGAGTAGTTGTCTAACGGTATTATGTCTTCGTCGTATGTGACGAGACTTTCCGTTGTACATAACGCTCCCGGCTCTTCCTATTGCCGCTTGGCTATCGCAATGTATGCATATAGGAGCCAACGGTTTGGGCCAAAATGGAATATCTTCTAAGAAATTCCGGAGCCATTCAGCTTCTTCACCGGCTTTGTCTAGAGCTATGAACTCAGATTCCATTGTAGAGCGGGCGATGCATGTCTGTTTGGATGACTTCCAAGACACTGCTCCTCCACCTATAGTAAAAACGTATCCACTTGTGGATTTAGTTTCAGTTGAACCGGTGATCCAATTTGCATCACTGTATCCTTCAATAACTGCAGGATACCTGTTATAATGCAAAGCAAAGTTTTGAGTATGTTTCAAATATCCCAAAACTCGTTTCATTGCCAGCCAATGATTTTGGTCGGGATTACTCGTGTAGCGACTTAGTTTACTTATAGCACACGCAATATCAGGTCGCGTACAGTTCATAATATACATCAAACTTCCCAACACTCTGGCATAATCCAATTGAGAATCACTTTCACCTTTATTCTTTGCAAGAGCAAGGTTCATATCAATTGGCGTCTTTGCAACTTTAAAGTCCAAATACTTGAACTTTTCAAGTATTTTTCCAATATAATGAGATTGAGACAATGCTAGACCTTGAGGAGTCTTATGGATTTTAATTCCCAGAATTAAATCGGCAACTCCTAAGTCTTTCATATCAAACTTACTAGCAAGCATGCGCTTAGTAGCATTTATGTTAGCAATGTTGTTACTCATTATTAACATATCATCCACGTATAAACAAACAATGACGACGTGGTTCGGAGTGTTCTTAATGTAGACACATTTATCACATTCATTTATCTTGAATCCATTTGACAGCATCGTATGGTCAAATTTTGCATGCCACTGTTTTGGTGCTTGTTTTAGTCCATAAAGAGACTTAACAAGTCTACACACCTTCTTCTCTTTCCCTGGAACTACAAACCCTTCGGGTTGTTCCATGTAAATTTCTTCCTCCAACTCTCCATTTAAGAAGGCTGTTTTCACATCCATTTGATGGATTTCAAGACCGTACACGGCGGCTATTGCTACTAACACCCGAATAGATGTAATCCTCGTTACCGGCGAGTATGTATCAAAGTAATCAAGACCTTCTCGTTGTCTAAACCCTTTAACAACTAGTCTTGCCTTATATTTTTCAATAGTGCCATCAGCTTTCATTTTCCGTTTGAAAATCCATTTGGAACCTAAAGGTTTATTCCCTGGAGGAAGATCAACCAATTCCCAAGTATGGTTGTTCAATATGGATTCTATCTCACTATTGATTGCCTCTTTCCAAAATTGAGCTTCCGATGAAGACGTAGCTTCGTTGAACGTTCGAGGCTCATTTTCCAACAAAAATGTTAAAAATTCTGGTCCAAAGGAAGTAGTCGTCCTTTGACGTTTGCTACGTCTTGGATTTTCCTCATCAAGAATGTTTTCCTTTATTTCTTCCCGAGGTCGTTTAGATTCTTTGCTAGACGACGCACATTCCTTTTTATACGGATATATGGTTTCAAAGAAGTCAGCATTATCTGATTCAATTACCGTATTCACCTGAATGTCGGGATTTTCTGATTTGTGAACCAGAAATCTATATGCCTTACTATTTGTGGCATATCCTATGAAAACACAATCAACGGTTTTAGGTCCTATTTTTACCCTTTTGGGTTTAGGAACTTGCACCTTGGCCAAACACCCCCACACTTTGAAGTATTCCAAATTGGGCTTCCTTCCTTTCCACTTTTCGTATGGAATAGATTTTGTTTTGCTATGGGGCACTCGATTGAGTATTCGGCTAGCTGTTAGAATGGCTTCCCCCACAAGTTCTGGGGTAAACCAGAACTTATTAACAGGGCATTCATCATTTCTTTCAGTGTTCTATTTTTTCTTTCCGCAATTCCGTTTGATTGTGGCGAGTAAGGAGCAGTTGTTTGATGAATAATGCCATATTCCAAACATATTTTTTCAAAAGGAGATTCATATTCACCGCCCCTATCACTCCTTATCATTTTAATCTTTTTGTTAAGTTGAGTCTCAACTTCAGTTTTGTATTGCCTGAACGCTTCAATTGCTTCATCTTTACTATTAAGTAAATAAACGTAGCAATACCGCGTACTATCGTCAATAAAAGTTATGAAATACTTCTTTCCACCGCGAGATGGAATTGACTTCATGTCACAAATATCTGTATGGATTAAGTCTAAAGGACTTGAATTCCTTTCAACTGACTTATAAGGATGTTTAGCATACTTAGATTCAACACAGATTTGACATTTTGATTGATTGCATTCAAACTTAGGCAATACTTCCAAACTAATCATTTTTCGCAAGGTTCTATAATTGACATGTCCTAAACGTGAATGCCATAAATCATTTGACTCAAGCAAGTAAGACGAAGCAGAAACTTTATTATTATTAGCAACAACCATTACATTCAGTTTGAAAAGGCCCTCTGTGAGGTAGCCTTTTCCTATGTACATTTCGTTCTTACTTATTACAACCTTGTCAGAAACATAAACACATTTAAAACCGTTCTTCACTAGAAGTCCGGTAGATACAAGATTTTTCCTAATTTCAGGAACATGACAGACGTTGTTGAGAGTCACCACCTTGCCAGAGGTCATCTTCAGCAGTATCTTTCCATAACCTTCAATCTTGGCCGTTGCAGAATTTCCCATATATATTGTTTCGTCGGGCCCGGCGGGAGCATATGAAGCAAAGGCTTCTCTAACAGCACAAATGTGGCGAGTGGCGCCAGAGTCAATCCACCACTCTTTCGGACTTCCCACTAGGTTGCACTCGGACAACATAGCGCACAAGTCATCAACATCCTCGTTTGTTTCAACCATATTAGCCTGACCCTTCTTCTTTTCCTTTTTCGGAGCACGACAGTCTGCAGCTTTGTGTCCGATTTTTCCACAATTATGGCAGTTTCCCTTGAATTTCTTCTTGTTGGGATAGTTCCTTGGTCCCGATGCCTTTTTCCTCTTTTTCATATTAGTTGGGGCAGTTTCAACTATATGTGCTCCCCCTATGGTTGATCTCCCATTTGCCTTTTTCTCCGCTGCCTTGTTATCTTCCTCGATTCTCAACCGGACGATGAGATCTTCCAATGTCATCTCCTTTCGCTTATGTTTCAAGTAATTTTTGAAGTCCTTCCATGAAGGAGGCAACTTCTCTATCACTGCCGCAACTTGAAACGCCCCACTAATCACCAAACCTACAACAAACAACATGTAAGTGACGGGGCACTGAATACTTTTGACAAAGGCATTAATTAAATTTATACCTTCAGCGAGGAGATCATGGATGATAACCTGCAACTCTTGAACTTGAGTGACAACAGACTTGCCATCTACCATTTTGTAGTCCAAAAACTTAGCAGCGATAAACTTCTTTAAGCCAGCATCTTCTGTTTTATATTTCTTTTCCAACGCATCCCATAGTTCTTTTGATGTTCCCACATTACTATAGACGTTGTAAAGATCATCCTCCAGTCCGCTAAGAATGTAATTCTTGCATAAAAAATCTGAGTGCTTCCACGCCTCAATTACAACAAATCGTTCATTTTCAGGTGTTGATTCCGGCGGAACCGGAATATCCTCCTTAATAAACTTTTGAAGGCTTAAAGTAGTTAGATAGAAGAACATCTTTTGTTGCCATCGTTTGAAATCAATCCCGGTGAATTTTCCGGGCTTCTCTGCCGGAGCCGGTGCTGGTGCAGTACGACTGGAGGACGCAGCATTGCTCGTAGAACCAACCACGGGGGCTGGTGTGGCAGTAACAGTAGCAGTAGCATTCAAATTTGGAGTTTGGTCTCCCATTTCTGTCGTAGGAAATAACAGAACACTTTAATAATCGGTGAAGTTTTTATTTCTTCAAACCGAATCAAATTTACACAAACAGAATTAAAACAAACTTCAAATAGAATGTAATATACTGTATGTAGTATACTTGATGAAGTTTTTATATCTTCAAATCAAGTACCCAAATGAGTAGAAAGTTCTGAAACCTTTAATCTCAACCGGAGTAGAAAATCCGAAGATTTAGTCTCCAAACAACATACAAGTTCGTTAACAACAGATGAACACGGAAATAAATTAAATTCCTTAAGCTTGTTATCGGTTGTCCGTGTTCAAAGCAACGAGAAACTGGAAACCAGTAAGAAGAAGAGACAAAAAAAAAAAAATAAATCACAGAAATGAAGAAATCCGAGACCACAGAATTCACTGTGTGTCCTTAAGGAATTTAACCCCCTCACTGTACCCGAGGTTGTGGATTATTTCCTCCCAGGATATAACGGATATACCTGTCGTAGGAGTGGCGGTACCTCAAACGCCTACGACTTCGACGAACTCAAATTCGGGAACGAAATCACACTATGACTCGATATGTTTTTTTTTTTTTTTTTTTTTTTTTTTTTGGTTTAAAGAAAAACAATGCAGAATTTTTAATGCTTCCAGTATTCGAAAATGAGGCATTGCCTCAGTTTATATAGCCTTGAATTGAGACTGTTCGGAAAGGCTTGGTGCCTGTTCGGGAAAGGCCATGCCTTTTCCTGAAAAATAAGAACGTTGGGAAGTTTTTTAACGAATTAATATTATTATTATTTTTTTTTTTCCCGCGGGAATTAAAAATAATTTCAGAAAATGAAGATTGAATTTTAAATAAATTTGGTCCAAAAAGATTATCAATCCAAATCCAAACCCAAAGCCGAAGCCGAGCGACGACGACGGCGCGAGGGGAGTCCCTCTTCTTAACCCTTTAAGAGCTAGAAGAAGTGCTTTCTAATATAAGCACATAACTTTCCCTTTCTACCACCGATGTGGTACAAAGCTCCTTTTCAAAGGAACTTTGCTTTGAAACTTCATTTTCCTTCTATTGTCTTCTTCCCTCCATTTCTCATTCACACCAACTTAGCTAGCTTTAATCATTAACTAGCTTTAACAATATTTTATAAAGGGGATGGAGCTGTGATTACACAGAGGATATTCACTCAAGACCTTCTTAAGGAGTTTGATTGTATACGGTGTTATGCTGTGACTTTACCTCTTGATCCAACAGTGTAGTTGAATGCAGGAGAAGGGACACTACTACTAGATCCTAGTCACTATAGGAAACTAATTGGGAAATTGAACTTCCTTACACGAACTAGGCATGATATAGCTTATAGTGTTCAACACTTTAGCCAATACATGCAAAGTCCTAGCGATAGTCACCTATAAGCAGCAGTACATGTGTTGAGATACTAGAAAGGGAATTTACTCTAGGTATCTTTCTATCGAATAGCAGAGATTGTAAACAAAGAGCCTTTTGTCACTCTGATTGGCTGCTTGTCCTGAAACTAGGAAGTCTGTCAGTGGTTACATAGTGTTGTTTGGTGACAACCCCATCAATTTGAAATCCAAGAAGATATCCACCATTTCCTTATCATCAACAGAAACTGAGTATAGAGAAGTGAGAAAAGTAGTTGGAGAAGGCTTGTATGATTGCTTGAGGATCTCATAGTGCCTCTTTCTCTGCCCATACCTGTTTTTTATGACAGCCAAGCAGCACTTCATATTGCGAAGAATGTTGTCTTCCATGAGTGGACCAAACACATTTAAGTAGACTTTCATTTTGTAAGAGACTAGCTTCAAGATGGTTTGATTTCATTACATTAAATTCCTATGTTTGAACAACTTGCGGATATCTTTACAAAGTCGCTACCATGCTCTCTTTTCTCTCATGCAAATACCATAAACTAGAGAGAGAAACCTTGCTATGAGCACGCCGGCTGGCGGCCAGCCTGTTCTAATAGCTGGTCAGCCTTCCCCCTCCAGCACAACACCCTCTACTGCTCCAAACACAAACACCCAGCCATTAGATTACTCCAAAATCCTAAAACCATACACAATAAATGCTGCCATGCAAGAACTTAAAGCATTTGTTGATCCTATTCCATTGAGACAAGCAGCAATTCTCAATGGGCAACCTATAGTTGTGTTTACTGAGACAGAAGTTGAATGAATGAATGCCATTGAGGGATTTCAATACGTAGTGCTTGAAAAATTCGTTTATGGATGGCCAGATCTTAATGAATCTGACGTATTGTTCCTTTGCAGTGTGGGATTAAGGGAGAGTGTAGTATTGGATTCTTAAGAGATAGGCATGTTCTTATTAGATTGACCTTGTGGAAAGACTTTGTTGATTTTTCATCTAAAGGAGCGTACAATGTTACTGTCAAAGCAGGTAATGAATATCAATTGCGACCTCTCATATATGATGCTAAGTTTAAAGCTGGGGAGGAAACTCTTATGGCTATGGCATGGATATCATTCCCAGGTTCGTTGCTTACCTACTCTATTAAAGAGTGCTTATTCTCACTTGCTTCAGATGTGGGAAAACCATTACACTTAGATATGGCGACAATAACTAAGGCTCGTCCAAGTTGTGCTCGAGTTAAGGTCTTGGATAATTTAATAGCTGACCTTCCAAAGAAGACGAGAATGGACATTGTGAATGAGGCAACTGGTGATATAAGGACAAAATGGGTCAACATCAAATATGATATGATACCTAAGTATTGCAAGTAACGTAAATTACACGGCCATGAGGAGATTGAGTGCTGGCGTTTGCATACAGAATTGATGGTTTAAAGATCAGAACAAGCAGGCTGCAGTAGTGAAATGGAACAATAAGGAGTAGACTAATAAGCCTCTAATGATTCTTTCAAGCGGGAAGATTGTTGGGAATGTTAATACAACTGGTGAACAATGGAAGGAGGTTAAGGATAATCGTGTGAAGAATGGTGATAAGAAGATGCATGCTTTAGGTGCAAGATGAAACGAAGGTGCAAGTGTCCAACAAATTTGCCACTTTGGAGGCTATTAAGGATGGAAATGAGCAAAATCAGTTGGCTATTGTGGAGGCTGCTCAAGAAGTGACTCAAGTAGAGAACATCTCTCATGTTAAGGAAAAGAATCGAGGTTCAGGTAGTAGTAGTCCCAAGAAAGCATCACCTACTGGAAATAAGAAAGGATTAAATCCTTCGGCTCTAAACTTTAATCCATTCTTAAAAAGGACTGAAGCAGCAAAACAAGGGGTATCTTTTACTCTAGCTGGAAGAATTAGTGGTGAACAATTGAATTTGGAGACTACCTCACTATGGGTACAAAGAGATTTGGTTGGCAATGTTGTAGCTAATAATACATCTTATCAGGAGATTCCATCTCAAGACACAAGGGTTGATAACAATTTAGCAAAGAAGCAGAAAAAAGGAGCACATGCAGAACCAGATGCAAGTGATCATTTATTTAAATCAACAGAAAAGGTCAAGTGGACTGGTGGTAGATTATGGGTGGATCAAATTAAAGAGGATTAAGAAGAAGGAGATGTTCCAGATGGTATGCAAGCTGAAAGAGATTCAGATGTTGACATTAAAGAATAGGAGCAAAGTGTATATAGTGAGGCAAATATCAACAAAGAGGATGAGCTGATCAACAAATTTCAGGAGGATCCAGAGATTATTGATTAGAATAAAGAAGGAAAGGGTAATGCAAATAATACTAATAATGAGATCGGAATCCTTATTTCTGAAACAAGGGACCCTAATACTGTTGTAGTTAATCCTAAAGACATGAACGTGGGAGATCCGGGTGGAACTGGGAAGCCTACTGTAATATCTGAAGTGACAAACATGAATACAAGAGAGAGTGCTAGATCTGGAAATAAGCAGAAGGTAAAGGACCAAATCAATGTGGAGATGATCAACTCTGTCCCTTTGGATAACAGTAAAATTAGGCAGTGACAGCCTGGGGAAAAAGCTATATTCTCTACTGTGCAGGCCAGAGAACTTGACACTGATGTCAGACAAGATAAAGGAGTAGGTGAACACATGGAAAGACCAGCCAAGGACTTTGATGAAGAGTCCACTGCCCAAAACTTCAGAAACATAGCAAGACAAGATAAGTATCTCCTAGGCACATGGAAAAAGTAAAATCTGCAACAAAAAAGAGGAAGAAGACTGTGAGGATCCAGTAAAGGAATCATCTATTGTTCCTGTAACTAGAGTACAAACATGGAGGACACACAAAATCAAATAACCTGTAATGGATTTTCTAATATGGAATATAAGGTCTGTCAAAACCATGCAGGCTTTTGAGAGGCTCATTACAATACATAAACAACATCGCTTTGAGTTCATTGGACTCATGGAACCTAAACAACCAGCTAGGAAGCTGGAGAGGCATAAAAGAAGAATTGAATTTTCTCAGGCGATTGCAAATGTCTCCAATGAAGTATGGGTGTTCATTGATGAGGTATTTGAAGTTGATGTTCAATATAACATGGTACAGTAGCTAACATTAAAATTATTTCACACTTAATCTCGTGTGGAATTTATATTGACACTGGTATATGCAAAATGTGACTCTATAGAGGACTGAGTTATGGGATTCATTGTATAATTTAGAAAGAGATATGTCAGTTCCATGGCTTGTTAGGGGGGACTTCAATGTAATATAGGATACAACAAAAACAACAACAACTACCAGTAATGTCCCACAAAGTAGGGTCTGGGGAGGGTAATATGTAGACGAGCCTTACCCCTACCCGAAAGGGTAGAGAGGCAGTTTCCAATCGACCATCGGCTCAGTGAAGGAGAGGAAAAAATAAAATAAAAACAAAAACAAAAACAAAGGAGCATTAGTAAGTCCAGCAGAAATAGCATAAATAATTATCTAAACATAAGAATCATAAATAAAATAGCATGCAATAATATCAGACAGTAACTACCATAAGGGAGACACAATCCAATACACAAATCATCTAAGGATAGCCCTGCCAAGCCTCACCAAAGGGTGAGGGGTACGAAAAACTCTAGGGGCCCCTATCCTACAACCCTTATACTAGACCTCCAGACTTTCCTATCAAGGGCCATGTCCTCAGAAACCCACATTCTAGCCATGTCATACCTAATCACCTCTCCCCAATACCTCTTAAGCCTCCCTCTGCCTCGCCGTGCGCCGACCATCGCCATCCGCTCACAACTCCTCACCGGGGCATCAGGACTTCTCCTCCGTACATGCCCGAACCACCTCAGCCTCGCTTCTCGCATCTTCTCATCAACTGGGGCCACCCGCACCTTCTCTCGAATAACTTCATTCTTAATCTTATCTAACCTGGTGAGCCCGCACATCCACTTGAGCATCCTCATTTCCGCAACCTTCATCCTCTGAACATGAGAGTTCTTCACTGGCCAACACTCCGCCCCATACAACATGGCCGGTCTAACCACATCTATATAAAATTTCCCCTTGAGTTTCTGTGGAACTTTCTTGTCACACAGGACTCCTAATGCAAGCCTCCACTTTGACCACCCCGCTCCTATACGATGAGTGACGTCCCCGTCAATCTCTCCGTCCCCCTGAATCACCGACCCAAGATATCTGACACTGTCCCTCTTGGCGATGACCTCAGATCCAATCATCACGTCTCTGCCTACTTCGCTCGGCTCGGCGCTAAACTTGCACTCTAGGTATTCTGTCTTAGATCTGTTTATTTTGAAACCCTTAGACTCGAGAGCCTGTTACCATACCTCTAACCTCTCATTAACATCGACCCTCGTCTCGTCTATCAAGACTATGTCATCAGCAAATAGCATACACCAAGGCGCATCCCCTTGAATATGTCGGGTAAGAGCATCCATCACCAAGGCAAACAAGAGAGGGCTAAGCGCCGATCCTTGATGGAGCCCCATAACCTCTGAAAAATGGTCTGAGTCGCCACCCACCGTCCTAACCCTAGTCTTAGCTCCATCGTACATGTCCCTAACGACTCTGATGTAGGCTTCTGGCACGCTATTCGCCTCCAAGCACCTCCATAGCACCTTCCTTGGGACCTTGTCATATGCCTTCTCCAAGTCGATAAGCACCATGTGCAGGTCCTTCTTCTTATCCCTGACTTCTCCACCAGCCTTCTGACAAGGTGGATAGCTTCTGTAGTGGAGCGACCCGGCATGAAATTGAATTGGTTCACAGATATAGATGTCATCTCCCTCACCCTCGCCTCGATCACCCGCTCCCAGACCTTCATGGTATGACTTATTAATTTGATACCCCTATATTTTTTGCAGCACTGGATGTCACCTTTGTTCTTGTATAAGGGAACCACTGTGCTCCACCTCCACTCCTCCGGCATCTTTTTGGTCCTGAAGATCGCATTGAACAACTTGGAGAGACACTCCACTCTTGACCTACCCATGCATTTCCAGAACTCTACCGGGATCTCGTCAGGCCCGGTCACTCGACCCTTACTCATCCTACGCAAAGCCCCCATGACCTCCTCCGCCCTAATGCGCCTGCAGTACCCAAGGTTTCTATGTTGCTCTGAATGCCCCAACTCCCCTAGCTCTATGTTACGATCCCCCACATCGTTAAGTAAGTCTCGAAAGTATGTCTGCCACCTCTGCTTGACTTGAGACTCCCCCATCAGAACTCTACCATCCTCGCCCTTGATGCACCTAACCTGGTCAAGATCACGCGCCTTCCTTTCCCTTTCTTTAGCTAACCGGAATAACTTCCTGTCCGCGCCTTTCTCCCCTAATTTCTCGTACATGCGACCAAACGCCGCGTTTTTGGCTTCCGTAACCGCCATCATTGCTTCTTTCCTCGCCGCCTTGTAGATCTCCATGTTCGCTCTCTGTTCTTCCTCGCTTGTGCTCCCTGCCATCTTAGCAAACGCCGCCTTCTTCACCTCCACTTTTCCTTGGACTACATCGTTCCACCACCAGTCACCCTGATGTCTGCCTGAATAGCCCTTTGCTACCCCGAGCACATCCCGTGCTACCTCCCTAACCAAGTTTGCTGTCTCTGACCACGTAGCATTCGCTTCCCCAGAACTTCTCCAAGTTCCGCCCTCAGCTAACCTCCTCTCCAACTCCTGTGCATTCTCCTTAATCAAAACACCCATCTAATCCGCGGTTGTCCCCGAGCACCCCTCCTCTTCCTCTTCACCCAGAGACCGACATCCATCACTAGGAGTCTATGAAGAGTCGAAAAGGACTCTCCCGAAATAACCTTGCAGTCCTTGCACATACCCCTATCGCTCCTTCTGAGGAGGAGGTAATCAATCTGAGTCCTCGCCGCCGAACTCTTGAAGTTGACCAAATGCTCCTCCCTCTTCTGAAATGTCGAGTTCGCAATCAAAAGCTCGGAAGCCCTAGCGAAATCAAGCACTGACGTGCCTCCTTTGTTCCTAACCCCAAAGCCGAAGCCACCGTGTACCTCCCCATAACCACCAGCATCAGCCCCAATGTGACCATTAAAGTCCCGTCCAATAACTAACTTCTCAGATTGGGGAATATTACTCACCATATCATCCAAGTCCTCCCAAAAGCGCCTCTTAACCTCCTTGTCTAAGCCCGATTGCGGCGCTAAGCGCTGATGACGTTGAGGACGCAACCCTCAATAACCAACTTAATAGACATTAACCTATCATTCACTCTCCCAACCTCGACCACGGACTCTCTTAGATCCCTATCAACCAAGATGCCTACTCCATTCTTACCTCTCACGACCCCAGAATACCACAACTTAAACCCGTCTGCACATTCCTCGCCTTCGACCCTTTCCACCTAGTCTCCTGGACGCAGGCTATGTTAACCCTCCTCTTCTGAAGAACCTTCGCCAACTCAATGGACTTACCCGTCAGAGTGCCTACGTTCTACGACCCGATCCTTAATCTATGAGCGTCCGCTACCCTCTTCCCACCCTTGCCTCCGGCCCTACCCGCAGAACCGCTCCCAGCCCCCCTGCTCACCCCTGCCCCCACCCCTGCCCTCCGAGGACATGACCTTACTCTACCATCTCCCGCTGTAGCCACTATCCCCAACCGATTAGGGAAAATAATGATGCACCCACGTACTACAACGGTGTACTCGAAAGGATGCAAGCTGGGAATCGACAAAGTAAACTACACACAGGGTGCTTAGATAAAAAACGTAAAAGGGTGTACAGAGTAAAAAAGGGGGTCGGGAGGTACCAACTCCCGATGGATAAACCTGGAAGTATGCTTTGATTCGCCCGAGATCAAATACCGCTAGCTCTTGCACACTTCGTTCGGTGTTGCTTTGCTCTTCGCGTCCAAATACCGTAAGCTCTTCTTGTCCGCCGCGGCTTGTACCTGAAAATCACGCACAAAAAAAAACAAGGGGAGCTGCCTAGCTCGGGAAAGGGGGAGGGGTTGCCTGAAAATCACAAAAAAGGGGAGGGGTAGGGGGGCGTGAGAGAAGGGGGAATAGAGAAGAGAATGTGTGGAGAGAGGAGAGAGGAGAGAAAGAGGACAGAGGTACCTTACTGGGGGTCGCCGGAGAAGGGGGGTCGCCGGAGTTAAGGTTGGCAGGGGTAGGGGTGGGGGGTAGGTGGGTGGGGGCTGGGTGGGGAGATAGAGGAGAGAGAGAGAGGAGAGAGAGACAGAAGAGAGAGAACTTACTTAGGGGGTCGCCGGAGGGGAGGGGGGTCGCCGGAGGGGAGGGGGGTCGCCGGAGGGGGTAAGGGGAGAGGGAGAGAGGGGGGGTTGGGAGCTGGGGAGGGGTTGTAGAAAGTTAACGTTGGAGAGAAAAGTTACTGGAGAGAGAGAGCAGAACGCTGGTTGATGACTTTAGGCATTGCATAAACACTTGCAACTACTCAGATTTGGGCGTCAAAGGGAGTATATTCACATGGTGGAATGGAAGAGCAGATGAAGAATGTATTTTCAAGAGACTTGATTGTTGCTTGGCAGGCGTACGGACGCATGTATGAGGAACTAGGGGAGAGAGGTGGGGATAAGAAGTTATTCCGGTTGGCTAAAGTAAGGGAGAGGAAGGCACGTGATCTTGACCAAGTCAGGTGTATCAAGGACGAGGATGGTAGAGTTCTGATGGGGGACTCGCAAATCAAACAGAGGTGGCAGGCGTACTTTCGGGACCTTTTTAATGAGGAGGGGGATCGGAGCATAGAGCTAGGGGAGTTGGGGCAGTCAGAGCGCCATAGAGACCTTGGGTACTGCAGGCGCATTAGGGTAGAAGAGGTCTTAGGGGCGTTGCGTAGGATGAGTAGGGGTCGAGCGACCGGGCCTGACGAGATCCCGGTGGAATTCTGGAAGTGCATGGGTAAAGCTGGAGGGGAGTGGCTCACTAGGCTGTTCAATGCGATTTTCAGGACTAAAAAGATGCCGGATGAGTGGAGGTGGAGTACAGTGGTGCCCCTGTACAAGAACAAAGGGGACATCCAGTGTTGCAACAATTACAGGGGCATCAAATTAATAAGCCACACGATGAAGGTTTGGGAGAGGGTGATTGAAGCGCGTGTGAGGGAGGCGACAACTATATCTGGGAACCAGTTCGGTTTCATGCCAGGACGCTCCACCACAGAGGCGATTCACTTAGTTAGGCGGATGGCGGAACAATCCAGGGATAAGAAGAAGGACCTTCATATGGTGCTTATCGACTTGGAGAAGGCGTATGACAAGGTCCCGAGGGAGGTGCTATGGAGGTGCTTGGAGGCGAAGAGTGTGCCAGAAGCCTATATCAGAGTAATCAAGGACATGTACAATGGAGCTAAGTCTAGGGTTAGGACGGTGGGGGGCGTATCAGACCATTTTCCTGTGGTAATGGGGCTCCATCAAGGATCGGCGCTGAGCCCCCTGTTGTTCGCCTTAGTGATGGATGCTCTGACCCGACATATCCAAGGGGATGTGCCTTGGTGTATGCTCTTTGCTGATGATATAATATTGATAGACGAAACGAGGGCCGGTGTTAGTGAAAGGTTAGAGATATGGAGACAGACCCTTGAGTCTAAGGGTTTCAAGATTAGCAGATCTAAGACAGAATATATGGAGTGCAAGTTTGGCGAGGAGCCGAGTGGGGTATGCGGGGAAGTGATGCTTGGTTCTCAGGCCATCGCCAAGAGGGACAGTGTGAGATATCTTGGGTCTGTGATCCAGGGGGACGGAGAGATTGACGGGGACGTCACCCATCGGATAGGAGCGGGGTGGTCAAAGTGGAGGCTTGCTTCAGGGGTCCTGTGTGACAAGAAAATCCCGCACAAACTAAAGGGGAAATTCTACAGAGCCGTGGTTAGACCTGCAATGTTGTATGGGGCGGAGTGCTGGCGCGTGAAGAACTCGCATGTTCAGAGAATGAAGGTTGCGGAGATGAGGATGCTTAGGTGGATGTGTGGGCACACCAGGCTGGATAAGATCAAGAATGAAGTTATTCGACAGAAGGTAGGGGTGGCCCCGGTGGACGAAAAGATGCGGGAAGCGAGGCTGAGGTGGTTCGGGCATGTTCGGAGGAGAAGCTCCGATGCCCCGGTGAGGAGCTGCGAGCGGTTGGAGATTGTTGGTGGTCGGCGAGGGAGAGGGAGGCCTAAGAAGCATTGGGGAGAGGTACTTAGGCAGGACATGGCTAGAATGCAGGTTACCGAGGACATGACTCTTGATAGGGGAGTCTGGCGGTCTAGAATCAAGATTGTAGGTTAAGGGCTCATAGGTGATTAGTGTTTTAGTATGGTAGTTCCTGCTTGATATTACTGCATGCGACTGTATTTATGTTGCTGATGTTTTCATAACTATTTACGTTACTTTTGTGGGAGTACCTATGCTTTATTATTTGATTTTGTCTTGCTTGTGTTTCTAATTTTATCTCTGTTTCTTAATGCAGCTTTCCCATTTTTACTCTACTCGCCGAGGGTCGATTGGAAGCGGCCTCTCTGCCCTTTCGGGCAGGGGTAAGGCTCGTCTACATATTACCCTCCCCAGACCCCACCTGGTGGGAGTATACTGGGTAGTTGTTGTTGTTGTTGTTGTTGTTGTTGATTGTTGCTTGGCTGATACGGGATTTTAGCAAACTTTTCCTAGATTGGAGGTTACTCATCTTCAAAAAATAGGTTCAGACCACTGCCCATTGCTTTTAAAATGTGATATTGAAGCAGCACTACTGAAGAAAGCCTTCAAATTTCTAAACTTTTGGATGAAGCATGAGTCCTTTAAAGATAGTGGTGAAGGAAAATTGGCATGCTGATTTTTATGCCAATCTATTAATACTTTTCAATTATAAATTGAAGAAACTGAAGAAAGCATTGTCAGTGTAGAGCAAACCAACATATGGGGATATATTCCCAAAGATAGCAAGCTTAGAGGAGGTTGTTTTGTTTCAAGAAGCCCAATTTGAGGCTGACCCTTCTCAAAATAATAGAGAGAGGTTACAAAAGGTGCAGGTAGACATGATTGAATATCTTTCTATAGAAGAGGAGTTTTGGAAGCAAAAATGTGGAATGCAGTGGTTCAAGGAAGGAGATAGAAACACGAAATTCTTTCATGTACATGTCAATGGTCGAAGGAAAAGGCTTCAACTTAAAAGAATTCAAGGCAATACTGGTATATAGCTGGAACAAGACGAGGAAATTGCAGAGGAGGCAGTGAAATTTTTCAAGGATCAATTTACTAAAAATACTATTCCGTCAGATCTTAGTATACATACTTGATCGTATTCCTACACTGATCGACGGGGAGCAAAATGCAGAACTGTTGAAGTAGCCAAATAAAGAGTAGGTCAAGCAAGCAGTATTTGGTTTAAAATGGTGAGAGTGTAGGAGATCCTGATGGATTTACGAGCAGTTTCTATCATGCTTGCTAGGATATCATTGGAGGTCACATCTTTGATATGGCCAGAGCTTTCTTCAATGGACAATAATTGCCCAAATGTGTTACTCACACTAATCTTGTCTTACTGCCTCAGAAGAAGGAGGTGATAACTTTTTCAGATTTGAGGCCCATAAACCTTAGCAACTTCACTAACAAAATCATCTCAAGAGTGATTCATGAGAGGTTAGTAGGTTTTCTGCCCAATATCATATTGGAGGAACATGCTGGATTTGTTAGGGGGGGAGCATAGTTGAAAATGTCTTGTTTACTCAAGAAATTACAATTGACATAAGGTTGAGAACAAAGGCAGGCCCTAATATAGTTATTAAACTAGACATGACCAAGGCATATGGAAGGCTTTAGTGGTTGTTTTTGACTAAGGTGTTAAGAAAGATGGGGTTTGGAGAGAGATTTATGCGTTGGTGTTTGGCATTGTGTCAAACAACTGGTATTCAATGCTAATAAATGGATAACTCTATGGTTTCTTCAAATCATCCCAGGGGTCAAGTAAGGAGATCTCTTATCTCCTACACTTTTCATCTTCGCTACTGAAGCTTTATCTAAAGGTTTGAACGCTCTACATTTGAACCTCTATTTTCATGGTTATGGAATGCCTTAGTGGAGTCCTAAAATCAACCATTTGGCATACGCGGATACTATCATTTTCTCTTCCTCAGATGCTACCTCCATTAGATTACTGATGGAAGTTTTCACTGCATACGAGGCAACTTTTGGTCAATTAGTGAACAAGAGCAAATCTGCCGTTTATATGCATCATTCCGCTGAGGTGGAGGTTGCCGCAAAGGTTGAAAGAATCACTGGAATTGGAAGAAAAGAATTTCCGTTCATTTATCTTGGTTGTCCTATTTTCTATGCTAGGAGGAAGATGGATTATAATCATGATTTGATCACTAAGGTTATGGATAAATTGCAAGCATGGAAAGGGAAATTATTATTAGTTGGCGGCAGGGCAATCTTGATTTCTCATGTTCTCCAAAGTTTGCCAATTCACTTGCTTTCTGTAGTGAATCCTCCACATCATGTCATTAACAAGATTCACGAAATATTTGCACAATATTTTTGGAGTAGTACCATAGGAGGCAATAGTAGGCATTGGGCTTCATGGAATAATTTGTGTATGCCTTATGATGAAGGGGGTATTGGGTTTATATCATTGAATGAAGTATCAAGGGCTTTATTTTGTAAGTTTTGGTGGAATTTTAGAACAAAGCCAAGTTTATGGAGTTCCTTTATGTGCCAAAAGTATTGCAAAAACGCTAAATACTATAATTGATCCTTGGAGGAGTGGATCTCATACTTGGAAGAAAATGTTGGAGTGTCGGGATGCTATTGAGCATCAAATTACATGGTATCTGAAGATTCGCTCTTCTCTTTATTGGTTTGATAATTGGACAGGACTAGGGGCTTTATATTTCTTAGTTCCTTCAAATTTTTTTATTGATGAAACAATTCACAATGTGTATGAAGTGGTGGAGGAAGGTGCATGGAATGTTGAGAAAATTATGGAGATTCTGCCTGAGGAGTTTGCTGTGTACATTCTGGAGAAAATTAAGCCTCCAGTTATGGAGAACACTTTGGATGTACCATACTGGATTGCTCGAGACTTGTGGTAATTTTAGTGTAAAGTCTATACGGTAGTATTTAAGGAGGAAAAATTATCCAAGACTTGCATTCAAAATGATATGGGTAAGGGATTACCACTTAAGATCTCATTCTTCATGTGAAAAGTGTGGAAAACTAAATTTCCTCTTGACGATTTAATGAGGCGATTGGGATATTGTAAGACCTCAAAATGTTTGTGTTGTATTGATCCAAAAGAAGAATCTTTAACACATTTGTTCTTTAATCACGCGCCGCCTAGATAGTATGGAAATATTTCCTATCTAGAGTAGGGATACGACTGGAGGGTTTGACATTGCATCAGGCGATCACTAGCTGTTCGACAGTTCAGGTGCTGCCCAGAATTAAGCCCACTATGCAAGCCCTTCCTTCTTGCATTATACGGGAACTATAGAAAAGGAGAAACAACTTTAAATATGGGGAAGCAGTCTCAATCATCATGGTTGTTTACTAGGTATCACCTTCTCTTCAAGCTTTTGTAAGAGTAACGAAGCCAGTCCTTATTAATGTTCCTCATAAGTGGCAACATCTATTAACAATGCTAGAAAACTATACTCCTAGGCTGAAGTATGACAAGTTCATTTGGGAGTTGCCTATGGTGGGTTTGGTGAAGGTAAATACTGATGGTGTCCCGAGGGGGAATCCGGGGAGGAGCTCACTTGGTTTGTGTATAAGAAATGATGATGGAGATTTAGTATATGCTCTTGGAAGGGAGATTAATGCTGCAACAAATACAGAAGTTGATACAGTTGCAATTCTGGAGGCTTTAAGGATTTGTGGTGCTCACAGTAACAAGCAAGTATGGCTTCAAACAGTCTATTTGCTCTTGAAGAATATAGTTGAAGGGTTGTGGAAGCCTCCTTGGTGTATTGTGGAACAAGTGGAGGAGATTTGGCAGCTCTAGGGTAGGGGTATTTTCAAGGTCTCACATATTTTCAGGGAAGGAAACAAACTGGCGGATCATATTGCAAACTATGCTTTGGATGTAGGAGAGATTGAATGTCATGGCTATTGGCATTTAGATTCAAGTGGGAGAAGAATAGTTAATGAAGACAAACTCCAATGTCCTTATTTGAGGGTGAAAGTAGCAAGGAAGTGAGGTGTAAGGTGGCAAGGTGGGAGGGAGTCAAGAAGTATCATGTACAAATACGGTGAGAGAAGTACATGGTGAGACTGGTTTTAGCTAAAAAAATTTCTTTTTTGCTGGTCATTTTTCAGCACCTAAAACTTGCCTTTCGATGGAATTTCAAATGGTGGTATTAGTGCTTTGCACTCAACCCATTGAAAGGACAACAAAGGCAAGCATAGATGTTGATGCAAAGCAGGGCAATCTACTGCACAGTTTAAGCAGCGCAGAAATTTTAAAAAAAAATAGACGCAAAGGTGGAAATAATGCCTAGGATGTTTAAGCGAAATGGGCAAGGTGGGTTGCAATCTGCAGGAAGTAGGAGCAGGAAAGATAAGAAACATGTTACATTACATAAGAAGGAGGTTCTAAGAAAGAAAAAAGAAGTAAAAATGCCGAGAAAACATAAGAGAATTCGGCATTATAGACTGATGGCAAGAATACAATGGAGGGGCTCAAAGGCAGGAGGAGTTAGCAGGAAGCTATTGAAAATGTATAATAGAATTGGGCAGCATGGTATAGGGGATACAGGAACCAGGCAAGGAATTGGGCGCAACAATATACATATGCAGCCTTATCATTGGGTGCTGCAATGAGAACTAATGGAGAAGCAAGTGCAAAGGACGAGGAAACAAGACTGATTGAAAAGATAGATCATCAATTACAAATCCTGATGGGAGAGAAGTTGGAGACTGATTTTTATACTAACGATGTTTGCTTTTTTGCCGGAGCACTATGCCATACTTTTGGGGAACTTCCAGTTGGTGGTATTAGCATATAGTGTTCATACAAATCAAATGTATGCATAAGCATAGGAGCAAGGATATGTTTTAAAGTTGTAAAACATAGCAGCTACTCTATACAGCACAAGTGTTGGTCAAGCAAATTGGTAGATGCAAGATAAAAACAGAAGACAGTCATATATGCAGGTCAAGTTGGCCCTGTTGGATAGATATAACTGTAGTAAGAAATGCATTTGGAACTCAGTACCCAATGTATTTCCCATCAACGATACTCCATAAGGGATGCCACCCAAAGAGAAACTCAAATTCAGCCTGGAGATCACACACAATTGTCATCAAAGAGGAAGCTTCACATATGCCTCAATCTACTGGAGCAGCGTGCTAAATGGAGCTCGGTGGGATGTCTTTCCTTTACAATATGCAGGTATAATGCTGAGCATTAGGCACCAGGAGGAACAACTGAAGCAATGTGATGAGGTTGATCAAAAGCTTAGCATGCATGACTGGAGGTTAGGACAACGATGGAAAAAAAAGGCAATGAGATTGGCATTTAAACTGGCAAGGACAACTATGGACTCGACATATTGGTGCAACATTGTCATGGATCATTCACTTAAAACTGGGCAGTGCAAGGAATTAGCATCAACACTTAGCATGCTCGGAAACAACAGGCTAGTCTTTATCATGTTCCTAAGTAGCTCAGTCATAGTCATTAGAACATCATTGTGTAATATCAAGTTTGATATCACTTATTCAAGCTTGGTAATAAGGCTAATGTAGTTTACACTGGTTACAGCCTTCTGCATTGTAAGGCAACCTCAGACTTCGTTTTTTTCTTATGTTATTTATAAATAAAAATTAGCGCTAGGCAATGCTTAGTGGATTCCCAAAAAAAGTCTTTGCCAGGCAACAAGTATACTCATTCACTTGGCAAGTTGGCTATGTGTTTCCCACCTAAACCTTTATTTAGGCTATTAATGTAAAAAGACAGTTAGATTAGTAGTTAGTGGAAGCTAGAGTTGGTGTTAGTTGTGCATGTGTATAAATATATTACTGTTAAGAATAGAATTCTAATTAGAGTGAATGTCTATCTTATAGAAGAGTTTTACTTTGAGGCTAAGTCATTTCTCTTCCTATAAATAGAGAGGTCTTACCCCATTGTAAATCCATCCCAAAATATCAATAAGAATTCTCCTCTCCCTACTTTCTCTGCAATATTGTTCTTGTTCTTGTATTATTTCATAACACGTTATCAGCACGAAGCTCTACTATCTCAAGAATCTCTTTGAGAAAATTAAGGTATTTTTTCTCCTCATTCTTTTGATAGATTTCTACAAAATATTTTTTTTAACAAAACGAGACATACTTTCTATGTTAATTATATAATTTATGCTCATATAAATTTTAGCAGTCAGATACTAACCAATTTACTTATATACTGCTATGTTGACAATACATTGTTGTAATGTATACCAAGTACGCTATAAGTCACTTCCCTATATCAACAATGATATTTTTGCAAATCTTTATGTTGTTTCACACACGTCTTTTATAACTGCAATTACAACTTGCTTATCTCAATATTGTCATGTAGATGTACTAGACACACACATACTATTGTATATATAAAATGTTAATATATGATGCAATTATAACTATTAATTAAGACATTATAAATGATAGACTGTTAGACGTGCATTTGTAACACTTATACATTGAAATTACTTACTAATCGATAAATTAGTATGTATGTTTAACACATTAATAAAGTGTTACAGAATTATTTTGTTCTTACATGAACACATTTTAGCATGTACATTACACATTACACAAATAAATTGTTACACTATGTGGGGTGTATTACAAAATAATAATGTCACTGCCGTATGTTATTAGTACTTTCAAACTTGTGATAATACGCAAATTTTAACACCTGACATGAAGGAATGTTGAGTAGACACATTATTGGACATATTTGTTACGTATAGCACATGCAGACGCTGACATCATTGTTGTATAGTCTGTTTTATGAAATCATATATTACAAGTGTCACTACTGTAACGGCAGTTTGTTCATACATATATATTAATACACATAGTATTTAGTTATTTTTGTGCTGGATTGCCAAGTAGAGTTTGTTATTTGTACAGTGAATACTAGGTTAACTATATACGTGTACATTTTTATGCTACTACACGGGTGTTGGATGCTGAAATCCATTTGGATGCAATGGGTCTTGGAGACGCCATTAAAGATAGAAATAATGCATCCACCCAAGACTATGCTAAGGCCTTGATTTTCTTGCGCCATCACCTTGATGAAGGTTTGAAAAATTGAATATCTCACAGTCAAAGATCCACTTATCTTGTGGAATGGCTTAAAGGAGAGATATGACAACCTGAAGTTGGTCACTCTGCCACAAGCACGATATGATGAGAATCCAAAAGCAAATAGTTCATAAACTATATGTTATCGTTGCGGTGGAAAAGGGCACTGGGCGAAAATTTGCCGTGTACCAAGACATTTGGTTGAGCTTTATCAAGCATCTCTAAAGAGTAAATGCCCTGAAACCAATCTTGTCTATGACAATAATTTTGACATCACCCACTTGGATGTGGCAGAATTCTTTGAGCACCCTGAGGGGAAAATAGACCACTTAATCGGTGATGGATCTGTGATTAAGGAAGATTGAGTTGTTTGATTTTATTTTACTTATTTGTATTAGTTAGTGAATAAACTAATAGTCATTAGTATCAACTCGTATTACTTAATTTATGGAATAGTGTTAGTATTCGTTCTTTAGAAATGCTTCAGTATGCTTAATTTTCAAAGATATTTTTCTTTTTTTCAGTAAAGTTAATCGATTAACATAACAGATAATCGATTAACCAATATATTCTATTAAACTGGACCTTTTTCGCAAGGCATGTTAGTCGACTATCAGATTTAGTTAATCGACTAACCTAATTACCGTTTCCTAAGTTAATCGATTATCAACTTAGTTAATCGATTAACCTCAGCAGATTTTGAAAATATTATTTAATTATGAAGCAACGGATTAAATTTGTTTATTCTCATATTTCTTTTGTATGTCAAACCATGGGAAGCAAATATGGATAAGTGATTCATGTACCACACATACGATATTCAAAGAGAAGAAATATTTTTCTCATTTAAGTATGTGTAAGGCAGATGTTACTACAATTTCTGGTAGTAGTAAATTGATTGAAGGCTCCGAAAGAGCAACTATAACTCTGCATAAAGGAACAATATTTATCATAGAGAATGCAATGTTCTCCTCCAAGTCCAAGAGAAACTTGTTGAGTTTTAAAGATATCAGTCAAAATGGATATCATGTTGAGACAATAGATGAGAATAATCTTGAATACCTCATTTACTCATGAAAACGAGGCTGCCCACTTCGGCTTGGGGTCACGCCATTTTGCATGCAGCAATGCTAGTTCGTCTCAGACCGACGAATTATCACAAATATTCCCCGTTGCAATTAGTTTTGGGTCATGAACCTAATATATCCCATTTAAGAATTTTTGGATGCGCAGTATATGTGCCTGTAGCACCGCCATATCGCACCAAAATGGGTCTGCAAAGAAGGTTAGGAATATATGTTGGGTTTGAATCGCCCTCCATTATTCACTACCTCGAAACATTGACAGGGGATTTGTTCACTGCACGATTTGCAGACTGTCAATTTGATGAGACACTTTTCTCAAAATTAAGGGAAGAAGTTGGTGGTGAAACCAAACGGGAAATTTTGTGGAAAAATCCATCATTATATCATCTTGATCCACGTGCCTCTATTTGTGAAAAATAGGTGCAAAAGATTATTCATTTGCAAAGAATAGCAAATCAAATACCAGACGCATTTACAGATTTGAAAAGGATAACAAAATTACTTATCCCCGCAGAGAATGTGATAGCAGTATGTGATAAGTCTGAAAGAAGACAAAATTATTACCGTGAAGGTATCAATGGATGTGGACGTGGCAATAGACGAAATTATAATCGTCATCATTGTGATAATGAGAATAATAAAGATTCTCAAAATAATCTTTCACTTTATGAAAGTAATATTTGACATGAGATTTTATATAGCAACAGATGATTATAATCCATTTATGGTGTGAATGTGACAACATATGATTTATGAATACATATTCATTCGACAACATATGATTTATGAATACATATTCATTCTTGGAAGAATATGAACGTGCTAGTGGTAATGAATATACCACATCACCTCTAGAAGGAGGTTTGAGATGATATCTGAAAATAATATCATTATTATGGCATGAATGATCATTGGTCACGTACCTATTGTACGCCAAAATATTTTGGAAATATGATTATTAAAGGACAACGATAATACAAGAAAACATATCTTGCATATAATTTTGACCATGACCATAATGGTATAACTTTCTCTTTAAAAGAGATATTCACCACATGGATGTTGATGAATTTGTGGTAGTACAAAATTAATCGAGAGCTCTAGAAGAGCCAATTATTACTATGTTGGAGAAACACAATTGATTAACAATAAGGTATTGTGTTGTAGTAAGTCTCAAAGAAACTTATTCAGTTTCCAAAGTACACGCGAAAGCGCTAATTATATTGAGACTATAAATAAAGGAAAGATTTGATATCTTCTATTACTACAACTTGTAGCGGAATAATTTGTATATGAAAAGCTACCTGCTTCATTCTCCAGTTTGTACTACACAAACAAAAGAATGCCACAATAAAGTGGATATTTATTGGTATAAAAACCCATATCATAATAAACTTGAAGTGTATTGATAATTGCACATGTCATGGTGTAAATTTGAAGTTTATCAATATTGATAATTTATTCAGTCGACATTCGGGTTAGCCATATCAATTTAAGTATGATATGCAATAATAGAGAATTCACATGGGTAAATATTAAAGAAGTAGAAAGTTCTTTACGAATTCTCTTGTATTACTTGTTCTCATTAATTAATTGACCAACTAAAGAGTTCGGGTTGAATCCCATAAATTCTGGAAATATCAAAGGTAAATATGGGCCCATTCACCTGCCATGTATACCACATATGATGCATCTATGATATGGTTACATGTGCGATTATTATTAACCTGCAACCTGGCCGGTGCTTGCGAGGTAACTTGCTCAGTAATCTAATTTCGAGCATAATTTCCAGATTTTCTATTCAAGATAGTTCATCCTGATAAGTTGGTTTATATCATAGTTGGTTTAGCAAGATAATTATTGAGTGCCTCCATCTAATAGCTAAATTATTGCTTATGAGAACAAAGTTATCTATATCAATTTGATATACGCTATACACGAGAGTATATTATATTCTCCCCTCACAAGTGGTTCAGGGTCAGGAACCAAATAATTTCATATTATTATTATTAATGTGCTGTGTATATTAACATGATAATGCACAAAGATGATTTTCCAGAGTTGAGGAAACAAGTTAGTTTTCCTAACATGAGGGGAGACATGATAAACACTTGAGAAAATGTTACATGGGATGAATTATCATTTGTATATATAGATCCTCGAATATCATAATATGAACCTGAAGTTCATAAAAGGATAATTCAATTGCAACATATTGCAAAGCATGCCATACGCATTTGCTGACACAAAGAAAGTAACTATATTCTCACTGCAAATGCTCATATTAAGTCCTAGAAGGACAAAGTCTTTGATACGCTTAAAGCGTATAGACAAATCGGTTTCAAAAGAACTTCTTAATAAAGAAGATGAGCAAATGATCAAAGTGATCATAATAAGGAGGCAAGTGATCTAGAAGATCACATGACATAACACTTCATAAAATCTCATGAGAGATTCAGGTACCTGAATATATGAATGAAGAGATCTCCATGTTATGTCTTTATGAAAAATTTACTGGAACTGATACAAAATGTTCATCGACGACATCTATGATAAGCGCTAAATATCGATGAGGATCTTAAGTTTGTCGAATACAAACAAAATATTGGCCAAATGGAAGAGATACAATTCAAGTAGAATTGATTCCATACGAAAGACATGTAGTTTTGGACATGTAGTTCAAATACTTGAAAGTATAAAGTCAATGGTATGTGCAATCATTTTTCGATATCTTATTTCTCTAACATGACATGAAAACTTGATATGCATCTCTCTCTATTATATGGCTTACTTGACTTAACTTATATGTCAATCTATGAAGGATTTAAGTTTCTTGAAGCATATACAATTCTTGATCTTGAAGTACCACTTTCTTAGTGCAATTTGTGCACATATGTATCTTGCTATAACTTTAAGCAGATAATGTGATAACGAGGATATCCCTATGGAGATATTGAAGTGTCATTCCACGATATTTGTGAAGACATTATGTATCTATCACGAATGATAAATTCAAGGTGCGGAATATTCATTCAAGTCAATATGGTTGATTTATTTATCAAATCTATACCAACGATCTCTTGAAGATGGTGCACAAGATTGGAATGCAAAGGCTCAAATATGTGGATTGATGCTCTCATTAGGGGGAGTTAATGCGCGTTGCACTCTTTTTCCCTTTCAAGGTTTTGTCCCACTGGGTTTTCCTTGTAAGGTTTTTAACGAGGCAACCAATAGGCGCATTTCTAAATATGTGTACTCTTTTTCCTTTTCTAGAATTTTTTTCCCATTGGGTTTTATTTTAGTTAAGGTTTTAATGAGGCACATTATTTATTGAGTAGACATTCAAGGGGGAGTGTTAAGAATAGAATTCTAATTAGAGTGAATGTCTATCTTATAGAAGAGTTTTACTTTGAGGCTAAGTCATTTCTCTTCCTATAAATAGAGAGGTCTTACCCCATTGTAAATCCATCCCAAAATATCAATAAAAATTCTCCTCTCCCTACTTTCTCTGCAATATTGTTCTTGTTCTTGTATTATTTCATAACAATTACAGATATTTTGGAAAATAAGCAAATTTCGTTTCTGTTTCTCGAAGCTTCTCAGGGTGGGTATTTTCCCCTTTCCTCCATTGGAGCTCAATATGAGCTTGATCACCATCGTTAAACCTCAGTGTTTTGTCACAAGCATATGATCGAAGGCGTTTTCCCATTTATTTAGGCATTGAATTACAATATCCCTTCTTGTTCTACAGAATATGTTGAATTGGTCATTAAAACCTAAATTGTTATATCAATTGCGGGATTATATAATTAAATCTACAAACTTAAAAGATTTAAATTCTTTGGGAAAATGATTGAGTGCCTCTCAAATAATTGACTAGGATCAACAAATTGAAAAGTCATTTTTAATCTTTGAGTGTTCTAATGATTAGTTCTACCTAATTAGTCGGAACATGAGTGCCACAACCAATTATTTTGTGTTTCTTTTTCTTCATTGTCAACATCTAACTAAGATAAAATAACAAAGCAGAGGGAAACCATAAATGGATAACTCTTCTGTTGTAAGATAAATAACATAGTACAACTTTACAAATTAAAGTTGTGGACATTAATAGTATAACGATTTCTTTTACTATAAGTACAATTTAATCAATTATAATAGATTATTATTTATTTATTTCATCATATCAGGCTTGTTAATAAAAAATATGTGTTTTCATTGTTTACAAATTAACTTAACCTGATAGTGTAAAAAATCAATTTGTTGTTAGTGAGTACAACTTAACAATAAATTGAGTTTATTTCACTACTAACTCACTCAACTTAGTCAAAACAAATCATTATCTCCATCTCCCTTAAAACAGACGAAATCTCCCAACCCCACGTCCTTAACATCTGCCTTATCTATATATTCTTCGCGCAGCGTCCGGCACTGAAATAATTTGTCATCAAACTCCTCTTAAAGCAGATGAATGTTACTTGTCAATCATTCATCTAAGTTTTTTCTTTCATTGTACTTAGATTAGATGAAGAAGATAATAAACCAGCTTAGCCATGGCTTTTGCGTTATTTTCTTCCTTTTTATACTTGTGGCTTGTGTGGCAGCACAAACTGCAGAAACAGCACAAACACCACCATATTCATTTGACAGAAATATCAAAATCAATCCACCTATGGCTATAATTCTTGTTACACTAATTAGCGTATTTTTTGCCATGGGAATTGTTTCGGTTTACGTACGTCAATGTGCTGAGCGTCGCTTTGCCAACGACTTCGTACACGTAGATGAAAATTCTCGCCGCAGGGCAGCTCGTGGTATAGACCCAAATGTAATTGATTCTTTCCCTATGTTTCTTTACTCTGATGTTAAGGATCTCAAAATTGGTAAATCAGCATTAGAATGTGCAGTTTGCTTAAACGAGTTTGAAGATGACGAAACTCTTCGACTTCTTCCTACATGTTGCCACGTCTTCCACCCTGATTGTATTGACGTTTGGCTAATTTCTCATATCACTTGTCCTGTTTGTCGTGCCAATTTACTCCCTAAACCCGGTGATGAGAAAATCACGGTTCTTGGTCATTACCCAATAAATTCCGAGTCACCCGACCCGGAATTTAATCCGGTTCATGAAGTGAATGACTTGGTGATTGACATAAACGTCGCATCTCATGAAGTAATAAATATAGCACAACCGCCGGTACACAATCGTCCACCAAGGTCAACGCCAAAACGAGAGAAAATTACAGGAAAATTCCCAAGGTCTCACTCGACCGGTCACTCACTGATTCAACCCGGTCAGGATTGTGAACGGTTTACGTTAAGATTACCGGAGGAGGTTCGTAACAAGTTGATAAACTCCGGTTTGATCCGAGAACAAGGTAACCCCTCGTTTCCTAGGGAAAGAAGCGTGAGAAATGGGTACAGAAGTAGTAGTGTGGGAACCGGTTCAGCACGGATTAATCATGGTTATTACGAGCGGTTTAATGATGAAGGACGGGCAGACCGGTGGGGGTTTATGAATTTGCCTCCTATCTTTTCGAGGGGCGGTTGCTCGACTAAGGATAGTAACGGCGGAGCTGGTGATGATATAACGGCGGTTCCCAATAATTTGTTTGAGCTTGTTAGGTTTCCGTTTGATCGCATTTTTGAAAAAGATAGCACTGGTGAAAGATCGTTTAATAAACTTAGGTTAGGTAGTTCAAGCAATTGAGATACTTAATTATATGATTTGGTTTTTAAACCTTAATTTTGTTGTACTAATTTGTATATACTCACATTTGCTAGTTTTATGATATTATCTTCTTATCATTTCAATTTATGACAGGAGAAAAGAATGAATATAAAGAGGTTTAATTGCTTAGATTAGTGAGCAAGTGTTTGACTAATACATTCATTATGGAGTACTGAGTTTTAATTTACCTCTCTTCGGGTCAATTTGTCAAAATTCTAAAATGAATTTAAGTTAATCTGGATTTTGAAAAATTTATTAACGCAAGGATTTTATGAGGTTCGGCTAACCTTAATTCTCGTGGCAGAAGCAAAGAGAGTTTTCCTTGTAACTGGGTCTATCCACCTGTCAGAGAATCCAAAAAGCACATCCTATAACCATATACCACATCTAAAGATGCAACATAATATAAAATAATACCAACCGTGGCCCCATAAAAAATGCATTTCTAGAAAAGAAACACTATTATTATCAACTAACCATGTCATACATAATTCATAAAAGGTAAGCTTTCAACATCTTCATAGTATACAAATACTTAATTACATAGCTATCCATACAAGTGAGGGTACTTCTTCTTCATTTCTTCCTCGGCTTCCCAAGTGGCTTCCTCACTTTGCTGGTTTTGCCATAACGCTTTCACAGATGTAATTTCTTTATCTCTCAACTTTAAGACTTGCATATCAAGGATGGCAACTGGAATTCCTTCGTATGATAATTCTTCATTAACCTCAATAATCTCAACTGGCACAGTAGTGGACGGATCTCCCACTACCTTCTTCAATATAGACACATAAAAGACTGGGTGTACCATTGACATCTTGGGTGGCAGCTCGAGCTTGTATGCCAGCTAACCAATCCTCTGAATGATTTTGTACGGTCCGGCATACCTAGGACTCAGTTTTCCCTTCTTTCCAAATCGCATGAAACCTTCAAAAATACCCAATAATCTTCGTCGAACTCTAAGTCTCTACGACAAATGTCCAAATACGACTTTTGGCAACTCTGCGCAGTTTTCAACCTCTCTTTAATAATCATGACTTTCTCCATAGCTTGATGCATGAGGATCGGCCCTATTAATTCAGCTCCTCCAACACCGAACCACCCAATGAGAGATCTAAATCTCATACGATACAACGTCTCCAATGGTGCCATCTGGATACAATCATGGAAATGATTGTTTTAAGCAAATTCTATGAGTGGCAAATGGTTATCCCAACTACGTTTGAAATCAAGAGTACAAGCACGCAATATGTCCTCAAGCGTTTGAAAAGTCCGCTCTTCTTACTCGTCGGTTTGGGAATTGAAAGTTGTGCTAAGATTTACCTGCGTACCCAAACCTTGCTGAAATTTCTTCCAAAATATGGCAGTGAACTGAGCCCCTCAATCTGAAATGATTGAGACTGGAGTGCCATGAAACCTGACTATTTCTTTGATACACAACTGAGCATACTGTTCCGCTGTGTCTGTAGATTTAACAGGCAAGAAGTGCGCTGTTTTTGTGAGTCGGTCCATAATCACCCAAATTGAGTCAAACTTGTGCAGAATGTGCGGTAACCCTACAAAAAAATCCATGTTGATCATTTCCCATTTCCACATTCGAATCTCTATGCTTTGGGGCAATCCGCCGGGCCTCTGATGTTCGGCCTTAACTTGCTGACAGTTTGGACATGTTGTCACAAAGTCCACCACATCCTTTTTTATGTTGTTCCACCAATAAATTTTCCTGAGATCATGATACATTTTTCATAGAACCTGGGTGTACGAAATACCTAGAAGTGTGAGCTTCTACCATGATCCTCTCCCGGAGACCGTCAATATTCGGAACATATAGGCGGCCTTGGTACCATAGGATAACATCATTCGTGCCAAAGGAAAAAGTTGTGGTCTTGTGTTTATGAATCCCTCCTTCAGTTGTGCTAACAATGGATAATTGAATTGCTTATGTTTCACCCAAGATGCCATTGGTACACCCAGTCTTTATGTGTCTATGTTGAGAAAGGTAGTGGAAGATCCGTCCACTATTGTGCCAGTTGAAACTATTCAGGTTAATAAAGACATGTCGTATGAAGAGGTTCCAATTGCCATTCTTGATAGGCATGTTCAAAAATTGAGAAATAAGGAAATTGCATCCGTGAAAGTTTTATGGCGGAACCAGCAAGTTGAGGAAGCCACTTGGGAAGCCGAGGATGAAATGAAAAAGAAGTACCCAAATTTGTTTGAATAGTCATATAATAACTTTTATGTATTTAGCTCCAATGAACTATTATCTTTTGATTTGATCTATGTAAAATTGTCCTATTTTGGTTATATATTTATGTTGCCTATGCAGCCATGGTTAGAATAGTACGAGTTATGTCATGCCTACGGAATGTGTAATTGCTATTAGGATGTGTTTTTGGGGCTCTCTGACAGGTGAATAAGTTATAGATACAAAGGAAACTCTGTCGAAATAATTGAAAATTTTAGGAGCTAGTCAAAATTTGGAAGTTAAAGATAGTGAGAAAGGAGATAAGTTATACTAAGTATTTGCGGATTGACTCCAATTATCATTAGAGGACGAATGATCCTAATCGGGGGAGAATGTAAAGCCCCAAAAAATTTGCTAAGTAATCTAAGATTTCGTGGTGTCAAGGTACGCTAATTATTTTATTTTGTATAGAATTGAGGATTCATCACATAATGAATATCGAATGGATGTGTTAATAAGCATATAAGTCATATTATAAGTGATTTGGGGTGTAAGAGGAAGCCTAAGTCTAAGCCAAGTTGGAAATATTCATAATAGACTAAAGTTGTAAATGAGTATGCACAAGACCTCACTTTAGACAAGTATATCGACACTTACATAAGGTGTCGTGTGATGCACAACCTATTAAATTAATGTCCTTTGAATCTAGTTTTTGATGCGTCGACCCATTTGTAACTTAGAGGTGTATACAAAACATTACGATCATTTTACTGGTCATGTATTATATGCATGCCCAGGCGCGCGGCTGAAGCGCGACCGTGCATATTGTGGAGTTTCTGTCTCGTGAGCGCGGCCTTAGCACGTTCATTAGCGCGAGCGCGCTAGTAGCAGACCTATAAATACACCTAAGGACGGTAAATGAGAGGATTTAAGTCATTTCTCAAGACTAGCGCACCTTCTCCATCCCTAATCCGGCCAAGGCATCCAATTGCACACCTAAGGTGAGTTTCTAAGTGTGTTCGCATGGTGATTTCATTTCTCAATAACTACTTAAAATATGGTTTTGATTGGATTTCATAGGATTTTTTCAAAATCTCAAGAACATCTCAAAAGTTGTCTTTCAATATTTGGTCTACAAGAGGTAATCTTTTACCCTTAGACTTACATATATGGAGTTATTATGGAAATATGAGTATAAATTAAGCTTGGTAACTCATAGGAGGGTGATTGGAAGCCATAGGTTCCTAACCTAGGTTGTGTTGGTGTTTTGCAGAGATTGTGAGATGGGTTATTGAGGTATGATTCTTGGGTGTAGTAATATTATATACACGCATGTACAAATTTGGTTTGTGGGAAGATTGATGAATATAAATAAGTATGTTGGGTTGGGGAATGAAGGAAATCTTTTAAAGTAATTTTGAAATCAAGATGCTTAACTAGTGTTTGATAAAATGCTCAAATGAGCTGAAACCATGAAATTCCTAATTGTAATTCAATTATGTTATGTCTAAAGTATATTGGGATTGCTAGAATTTTCGAAACGTCGTAGTAACTTAAGGAGAGCTTAAACAAGGTATATTGATATAACCCCGTCTTTTAGAAATTGAGCATTATCAGTGGTTGTGTGAATACAACGAGATTAAAATTGAATTATCGTATTGATTATTATTTAACTTGAATTGGTGTTGCAACCTTATATGCATGGAAAGTGTGTCTCAATTTGATTAATATGCTATTCTTGCTAACTTGAAAGGGGCAAGGACTATGAATCATGAATTGAAATGCTTAGACCTTAAATTCAAATTGAAGCTACATATTTTGTGCCATCTATGTGAAGTCTCCTCTATGCCTACAATTTTATTTATTTTTGTGTGCATTTATTATCCTAAATTACAAATCTAACATTGAAATTCTGAATGATGTGAAATGTGGCCTAGTGCTAAATATATGATATTGTAGTTGTGGCCCCAAGTGCCTATGAAATGACATATATGAAATAAAGATTGAATTGAGATGATTGATGGAAAAGCAAAATGCCTTGACAAGGCGGCCTAGTCGATCGGGCCGAGATCGGATGCCATGCCGCACACATAGTGGTAATATGTTGATATTGAAACAAGGGAAGTGAGATTGTGATTGAGGTGTATGTCTCAAATAAGGCAACCATCCCATTGGGTCGAGATCAGACTCCACTGAAACTAGCGGTGGTATAACGAACAGGGATGAACAGTATGAAATTCCCCAAACTAAAAGCTATGGAAACATAATATGAAAAAAGCATGATTCGTCTACATTGATAATTTTGTGATCGTTAAAAGCTATGGAGTTATTCTCGTGATTTCTTTATGTTTGGCATGAAAGTTCTTTCTAACTTGATGGTGTTTAGCTATACATACTAGTACTATTCAATAGAACTAACGTCTCTTTTGCGGGGGCATTACGTTTGCGGATAGTGCCGATTGCGCGTAGCGGAGTACCTTCTTCTCAAAGTCTTGGTGAGCCCCTTTCTCCTTCAAGGGGTTATATTGTACATCTATTGTTGTGGACATCCACTTTTGAGATATTGCCGGAGCCTTGTTGCCTGCATTGTCATACTTGTCTTTTGTATCCTTAGAGGCTCCGTAGATATATATATATATATATGTGGGTTTTGTACGAGTGTTGGATGGGCCTACAAACTATGATGTAAATCTAACTCTCGCTTCTCTAAAGTGAAATTATGGGGAATCTTAGAAACTTAACTACAGTTTAATGTTGTGATATAAAATGAACTAACAATGTTGAACCTACTATCCTTCCTTATCTAAGTAAATGAAAGTATGGTTTCCTTATTCATATCGAGTTGGGTAGGAAGTGTTGATAAGACTTGCTCAGTTGGGTTCTCTCGATTGGGCACCGGTCGCACCTCCTAAGGTTGGAGCACGACATTTTCCATCCTTATTCTTATTTTGTTAAGCATTAGGGACAACACCTATTCTTATTCGGGGGGGGGGGGGGGTTGGAGTTTATTTGATTTGATATTTGACATTGGCCTGTAATAACTAATAACATTATTTTTTTCTTTTCATTATGTACATATTCTTCTCTCTCTCTTGATGTATATATTCACTCTCTTTCTCTCACATTTTGTATATTCATTTATGCTTTGAGTAGTTTACTTTATAGCTTCTAGCCTCTTATTTACTTTAATAGCTTCTTTTTAATTTAGTAGTTTCTTTTCATGTTTAAGTGATCAATAAGCCTTTAATTTTCTTAGTGACAAGGTTCTTTCCAAAGGCAGTTTTTGCGAGAACAGGTTGACTCTTCCTAAGGATGGATGACGTGACAACCTTCTAAAGGATTGAGTCAATTTTTTATTTTTTAGTAAGAATAGTAGTGATAATGATAATAAATACCTATTTGAGTCATACTAGAAGAGTCAAGCATGATTCACTTGGTACCAACATGCTTAACTATGTGCTTATATTAAAAAACAAGTTCTTGGAAAAAAATATCTCTAGTTAGTGACCTTCTAACTCTTGTGTTGACTTAGGCAACCATCGATAGGTTTGATTTAACCAATAGTGATTTTCAATATAGAATATGATTGTTGTGGACCCTAGACTCTATCCTCTTTATAATCCAACAATGCGAGAAAAGAGATATTTTTTGCAGGTCCAAGTACTCGTGTGAATAGTCTAGAATTTTCCCTGAATGTGTTTCTACGAGAAATTTAAAGTTTTGCTTGGCTTGAGAAGTTATAGTAGGCTCTCCTTGACCCGCTTGAAATTTTCCATGTCCCACCAAATGTTGTTATCTCTATTCAACCCATTTGAGCCTAAAATCTTTCTAATTTGATGACAATGTTACAAGCCTATACCTGTTTTGTAGTGACCTTCTCTTGGAACCCAAGCTTTCCTTAACACTCTTGAGAAATAATGGGCTAAATCGTAAGTTTGGGGGAGATGAGGATTTTGAAAAAGGTATCAAGGAACAAAAGGAGAAGAGAAATGAAGAAAAGGAAAGGCAATGAAAAAGAAAGAAATAATGAATAAAAAGAAAGTGAATAAGTTTGAAAGTTTATGGGATTCAAAGAAAAGCAATGATGCAAATCATGGAGAAAAAATAAGAAGCAGAAAGTAAATATCATGACAAAGAAAGAGTGATCTTAAGTCTCTCCAGTTCTCCCAAGCAAAAAGAAAATGCCTCAAAGAGTCGGCAAAACATGACAAAAAGAGAGAGAATGGAGTTGTTAAGGAAAAGATAAACCTTTCTATTCCAATATATCTAACCTTAATCCAAAAGAGTTTTCTTCATTCCAAAAAATCCTACGTGATTTCAAGCCAATTAAACTTACATTAGTGGCGATCTACATTAGGAGCAAGCATATGGTACTTAGTGTTGTACTTGTGATATTCTTTTGAGATAGATAAGCGAACCATTCACAACTCCTTGAATTGAGTGCTACATCCTTAAGTGAGATATGCTTACGAAGAGTAGAAAAGGAGGATTTTGGGATCCACAATGAACTAAATGTAAGATCGAACTTCCTTGATGAATAAAGTCAACTCTTGATGCTCAAGTGTCATCTTAGAACTATTTGTTTTTAAAACTTCAAAACAATTTTCTTGTTGATAATTCATAAGTATTGTGGGTAACAATTGGTCCTAATTAATGTGCGATTGATGCACCTTTTGTTAGTTGGAATATCTCTTAACCTATGGATGTAGGAATTATCTTATTTTCCTGAGTATAAGCAAAAGCTTAAGTTTGCGGGAGTTGATTGTTTACCTTGAAAACAGTTATTACAATTAGATTTTATATTGTGGTTCAAAAATATGTGATATATTTTTATGCTATTTGTTATGCGATTGATGCTAAGTTGAAGACTGGAAAATAAGATAAGAGCTTGTAGATAATGTAATAACCAAATCGAATGGTCAGAGGTCAGGGCCTTGAGGTCAAGTCAGATCCGGCTTAGGGTAATCGAAGGGGGACTAGCAGTTATGAGAGCTGTGATGGCCACTCTTTATGATCGATAAGAAGTAATTAATGAAAAACAATAAATAGAACAAAATTGATATAAGCAATAAATGCATGTGGGATCAAGAGAAGATGACAAGTTAGAGAGCAGAGAGAATGTTCTTATATATTCAATATTGAGTATCCGATCCTTTGCAAAATGATAACGATCCCCTTTATATATGAGGGAGAATCACAACATAGTACAAATGAGTTTATTACCAATATATGGAGCTAGTACAACCATTTAATGCCTTGATATAGGTTTAGACTAGCCTAATAGACCTTGTCAGCCTTAGTCACTTGCCTCGGGAACTTCCCGCTAGTGCATCGTAGCTGTTGGTTTGCACTGCCTCAAGATTGATCGTTTTGAATCCTCGGTGACGAACCTCGAGTTGATTGTCGAGCCTTCTGGGGGTGGTTTTTATGAGATGCCTTGATGATCATAAATTGGACCACTAATTTTACCATATACAGATAGTCCCTTCGTTTTCTAGAGTGAAATGATAGGAAATGGTTCTAAATTCCTACTCTTATCATGATGTTAGCCTATCAGGGTATTAAATGCCGCAAATGACTAGCCATGCAAGGGTCGCTGTCAACACGACTATCGAGAAGCCCAGGAACTGCTATTGGTTTGGCTTTTCCACTCCCATGCGGCTCATATAAATACCCCTAATCGCTTTGTGATTCGCACTTTTGCAACATCTTCAAATCTTTAGAGGCAAATACATCTTCTCCCACATACTTCTTTCTTTTGTGCTTGGTTTTTTTCTTCCTTTTTTGAGAAAGAAAAACCTTTGATCACCATGGCTAGAACCTTTTAGACAGCTCCTCGAAAAGAGGACTCCGCCTCTTCATCTAAAACTTCTAAGAGTAAACCCAAAGTGGCCCCTACCGTTTAACAGTGTACACCCACCGAGTTTGATATTGTGAACAATTTTTCCATCGAGAGACCTTCATCCACACTGGGTCAATGCGAACACATATCTCAATATACTATCATTGTGAAGAACTAGAAAAAGTTCGGACAGATTGCCGATGGGAGAAGAAAGTGCTGGTTGAGATCCCAAGCCCTAGTCCGAGCATAACAGACCACAAGGTCGATTTTCTTTATGTATATACATACCCGTTCACCTTGGGTCCTGTCGATTCCTCAAACCCTTCTCTGATAATAGATCTAGTTATTCCCGACTTCTATTGTTAGTACTGGGTGATACTTGGTCAAATTATCCCTCTTTATGGAGGACAATATACATGCTTTGTTACTTTTCAAGCAAGGTCGAGGGTATGACTTTTACCCTTGATCACCTAGTTAGGCTGTATAGCCCCCGCCTCTTTCTAGGGCTGAACAAGCTTCATCCTCAATCTTTGAAACCCTTTTTCTCAAGTGTTAACAAAGACAAGGATCGAGAGTGGATCAACCAGTTTATCCGAGTAAGTACCTCGGACATTATTCCAGTCGGAAGGATGCTGTTCCTAGAGGAGTGGAACAAGAAGCGTAAGTGTTTCTTCTTTGAACATGCTTTACTGTCTTCTTGCTTCATTCTTGGTGAGTGAGTGTTGATGAGACAGCCTCCCGATATCGAGGAAGAGGAGCCGAAGCCTAATAAGGGAAAGAAGAGGAAGAAAAAGGCGGTTGCTATGTCTCCTATGGCAAAGAAGCCCAAGTCACACAGGTCTGAAGCTGCTGCCAAGGTCTCGGCCTCAGCTTCTGGAGCAAGTCCCATTAGTGGGATGATGTAAGGACCTGGAAAATTTCGCTAAGTAAATTAGGATTTTGTGGAGCTATGTAGGCTAATTATAATATTTTATGTGCTATTAACATGATGGACATAAATTGGATTTGGTAAATAAGTGTATAAGTCATATAATAAGTAATGTGGGGTCTAATGGAAAGCCTATGTCTTAGTCCAGTTAGAAAATTTCATAATGGGCTAAAACTCCAAATGAGTTTGCACAAGTCCACATATTGAACGGTCACATCAATATATATATATATATATATATATATATATATATATATATATATATATATATATATATATATATATATATATATATATATATATATATATATATATATATATAATGTTTTATATGATGAACAACAAATCCTATGAAAGATATTAGAGTGTAGTTTCCAACACTTCAAACCATTTGTCATTTGGACATTCCGACACAAAGTTATGATCAAATTAAAAAATACTGGAAAAATACGATCCTTTGTCAGTTCTACGATTGCAAAAAAAATTTATGCAGTCCGCAAAATTGATCTGCAATCACAAATCTTGTTGCAAACTGGACTAGTGTAGCCCAGATTTAGGCACCAATTTTGCGATGCATTTGCGACTCACATTCTTGTTTTGCGGTTCATTATATGACTGCCGACCTGATTTCGAAGGCTTATTTTTCCTATTTTTATAACCCGGCTCCATTTTAATATACAGGCTTTGGGGATTCATTTGGAGTTATTTTCTATTGATTTTAGGGAGAGTTGAGAGCATATAGATAGGGAAAGGGACAAAAGGAGACTAACTTCATAATCACCCAAATCTTGCTCAAGTTTTCAGAAATCAAGGAAGAAAACCACTTGATTGTCCTTCATCTAGGTAAATCCTACTTCCAAGATTTCATGTAAGAGGTTAAGGGTTCAAATATGCTGTAGGGATTAGATATCGGCCATGCATGTGGGACTAAGTTGTAGTATGTGTTATTAAAAATTTGTGTAGTTCATGTTAAAATTTGTTGAGGGATGAAGGAATTTCTATTTTGAGACCTGTAGACTACTTCACATGTTAGGTGTTTGATGAAATTCTTAAGAGAGTTATACCATGGGTAATATTCCTAATTATTAATCGATTCCTGATATATCCTTATAGATTACTATTGCTAGAGGTATGGGTGGATTGTTGAAACTTAAGGAAAAGCTCTTTAAGATATGTATGGCTAAAACCTCCTCTTCTTAGAAATTGAGCTCCCATGGTTTCCCCGCATATGTTGTAAGTTCAGAATCTGATTTATGTAGTATTTGTTATTTTAAAGGATTTAGTGTTGCAAGAATATATGTGAATGATGTGTCTCAATGTGTTTGATGTGCTATTCTTGGTAAATTGGGGATACTTGAAGAATCTGAACTATATGCTATATTTCCTACATTTAATGTCAAGTTTATATTGTGATTATTATGCCGAATCATTTGAATTCCCCTATATGCTTATAACTTGAACTGCTATTGTATGTGCTCATTATCTTAAATTGCAAATTTGATGTTGAAAGTGAAAGTGGTGTGGAGTGTAATTCATGAAATGTAGCCTAGTGCCAAGTATGATGTGATAATTGTGGCCCTAATAGCCTATGAGTTGATATATGTTATGTACAGTTTGAAATCATATAATTAATAAGAAAGGAACAACTCCTTGGTAAGACGGGCTAGCTGATCTGACACGATGCCCCACACATTGTGGTATTGTGGTCATATTGAATTCCAAAAAGCGAGAATGAGATTGTGATTGAGGTACATGTCTCAAATAAGGCAACTAGCTAATCGGGTCGTGATCGGGCTCCGCTCAAGAAAGCGTGGTATTTTGAATGATGATGAACTGTATTAAATGCCCAAAACTAAAGCAATGAAAATTATGTTAAAGCTATGTGATTCTTTTTATTTTATGGTGTAGTGATTGTTTAAATCTTTTGTCGAACCCTTATGATTTCTTTGTTGTTGTATGGTTGTTCTTTCTAATGAGATGGTGTTTAGTTATACATATTAGTGCTATTTGATGGCACAAACATCCCTTTTGTCGGGGGCGCTATGTCTTTAAATGGATGTAGGTGGTTCCATAGCAGGCAGTGTTTTGCAGCTAGTGACGCATCTGCCTTTTAGCTAACTTGGTGAGCCCCACTTCATTTCAGTGTCCTCAACAGATGATTATCATGTAATTTGTATTTTGAGGTATGGCCAGAGGCTTGTTTACAACATTTCCATATTACTCTTCAGTAGTATTTAGAGGCTCTATAGACAGATTGGGGGTGATGTCGGATATTGTAAATTTGAACTAGATATGTTGTTATTTGGCAGAATGTTTCCGTCGTATCCATTAATTGTAGTAATTTGGTTGGTAGGGTTGAACTGTTAATGAAAGACGAAGATAAAAATTGTCAATGTAATGCTCATAAAGTAGGATTTATGGATTTCATCTCTTTGTTATTATAAATTTTTTAGGTAGAACAAAACCTAATAGGCTTGCTCAATCAGGCTTTCTCAGTTGACCACCGGTCGCGCTCCTCATATTTGGGGCGTGACAGATGAAGACAATGATGATGATGAGTACCATTTGGTACAAAGGATGAGGTCAGGCATGAATGCCCTGCAGGTGGCTGGGCCGAGGGTCGTTGAGTAAGGAATGGCTAATACGGCTCAAGCCCATGCTTCTAAGGCCCTCGAGGAAGGTGCAGACAATCCTTGAGTTCCCACCGGGCGTGGCACAATCCCTTTCGAGGGAGCCATTGCTGCAGGCTGCAAAGGGTCTAAGCCTGTAGCATTTTGGGGACAGGATTTGCCCATTGGAGGTATCGAAGTCCTGGATGGCCTTAATTTGGGTCCTTTATTTTAACCCAGGGAGTATAGAGATGCGCAAAATGCAAATGTCACTGATATGGGAGGCCCTCTTGAGGGGGGAGGAATGCTTGGACACTTCCTCGATAGTGTCAGTGACTGTGAGCATGTGATTTTTTCCCTGTTAAGACGACTCCTATAGAACTCTCAGGTTTAAGATTTTCCTTTGAATATTTGTTTTAGGATTTAATTTAAGAATTTAATTGCGTGTGCTGGTGTGTTTCATTAATGCATGTATAAAAAATTATTTAGAATTTAGTTTCATGTTTTTTTCCGAAATAATTTTTAATTAGGTTCATTTTCACAAAACAAAAAATATATAAAATACAAAAAAAAATATATATGTGTGCAAATAGTATTTCTGGCATTTTTAATTATTTTTCATTTAATTTAAACTTGTTGTATTTTATTTAGGAGTTTTTGTTTTAAATAAAATTGGGAATAAATATACACATATATCCACAGCCACTTAGGCTGGCCACAATTGGGCAAGACCTTAGTGCCCCAAATAATTTTTGACCCCTTAAAACCCATGTGTGCCCAACCAAAACACCAACCCCGATCCAGTCCACAAAGACTAGTCCCAAAATGACACCGTTCAGGAAAGGGCCATCACAACCGTTGATCAGCCCATCATCCAATGGCCATGAAGCTCCCACCAAAATCAAATAAAGGTGTCTGAATCTTTGTACAGATTGAGAGACAAACATATTATCCTCCTCGTACCGTATACTCCGTTTTACTGTCTTCCCCTTGGCCACCCCTTGAACACCCCTTAATCAACCTTGACCACCCATCAACCACCCTAACGCCGCCGCCAGTTATCGCCTCACGGCGGTGGCCGGTCGCCATTCCATTCTCAAGTTTACACCATCAAACCACCACAACCCCCTTTTTCCCGTCCTGTGGTTGGTTTCCGTCGAACAAGTCCCCAGCTTCTCGAATAATCGAAATCATATTCGCTGGAACCACCACCTCCGGCGACCCTGGTCCAAACCACCCCAACTTTACACCGTAGGACCACGAGGACCTTCCCTTCCCCGTCGTGCAATCCATTCCCTTCAAACAACCCCCCATCATCTCGAATCTTCAAAAGAAAGACTGCCGGAACTACCATCTCCGCCGGCCCAACTCCAAACCCATCCAAAATTACACCCCTGAAACTACACTCTCCTCTTTCCAACCGTGCATGTCACACCCTTCAAATCCGCCTGAAACATATCGAATATTGATTTGAAGGTTAACCCTAAAACTCAAACCTTGTCGGAGTCTGTCAAACTCGTCTCAAGCAATCCCCGTCCATTCCCCTCCCCAACCATGCCACCCACGACACCCAAATACCACTAACCACCGAAGAAATTCAGATCTGAGACCTCACTGGGTCTCAGAATCATTAGTACCCCTTCCTGAATCTCTGAACCTGTTATCCACAAGGCCAATTGCCTTAGAAGGTTAGAAACCTCTACATAAGAGGTTAGAACCAAAAATGATCTCAGCGTTGGATTTGCATATGAAAAAGCTATGTATTCTATCTTTTCCTGTATATATTTGCTTCGTTTCTTTTATTTGTTAGTTGCTTTGGTTTCTTTTGAATGATTAATTGTTTTTCCATAATCTCATATGAAATAAGTTAAATAGGCATCTTTACTTGCTATATGCCTTTGGTTATTACGTGTCTGAAATCCCTTTGTCTCTTTAGTGGTCTGATATAATGTTAATATTAGCCTCCTGATTCTGAAATCCTGGTTTTATGATTTTTCAGTAATGTGACTTTTATGGTTTGTTGATATTCATCTCCTGATTTTTCATTTGTCTCATGCCCTGATGCTCTGATTAGTTTTGGTAGGGGTTTATCTTCTAGATCATGTTTATGCTACTGAGTGTTTGTTTTTATCTCATAGTAACTTTGATCTTTAGTACTTGCACGTATTGTGCAATCCTATTCTTGCTGAACCTTTAATTGCTAATATTAGCCTTTAATTTCCTGATGTGATTCATGAACTAAGTGTTCAATTCTTGCTATGTGTTTCTCATTCTCAAGTTTTTCAGAGTAGTTTAATTGGGTTATTTCTGGAAGTTAAGCGTTATTGGATGGTTTCCCTCTTCTGGTTATTTTGATTAATTGTTTTTGACAATTCCGACATCCGTTTTCAACCAACTTTACAAAAAGTACTTAAATAATATATAAGACTTGCACTGGGTGCCGGAACCAGAATATGTGCCCGATACCATCACTTTCTAATCAATTTTCATTTCCAATTTCCTTAATTATTTCCAAAAAATAATTTCACAAAAAAATTCTTTTCTTGGACTTGAGACATCGGAATTCGATTCCGGGCATACACCCAACTCTTATATTTTCCTACGGGCCCTCCTGGACCGTCAAATCTTGGACCGTCACATCCTCCACCACTAAAACAACCGTTTGTCCTCGAATACACAAAGAAAGAATTACTTGAGTCGGGGAAAAGATGGCGATAACGGCCTCCCCATATCAGACTCAGACTCCCAAGTCGATGCTTCAGGAGGCTGACCCCTCCACTGAAGACGAACAGAAGAAAATCTCTTGGACCTCAACTGACGAACCTTCCGGTCTAGAATTGTTACGGGTTCCTCCTCTTAAGATAAGTCCTTGTCCAACTGGAAAATGGTGAAATCTAACACATGGGCTAGATCGCCGTGATACCACTGGAGCATGGATACATGAACTGGATGCACGACTGATAAGCTAGGCGGTAATTGAAGTCTATAATCCACCTGTCCCACTCCTTCAAGAATCTCTAACGGACCAATGAACCTAGGGCTAAGCTTTCCTTTCTTCCCAAATCTCATCACGCCCTACATAGGCGATAGTCGGAGCAATACCCGATCACCTACCATAAATGCTACATCACGAACCTTACGATCTGCATAACTCTTCTGCCTAGACTAAGCTGAGTGAAGCCTATCCTGGATGATCTTGACCTTGTCTGAAGCCTCCTGAGGCAAATCTGTACCAAACAACCGAGCCTCTCCCGGATCGAACTATCCAACCGGAGATCGACACCGTCTACCATATAAAGCCTCATAAGGAGCCATCTGGATGCTCGACTAGTAGCTATTGTTGTAGGCAAACTCTGGTAAAGGAAAGAACTGATCCTAAGACCCTTCAAACTCAATCACATAGGGACAAAGCATATCCTCAAGAATGTTGATAGTGCGCTCAGATTGTCTGTCTGTCTGGGGGTGAAATGTTGTGCTCAACTTCACCCGAGTACCTAACTCCTGTTGCACGCTCTCTAGAACCACGATGTAAACTGAGTATCTATGTCTGAAATAATAGAAACTAGAATACCATGCAGACGGATGATCTCCAGGATATAAATCTTCGCCAACCGCTCTAATGAATAAGTGGTACGCACAGGAATGAAATGAGAGGACTTGGTCAGCAGATCCATAATAACCCAAATGGGATCTAACTTCTTCAAGGTCCGTGGGAGTCCGGATACAAAGTCCATGGTGATGCGCTCCCATTTCCACTACAGAATCTCTTTCTGCTGGAGTAACCCACATGGTCATTGGTGCTCATACTTCACCTGCTGACAGTTGAGGCATCTGGACACATACCAAACTATATCTTTCTTCACCCGTCTCCACCAATAATGTATCCTCAAGTCCTGATACATTTTCGTGGCACTAAATGGATTGAATACCATAAACGATGGGCCTCTGCTAAAATCAACTCTGGAAGCTCATCAACATTCGGCACACAAATCTGGCCCTGCATCCTCAATACCCCGTCATCTCTAATGGTCACATCTCTGGCATCACTATGTTGATCCTTGTCCTTAAGGGCAAGCAAATGAGGGTCATCATACTACCGCTCCCCGATATGATAAATTATAGAAGATCAGAAAACCACACAAGCTAGAACTCGACTGTGCTCCGAAAGGTCCAATCTTACAAACTGACTGGCTAATTTCTGAACATCCATCGCCATAGGCCTCTCTGAAGCTGGTAAATATGCCAAACTCCCCAAACTCTCTGCTCGACAACTCAAGGCATCCGCCACCACATTGGCCATGCCCTGGTGATACAGAATAGTAATGTCATAGTCCTTCAGCAACTCTAACCATATCCTCTGCCGCGAATTTAGATCCTTTTGCTTGAACAAGTGCTACAAACTCCGTTGGTCAGTATAGATCTAAGAAGGCACACTGTACAAATAATGACGCCCGATCTTCAAGGCATAAATAATAGAAGCTAGCTCAAGGTCATGGATATAGAGGTTTTTCTCATGTATCTTTAGCTGTTTCGATGCGTATGCAATCACCTTACCGCGCTGCATCAACACTTCCACGAGTCCAACTCTCGAGGTGTCACAATAGACACTGTAAGACCCCGAATTGGTTCAAAATTTGAGTTGTGGTCAAAGCTGTCTTGAGCTTTTGAAATTTTTCCTCACACTCATCTATCCACTGAAATAGGGCACCCTTTTTGGTCAATGTAGTCATAGGGGCAGCAATCGATGAAACTCCCTCCATAAAATGATGTTAGTAGCCCGCCAAACCAAGAAAACTGCGAATCTCTATAGCTGAGGATGGCTTGGGCCAACTTTTAACAGCCTCTACCTCCTTCTAATCCACCTAAGTGCCCTCCCTCGATACCACGTGGCCTAAGAATGCCACTTAATCCAACCAAAACTCACATTTTGAAAATTTTGCATATAACTTCTTCTCTCTTATTGTCTCAAGCACTATCCTCAGATGCTGCTCATGATCTTCCCGACTTCGGAAATACACCAGAATGTCATTAATAAGGATAATGACAAAAGAATCAATATACAGCCTGAATACATTGTGCATCAAATGCATAAAAACTGTTGGGGCATTGGTAAGCCCAAATGACATAACAAGGAACTCGTAATGACCATACTAAGTCCTGAAGGTAGTCTTCGAGATGTCTAGCTCTCGAATCTTCAAGTGATGGAAACATGAGTGCAAGTCAATCTTAGAAAACACCTGTGCACCCTGAAGCTAGTCAAACAGATCATCAATGTGAGGCAAAGGATAACGGTTCTTCATAGTAACCTTTTTCTACTAGCAATAATCAATACACATTTGCATAGAACCATCTTACTTCTTCACAAACAGGACAGGAGCACCCCCACGGTGAAACACTAGGTCATATAAAACCCTTATCAAGCAATTCCTGCAGCTGATCTTTCAACTCCTGTAACTCAAGATGAGCCATCCGATGTAGAGGAATGGAAATAGGGTGAGTGTCCGCAACAGATCGATGATAAAATCAACGTCTCTATCAGACGGCATGCCTGGAAGATCAGCCAAAAACACATTGGGAAAATCTCGTACCACTAGGACTGAAATAACAGAAGGGGTCATAACATTGACATCTCTAACATAAGCTAAATATGCGGCACACCCCTTCTCAACCATATGTTGAGCTTTAAGGAAAGATATAACTCTACTGGGAGGGTGATCTAAAGTACAACTCCACCCAATACGCAAAATACCTGGCATTGCCAGCATCACGGTATTTTCTTGACAATCAAGAATTGAAAAATGGGGCGACAACCAGTCCATGCCCAAAATAATATCTAAATAAACCATACCGAGTAACAATAAATCCACTCTGGTCTCAAACCCACGAATAGTAACCAAACATGACCAATAAATATGGTCCACAACAAGAGAATCCACTATAGGAGTAGAAACATAAATGGGGGCACTTAAAGAATCCTGAGTTACACCCAAATAAGGAGCAAAATAAGAAGGCATATAAGAATAAGTAGAGCCCGGATCTAATAGAACCGATGCCTCTCTGTGACAGACAAGTATAATACCTGTAATGATGGAGTCAGAGGAAACAGCCTCGATATGAGCAGGAATAGCATAATATCTGGGTCAGCCCCTCCCTCTCGATGACATCTATATCCCCGACCTCCGCCCCTTGTCGGTTGAGCAGATGGGATAACATCTGGAGCTGTGATCATGGCCTGAGAACTCTGCTGAGCATGCTGTGGCTGAGAAGTCTGTGGGGGTGCACTCCTCCCAAGTGTAAGGAAATCCCTCACAACATGGCGGGTGTCGCCATAATTAAAATAAGCTCTGGGAGGGTGCGGTAGCTCTGACTTGTTCGGGCCAGATCTACTGGACTAGCCTCTGAAAGCACCCCACGTAGGAGGCACGATAGAAACTGGAGGTGCATAGTAAGGCCCTTGAGGTATAGGCGGAGCTGGAGCACTGCTAGCTGCTGGAAGAGCTAAATGGACGGGGCGACCCACATAACCCCTACAATAACGACGTAGTGCTTGGGTACGAGCACCAGAGTAGTGACCCCGAATCTCGAGACCTCTTGGCCTTCCTCTCCCCTTGCTCCCTGGCGAGCATACCCTTAATCCAAAGAGCAATGCTCAATACCTGTTGATAAGAAATGTCCATCTCCAACTCTCGAGCCATGCTAGATCTGATGGGTGGGATACGACCCTCGATGAACCTATGAACACTCTCACAGACTGTAGCAACCAAGGCTGGTGCATGCCTGGCCAACGTGGTATAGTGGATAGAATACTCCCAAAGAGTCATAACACCCTGACGCAAATGCTAAAACTATGTGTGCTATGCGTCCCTAAGACTCTAGGGTACAAACTCTCTCACGAACATATTTGAGAACTGGGTCCAGGTTAGTGAGGCAGCGTCGGCTAGACTGTCTATCTCATAAGTACACCACCAATCATAGGCGGCTCCCCGAAGCTGGAAAGTAGTGAAAGAAACCCCTCTGGACTCTACTACGCCCATAGTGCGAAGAATGCGGTGATACTCCTCTAGAAATCCCAAGGCATCGTCTAATGCTACTCCACTAAATGCTGGGGATCACACTTCTTGAACCTCTAAAGTCTCCACTGTTCGTACTCTAAAGCAGCTGACCCGTATTCAGGCTGAACTAGTACTACAGGCGGTGCGGGAATAATCTCAAAAACCTGCTCAACCTGCACTCGCTGCTTGGGAGTTTGGACGGAAGGAGTATGTGCTCCTCCCCCGGCCTGGGATGTGGCTGCAGCAAGGGGAAGCAACTTTGCCTGAGCCAAGGTGGTATACATACTCATGAACTGAGCCAATGTCTCTTGAAGGGCTAGAGTAGTAGTGGGCGTGCCAGGTGCTTGGGCTCCGACTGGATCTGTTGGGGGTGCCTCGAGGGTAGCTCGCGCAGGTGATCTGGCTGCACCACGTGAGTGTCCTCGACCTCTACCCACCCGCCTCTGACGGCTGCAGTAGGGGGCGCAGGTGCCTAATCATCCCCAGTAGCGCGTGTCATCACGATCTATGAGAGGATAGAAGATGGTAATTTAGAACTGTGGTGTCAAAATATCGCACGACAAGGAAATCAAATGAAGTGAATATTTTCATAACAGTTAAATACCCTCTTGTAGATAGGTACATATGTCTCCGTACCGATGAGCGAGACTCTAATAAATCAGCTTGTGATCCATGAATCCTACGAATCTAAAGCTCTGAAACCAACTTGTCACGACACCAGTTCACCCCCTGTGAAGATATCGTGGTGGCACTTAGTTCCTATAACTAGGTAAGCCTAAGAATGCGGAAAAAAACATGGCTTCCGGAATAATTAAATAAAAAAAATGAACAACCAAAAAAAAGATTGCATGCAAATGACGCTCGGCATATATAACTCAAAAAGGCGAAAGTCTACAATGTCAACCCAAAACCCAAAAACTCACGGAAACACAAGCTAACGAGAAGTGGTACATGGCTCTAACTCCAGATATCTAAAGCAAATTTACAGAAGAAGTCTAAGCACTACAGATAAAGTAAATAAGGAGACTCTTCCGTCAGCGAATGCTTTAGATATACCTCGAAGTCTTTGTAGCTCCCTGTCTCAAAGGTAGTGTGCCTGAGATGAAGTACCTGGATCTGCACATGAAAAACATGCGCAGGAGAAACATGAGTACACCACAACAATACTTACTAACTGCCAAGCCTAACCTTGGTTGGGTAGTGATGAGGAAAGGTCATGACCCTACTGAGATATAACATAATAAATAACAAGATGACGGAAAATAGTATAGATAAAGTGTACAGTGATAATCTAAAAAAGATAAATACGGAAAATGTAATAGAAAGTAGAAAAATAGGACAATACCAGTAAATAATACTCACAATAGTAACCTTAACCGGGGATCTCTTGGTATCCGAGGATCTCTTGGTATCCTTAAAACTTACAATTTCATGTGCCTGGGATCTCTTGGTATCCCAAGGATCTCTTCGTATCTTCAAAACTTAGAATTTCATGTGCCAGGGATCTCTTGGTATCTCGAGGATCTCTTTGTATCCTTAAAACATACAATTTCATGTGCCAAGGATCTCTTGGTATCCCGAGGATCTCTTGGTATCCTCAAAACCTACAATTTCATGCGCTAGGGATCTCTTGGTATCCCGAGGATCTCTTGGTATCCTCAAAACTTACAATTTATGTACCAGGGATCTCTTGATATCCCGCACCCTCAGTCCAGAACATATCAAGTGCAGGGGGATCTCCTGAGAGGCCAACCGTAGTCCCAATTTAAAAACACATAATAGCAGCCCAGACATTAGGATAGATACTAAACTCAGGACAAGAAATAGAAAATACTAGACAAACATACTACACGGAGCACAAACAAGATAGTTTAAGCACTTAGGCAAGAAAGTGAAATAAACATGCTTCTCTAAACTAACATCGAATAAACTTGAAATTTAAGATTAACGGGTAAGCAAGAAAATTTAATTTTAAGACTTCAAATAAAAATGGATTTCCAACAATTTGCTCCAGTACTCGCGCCTCGCCTCACATAGGAGGCATTCAAATACCAAATAGCATGTCCTAAGGGGAAGAAGTCCCCCATACAAGGTTAGACAAGCCACTTACTTCAAATCAGCTATAAAATCAACTCGAAACCACACCTTTGCCACAAGTATCCTATTCCAATAGCACAAATCTATCCATTTCAATTACATCTCGTCAATAACATCTCAAGCAACTGATTCTACAATTTAATCTAAAATTAAGACACAAATTAAGGTAAAATAACCAAAACGCCCCTCAGGCTAGCATGGTCAAAACATGACTACACATTCTCCCACGAGCCCAAATATATGATTTGCTTTGGAATCGAATTTCAAATAGAGGTCAAATCCCCCAATTTTAGCAAAAATCTAGGTTCTAGCCAACATACCCAAATTCCCCAATAAAATCTTTGATTTGAAGTTGAAATTATGTTAAAAGATGATAAGGAGTGAAGAAAATAAGTTAGAAGTCACTTACCGGTCATTTTGAAGAAGGAGAATCTATTGGGAAATCACCTCTTATATTTTGGGTTTTTGAAAAGCGAAAAATAACTAAGATTCCAGTGTATTTATACCCTCTGAAGTCCCCAGTGCGGACCGCACCCATGCTGACCTGCCTGAATACCTGCCGGTTCTAGCCCTGCGCGAATCGTGCAAAGTCGACCGCAGGCGCGTAGCCTAGCACACACCGCGGACCGTGCAAAGTCGACCGCGGCCGCACTGGCCCCTCCACAGCCGCACGCAATTTCTCGTGTATCGCGCTACAAGGTTCGGAGTCTGCAACATTTTCCTGAACCTGCAACAACTGATAATTTAAATCTAAAACATTCCGGAACCTACACAAAACTCACCCGAGCCTTTGGGGCGCCGAACCAAATACACTTACAACCTCAAAAAATCTTACTAACTTATCCGTGCGATCAAATTGCAAGAATAACATCATATACATTGAATCAAGCCTCAAAACTCGTGATTTCTTCCAAATTTTATAAAACATCGAATTCCTATTTTAAGTCTCAAACGCGTCCAACGACGTCTATTTTTAACCAAACTTTATAGAAAGTACTAATCATGTATAATATTTGCACGGGGCGTCGGAACCAGAATACGAGCCTGTTACCGTCACTTTCTAATCAGTTTTTATTTTCAATTTTCTTAATTATTTTCAAAAAATAATTTCTCACAAAAATTAATTTCTCGGACTTGGGACCTCGAATTCGATTCCAGGCATATGCCCAAATTCCATATTTTGCTACGGGCCCTCCGGGACCGTCATATCACGGGTCATGGTCCATTTACCCAAAATGCTGACTATGCACACAAATCTAGGCAACCCTACATGAGGTTTCAAGGCCTTAGAAGTACAGAATGGGTATGAAAATAAGTAATGATCCCTTTGGGTCATCACATTTGTGGGGCCCTATGCTTTTTAGTATAAATAGAAGGTCATCAAACCTTTTACCCTTTTCGCACGTTGCTCTCTCAAAAAGAAAATACTCATTGTTCATCTCCTACTCTGAGCACTAATGTACAAAACTCTACTCAGAACTAGTTTCGAACACCCATCCAATTACTGGTATGCTCAAATCATCATTTTTTCCAAATTGTACTTTTCTTTTCTTTTAGTTTAACATCTTCCTTTTTTTCTTTTAATTTAAACTAGGGCTAAGTAGTTGTTAACTAGTTGCTAAAATCCATGTGGGTACTTGTTATACATGTCTAATATGGGGTGGGGTTGCTTATTTGAGCACCTAAATTGCTTAATTTGTACGCTAAGTAAAACCCATCAGTGCCTGTAATTTTTGAATTCTGCAATAGCAGATGCAATTCCGCGGTAAGCGTTCATGTGAAAGTTTGAGTTAAATTGGTTTTAATTCCATGGTCAGCTGTGGATATTCTTTTGATGCAGACGTCTTTACCTAGCCTCGCTTATTTTTGCCGATAGCGAAACTTAAGTTCAGAGAAGTACAAAATTGGGTTCGTGGTCGCGGTTGTTTTTTCGGGAATAGCGGTTCAACTTTTACTGCCGCGCCCAAAGTTTCGCTCTCAGTGGACCTCAGATTTGTTGGAAACACGTTCTAAATGCAATATACTAAAACGTGTGTTCTTTTGTATAGGTTTTGATGAATGACAAACGAAGCGAAAATTGATATATGACGAAGTTCAAGAAACAAGCGCACAATTGATATACAACGAGATTCAAGCTCAAGACAAAGTTTTATAGTTTAATTGAGTCATTCTTAATTGTGATCTTGATCCTACAACTTGACTCGTAATATGGCTTCTCTCATAAAACTATTTTCCAAAATCATGCATATTTAATTTAATGTCAAATGATTTTAAATCATGCATATTTACAGTAGTCAAAATAATTTTTAGACATGCCTTAAAAATTTGGACTAAGATAATCGATTATGTACTTATGATAATCGATTGTTTTAAGCCAAGACTGCATGACAATCGATTGTGAACTAATGACAATAGATTGTGAGTAAGACAGTGAGCATCAGGTTTTTCAAACCTGCATGACAATCGATTGTGAACTAATGACAATCGATTGTGACTGAGGCAGTGTCCATCAAAGTTTTTCAAAACTCAGAATAATCGATTATGAGCTAATGGTAATCGATTATGTTGAGACAGTGTCTTCCAGTGATTTTCAAATTTATTAAATAATCGATTGTTACATTGGACAATCGATTGTCAAAGAGACAGTGTCTAAAATATTTTTCAAAAACTGATAAGTAATCGATTGTTGACTTTCTGCAATCGATTGTGAAGCTGACCGTTGTCGTAAAGTTTTCAAATACCGTCAGGTAATCGATTATGGATTCTGTATAATCGATTGTTTTGATTAAAATCCGGAAAAGATTTTTTGAACGTTATTGGGTAATCGATTATTGATTCTGTATAATCGATTGTTTTGATTAAAATCCGAAAAAGATTTTTTGAACGTTGCTGAGTAATCGATTGTTGATTCTGGACAATCGATTGTTTGTGGTAAAATCTGGAAAGGATTTTTTGAACGTTGCCAGTAATCGATTATGGATTGAAAGTAATCGATTATCAAGCGTAAAATCTGGGATTGAATTTTGATCTGACTGGCAGACAATCGATTGTTGGGGTTTGACAATCGATTGTCAGTGAGTAAAATTAGCAACTCTTAATTAGCAATTAGGCAATGGTAATGCCAAGTTTTTCAACTATAAATACAGCTTCATTTCAGTGCTTTAAACACACCAACATACTACAACTGATCATTACATTGCTATAAGCTTGCATACTTTTGTTTATCATTTTATATTCAATTTCATAAAGCTTTTGAGAGCCATATTCTTGTCCAAAGTTGTTGTGATCTAGAGCTTACTTCTTTTACTCATATCTACTCATTAAGGAGTATTTTGTTTGAGTGTTTAGTGTTTTATACACTTGTAAGAGAATTGTGATTCTCTTGTTGCAAGGAACTTGTGTTTCCTTGGTTGAAGTCTTGGAGTGTTGTATCTCCGAGCAAAGGTGTTAAGGCTTGTGTCCTTAAGTTGTAAAGGTTTGTTGAGCACCCGTAAGCTTAACAAGTTAGTGGAAAATCTCGAGAGAGTCTCTTGGGGACTGGACTAGCCACGTGTCGTGGTGAACCAGAATATATCGGTGCGTTCTTTCCTTTTTGTTTATTTAACGCACTTATTTATTTCCTGCATATTTTAATTTCCGCAAGTTTACGCTAAATTTTATTATAACGCTATTCACCCCCACTCTAGCGTTAAGCGTATTTTCTAACAAGATTCAGAGACTGGGTATTATGGTCTCCAGTCCTCTGTGGCCAAGACCCTTTTTTCGCTGTCAGTGTTAACGATTTTGCGGCCGCCTTTCTTTTTCTGTTGTCAGCGGACCTGTGTTTGTGAAACACTGTCAACTTTAATCTTTTTTTTTTGTTTTTATTCTTTGAGCATTAATACAAATGATCTTTCACTAATAGTGTATACAGATAATGGTCAAATATATAGGTGGAAGTGAGAAACAAATAGGAAAAGCCGAGTCCTCCCGGAGTAGGGGATGAGGAGGAATCAAGTTATCCCTTGCAGAACAACAATCTATTGGGAAAATGCGAAAGACTACTAGAGGTACGGATAGATTTGCATCCCATTCCGAGGGTAGTGACCATGTCACTTCCTGTGAAGCCTCAGAGGGTGATTTTGTACCTACTCATGTATCGGACTTCCGAGGGAGATTACAATTGAGAGATGAACCTACACCCCCTGCTTCTCCTTCTTCTTCTGATTCTTCTGATAGCTTAGAGGAAGGTAGTGAACCCTCATCATTGCGTCTCCTCAAGCTATTCTGTTTTATCACCTAGAAAAGACCCTAAGGGAGCTGGCCCCACCAATGTGCATGATCCGATGCAGACCACATATGGAGTTTTCTTTACTCTCTAACCCCTCTATGATCTTAGTTTTCCTTTTAATATTGAGGGAAATTCTTGTTTTTATTTGGGGGTGGTCTTATTTTTATGATAGGATGACTGGAATGTAATTGTGATATTTATTTTTCTTTATCGTTATTTTTCAATTTTGGTATGTATATAATTTGGTCGTTTATTTTTAAATTTTCATTATATATCAGTTTCAGTATCTATATAAAGTTACTTTCCCATGTGTCTATTCATTCCCTTTCTATGTATATTCGTCTCAAAAAGACCTATATGATTTTGAATTTAGTGAGCTTATATTAGTGGTAATTTACATAAGGGACAAGCTTATGGTACTTAGAGCATGACTTGTGACCTTCCTTTGAGAGAGATGAGTGTATTTTTCCACAATCCTTGTTCTAAGTGATACAATCTAAAGTGAGGTTTGCATATGGAGACTCGAGGAGTATGAATTTGGGTTCCACAATAACCTGCGTAGTAGAAAGACTTTCCTTGATGAGTTAAGTCAACTCTTGATTCTTTTGTGTAGCACTAAAACCATGGTGCTGAAAGGTTGTGTGTTGTTAATAATGCATTTGACTTGAGTGTAATTGTTAGTCCCAATTGATGCTTGCTAAAGTCACCTTATAACAACTTAAATTCTTCTTTCTTTTACCTTGTTAAGGTGGGAATTACTTCATTTGCTTGAGCACAAGCAAAAACATATGTTTGGGGGAGCTGATAAACTAGGGATTCTAGCCTATATTATACTCTTTTTGCTTAGGTTTTATATTAAAAATGTATATAAGTATTCCTAAAAACTAAATTATTGTGCTTGTTTGCAGCGTTTGGTCAAAATGAAGCAAGAAAGTCATAACCAGCTCATAAATGAGTTAAACCTCCACAAGTTCAAAGCTGAGCTAAAAGTGCTAACACGATTAAATAGTGCGGTCTCAAAAAGGCGACCATAATTACATTCTCTGGGAAATTGAGGTTCTGAGAAGGCAATTTTTGCACAATAGACACTACTTAGTATGGTGAAATAGTGCGGCAACAAAATTACATGACATGATTGCGGTCCATACTCTGCTGAGGGCAAAATTAAGAATCTAAGGACTGGAGATTTGAGCATAAATGAATAGCGTGTTCTGCGAACATATTTTTGCGGTCGCGGCTGAAGACAACGCTAAGGCGGTTGCTTTTCTGCTCCCAATGGAATAAAGTCCAGACCAAGCTTAGAAGAGAAGAAATGCGGTACGCACTTGCTTTTGCACAGTCGCGGAAGTCCAAGCATTGAGGCGCTCACTATTACACTATCTGTGGAACCTACATAAGGGCATTTTTGTCTAGAAATTTTAGCTGTGTATAAATGGTTCTTTTTCACATTTTTAGGCTATCTGTTGTTTTAAAGAGCACATGAACAATCGTTTTTTACTTCTTAGAGTAATTTTAGGTAATGTTTAGACATTAATCATAGATTATACTCTTGTAATATCTTTTAATGGCTTATATTTCATCTCCATCTTTGATTTCTACCTTTATTATGAGTAGGTAAACCCATTAGCTAGGGTTCTGACCCAACCCTATTATTGGTATTTAACGGGTCTTCAATTTTAGGGCTTAATTATTTATAGGTTAATGATATTTAGCTTAATTCATGCTTTAATTATTGAATTAGTGGTTGCAAACACGATTTGTGCCTTTAAGACTTAACATTCTTCTTAAGAAAGAGAGACTAAGTCTAGGAAATTCAGGCTAACAAGAAATTAGGATGCATTCATGAATTGATATCCCCAATTAACGGGTTAAACCTATAGATAGCAATACCCGATTTGAGCTAATTTTTATTGCATTTTTTGAACATCTAATTGGGCTAGAGAAAATCAATTATGTCAAAGTCACTTAAACTACCGAGAGGTATAGAGTGAGTAATTATGTGCAATGTTATATCATGATTCCATATATAACAAGTTTGTCCTAAGTTTTAGACCCCGTTAAATACGCACGTAGGCATAAGTTACTTCCCTGGGGCTTGTTACCAATAGAGAAAACCCTTACAAAAATATTGTACGTAGTTTAATTTCAGTAATCAGTAGCTTTAAAAGTAGAATAGCAACAAAAACAAATCATGGTTAGAAGTGCAATTAAGAAAAACACGCATAGCTAGATTATATAGAAACCCAATCCCCAACCAATATTAGCTCTTTGTGGATATCGATCATGAGCTTTTGGATAAAAGTTGCATCAAACACTCTTTGCAATGTTATAGTGGTATAGGGTTGGAGCTGATCAAGTGTATTCGGTATTTCTTTAATGGATTTAATCTGTGATAGATTTGCTTCAATTCCTCGATTAGAAACAAAGAAACTTAAAAACTTACTTGAAGACATGCAAAATGCACATTTTTCGGGATTTAACTTCATATCGAATTTGCAAAAAATTTAAATGTATCTGACAAATATTTGATGTGATGCCCCGCCTGTGTTGAATTGACTAACATGTTATCAAAATAGACTTTCATGACTTTTCCTAGATGTTTGTTTCAAACATCTTCGTTACTAACCTCGGGTACGTGGCTCCAACATTTTTAGGCCGAAAAGCATGACTTTATAACAATAGGTCCCTCTATCTGTAATAAAGAAAGTTTTTTTCTCATATAAAGAATTCATTTTTATTTGATTATATCCTGACTAGGAATCTAAAAAACTCAACAACTTAGGTCTTGCAGTAGCAACAATTAGTTGATCTATATGTGGTAAAAGAAAAGAATCTTTAGTGTAAGCTTTATTCAAGTCAGTATAGTCTACACAAACTCGCCACTTACCATTCTTTTTTAGCACCACTACAGTATTAGCTAGCCAATTAGGATATTTTACCTCTCAGATAGAACCAATTAATAAATCTTTTGTACCTCATCCTGAATCATCTGGGATTTGAAATATCCTTGCTTCCTTTTCTTCTGTTTGAAATATGGGTATGTTGGATTTTCATTGAGCTTATGGGTCATAACCTTTGGTGGAATACCTGTCATATATGAATTTGACCAAGCAAAGAAATATGCATTAGCTTTTAAGAATTCAATTAACTTACCTTTAATCCCTGGGCTTGGGTTGGTTCCGATGTAAACTTTTCTATCCAGCCAATGTATAAACAACACCATAGCTTCGACTTCCTCAATTTTTTGGTTTTCATTCTCTTCTGGCTCTTAAATAGAAGTAGGACTTGAGTCTATCTCTGTTTGTCCATCTCTTGTTGCGGTTTGAGTTGTTAAAACCTCAACAAAATTCTGTAATTGCTATTTTCGTCTGCAACGTCATTTTTTATGCTTGAATGTGCCACTGAGTTGATACTTCTAGAAGATGTTGATCACCACAGATTTGTATAATTCCCCATTGGAATTTGAACATAATAACCTGATGTAAAGTAGATGAAACATCATCCATCTTATGAATCCAAGGTCTGTCGAGGATCATATTGTACGCCATCTCCATGTTTATCACGTAGAATTTCGTATCTTTGACTAATCATTCTACAAATGTGGTGAGAACTATATTCCTTTTTGTAACAATGCTTGAATTTTCAAATCCAAATAAGGTACGTGATTTGGGTACCAATTTGTCATCTGCTTGCATCTCATTTATCACTCTTAAAAGAATGATATTTAAAGAGCGGCCCGGATCAATCAAAACTCATTCCACATTAGTATCATGTACAAGTAAAGATATTACCAGTGCATCATTGTATGAGTTCAACATGCCATCTGCATCTGCATCATCAAACGTTATACTGTCTTCTTCCAAAACTTGGCAAACTTACTTTCCTTGGGTAATTGCGACTTTTGACACCTTTTCTTGCATTTGTATATGTTACACTGTTGACCTCCTCTCCTCTGCTTATCATGTTAACCATTCTTTTCGGTAACTGAGGTTTTGGTAGCTCCTGTCTATTCTTCATACATGTTTGCTTATCCTTCTCCCTAAACAAATTGGTTAAATAACCTTATTTTAACAAATGCTCTACTTCACCTAGTAGTTATTTGCACTCTGCTTTTTCGTGTGATTTTTATTAAACTCGTACTAGAAATCTAGGTTTTTTTTGCAAGGATTTGATCTCATTTCTTTTGACTACTGCACCATATCTCCCATACTTCTTAAAACATCTGCCAATTCAGATGTGCTAACATTGAAACTGTAATCGCCAATATTTGGTTTTGAACTAATGTTGCTATCCCGCACATATAGCACATTTCTAAACTTGGATGACGATCTCTGTCCCTTGATCAGGAACCGTACCTCGGGTTCTATTATTTTGAACATAAATCCCTTCCTACTAGTTCCATGTTAGGATTGTGCTTGTTCTTATCAAACCTTTTTCCAGTATCTGGTCGCCTCAAACTTGTTTTTTAATCTCCCCGTGATTGAGTGATAGTATGTTCTTCTATTCACAACTTCGTGTTGTACGCAAAAATCATTCCAAATTGTTGCAGGTAACTCTTGTAAACTTTCTTTGAGTCTCCTCATGGCTTCTGAGCTTTTTTTATTTAGGTTACTTGCAAACACCATAGCCGCTCAATTATCAGGTACACGTGGTAACACCATCCTTTCATGCTGGAATCCATCCACGAATTCCTTGAGTAGCTCCATATCTCCTTGTATTATTTGAAGATATCTTATATCCTCTTTTTTAACTTTTAGAGCTTCCCAGTGTGATTTTATAAATGAATCTGCAAGATCAGCAAAAGAATCAATAGAATATTTTGGTAAAAGAGAATACCATTTACTGCTACTTTTGTGAGTGTTTCACAAATTTTTTTGCCCAGCACTAACTCAATGTCATGGTTGCTCAGGTCGTTGCCATTCACGCCAGTTGTAAATGCAGTTACATGATCTCGTGGGTTGGTTGTCCCATCATACTTCAGGATATCGAGCGTCTTAGAATTTTTTGATAATGGCAAGGGAGCAGCACTTGGCTTCTAGGGTTAGTGAGAATATTTATCAATATCCACTCCTTTAATAATGGGTGGCAGACCAGGTATCTACTATATGCAATCGTTTAGCCCCTTGAGTTGTTTCTACAATGTTAGTACTAAACTTTGTAAATCAGAATTAATTGGGATAGATAACCTTCCATAGCGAGATTTGCTGGGAGTTCCTCCACTGCCTGAATTGGTGAGTCCTGATAGTGGGCTCTCTATGGCTGCAGTGTTGTTTGGAGGAGGAGTTAGTGGTATAGTTGTTAATCCACTAATGAAAACTTGAATAGCATTACGACGAGTTCTGCAATTAGTTGCATCAATGCATCTACAACAATTTGATCTTTCTCTTATTGGTTATTCACATGTGATATTGATATATCAGGCGGCCTTTCTAGGAAGTTTGAGGAGAATTTTGGGGGGGAGGGATTAGAGTTCCACCCTCTTGTTGATTTTGTTGGTTCAACTGGTTTTGGCGGTTGTTTTCATTAGCGGTCGGCATGATTTTTTGATAGAAAAATGAATTTGAAAAGTGAAAAGATTATTAATTTTCGGTAACGGAACCAATTTGTTTAACCAAAAGTTGTGTAATTCGGTCAACACTTATTTTTAAAAGTACTCGGGCTACTGATAATAGAATTCTATATTTTCTCAGTGATAAGAAAAAAAAATTAGAATATGAAATAGCAAAGTAACTAATAGAAAACAAAAGAAAGTAATTATATTCCAATAATAATCAAACATGCCTTTACAGGTAAAATCCCCCCCCCCCCCTTATATATGATCTATAAGTATAATTATTTTTTTTATTTTTTTGACTGAATCATTCTGAACATTAATGATACTAATGTGATGTTATAATCAACAATCATAACTGTTCATGAAGATTCTGTAACATCTATGATATTCATGCATATTAATTGATGATTCATGAATCTTCCTTCTTTTCTGTCTTGATTCATTATGTCGGAGTCTCTTCATATGGCAATTCAAATTCGAGCGACCATACCTTTTTATCTCGTTGGTGATTTGCTCATGCCTATTACGACTTATGCCTCTTTAATTGCATCTCTCCAATTATTGTTTCCTTAGTGATCCATGTATTTTGACACGTCAGCCATATATATAAATCTATGTGTAATATTTATTTTTACAAAAACTTTAACTTTAGAAAAATAAATTTTGTCTAGCAACCCTTTTATCCAAAAAAAAAAGGAAGAAAAAACCACGTCCAAAGAGGTTATAAACCCACTTACAAATAGTAATGTGAAAATATACAATGTAGTCGACCCTGCTTTATATAATATTCTTGCATTTGCCACTTGTTGTAAATATATCTTCCTATTAGTTGACAAAAATACAAATTTTGTTATAAATAGAACTCTATTTAAGGTGAATGTCTATAATTAGAGAGATTCTAAGGTTTACTACTTGGTGGCTAAGTCACCACCTCCCTATAAATATAGGGGTTCTATTCCATTGTAAACTATCCCAAAGTATCAATAAGAATACTCATCTCTCTACTTTTCTCTCTATTGTTCTTGTTCTTATATTATTTCATAACACGTTATCAGCACGAGTCTCTAACCAATTGAAATTTTCGATTGTCTTAACTTTTGTTTGTGTAGGGTTTCACATGAGGTTCTGCCGCAACCAAATCCCAAAATCTTCTATACGAAAAATAGAAGAAAAACGTTGAAAAGAAAACAGAAGGAACGAAAGAAGAAAAATATTGAAAACAAAGAAGAGATGGAAACAAAGAGGGAAAAACGTTGAGAAAACAAGAAGAGAAAACATTGAAAGTATAATTGGTATACCTTAAAGGTAAGTAATTTACTTTTCCCTTTCAAAATCTTGAAATTCTACGATTTGATTTTATATACAAACAAAGACAACAAAGTTTGATTATAACTCTAATGGAGTTCGTAAGAAATTACACTCACATGAAGTGGTAAAATTTTTATGCCTTGCCATGATCAAATTCATGTATGATTGTGGGCAAAGAATTGAAAATCCGTCCCATTGAATTTGCTCCATTCCCTTTAGAGAATGTGGTAGCAGTATGTGGTAAGTTTGAAAGAAGACAAAATTATTACCATGAAGGTATCAATGAATGTGGACGTGGCAAAGAATTAAAATTCCGTCCAATTGAATTTGCTCCATTCCCTTTAGAGAATGTGATAGCAGTATGTGATAAGTCTGAAAGAAGACAAAATTATTACCGTGAAGGTATCAATGGATGTGGACATGGCAATAGACGAAATTATAATCGTCATTATTGTGGTAATGAGAACAATAAGGATTCTCACAATAATCTTTCACTTTATGAAAGTAATATTTGACATGGGATTGTGTATAGCACATACAGATGATTATGATCCATTCCCTGAAGTGAATGTGATAATTGTAATAGAGCCCGTAAGTATGAACACGCTCTTGACGTAATTTTGTTTCATGTCTGACATTATAAAAGGAAAGTTCGTTGCCCTTGAAATTTCGGGCAAGAACTATATGACATGGGTGTTGAATGCTGAAATCCATTTGGATGCAATGGGTCCTAGAGACGCCATTAAAGACAGAAATAATGCATCCACCCAAGACTATGCTAAGGCCTCGTTTTTCTTGCGCCATCACCTTAATGAAGGTTTGAAACTGTGCCAATGGCCTTGATTCTCTTGCACCATCACCTTGATGAAAGAATATGGAGTTGTTTGATTTTATTTCACTTATTTGTAATAGTTAGTGAATAAACTAATAGTCATTAGTATCAGCTCGTATTAGTTAGTTTATGATATATTGTTAGTATTAGTTTTTTAGAATGTTTCAAAATGCTCAGATTTCAATAATATTTTTATTTTCCAGTAGAGGTAATCGACTAACCTAACAGTTAGTCGATTATCAAATATTTCGCATTAAAACTGCAAAACAATCGACTGTCACTGTTCAACAATCGATTGTCAATGTTCAACAATCGATTGTCTATGTTTAACAATCGATTGTTGTAAGACAGTGTGATCTGAAGTTTTTCAAAATAGTCAACAATCGATTGTCTATGTTTAACAATCGATTGTCTTAAGACAGTGTGATCTGGAATTTTTCAAAATAGCAAATAATCGATTGTCTATGTTTAACAATCGATTGTCTTAAGACAGTGTGATCTGAAGTTTTTCAAAATAGCAAATAATCGATTGTGTGTGTTTAACAATCGATTGTCGATGTTCAACAATCGATTGTCCATGTTTAACAATCGATTGTCGTAAGACAGTGTGATCTGAAGTTTTTCAAAATAGTCAACAATCGATTGTCTATGTTTAACAATCGATTGTCGTAAGACAGTGATCTGAAGTTTTTCAAAATAGTCAAAAATCGATTGTCTATGTTTAACAATCGATTGTCTTAAGACAGTGTGATCTGGAATTTTTCAAAATAGCAAATAATCGATTGTCTATGTTTAACAATCGATTGTCTTAAGACAGTGTGATCTGAAGTTTTTCAAAATAGCAAATAATCGATTGTGTGTGTTTAACAATCGATTGTCAATGTTCAACAATCGATTGTGTGTGTTTAACAATCGATTGTTTTAAGAAAATGCTTAAACTGAAATTTTCAAACTGCATAGTAATCGATTATGGAAAACATATAATCGACTATCTGATTTAGTTAGTCAACTGACCTCAGCAGATTTTGAAAATATTGTTTAAATGTGAAACAAACAAATTGAACTTGTTTATTCTCATGTTCGTATATTTTCTTTTGTATGGCAAACTATGGGAATTAAATTGATTGAAGGCTCCTGAAGAGCAACTATAACTCTGCCTAAAGGAACGATATTTTAGAGAATGCATATTCTCCTCCAAGTCTAAAAGGAACTTGTTGAGTTTTAAAGATATCATTCAAAATGGATATCAGATTGAGACAATCCATGAGTATAATCTTGAATACCTCATTTACTCATGAAAACGAGGCTGCCCACTTCGGCTTGGGGTCACGCCATTTTGCATGCAGCAATGCTAGTTCGTCTCTGACTGACGAATTGACACAAATATTCCCCGTTGCAATTGGTTTTGGGTCATGAACCTAATATATCCCATTTAAGAATCTTTGGATGCGCAGTATATGTGCCTATAGCACCGCCATCCCGCACCAAAATGGGTCAGCAAGGAAGGTTCGTCCTCCATTATTCGCTACCTCGAAACATTGACAGGGGATTTGTACACTGCACGATTTGCAGACTGTCAATTTGATGAGACACTTTTCCCAAAATTAGGGGGAGAAGTTGGTGAAACCAAACGGGAAATTTTGTGGAAAAATGCATCATTATCTCATCTTGATGCACATACCTCTATTTGTGAAAAAGAGGCGCAAAATATTATCCATTTGCAAAGAATAGCAAATCGAATGCCAGACGCATTTATAGATTTGAAAAGGATAACAAAATCACATATCCCCGCAGTGAATGTGACAACATCTGACTCACGAATACATATTCATTATCGGAAGAATATGAACATGAAGTTGGTATTGAATATACCACCCTCACCCCTAGAAGGAGGTTTGAGATGATACCACACTCACCCCTAGAAGGAGGTTTGAGATGATATATGGCATGAATGATCGTTGGTCACGTACCTATTGTACGCCAAAGTATTTTGGAAATATGACTATTAAAGGAAAACGATAATGCAAGAAACATATCTTGCATATAATTTTGACCATGGCCATAATGGTATAACTTTCTCTTTAAAAGAGATATTCACCACATGGATGTTGATGAATCTGTGGTAGTACAAAATTAATTGAGAGCTCTAGAAGAGCCAATTACTATGTTGGAGAAACACAATTGAGTATTGTGCTGTAGTAAGTCTCAAAGAAACTTATTCAGTTTCCAAAGTACACGCGAAAGCGATTGATTATATTGAGACTATAAATGAAGGAAAGATTTGATATCTCCTATTACTACAACTTGTAGCGGGGTAATTTGTATATGAAAAGCTACCCGCTTCATTCTCCAGTTTGTACTATACAAACAAAAGAATGCCACAATAAAGTGGATATCTATTGGTATAAAAACCCATGTCATAATAAACCTGAAGTTTATTGATAAGTGCACATGTCATGGTGTAAATTTGAAGTTTACTAATATTGATAATTTATTCAGTTGGCATTCGGGTTAGCCATCTCATTTTAAGTATGATGTGCAATAATAGAGAATTCACATGGGTGAATATTAAAGAACTAGAAAGTTCTTTACGAATTCTCTTGTATCAATTGTTCTCATTAATGAACTGACCAACTAAAGGGTTCGGGTTGAAGCCCATAAATTCTGAAAATATCAAAGGTGAATATGGGCCCATTCACCTGCCATGTATACCACATATGATGCATCTATGATATGGTACATGCGCAATTGTTATTAACCCGCAGCCTGGCCGGTGCTTGCGAGGTAAATTGCTCAGTAATCTAACTTCGAGCATAATTTCCAGATTTTCTACTCAAGATAGTTCATCTTGATAAGTTGGTTTATATCATAGTTGGTTTAGCAAGATAATTATTGAGTGCCTACACTTAATAGCTAAACTGTTTCTTATGAGAACAAAGATATATATATCAGTTTGATATACGTTGTATACGAGAGTATATTCTCCCCTCACAAGTGGTTCAGGGTCAGGAACCAAATAATTTCATCTTATTATTAATGTGCTGTGTATATTGACATGATAATGCACAAAGATGATTTCCCAAAGTTGAGGAAACAAGTTAGCTTTTCTAACATGAGGGGGAGACATGATAAACACTTGAGAAAAGGTTACATGGGATGAATTATCATTTGTATATGTAAATCCCCGAATATCATGAACCTGAAGTTCATAAAATGGATAATTCAATTGCAACATATTGCAAAGCATGCTATACGCATTTGCTGACCCAAAGAAAGTAACTATATTCTCACTACAAATACTCATATTAAGTCCCAGAAGGACAAAGTCTTTGATACGCTTAAAGCGTATAGACAAATACTTGATTCCATATGAAAGACATGTAGATTTGGACATATAGTTCAAATACTTGAAAGTATAAAGTCAAAGGTATGTATAATCAGTTTTCGATATCTTATTTGTTTAGCATGACATGAAAACTTGATATGCATCTAAAGTCTATTATGTGATTTATATGACTTAACTTGAAAGATTTAAGTTGCTTGAAGCATACACAATTCTTGGTCCTGAAGTACCACATCCTAAGTACAATTTGTGTACATATGTATCTTGCTATAACTATAAGCATGATGGCATCGAGAATACATCTATGGAGATATTGAAGAGTCATTCCACCACATTATATGAAGATGTTCATATCTATCAAGAATGATGATTTCAAGGTGCGGAATATTTATTCAAGTCAATATGGTTGATTTATTTATCAAACATCTACCAAAGATTATTTTGAAGATGGTGCACAAGATTGGAATGCAAATGCTCAAGGATATAAATTGATGTTCTTATCAGGGGGAGTTAATGCGCGTTGCACTCTTTTTCCCTTACAAGGTTTTGTCCAAACTGGATTTTCCTTGCGAGGTTTTTAACGAGGCAACCAATAGGCGCATATTAAAACATGTGTACTCTTTTTCCTTCTCTTTAATTTTTCCCACTGGGTTTTGATTTTAAGGTTTTAACGAGGCACATTATTGAATAGACATTCAAGGGGGAGTGTTATAAATAGAACTCTATTTAAGGTGAATGTCTATAATTAGAGAGATTCTAGGGTTTACTACTTGGTGGCTAAGTCACCACCTCCCTATAAATATAGGGGTTCTATTCCATTGTAAATCATCCCAAAGTATCAATAAGAATACTCATCTCTCTACTTTTCTCTCTATTGTTCTTGTTCTTGTATTATTGTTCTTGTTCTTATATTATTTCATAACAAATTTCATATATTCTATACTGCTTGTTTGCTGGATATTATATTATATGTATACTCTGAAGCGTTCTTCGTATCATGATTAAATTAGAAAAAGTCATATGTCACTATACAATATATTATATTCAAATTTCAAACACGGACATGTAGAAAATTTATACTTCAAATTGAAGTATAGCACACAACGTTCTAATAAACTGTTATATACACGCGTCATACACGGTCCCCTCACTCCTTTTCCATCCTCTTAATTCGTTTCTCTTTTTCTTCCACCATTCTTTTCCAACCTCAAAACCTCAAAACAATGAGCAGAAAAAGAAAACTCAGAGACCTTATGGGACTTTTCAAAGACAAAGCTTCACTTATCAAAGCCAACTTATCAACCAAACGCAGCGTTTCATCCATTCAAGTTGCCGTCATACGCGCCACCACCCACGCCTCCGCAACTCCGCCACATGACCGCCGCATCTCCGCCATCATCTCCGCCGGCAACCACTCAATTCCTGCTATATATGCATGCATCGAAGCTATCATGGACCGCCTTCACCGCACTCACAATCCGTACGTTTCCCTAAAATGCCTCTTCGTATACCATAACATCATGGCTAAAGGTTCACTTCTTTACAAAGATCAAATATCCTTTTCCCCTTCGTCCGGTGGTTATAATTCTCTTAATCTTTCTGGGTTTTACGATAAATCTGATATCGAAACACGAGAACTGTCGTCGTGGGTACGATGGTACGCTAATGTTTTGGAACGTAACATGATAACCTCTAGGGCTTTGGGTTCTTATATTTCTCCTTCCTCAAGATTATCGATAAACTTCGACAAAATTGCGGATAAAAAAGGAAATATTGGGGTTTCGTCCAAATCAGATTTTGTAACAGAAATGGAATCTTTGGTGTGTATGGTAGAGGGGATTTGTGAAACGCCAGAGTCGCAATATTTCCAGAAAAATGACCTAGTGCATGAGATTATGATATTAGTTGCTGAAGATTATCGTTCAACTCAGTTCCATATGATGATCAGACTCGTTGAGTTAGGGGACAGTGTTTCAAGATTGAAATACCTGGATTTGTCTGAGTTGATATTGTCTTTGAAGAGACTTGAGGGATGCAGGAAAAGGTTGAATGAATTGTTTATAAGAAGAAAGAACGATCTTTTTTGGGAAATGGTAAGTGAAAGGAAAATGGAGATGGAGAAATTGAAATATGAAAGGGAAAGACAAAGTTTTCTACTTTGGAATGTAGATGAAAAGTCAGCTGAGTTACCTCGATTGGTCATCCCAAAAAGTTGCAGGAAATAATCAACAAGTTTTGTTGCTGCTGCCTGCTGTAGGTGAAAGTGACTTGTTGGGCTTTTGCTTCTGTTTATAGGCCCAATTTTGGCATTTTGCAATTGGAAGCCTATCATACTTTTTTGTCTTTACAATAATTTTGTATGTATGGTTTTCATTTGAAAAAGGGCTCATTTTGTGTAAATCATCGCAACTCTGTTGCTGAAGCTGTTGATTTTGTTTTACACGAGTTTTGTTGATGCTCCACCAAGGACTGTGAATAAAAATAAGTAGATCCATCTATTTAATTTCTTGTTCCAAGAATATTATTTGAGTTTTACTGATAGAAATCCATTAACTGAGTGTTCGAGCTGGATAGGTAAATTGTCTATATGGTCTTTCACCCTTATTAGCGTAGCACCCGCATTAATTTCCTATAAGTCTAAAATTGAACAAAAGAAATACTCCCTGTATCCCAAAAAAATATATTTTTCGACTTTTGAGAGTTAACCAAGTTTTCTTTTGTAACGACTCGGCCGGTCGTTTCATGAGTTATCGCTCCATTTCCCCCTTTTCTGCTTCTTTATATCTTGTTCAGCTGTGTTATGTGATATTGGGTTGGTTGGTTCGGGTTCGGAGAGGTTTTGGAGAGATTTTGAGACACTTAATCTCTTTTGAGTAAGCTAAAGTTGGAAAAGTCAACTGAATGTTGACTTATATGGAAAATGTCTCGAATGTGAATCATGATGGTTCGGATAGCTTTGTTGGATGATTTGGGACATATGAGCGTGATCGAAATGTATTTTTGTTGCAGAAGCGTTAGATCAGCCGCATATGCGGCCATATGAAAGAATGCTATAAGTCGCAGGTACGGGAGGTGTAACGCACCTGCGAGACCGCGGGGCGCGGGTAGATAGACCCAGTTGGTGCATTAAGTGGAAACGACAGATGCGGTTGGTTCGACTGCAGAAGCGGGAAAAGAGCTGCAGGTGCAGAATCCTTGCGTCAGAAAGTATATAAGTTCCCCTTCGCGAAATTTGAGTTGTTTTCCACCATTTTATCCCAAATTGAAGCTTTTGGGAGGGTTTTGAAGAGGGAATAAGGGTTTTCCATTGAGGTGAGTTTCTTTAATTTAAAACTCGATTCTATGTCGACTTTCAGTTATTTAAGCATGAAATTTATGAGATTAAGGGTGAAATTGGGGAAGTTAGGGCTTGAAATTGCAGAGGTAAAATTGGGGATTTGAGCGACCAATTGAGATTTGATTGTAATGTTCTTGATAAATATGGACTCATGAGATGATAAGGATTCTATTGATGTGATTTTTGTCGGATTCTAAGACGTGGGCTCGAGGGTCGGGCTTTGTTCCTTTAGCATATATTAGTGTTATGATTTTGATTTTAGATAGATTCAATGCGAGTTGAGGCCGAATTGAGAGGCAAGGGCGTCGTCGTGTCGTATTTCATCCGGTTTGATGGAAGGAACGATTGTATCTAGACTTGAGTGTATGAAACCCCAAAATTTCCTACTGTTTTGATAAACGAGGTGACACACATGATACATGACGAACATGTGGGCATACACCCGTAGGGATTGTTAATTGGTCCGTCCCATTGCGACTGTATAGTTGCATATTTTGATATATTGTATATGATATTCATGTGGTTTAGAAGCTGGTCTGTTAACATGGGATGAATGTCATGTTGGGGCCTTTGTGTCGAACTATTTAGACCCTTAGGGATATTTTACTACTTTTGTCATACTATTTTAATTTGGAAGCATATCCTCAGTCATGATATTATCTGTTTATTGTTGATTCGGTTTCATTGCTCTATTTTTCAATATATGAGAACTGTTTGGGCTGAGTTTCTCTAATTTACTGAAATGCCCGAGTAGCTGTGAGGGTACTGACTCAGAGAAAGGTTGAGGACTGGATGGTGAGGGTTATATGATATATATTATCAGATCGGGCTGCATGATGTAGTGATACTTAAACTTTTATGGATTGTGCTGCACGCTACAATGATATCTATATAAATGGATCGGGTTGCACGCTGCAAGAATATATATATTGGATCGGGCTGCGCCACAATGATATGATGGTCAGACTGTAGGAGCCCCTCCAAAGCCTATACACCGCTAGTGAACATAGTCGACTGTATATTATGGATCAAGCTATACACTGCAGCGGTTATTAGTATTATTATGAGATATCTGTTTAGCAGTAGTGCTGAGTGTGAGTACATATTGACCAGAGCTGAGTCACGAGTGATTGAGAGGCTTTGCCAGGGAGGCTATACTTATGCGTGATACCTTGCCCGATGGGCTTGCTTATGACATGTTTTTTCTTTCACTCTTCTTTTATACTGACCCTCTATCAAAAAATTTGAATAAACATTTTATAGGATTTTTATTGAAATTTGAGTTTTTAAAAGATAATTGGCAATTGAATTGTAGATTTTGACTTGATATTTCTGTTGAGATTTCCTTATAAATATGCATATGATTTCAAATGCTCGTCACTGCACTCAGACTTTATTTATGTTAGTCACTTACTGAGTTGGTATATTCACGGTACTCGCTGCACCTTGTACGCAGATCTAGGCTCCAGAGCATTAGAATGAGAGCTTCTAGCACTCTTAGTGTCTTATCTGGAGATCGCAAGGTAGTTGCACGGCGTTCGCAGCCCTGCCTTCCTCCTTCCTATCCTAGTTATATATATTTAAGACATGTTTCGTATTGAGCATGGTGTTGAGTGTATGTAGTGGCTCATGACTAGTGACAACATATTCGAGTTGTGTTGTTGTATTTTAGTACTTATTTCACATATTTCTTTAATATTTTAAAAATTAAAAGCTTTGAGACTTAATTTGTCTAGAAAAGTGAATTTATAAATGATCTCTATATTATTCATGTTGTTTTTGAGCTGGCCTAGTACTGTGATAGGCACCATCACGATTGGGGTATTTGGGATCGTGACAAGTTAGTATCAACGCCTAGGTTACATCAGTCTCACGAGTCATAAGTCGATTTAGTAGAGTCTCCGGGATCATTACGGAGACGTCTGTATTTATACTCGGGAGGCTGCAGTACCTTTACAAAAACCATTACATTATTGAAATTCCTGTCGTGCGAATCGGTTGGTTTTGGTACAAAACTTCTATTATTTTATTCTCTCACAAATGGTGAGGACGCATGATACTAGTCAGGACGGATGACAACTAGTACCACTAGTTGGGACACGAGAGGCCGAGGTCGTGGTTGAGGCCATGGTAGGGGCAAAGGTGTAGCTCGCACAGTAGTTAGGGCAGCACCAGCAGATCTACCAGCCACCCCAGTTCATGATCAGGTCCTAGTTGCGGACGCTCCAGCTCAGGTACTGGATGTGGTGATTGTTATTCCAAGCCTTCAGGAGGCCCTCACTCCGATTATATCAGTATGCCCTGGCCTAGCTTAGGTGGATTATTTACTATGGTTGTAGCTACTTCTCAAGCCGAGAGAGGCACTCAGACTCACACTGCTCTCACACCTGAGCAAGTTGTGCAGGGACTTCAGATACCGGGGGTACCTCCAGCCCAGCTGGTTGCACCAACTAAGGATTATGTGGTACCAATTATGCCTAATGACGAGCAGTGTCAATTGGAGAGGTTTGATATACTTCATGCTCCAACTTTCAGTGGTACAGAGGGAGAGGATGCCCATGGTTTCTTGGATAAGTGTCAGAGGATTCTTGGTACATAAGGTATTTTGGAGGCCAGCGGAGTAGCATTTGCTACTTTTTAGTTTTCTGGAGCTGCCTTTACTTGATGGGAGGCTTATAAGAGTCGTAGGCCTGTTGCTGAAGCGTCCCTTACCTGGAAGCAGTTCTCCGTTCTTCTTTTGGAGAAGTATTTGCCAGAGTCTTGCTGAGAGGAGCTACGTAAGCCGCTCGAGCAGTTGCACAAAGGAGATATGATTGTGACACAGTATGAGATGGGGTTCTCGGAGTTAGCTTGTCAAGCTGTTTGGTTGGTTCCTATGGAAAGAGAGAGGATTCAGAGGTTCGTTGATGGCCTCACATATCAGTTTCAGATTCTCATGACAAGGGAGAAGGTGTTAGGTGCTACTTTTGAGGAGGTTGTTGATATCGCTCACGAGATTGAGTAAGTTTGTCGCCAAGAGCGAGATGAGAGGAAGACAAAGAGACCTCAAGGATCTGGTAGTTTTGGTGGTGCTCCTTCGAGAGGTGAGTTTCAGCACAAACAGAGGTCGTTCATTCAAACATGCTCAGCCAGTTCGTCCAATTCAACATGGGGCATCATCGAGCCATGGTTCTCATAGTTCTTATCAGGTCCATTCATCACTTAGTGCCCTACCAACCTAGAGTTCCTCACGTGCTCCATCAGTTCAGGTCTCTTCCATGCCAGGGATTCCCTTTAGTCCTTGTTCCCCGCACTAGAGAGTTGTTACAATGTGGAGAGTTTGGACATATCAGGAGGCAGTGTCCTCGTCTTGTTGAGGGTCCATCTCAGCAGAGGAGTCAGCCCTCGACATCAGCTCCAGTTACTTTAGCACCCCCTCAGGCAGCTTGGGGTAGGGGTGAGTAAGCTAGGGATTTCTCTAGAGTGGGAGGTCGATCAGGTGGTGGTCAGGCCTATTTCTATGCACTCCCAGCCAGACCAAATGCTAGTGCTTCAGATGCTGTGATTATAGGTATTGTCTCAGTCTGCCACAAAGGTTCCTATGTATTATTTTACACTGGTTCTACTTTTTCATATATGTCATTATATTTTGCTCGTTACTTAGATACGCCCCATGAGTCTCTTGTTTTATATGGTCATGTATCTAGTCCAGTGGATGATACTATAATTGTAGATCGTGTATACCGGCCATGTGTGGTGATATTAGGGGTCTCGAGATACGAGTGGACCTTTTGTTGCTTTATCTAGTGGACTTTGATGTGATATTAGACCTGGATTCGCTATTTCCATGTCGTGCTATTTTTGACTGTCATGCTAAAATAGTGACGTTGGCTATGCTGAGTGTGCCATAGATTGAGTAGCGAGGTTTGACTGATTTTGTCTCCAGTAGGGTGATTTCATTTCTGAAGGCCCAGCGGATGGTTGGGAAAGCTTTTCTTTCATACTTAGCCTTTGTGAGGGATGTCAGTGCAGAGACTCCAAGAATTTATTCTATTCCCATAGTGAGGGAATTTCCTGATATGTTTTCTGTAAACTTGTCGGGCATGCCACCCGACAGAGATGTTGATTTTGGTATTGATTCATGCTGGAAACTCATCCCATTTCTATTCCTCCATATCTTATGGCACCAGGGGAGTTGAAAGAGTTGAAGGAGCAGCTTTAGGAATTCCTTGATAAAGGGTTTATTCGGCCTAATATCTCATCGTGTGGTGCTCCTGCTTTATTTGTAAAGAAGAAAGATGTCATGATGAGGAAGTGAATTGATTACAGGCAGTTGAACAAAGTTACAATCAAAAAAAAGTTTTCTTTGCTTCACATTGATGATTTATTTGACACACTTTAGGGAGAGAGAGAGAGAGAGAGAGAGAGAGAGAGAGAGAGAGAGAGTTCTTCAAGATTGATCACCGTTCATGGAAGATCAGGGACTCGGATATTCTGAAGATAGCTTTTCAGGACCCCAAATGGTCATTATAAGTTTATCGTGATGTCTTTCGGGCTGACCAATGGCCCAATAACATTCATACATTATATGAATAGCGCGTTTCAACCTTATCTCCACTCGTTCATTATTGTATTCATTAATGATATTCTGGAATACTTGTTTAGCTAGGAGGAGCACACGAAGTATTTGAGAGTTGTGTTCCATATATTGAGGGAGGAAAAGCTTTATGCAAAGCTCTACAAGTGTGAGCTTTGGCTCAAATTTAGTGGCTTTATTGGAGAATGTGGTGTCCATCAAGGGTATACAAGTTGATCTGTAGAAGATAGAGGCTGTTCGAAGTTGGCCCAGACCATCCTTAGCCATAGAGATTCACATCTTTCTTTGTTTAGAGGGTTATTACCGTCTATTTTTCCAGGGATTTTCATCTATTGCATCACCCTTGACAAAATTGATTCAAAAAGGTGCTCCATTCAGGTGGTCAGATGAGTGTAAGGCCAGCTTTCAGAAGCTCAAGACTGCGTTGACTACAACTCTACTGTAAGTTTTCCATCAGCTTCAAGTTCATATATCGTATATTGTGATGCTTCGAGAGTTAGTATTGGGTGTGTGTTGATGTTGAAGTGTAGAGTGACTGCCTATGCTTCTCGTCTGTTGAAGCCCCATGAGAAGAACCACCTTGTCCACGATTTGGAGTTGGCTACCATTGTTCACTCATTGAAAAATTTGAGGCATTATTTGTATGGTGTGCCTTGTGAGGTGTTTGCCAACCATCGTAGCTTCCAGCACTTGTTCCAATAGAAGGATCTCAATTTCAGGTAGTGGAGATGGTTGGAGCTGCTAAAGGACTATGATATCACTATCTTGTATCATTTGGGGAAGTTCAATGTAGTGGCCAATGCCTTGAGTAGGAAGGCGATGAGTATGGGAAGTTTGGAATATATTCCTATTTGGGAGAGACCACTTGCAGTTAATATTCAGGCCTTGGCCAGGTAGGATATTTCGAAGTCTAGTCGGGTTTTAGCTTGTCTATTTTATCGGTCTTCATTATTTGACCGCATCAGAGAGCGCCAATATGATAAACCTCATTTGCCTGTCCTTAGGGACAAATTTCGGCACGACGATGATAGAGATATGACTATTGGTGATGATGGTGTATTGAGGATGCGGGTCCAGATACGTGTGCCAATGTGGATGGGCATTGGGAGTTGATCTTAGAGTAGGCCCATTTGCGGTATTCCATTTATACGGTGCCGCGAAGATGTATCAGGATTTGAGACAGCATGATTGGTAGAGAAGAATGAAGTAGGATATTGTGGGATTTGTAGCTTGGTGTCTCAATGGTCAGCAGGTAAATATGAGCATCAGAGACCGGGTGTCTTGCTTCAGCAAATGGATATTCCATAGTGGAAGTGGGAACAGATCACCATGGACTTTGTAGTTAGGCTCCCATGGACTTTGAAGAAGTTTGATGCTATTTGGGTGATTGTGGATCGGTTGAAAAGTCCGCACAATTCGTCTATGTGTACTAACTATTCCTCCAAGGCGTTAGCAAAGATTTATATCAGAGAGGTCTTTCACCTGCATAGGGTTCCGGTTTCTATCATTTCAGATAAAGGTACTTAGTTTACTTCAAAACTTTGGAGGGTTGTGTAGCGAGAGTTGGGTACTTAGGTTGAGTTAAGCACAACTTTTCACCCTCATATGGACGGGCAGCCCGAGCGCACTATTTACATATTAGAGGACACATTGCGTGCTTCTGTCATTGATTTGGAGGGTCAGGGGATCAGTTATTACCGTTCATGGAGTTTACATATACAATAGTTATAGTCGAGTATTCAGATAGCTCCACATGAGGCTTTATATGGGAGACATTGTAGATTTCAAGTTGGTTGGTTTGAGGCCGGCGAGGCTAGGCTTTTGGGTACTGACTTGGTGCAGGATGCTTTAGACAAGGTGAAGGTGATTCAGGAGCGGCTTCATGTAGCATAGTCGAGGCAAAAGAGTTATGCTGACGTCAAGGTCCGTAATGTGTCTTGCATGACTGGGAGAATGTTCTACTGAAGGTTTCACCAAGAAGGGTGTTATTATATTTGGGAAGAAGGGTAAGTTGGTTCCTCGGTTTGTTGGGCCTTTGAGGTGCTTCGTAGGATTAGGGAGGTGGCTTATGAGCTTTCTTTCCATCCAACTTGTCGAGTGTGCATCCAATATTTCATTTTTCTATGCTTCAGAAGTATATTGGCGATTCGTCTCATATTCTGGATTTTAGCATTTTCTAATTTGGAGCGGCAGGTTCGAAAGTTGAGATCAATGGATAAAGCTTCAGTGAAAGTACAATGGGGAGGTTGGCCCGTAGACGAGGCTACTTGGGATACTGAGTGGGAGATGTGGAGCAGATGTCTTCACCTATTTGAGGCTTCAGGAATATTTCTTGACTCGTTCGAGGAAAAACGTTCGTTTAAAAGGGGGAGGATGTAATGACCCGATCGGTAGTTTTATGAGTTACCTCTTAGTTTCCCCCATTTATGCTTCTTTATGTCTTGTTCCACTGCGTTATGTTGTATTGGGTTGGTTGGTTCAGGTTAAGAGTGGTTTTTGAGAGATTTGAGACACTTTGTCTCTTCTGAGTAAGCTAGTTGGAAAAGTCAATTGGATGTTGATTTATGTGGAAAAGGTCTCGGATGTGAATTACGATGGTTCGGATAGCTTCGCTAGGTGATTTGGGACTTAGGAGCATGATAAGAATGTATTTCGAAGTGTTAGGATTTATGACCGTCACTGGAGGAGGGGTGAATAGTGCGGCACGAGAATATTGATAAATATTGCGGAATTAAAATTGCAGGAATAAAATAAATTCGGTAATTAAAATAGTAAGGAAAGAACACACCGAATTTTGTCCTGGTTCACCACAACTTGTGGTTAGTCCAGTCCCCGAGAGACTCTCTTGAGATTCCACTAACTCGGTTAAGCTTACGGGTTCCTAACAAACCGTTACACTGGCTCGTAGATGTACACTCTACAAGACTTTAACTTGCTCGAGGATACCGCACCTCAAGACTTCACCTTGCTCGTGGATACCGCACCACAAGACTTCAACCACTAAGATTGAGGGTACTTAGCAAACCCGACAATCAATGAGAAGATGTGGTCTTCTCAAACACCTTTCTCTTTTACAACAAGAACTCTCTCAAAAGAGTAGATAAAGAGATACAATATTAGCTCTATGAACAACTCAAAGTTGTCTCTCAAATGGCTCAACAAAAGCTCTAAAAATGATGCACAAATATGATCAATATGTATATGAATAATGAGAGGTGTTGTGTGTATAAAATCAGCTCAAAAGACCTCTATTTATAGGGTTTAGAGGGTGTATGTCCGTTGCTTAATTGACAATCAATTATGCTGATTTTATGCAAGGATAATCGATTATTGGATTTAGATAATCGATTATTTGCTCTAACGTTCAAAAATCAGAAGCTGATTTTATGCTGGATAATCGATTATCTGAAGTGCATAATCGATTACTTTGTTACAGTGTTCAAAAACTTTGGCAACGGTTACAAGATAATCGATCATGCTATACATGATAATCGATTATTGTGCTGTTTTGGAATTTTGGCATTTTCCGGTTGATAGTGAAAATTTAGATATTGGCGTCGGAATGAAATTTCGAAAGTTGTAGTAGGTCTATTGTATCATTTGTGACGTGTGTGCAAAATCAAAGGTCATTCATACGAGGTTTGATGAACCTTTTGATTGAACGAGGATTCAAAAGTTTCGGAATCCTTAGGTATGAATCCAATGGCGTTTTGATGATTCTATCTTGTTTTTAGTGTTATGGAGATTGGTACAAGTTTAAATAGTTGTATATAACTTGTTTGTAATTTTAGTGGAGGTTCCAGGGGCCTCAGGATGATTTTTCGAATGGTTATTGGGAAGTTGGAAGTTAGAGTTTGTAGCTGAAGCTGCTGAGTTCCTGTCATAACCGCACCTGCAGATTGGGGACCATAGGTGCTACATCGCAGAAGCGTTAAATCAGTCGCAGATGCGACCATTTGAGAGAAAGCCAGAAGTCGCAAGTGAGGGAGGTATAATACACTTGAGAGACCATAAGTGCAGGTAGATGGGCGCAGCTGCGGTCCCGACGCATTAAGTAGAAACTGTATATACGGTTGGTAGACCGTAGAAGCGGTACCGCATAAGCAAGAAAAGGTCCACAGGTGTGGAATTCTTTATCAGAAAGTATATAAGTTCCCCTTCGCAAATTTTGGGTTGCTTTCCAACATTTTTATTCGGAATTGAAGCTTTTTAGAAAGTTTTCAAAAGGGAATCAAAGGGGTTTCCATTGAGGTGATCTTTTTGAATCTAAAACTCGATCCTATGTTGATTTTCAGTTGTTTAAGCATGAAATTTATGATATTAAGGGTGAAAATTCTGGGAAGTTAGGGCTTGAAATTGGAGAGGTAAAATTAGGGATTTGAGGGACCAATTGAGATCCGATTTTAATGTTCTTGGTATGTATGGACTCGTTCGTGGATAAGGATTCTATTGATGTGATTTTTATCTAATTTGAGATATGGGCCCCGGGGTCGGGTTTAACCATTTTCAGGATTTTTGATTTAGTTTAATTATTTTTGCATGGGCTTCATTCCCTTAGCATAATTGATGTTATGATTCTGATTTTAGATAGATTTGACATGAGTTGAGACCGAATCGAAAGGCAAGGGCATCGTGGTGCAGTATTTCATCAGGTTTGAGGTAAGTAATGATTGTAAATCTAGACCTGAAGGTATGAAACCCCAAAATTTTGTATTGTTTTGATAAACAAGGTGATGCACATGCTACGTAACGGGCGTGTGGGCGTGTACCCATAAGGATTGTGACTTGGTCCATCCTGTAGCGACAGTATAGTTGCATACTTGGATATATTGTATATGATATCCATGTGGTTAAGAAGTTGGTTTATTAACTTGGGCTCAATGCCATGTTTGGGGCTTTCGTGCCGAAATGTTTAGACCCTTAGGGGTATTTTACTACTTTTCGCCATACTATTTTGATTTAAAAACATATCCTCGGTCATTATATTACCTATTTATTGTTGATTCAATTTCATTACTCTATTTTTCAATATATGAAAACTATTTGGGCTGAGTTTCCTTGATTTTTATTGAAATACCTGAGTTGTTGTGAGGGTAATGACTGAGAGAGAGGTCGAGGGCCTGATAGCGAGGTTTATGTGATATATATTTATGGATCGGACAGCACGCCGCAACGATACTTATATATTTATGGATCGGGATGCATGCCGCAACGATGTCTATATATGAATCAGGTTGAACTCCACAACGATATATTGGATCAGGCGGCGTGCCACAGTGATATGGCGCTTGGGCTGTAGAACCCATACGGAGTCTGTACACCCCAGAAAGCGTAATCGACTATATATTATGGATCGAGCTACACGCCATAACAGTTATTATTATTATTATTATTATTATTATTATTATTATTATTATTATTATTATTATTATTATTATTATTATTATTATTATTATTATTATTATTATTATTATTATTATTATGAGATATTTATTGAGTACAAATGTTGAGTGTAAGTACAGATTGACGAGAGCTGAGTCACAAGTGGCTGGGAGGCTTTGCCCGAGAGGCTATACGTATGAGTGATACCTTTCCCGAGGTGCTTGTTTATGACATATTTCTGCTTTCACTCTTTTTTTATACTGGGCCTCTATTGAAAATGATGAATTAATATTTTAAAGGATATTAATTGAAACTGGACTTTTTACGAGATAATTGGCCGTTGAACTGCATATTTTGACTTCATATTTCTATTGAGATTTCTTGATAATTATGCATATGATTTTAAATGCTCGTCACTGCATTCAGACTTTATTTACTTTAGTTACTTACTGATTTGGCGTATTGACGTTATTCCCTGCACCTTGTGTGCCGATCCTGGTACCCGAGCATCAAAGTAAGAGCTTCTAGCACTCTTAGAGTCTTATGCGGAGATCGCAAGGTAGCTGCATGGCGTTCACAGTCCTGCCTTCCTCCTTCCTATCCTAGTTATTTTTATTTTTGACTTGTTTTTTATTGAGCGGACAATGTTGGGTGTATTTAGTGGCTCTTGACTAGTGACACCAAATTTGGGCCGTGTTGATGTATTTTTGTACTTATTCCGAGTATTTCTTTAATATTTTAAAAGTTAAAAGCTTTGAGACTTAATTTGCCTAAAAAGGTGAATTTATAGGTTCTCCGCATTGTTCGTGTTGTTTCTTGGCTGACCTAGTACTGTGATTGGCTCTATCACGACTGGGGTATTTAGGTCGTGATATTTTCTTACCATTTTTTTATACCTTTTAAATATTTAATATTATTAATTATTGTGAATTATATTATTTTTTATATACTTTTTAAATATATAAATTTTATTGAAAAACCTAAATATTCTATGTATTGAATTTGTAATTAAAGGTAAGGAGTTTTACTCTCAAAAGCCAAAATATCTATGTAGGATGGAGGGAATAATAGAGTTTGTCTAATAATATAGAAACTACATTATCGACTTAGAATGACTTAGTAAATCAGGCCTATTCGATTTACTAATATTATTTACTTAATGATCCATCAAATTACAGGAGTAATTTATCGATCAAGGGTATGAACTTTTTAACTGTATTATTGATTCAAAACATGGCTTTCTGACTGCTGAAAACCATCATCGCAGACTAGAGTAATGAGTTAAACTTGTTGTTCCATATAGTAACTTTATATAAATTAAACTAATTAGGATAATGCTCATCACCATAAAGATGTTATCAAATAGGTAAAAGCTGGGTTGCGGTTGATTATCGCAGTTATCGCACAAGTGGGCCTCATTGACAATAACAACTAGGGAGTACCATACAATTTCTGTAACTTCCAAAATTCCACCTACTCTTGTCCCAACATGATCTTACTTCTTCCAAAATAAGGACGTTAAAAAGATAAGAATTTGAATTCCTGTATATCCCCAAATTAAACCTATTCACCATGATCTTATACTCTTCCAAAATAATGTATGTCGTATACGATAGAAATCAGGCTATCCGATTTCGGTCTTCAATAGAAAAAGTAATACCTTGTCGAAAAATCATAACGTCGAGCTAGAGGTAGAAGTTCCTTTTCAAGGTCATGAGCGAAGTCCCTTTCCAAGGTCATGGTCGACAACACTTACCGAGTTCAGAAGAAAGTATGCTTCGAGGTGATGCCGATATGAGTGTATACTGGAAAGAGCGAGATACCCCCAAAGGGCCGGAGATCATGGCATAAATTTTGGATCAGATTGATATTCAACGGTTAAACACATGTCAGATACAGGTTCCTACTATAAGTAGAAGTGTACCTTATTTAAGACCCCCTAATATATAAACGGGTTATCCCATCCATTCATAACACATTTTTGACTGCTCATTGATAAGAAATTATACGCTTGCTTTTCCTTGCTATTCTATTCACTGTTCATCTGAGTCATTTATTCATTGTTCTTCTGATTATCATACCTTGAGGTTGTTAAAGCTCTAGGTCGAGATTTAGCCTATACACTGATTTGATCTACTTTATTCCTTAATTTATCTATTAATTTCCTGTTTATCAATTAGTATTGAATCAAATCACATATCTGTAAAACTACAATACATGTTTAATTGCTATCCAAATTTTTGGGTAACCAGTTTGGCACCCACTGTGGAGTTAAGGATAATAGTGATTGTTTCAGTGTTGATTCTGATAAAACATGTTAGTTTTGCACATGTTGTTTTCACACTTGTTCTTGTCAAGTATTTTTTTTCTCAGGTTAAAGCATGTCAAAAACGCACTAGTACATGGTGATGATGGTCTCGGTTTTCACGGGGAAAATAACAATGCAATTGCCAAAAAGGCCAGAGTGCCACCGGCTATTCTTGGTGAAGTAGCGGTCATCAATCCTGTCGACATCAGTTCATATGTTGCTCTAAATGTGGACCTAGGCACGAACCTCGAAGGGAGTATACGGAGAGAATGCTGATCTGGTTGCAAAGGTACACAGGGCAGAGAAGATGAGGGAGTTAGTCACTAGGTAATATTTGAGATGGTGTAGGCTCAGCTGGCTGCTATTGCTCAGCTTTAAAGTCCACGTAGAACTCTAACTGTGATCAAGCTAGAACTCACTCATTATACCGAGCCAGTGCTAGAAAGGTCGAATGGTAACGGATCAGGGACTGACCCTACAATTATGAAAATGCTCGAGGAGCTTACTGAAATAATTGAGTCATAGGAGAAGAAAATAGAAGATAATGATAAAAACTAGAAAAATACAGTTCTCGAGTTGATCAGATACTGGGGTATCCCTGATCTAGAAGGGTTTGTCTAATAAAACAATTTGTGCAAAATCCTTTTCCTTAAAGCGCTTCTCTGAAGCCCACTTCTAAGAAGTTTCGTATGCCAGATATACTTAAATACAATAGGACCACCTATCCTAATGAACAGATCACTTCGTACAAATGCAAAATTAAAAGAAATGACTTAGATGACAATGAGATGGAGTCCATTTTGCTGAACAAAATTGGGAAAACGTCGTCAAATGGAGCAATGATTTGGTATCACAACTTGCCGCCAAATTCCATCGATTCATTTGCCATGCTAGCAGATTCTTTCGTGAAGGTACACGCTAGGGCCATAAAGGTTGCAACAGGAAAATAAGACTTTTTTAAGATAAGACAAAGGGAAAATAAAATGTTATGGCAGTGCATATCCTGATTTCAAATAGAAAGCATGGAGTTGCCACCTGTCACATATGATTGGGCCATTCAAGCTTTCACCCAAGGGTAGAATGAGCGGAATTCTATAGCATTATGATAGTTAAAACAAAATTTTTGTCGAGTATCCAACTGTAACTTGGGCAGATGTACACAATAGATATCATCGAAGATCAGGGTCGAGGACGACCAATTAGGAACTCTATCTGATTTAGTGCATCCCAACAGGTTAGCAATTAAAACCCCAAGGGACATTGACGGGGAACCAAGGTCGAATAAGGAACAATTTATCCATGTTTTACGGTATCGGGTGGTCGGATAGAATCCGGAATGATTTTGGTAAGGTTTCAGACACTATCTCTTCTAAGAAAGCTTAAGTTTGAAAAGTCAACCGAATGTTGACTTATGTGGTAGAGGGTCTGGATGTGAGTTTTGGTGGTTCTATTAGCTTTGGAAAGTGATTTAGAACTTAGGAATATGATTGGAATGAGTTTTTAAGGTTCAGAGTAGATTTAGGCTTGAATTGGCGCAGTTGATATTTTTGCGATTTTTGATTGGTAGGAGAGATTTTGATATAGGGGCCATATGGAATTCTACGAGTTGCAATAGTTCAGTTATGTTCTTTGGGATGTGTGTAAAAAATTTCAGGTCATTCAGATGTGGTTTTGTTAGTTTTTTTTGTCAAAAGCGAAATTCTGGAGATTTTAAAAACTTAGGCTTAAATCAGATGTGTTTTGGTCGATTTGATGTTGTTTGAGGTTTTTTAAAGATTGTTACAAGTTTGAATAAGGTTTTAGGATACATTAATGCCTTTGTTTGATGTCCGAGGGGCCTTGCGTGAGTTTTGAAAGGTTGAACGGATTATTTTAAGTTAAACAGTTGTAGATTTTGGGTTTCAGTAGTTGCAGGCATTTTGGTCTTCGCGTTCGCGAAGGGCCTGGAAGGGAGGCATCAGATATGGCCTTCATGTTCGTGAAAGGGAGTCACACATTCGGGAAGGGCTATAATAATAAGCATTGCGGTCGCGAGAGGCTTTGTCGCGTCTGCGTAGGTTTCTGAGGCTGAGGAATTGCGTTCGCGATAGTAGGATTGCGTTTGCAAAGAAGAGTTTTGGTCAGCAGAATTTTTTTTCTTCGTGAATGGACGGATTTGACCGCGTTTGCTAATAAGAAATTAAGGCCTGGGCAGAAGGTTTGAAAGGTCATGTTGTCCGCGAATGTAGGGTTAATTTCTTCCATTGTTGGTCGCTTTTGGAGCTTTTTAAAGGGAATTTAAGAGGGATTCAAGGAGAATCAGTTGGAGGTAAGATTCTTGGTCTTAAAACTCTTTTCTAATGTGAATTCCACCTAGCAAATCATGGAAATTAAGCCAAAAATTGAAGAACTATGTCTTTGAAATTTAGACCTTTGATTGAGGATTTGATGGACCATTTTAGGTCGGATATATGAACTTTTGATATGTATGAACTTGTGTAGAGATGAGAAATCTATTTATGCAAAAATAATCGAATTTCGAGATGTGGGACCGAGGGTCGAGTTTTGGTAATTTCGGGATTTGTGTCAATTATTGATTATTTTCGTTTGGACTTCGTTCCCTTAGCATATTTTGACGTCCTCATTCTGATTTGGGATAGATTCGATGGGAATGGAGGTTGGTTCAAGGTGCAAAGGCATCGCGAGCTAGAGATTTAATCGGTTCGATGTAAGTAATAATTGTAAATGATGTTCTGAGGGTTTGAAACTCCGAATTGCACATCGTAGTGCTACATCTAGGTGAGGCACACGGTTGATAACGAGCGTGGGGTCAAGCATTGTTGGGTATTTTGACTTGGTCTTTCCATATTGATAATTTTACTGCGTATTTGACTGAAATCTATTTGCTATCTTCATTATTTGGGCTGAATGTCGTATTTGGGCTCCGTGCCAATTAATCGAACCCTTTGGTCATTTCATTGATATTTCCTCATTGTTTTGACTTTATACTTGAACTCAGTCATGCTATTTTTTATTATTTTCATACTCAGCCATGTTTACTCAGTTTTAGTACTTAAATGAAACTTTAAATGATATTTGGGCTGAGAAACACTATTTTACTATTGCCCGAGTGGATTGTGAGGATTTTTGAATAAGGCCGAGGGTCTATGTTGTGAGGAAACACATATATTGATTTAAGGCCGAAGACCTGAGATGTGTACGCCACGAGGTGGCTTGATTGATTTGAGGATGAGAGCCTAGTGATGATGCCACGAGATGGCTTGATATTACGCTTGGGCAGTAAGGGGCCCCGACAGAAGTCTGCACAACCCCATTGAGCACGAGTACCCATTATAATGTGCGATTGAGCTTGATGGGCTAGAATTGTTTTGAGATGTTGCCCGAGGGGCGGATTTGTTGATACTGTGCTCGAGGGGCGAACTTCTATGTATTTACCTTTTCTTTAATTGCATGTCGTTTACCTACTTACTCATTGGAAAAGGATTTGACTTATCTTTTCATTGGTTTATAGATCTCAACCAACATCTTAGAAGAATAGGAGACTGCCACATGAATGAAATATGCTGACTTGGTTAGCCTATCAACAATGACCCATAATGTGTTGAACTTCTTCCGAGTATGCAGAAGTCCAGTAACAAAGTCCATGGTGATCTGCTCCCACTTCCACTCGGGAAGCTCAATCCTCTGAAATAAACTACTAGGCCTTTGATGCTCGTACTTGACCTGTTGACAGTTCAAACAACGAGTCACATATGCTACAATATCCTTTCTTATTCTCTGCCGCAAATAAAGCTGCCGCAAATCCTGATACCTCTTTGCGACGCCTGGATGAATAGAGTACCGAGAGCTAGGGCCTCGTTTAAAATCAACTCTTGGAGCCCATCCATATTAGGCACATAAACTTGACCCTGCTATCTCAAAACTGCATCATCATCTAAGGTAACATGCTTGGCACCTCTGCGCTGCACCGTGTCTCTAAGGACACATAAATGAGGATCATCATACTGCCGATCATGGATACGCTCCAATGAAGAAGAATAAGCAACTGTGCAGGCTAACACACGGCTGAGATCAGAAACATCCAACCTCATGAACTGATTAGCCAAATCCTGAACATCCATAGCAAGCGATCTCACACTAACCGAAATATAATCAAGGCTGCCCATACCGGCTGACTTCCTACTCAAAGCATCAACTACACATTGGTCTTCCATGGATGATATAAGATTGTGATGTCAAAATCTTTCAACAGCTTAAACCACCTCCTCTGCATCAAATTCAACTCCTTTTGCTTGAACAAATACTGAAGACTCATGTGATTCGTGAACACTTCACATGTCACACCATACAAATAATGACTCCAAATATTCCATGCGTGAATTATAGCTGCCAACTCCAAATTATGAACCGCATAGTTCTTCTCATGAATCTTCAACTGCCGCAAAACATATGCAATGACCTTGCCATCCTGCATTGACACTGCACCAAGCTCGATACGAGAAGCATCACAATAAACTATAGAAGCCCCTGAACCTGTGGGAAAAATCAATACCGGTGCCTTAGTAAGAGCTTTCTTGAGCTTCTGAAAGCTCGCATCACACTTATCCGACCATCTGAATTGGGAACCCTTTTGGGTCAACCTGGTAATCATGTTTGCAATAGATGACAACACCCTCTACGAATCGGCGATAGTAGCCTGCCAATCCTAAGAAACTCCGAATATCTTTAGTTGATACTGGTCTAGGCCAGTTCTTGACTTCCTCAATCTTCACTGGATCTACCTGAATACCCTTTACTGACACCACATAATCAAGAAATGCAACTGAACTCAATCGGAATTCACACTTCGAGAACTTAGCATATAACTGACTATCCCTCAAAGTCTGAAGAACCACTCTAAGGTGCTGCTCTTGCTCCTCTTGGCTGCGTGAATAGATCAAAATATCATCAATGAAAACTATCACTAACGAGTCCAAATAAGGCCCGAACACTCGGTGCACCAAATCCATAAAAGCTGTTGGGGCATTCGTCAACTTTAATGACATAACCAAGAACTCCTAATGCCCGTACCAAGTGCGAAAAGTTGTCTTAGGGACATCGGATGCCCTAATCCTCAACTAATGGTAGCTAGATCTCAAGTCGATCTTTGAAAATACCTTGACATCCTGAAGCTGATCAAACAAGTCATAAGTCCTCAACAATGGATACTTATTCTTAATTGTAACCTTGTTCAACTACCGGTAATCAATACATATTTTCATCGATTCGTCCTTCTTTTTAACAAAAAACACTGGCGTACCCTAACGCGAAACACTAGGTTTAATGAGGAACTTATCAAGCAAGTCTTGCAACTGTTTCTTCAACTTTTTCAATTCCGGCTGGGCCATACGATACGGCGGGATAGAAATGGGCCAAGTGCCCGGAGTCAAATCAATCCAAATTTCAATATCTTTGCCGGGTGGCATACCCGACAGGTCTGAAGGGAAAACATCAGGAAACTCACGAACAATGGGCACCGAATCAATAGAAGGGACCTCAGTACTAGAACCACGAACATATGCCAAATAGGCCAAACAACCTTTCTCGACCATACGTCGAGCCTCCATATAAGAGGTAACCCTACTGGTAGAATGACCAGGAGTCCTTCTCCACTCCAAACAAGGCAAATCCGGTAAAGCTAAGGTCATAGTATCGGCATTACAGTCCAAGATAGCGTGGTAAGGTGATAACCAGTCCATCCCTAATATGACATCGAGATCAACTATGTCCAGAAGAAGCAAATTACACGAGTCTCAAGAACTCCAATCAAAACTATACATGATCAATGAACACATCCACCACAGTAGAATCACCCACCGCCATAGACACATAAATAGGAGCACTCAAAGAATTACTAGGCATGACCAGATACGACAAAAAAATAAAACCGAAGTTTTTCTACCGCAAACCAGAACAATAGAATTTAGTCTAAAAAAAAGTGATGACTGTTTGGGTCATCACATGCAGGAATATTAGGAAATGATCCAAAGAAGGAAAAATCATGTGATAAAGGAGTCAAAAATGAACAAGAGCCAAAATTAGGCAAAGAGGCTAGCATTGCGAACCACACAGTTCAAATGCGACTGCGGAATGTGATTCAGAGGGGGTTTTAGACAACTCAGACTGTCACACACCATAAGTTTAACAACCTCTATCTATCACTCTCTCTCTCTCTCTCTCTCTCTCTATATATATATATATATATATATATATATATATATATATATATATATATATATATATATATATATATAATATGGTATTTTGAGTGAAACATTTTTGTAAAAAAATGGTTTGAAAAATATCATTGTATATAGTTATTAATCTTATTTCTTATGAATATGCTTTCAATTATACACATAATATAAGAAAATTTATAAGCTTTTCTTTATTGTATAGATAAAAATTATTTTCTCATAAGAAAGAAGGTTATCTTTTTATCATTTTAAGAATTAAGTGTACAAGGATTTTCTCTTTTTATATGAGTTTATGAAAATTATAAGTTAAGAAAATATATGTATTTTTACATGGATATTTTAATAAAATAATAATGTATGTTTTTATTTTATATGGTAACACATGACCATAATAGTAAATTATATAAAGTGTATTCAAATAAGTAATATTTAATAATTGAACTAATTCTTAATTATGTGAATAATTAATTATTAACAGATAACGAGATATTTGCTAATTAATTAATAAGTTATGTGATAAATGAACCCCACCCCTACGTGGCAGCAAGCAACTACCCAAAACATATTACGCTTAGGAATTTTAATTCAAATAAGGCTAAATATGTTGGAAACAATTCAGAAAGGTATATATCTTTCGATGGTTAAGAGAATAGTAGAAATGGGAGAAAATCTGAAGCTACGTATCTTCCTAAAATTTCAAAGAACATCAAAGATCAAATAGAGTTCATAACATCTTAAGTAACGAGATGTTTTGTAATTTAAAGGAGTACGGTGCTATCTTTTTTAAAAATATCATATGGTTTTCTCTTTACCCCAAATATATTAAGGTTAATTCTTCTTTCTCTTTGCATAATCCAAGTAACGATACGTACACACTTCAAAAAATTGTGTTCTTGAATTTAGTTAAGCTTGAATAGTAAATCTTGGCGATATGTGGTAGTGAGTAGCAGTAAGATTCAGAAAAAATGGTGGTGGATAATGTTATCGATTGTCCGTGTTCAAAGCAACGAGAAATTGGAAACCAGTAAGAAGAAGAGACACAAAAAACAGAACGTATGTAACGTTTTAAAAAAAAAAAAAAAAAAAATCACAGAAATGAAGAAATCCGAGACCACAGAATTCACTGTGTGTCCTTAAGGAATTTAACCCCCTCACTGTACCCGAGGTTGTGGATTATTTCCTCCCAGGATATAACGGATATACCTGTCGCAGGAGTGGCGGTACCTCAAACGCCTACGACTTCGACGAACTCAAATTCGGGAACGAAATCACACTATGACTCGATATGTTTCAGTTTGCAGAAAAGAATGCAGAATTTTTAATGTTTCCAGTATATGAAAATGAGGCATTGCCTCAGTTTATATAGCCTTGAATTGAGACTGTTCGGAAAGGCTTGGTGCCTGTTCGGGAAAGGCCATGCCTTTTCCTGAAAAATAAGAACGTTGGGAAGTTTTTTAACGAATTAATATTATTATTATTTTTTTCTTTTCCCGCGGGAATTAAAAATAATTTCAGAAAATGAAGATTGAATTTTAAATAAATTTGGTCCAAAAAGATTATCAATCAATCAGATCATTTGACCAAATCCAAATCCAAAGCCAAAGCCGAAGCCGAGCCGAGCGACGACGACGGCGCGAGGGGAGTCCCTCTTCTTAACCCTTTAAGAGCTAGAAGAAGTGCTTTCTAATATAAGCACATAACTTTCCCTTTCTACCACCGATGTGGTACAAAGCTCCTTTTCAAAGGAACTTTGCTTTGAAACTTCATTTTCCTTCTATCTTCCCTCCATTTCTCATTCACACCAACTTAGCTAGCTTTAATCATTAACTAGCTTTAACAATCCCCCACATGAATGGGGAATGGCTATATGATGGAAAAACATGCATGACAAAAAACTGTGTGATTCGTAAGCAAGGATTAATTGCATCTGGATAAGTAGATTTCTCTTTGAACTTTCCGTAGTGAGCATATGTCGGATATACTCGGTCAATCGGTAGATTTGATATCTTTGAACCGTCGAGCTTTGGTGTATACCTAGACAACCACATGTCACACAATTAACCCTTTAACCGTTTTTGGTTCTCATTGTTTTGTTCGTTTCAGCCATGAACACTTCCTGGTTCATAAGTGCGTAGAGAGCTGGCCTTACAGAGTTCTCCTTGAAGCGGCTTACACTTCACACTTACATAGGTGATTCCTAAATGTGTCATCCCGTAGATACACTATTTGATATACCCCGTATCAAACTTAGAAACCATTAAAAAGCCTTAATGCTTTATCCTGGTACTGAACATTGTCTCATCACGAGAATGGACCAAAAAGTTATTGTGACAATGTTGAACCGTCATCAATGACTTTGTTTGATCTCTTTGAACCTAGATCTTGGGATCTCATGTCTTCTAGGTAGAGTTACCGCCACGATGACTTGTCCTCGGCCATAGTCCCATTCCCCTCGATGATCTTTCAACCACTTCTCTAGTTAGGCCTTTAGTTAGTGGATCCGACACATTATCTCTTGACTTAACATAGTCAATTGTAATAATTCCACTAGAGAGTAGTTGTCTAACGGTATTATGTCTTCGTCGTATGTGACGAGACTTTCCGTTGTACATAACGCTCCCGGCTCTTCCTATTGCCGCTTGGCTATCGCAATGTATGCATATAGGAGCCAACGGTTTGGGCCAAAATGGAATATCTTCTAAGAAATTCCGGAGCCATTCAGCTTCTTCACCGGCTTTGTCTAGAGCTATGAACTCAGATTCCATTGTAGAGCGGGTGATGCATGTCTGTTTGGATGACTTCCAAGACACTGCTCCTCCACCTATAGTAAAAACGTATCCACTTGTGGATTTAGTTTCAGTTGAACCGGTGATCCAATTTGCATCACTGTATCCTTCAATAACTGCAGGATACCTGTTATAATGCAAAGCAAAGTTTTGAGTATGTTTCAAATATCCCAAAACTCGTTTCATTGCCAGCCAATGATTTTGGTCGGGATTACTCGTGTAGCGACTTAGTTTACTTATAGCACACGCAATATCAGGTCGCGTACAGTTCATAATATACATCAAACTTCCCAACACTCTGGCATAATCCAATTGAGAATCACTTTCACCTTTATTCTTTGCAAGAGCAAGGTTCATATCAATTGGCGTCTTTGCAACTTTAAAGTCCAAATACTTGAACTTTTCAAGTACTTTTTCAATATAATGAGATTGAGACAATGCTAGACCTTGAGGAGTCTTATGGATTTTAATTCCCAGAATTAAATCGGCAACTCCTAAGTCTTTCATATCAAACTTACTAGCAAGCATGCGCTTAGTAGTATTTATGTTAGCAATGTTGTTACTCATTATTAACATATCATCCACGTATAAACAAACAATGACGACGTGGTTCGGAGTGTTCTTAATGTAGACACATTTATCACATTCATTTATCTTGAATCCATTTGACAGCATCGTATGGTCAAATTTTGCATGCCACTGTTTTGGTGCTTGTTTTAGTCCATAAAGAGACTTAACAAGTCTACATACCTTCTTCTCTTTCCCTGGAACTACAAACCCTTCGGGTTGTTCCATGTAAATTTCTTCCTCCAACTCTCCATTTAAGAATGCTGTTTTCACATCCATTTGATGGATTTCAAGACCGTACACAGCGGCTAATGCTACTAACACCCGAATAGATGTAATCCTCGTTACCGGCGAGTATGTATCAAAGTAATCAAGACCTTCTCGTTGTCTAAACCCTTTAACAACTAGTCTTGCCTTATATTTTTCAATAGTGCCATCAGCTTTCATTTTCCGCTTAAAAATCCATTTGGAACCTAAAGGTTTATTCCCTGGAGGAAGATCAACCAATTCCCAAGTATGGTTGTTCAATATGGATTCTATCTCACTATTGATTGCCTCTTTCCAAAATTGAGCTTCCGATGAAGACGTAGCTTCGTTGAACGTTCGAGGCTCATTTTCCAACAAAAATGTTAAAAATTCTGGTCCAAAGGAAGTAGTCGTCCTTTGACGTTTGCTACGTCTTGGATTTTCCTCATCAGGAATGTTTTCCTTTATTTCTTCCCGAGGTCGTTTAGATTCTTTGCTAGACGACGCACATTCCTTTTTATACGGATATATGGTTTCAAAGAAGTCAGCATTATCTGATTCAATTACCGTATTCACCTGAATGTCGGGATTTTCTGATTTGTGAACCAGAAATCTATATGCCTTACTATTTGTGGCATATCCTATGAAAACACAATCAACGGTTTTAGGTCCTATTTTTACCCTTTTGGGTTTAGGAACTTGCACCTTGGCCAAACACCCCCACACTTTGAAGTATTCCAAATTGGGCTTCCTTCCTTTCCACTTTTCGTATGGAATTGATTTTGTTTTGCTATGGGGCACTCGATTGAGTATTCGGCTAGCTGTTAGAATGGCTTCCCCCCACAAGTTCTGGGGTAAACCAGAACTTATTAACAGGGCATTCATCATTTCTTTCAGTGTTCTATTTTTTCTTTCCGCAATTCCGTTTGATTGTGGCGAGTAAGGAGCAGTTGTTTGATGAATAATGCCATATTCCAAACATATTTGTTCAAAAGGAAATTCATATTCACCGCCCCTATCACTCCTTATCATTTTAATCTTTTTGTTAAGTTGAGTCTCAACTTCAGTTTTGTATTGCCTGAATGCTTCAATTGCTTCATCTTTACTATTAAGTAAATAAACGTAGCAATACCGCGTACTATCGTCAATAAAAGTTATGAAATACTTCTTTCCACCGCGAGATGGAATTGACTTCATGTCACAAATATCTGTATGGATTAAGTCTAAAGGACTTGAATTCCTTTCAACTGACTTATAAGGATGTTTAGCATACTTAGATTCAACACAGATTTGACATTTTGATTGATTGCATTCAAACTTAGGCAATACTTCCAAACTAATCATTTTTCGCAAGGTTCTATAATTGACATGTCCTAAACGTGAATGCCATAAATCATTTGACTCAAGCAAGTAAGACGAAGCAGAAACTTTATTATTATTAGCAACAACCATTACATTTAGTTTGAAAAGGCCCTCTGTGAGGTAGCCTTTTCCTATGTACATTTCGTTCTTACTTATTACAACCTTGTCAGAAACATAAACACATTTAAAACCGTTCTTCACTAGAAGTCCGGTAGATACAAGATTTTTCCTAATTTCAGGAACATGACAGACGTTGTTGAGAGTCACCACCTTGCCAGAGGTCATCTTCAGCAGTATCTTTCCATAACCTTCAATCTTGGCCGTTGCAGAATTTCCCATATATATTGTTTCGTCGGGCCCGGCGGGAGCATATGAAGCAAAGGCTTCTCTAACAGCACAAATGTGGCGAGTGGCGCCAGAGTCAATCCACCACTCTTTCGGACTTCCCACTAGGTTGCACTCGGACAACATAGCGCACAAGTCATCAACCTCCTCGTTTGTTTCAACCATATTAGCCTGACCCTTCTTCTTTTCCTTTTTCGGAGCACGACAGTCTGCAGCTTTGTGTCCGATTTTTCCACAATTATGGCAGTTTCCCTGGAATTTCTTCTTGTTGGGATAGTTCCTTGGTCCCGATGCCTTTTTCCTCTTTTTCATATTAGTTGGGGCAGTTTCAACTATATGTGCTCCCCCTATGGTTGATCTCCCATTTGCCTTTTTCTCCGCTGCCTTGTTATCTTCCTCGATTCTCAACCGGACGATAAGATCTTCCAATGTCATCTCCTTTCGCTTATGTTTCAGGTAATTTTTGAAGTCCTTCCATGAAGGAGGCAACTTCTCTATCACTGCCGCAACTTGAAACGCCCCACTAATCACCAAACCTACAATAAACAACATGTAAGTGACGGGGCACTGAATACTTTTGACAAAGGCATTAATTAAATTTATACCTTCAGCGAGGAGATCATGGATGATAACCTGCAACTCTTGAACTTGAGTGACAACAGACTTGCCATCTACCATTTTGTAGTCCAAAAACTTGGCAGCGATAAACTTCTTTAAGCCAGCATCTTCTGTTTTATATTTCTTTTCCAACGCATCCCATAGTTCTTTTGATGTTCCCACATTACTATAGACGTTGTAAAGATCATCCTCCAGTCCGCTAAGAATGTAATTCTTGCACAAAAAATCTGAGTGCTTCCACGCCTCAATTACAACAAATCGTTCATTTTCAGGTGTTGATTCCGGCGGAACCGGAATATCCTCCTTAATAAACTTTTGAAGGCTTAAAGTAGTTAGATAGAAGAACATCTTTTGTTGCCATCGTTTGAAATCAATCCCGGTGAATTTTCCGGGCTTCTCTGCCGGAGCCGGTGCTGGTGCAGTACGACTGGAGGACGCAGCATTGCTCGTAGAACCAACCACGGGGGCTGGTGTGGCAGTAACAGTAGCAGTAGCATTCAAATTTGGAGTTTGGTCTCCCATTTCTGTCGTAGGAAATAACAGAACACTTTAATAATCGGTGAAGTTTTTATTTCTTCAAACCGAATCAAATTTACACAAACAGAATTAAAACAAACTTCAAATAGAATGTAATATACTGTATGTAGTATACTTGATGAAGTTTTTATATCTTCAAATCAAGTACCCAAATGAGTAGAAAGTTCTGAAAACTTTAATCTCAACCGGAGTAAAAAAAAATTCGAAGATTTAGTCTCCAAACAACATACAAGTTCGTTAACAACAGATGAACACGGAAATAATAAATTAAATTCCTTAAGCTTGTTATCGATTGTCCGTGTTCAAAGCAACGAGAAATTGGAAACCAGTAAGAAGAAGAGACACAAAAAACAGAACGTATGTAACGTTTTAAAAAAAAAAAAAAATCACAGAAATGAAGAAATCCGAGACCACAGAATTCACTGTGTGTCCTTAAGGAATTTAACCCCCTCACTGTACCCGAGGTTGTGGATTATTTCCTCCCAGGATATAACGGATATACCTGTCGCAGGAGTGGCGGTACCTCAAACGCCTACGACTTCGACGAACTCAAATTCGGGAACGAAATCACACTATGACTCGATATGTTTCAGTTTGCAGAAAAGAATGCAGAATTTTTAATGTTTCCAGTATATGAAAATGAGGCATTGCCTCAGTTTATATAGCCTTGAATTGAGACTGTTCGGAAAGGCTTGGTGCCTGTTCGGGAAAGGCCATGCCTTTTCCTGAAAAATAAGAACGTTGGGAAGTTTTTTAACGAATTAATATTATTATTATTTTTTTCTTTTCCCGCGGGAATTAAAAATAATTTCAGAAAATGAAGATTGAATTTTAAATAAATTTGGTCCAAAAAGATTATCAATCAATCAGATCATTTGACCAAATCCAAATCCAAATCCAAATCCAAAGCCAAAGCCGAAGCCGAGCCGAGCGACGACGACGGCGCGAGGGGAGTCCCTCTTCTTAACCCTTTAAGAGCTAGAAGAAGTGCTTTCTAATATAAGCACATAACTTTCCCTTTCTACCACCGATGTGGTACAAAGCTCCTTTTCAAAGGAACTTTGCTTTGAAACTTCATTTTCCTTCTATCTTCCCTCCATTTCTCATTCACACCAACTTAGCTAGCTTTAATCATTAACTAGCTTTAACAGATAATGGGAATAGGGTGGTGATAATTCTTAAATATTGATAAGTGTAAGCGAGTTTGAATAGTTAGAGGTTGCTGTAGAAAATAGCTTATGGCCTTAAAGGATGTAGCAGTTTTCTCTTTGGCCCTATCTAAAGACGATTAAACATTTAAAATAGGATTCAACTAAGTAAACCTCAGTCCTGTACAATATTTATATTACTTATTATTAGTCTTCCCATAACATATCTATTCTTTATACATTCCTTGAAATTTCTCCTTTCCTTTTGTTATTATTCTATTGTTCCTATATATATGTATTATTTCTGTTTCTTTTTAAATGTCTTTGATATTCAAATATGTCTAAGTATATATTTAGTTCTTTATTAAAGTATTTGATAAAGATATTAATGTTCATAATGGTATTATATGCATAATTAATTATCACCGAACTACGATCCATTGGGCTGTTACATACTTACTATCGAGCTACGGCCGGTTGGGCACTTATATATTTAACATCGTGCTATGACCGGTCGGGCATGTATTTACCACCTGGCTAAGGCTGGTCAGGCAATTATCACCGATTGGACAGTTATATATCATTATTTACTTTCTGTCTACACAGTCATGCATATTCATTTACAACTAAGCTACGATCGACCGGAAAATTATATATTTACTACGATGGCCGGTCGGACAATTACCACTCACCAGTTAAACAGTCATGCATTATAAGATATAGATAATAGCTTCAAAGAGAAGAATTGTACATACATACACACACACACGCAGACACACACACACACACACACACACACACACACGCACGCACACACACGCACACGCATGCGCGCGCGCACACACACACACACACACTCACTTCAGATATTTAGGTTCATTATTATATGTTTTCAATTAATGTTGATTCATTATTATATTCCAGTTCTGTCTTACATATTCAGTACACTATTCGTACTGACGTCCTTTTGTTGGGGACGCTGCATTCATGAGAGCGTGTATAGAAAATCAGTTAGACAAGCCCTCATAGTAGAGGAGATTGGCATTCAGTGAAGGATCGGTAACACTCCACCTCATTTGGAATGCAGCCGAGTATATGAGTTATCATGTCAGGGTTTTGCTACATACTTAAGGGTAGGCCGGTAGCGTGTCCCATTTGATATCAATTAATCTTAGAGGCTTTGTAGACTGAAGCTCGTTTTTTATAGTATGTCAGAGGACTTGACGACCCATATATATTCATGTTTTAAGAAAAATGGTTTGGTAAAATAGTGTTTTACACTTACCGTTGTACATTATCAGTTATGACCATGTGGGCTCATAATAGTTACAAAAGAAGGAGTTCAGTTAACTCGACCTGTGCATGTTCTAGTTTTGATCGAATGATCATGAGTTATAGAGTGGTTCGCTCAGGCCAGTGCGACATCGGGTGCCAGCCACGCCTCCCCAAGTTTGGAGCGTGACAAAGTGGTATCAGAGCATGTCATGTCCTAGGGAGTCCACAAAATCGTACCTAGTTGAGTCTCTATTATGGGTGTTGCGCGCCACATTTATAATTGAGATGCTATAGGTCATTTAGGAAACATTACCTTTCTTTTGATTCATGATCGTGCCATAATGTTGAGCCATAAGAAGTTAGTATGAAGTTTACGCTAGATTTAGTATGCATCAAAGGTCCAGGTATCCCAATATAGTTTTAAGGCGTAGATATAATATTTATTTATGTGGAAGAAGGTTATTAAAGCGACAGAAGATACAATATGTTATTAAAAGGTAAGTCAGGTAAAGAGGAAGAAGACACTAGATACTCAAGCACAAAAGTTTGTGAAAAGTCGAGACTTCATATATAGTTTAGGTTTTAGTTTATGTTTTAGATGAGACCCTAGTGAAAATTTTGTAAATCTCTAAGAGTTAACATTCGAGGACGAATGTTCTAGGGGGGGATGTTAAACATATATATATATATATAATATTTTTTAAATTAATAGTTTGAAAATTATGATTGTATATAGTTATTAATATTACTACTTATGAATATACTTTAAATTATACACATAATATAAGAAAGTGTATAAGCATTTTTTAATTGTAAAGATTAAAAAAAATTCACAAGAAAAGAATATTATCCTTTTACCATTATAAAAATTAAGCTTACAAAAATTTTTACTCTTTATATGAGATTAGGAAAATTATAAATTAAGAATATATATATATATATATATATATTTTTATATAGATATTTTAATAAAATAATAAAGTATGTATTTTATGTGGTACCACGTAATCATGATAGTAAATTATATAAACTATATTAAAAAAGAATGATACTTTATGTAATTTAAAATAATTTTTAATTATATAATAATTAATTAATTATCGAGTAATAAAATAATACCTAATTAACCAATAGTTATGGGATAAATAAACCCAATCCTATCCCACGTGGCAGCAAGCCACTACCCAAAACATATGACTCTTAGCCATTACGAGTATGTGGCAACCGATTCCAGCAAAGAAATTTTAATCCATATAAGGCTACACATCTTGGAAACAATTCAAAATGGTATATATCTTCCAATGATTAAGAGAATAGCAGAAACTTTTATGGGGGAAAATCTAAAGCTACGTATCTCCTACGACTTAAAGAACAACAGAATTTAATTCAAACAGAGATTTCAACAAGATACGGATTTACAATAATTCAAATAGAGATTTCATAGCTTCTTAAGCAACGTGAGATTTTGCAATTTTAAGAAAATACGATACAATTTTTATTAAAATATCATACAAATTTTTTTCTATCTCAAATATATTAAGGCTAATATTTTTTTCTTTTGACATGATTCAAGTAACGATACATGTCTAATTCAAAAACATATGTTATTGAGTTTAATTAAGCTTGTAGTAAATCTTCGCATATGTGGTAGTGATTAGCAGCTGGATTCAGAAAAAATAGTAATGGATAATTTATATAGGGTGGTGATAATTCTTAGATATTGATAAGTGAAAGCAAATTTTAATACTTAGAGGTTGCTAGAGAAAATGACTTATGACCTTAAAGGATGTAACACATTTTTTCATTGGCCCTATGTAAAGCCGATTAAACATTTCAAATAGGATTCCACCAAGTAAACCTCAATACTGTAAAATATTTACATTACTTATTATTAGTCTTTCCATAACACATGTTCTTTCTATTGTTACTATATATAATTTTTGTTTCTGTGGTCACAGTTATATGACTGATATTTAAGAATATCTAAGTATGTATTTGATTTTCCGTTAAAGTATTTGATAAAGATGTTAATGTTCATAATGATATTATATGCATCATTATTTACCACCAAACTATGATCGGTTGGGTAGTTACATATTTACCATCGAGTTACAGCCGATTGGGTGGCTACATATTTACCATCCTGTTACATCCAGTTGGGCAGACATGCATTTATCACCGAGCAAAGGTCGGTCGGGCAGTTATCACCGATAGGGAAGCTATGCATCATTAATTACTATCGGTTGGGCAGTCTTGCATATTCATTTACCGTCGAGCTACGGTCAGTCGGGCAGTCATACATTTACCACCATGCGACAGCCAATCGGGCAGTCAGCACTAATCAGTTGAATAGTCATGCATTATAAGATATGGATAATAGCTTCAAATAGAATCACTATATAGATATATATATATATATATATATCTATATATATATGAGCAAAACAAGTATGCATACATGGTGTCACTTCAGTTATTCGGTTGATTCTTATATGTCTTTAATTAATGTTGACTTATTATTATATTTTAGTTCTACTTTACATACTCAATACACTATTTGTATTAACGTCCCTTTGTTGGGGACGCTGCATTCATGCCTGCAGGTATAGACAATGAGGTGGGCAAGACCTCATTGTAGACAAGATTGGTATTATGTAAAGGATAGGTAAGATCTACCTCAATCAGAGTGCAGCCGTGTCTATGAGTCATCGTGTCAAAATTTTGTTACAAATTTATGGGTAGGCCGGTACCCTGTCCCATTTATGTTATGTAATCTTAGAGGATTTTTACACATAGGTTCATTTTATAGTATGTCAGAGGCCTTGACAACTCATATTATTCATGTTTAAGTAAAATGGTTCAGTGAAATAGTATTTTTCACTTACAATTGTACATTATGAGTTGTGGCTATATGGGCCCATTGTAGTTACAAAATGAATGAGTTCAGCTAACTCGACCTATGCATTTTGTGGTCTTAGCTGAATGATCATGAGTTACACAGTGATTCGCTCGGGTCAGCGGTACTAGGTGCCAGCCACGCCTCCCAAGGTTTGGGACGTGACCTAGACAGCATGGATCGCACCAAAAATATGCTGCACCAGCAGATCAAGTGCCGCAAAAATTATTATTTATGTGATCCATAAAATTGAAGAATTAGCAAGTTGATCAAAGTCCAAAAGCTAAAGAGTGCGTACAACATCATTTTTATGCGGCCTCAGAATCCTAAGTGTGGCCGCAATCATTTTTATGAGTACCACAGAAGACCTCAAGTTCGCAAGTGTGCGCACCACACCAGAATTGTGCGTATACAGAAGGACATTTTGCGGGACGCATCAAAATTATGCGGTCGCATAACCTCTGTAGGGGCATTTTTGTCTAATATTTTTAGCTTAGTAGAAATACAATTTTTTTTTTATTTTTAGGTTAAGTTTAGTTGGCAAAGGTGCATCTGAATGTCTTTCTTTACTTCTTTGAGTAAATTTTTATTAGATTGAATTTTTAACATTAGTTTTTTTTTGTTTAATCTATGATTAGTTATTCTACCTTACTTTCTTCTTGTATTTATTTATTTTTCATGAGTAGCTAAATTTTTGCAAGGATTGTGGATCAATTCTAGTATGGATACTTAGTGAATATTTAATTTTAGGGCTTGTTTGTGAGTGGGTTAGTGATATCTAGTCTTGTTTATGCTTAAATTCTAGAATTAATAGTTGCAAACATCGATTTATGACTTTTTGACCAAGTCTTTGCTTGAAAAAGAGAAAGATTAAGAAAACTTGGCTAGCAAGGAATTGGGGTGAATTCATGATAGACCAAATAAAAAGGTAAAATCTAGAGATAGTAAGATCCCACTTGAGCATATATCACTTGATTTGTGCAAATACCCATTGGGAATTGAGAAAGCCAAATCGGGAAAAATTACTCAAACTACCGAGAGATATAGAGGGAGCAATTACATGTTTTTGGTATACTACAAACCCAATAAATCAAACCGTCTCTATAATTTACAACCCGTTAGGTAGCTACCTAGGTGAAATTCATGACCCTAGATTCTTCTATCATTTGAAAAACACTCATAACCAAAAACATTGTCTTCTAGTTATTAATTGAAATCCTTAGATAAAAGTATATATAGAAAACAATTATTGAATATGTGTAAGTCCAATCTAAGGCATAACATACATTAGCTTTAGTTATATACATAATTCAAATTTTAACTCCCGATGGATCCGATCCCGATTTGTGTTGGGTTTATTATTGCTTCGACCGCCTCACTACCTGTTTGTGTTGTGAGTTTGGGCGAGATCAACAACCTCCATTGGAGATTCTGTGTTAGCTTTATATCGTCTTCATAGAGATAATCTCTGTATGATATCAGAGCCCGCTTGAACACAGCTACTCGAAGTCCACTGGAATTCCTTTTTTCAGAATCTCAAGATCTCTTTTCCTCTTTCATGTGCTAGGGTTTTGGATATGTGTCTCTGACCTGCAATTTGCATATCGATTGAAGATTTTTTAGCAAAACTGATCTATCTACTCATAAAATTGGTTGATATATTCGTCAATTTCATTGATTAGAGCTTCTCAAATGGATATCGATCAAAATAAAGAAACCACGCCCAGTACGAGCAAAAATGACCAATCTGTCATCGATGGGTGCAGTACTTTGTAAATTCACCCTCCGGATAGTCCAGGAGTAATGCTAATGTCGGTTCCGTTTGATGAAATTAGGTATAGATCTAGAAGAAGAAGTGTGTTACGAGCTCTATTAGTCTAAAAAATTAGGATTTAGAAGTGGTGAATGTAGGAAACCTAACCCTAATTCACCTCAGTTGGTTAATGGAAGAGATGCGATGATCTCGAAAAAAAGATCTCTGACTGTGTGGAGTATGTTAACGACTCGGTCGAGCTATGGAGGGAACTTGAAGATAGATATGATCAAATAAATAGGGGAAAGCTATATCAAGTCCAAAAGGAGATCAACGACCATGTTTAGGGCTCCTTAGACATCACTGCCTCCTATACACGAATGAAGAGACTATGGAAGAAATTAAACACCTTGAGTGCTAAATATCAGAACATTTGTGTTTGTACATATGATAAGTAGGGATTTTAACCTATTATTGTATCTCTTTTGTTGATATTTATGCCAAAAACACGTAAAGGTACTTATGGAAACTAATATAATATACTTGCTTGCAGGAATTTTTCAAAATAAGCCAAATAAGTGATAATCAACTCATAAATGAGTCAAAAATTGAACAAAAACCAAGACTGGTCTAAGAGATCTGAAGCGTGAACCGCACAAATATTGTGCGACCGTGGAAGCCAGAACGCTGCCGCGATCACATATACGCGGTCCACGAAAGGGATATTGAGAGAGTGCATTTTCAGGACAATGAAGCTAGGTAAGCGTTAGAAAAGTGCAGCCGTGAAAGTCTCACCATAGCCGTGGTAAAAATTATGTGGACCGCGGTACATGATGTTCAGAGCTCTCACAACTTGAGAAAAAGAAGGAAGTATGGCCTGCATCAGAACTACGCGGCCGAGAAAGCCCACTATGCGGTCGCGATAGAAATTATGCGTCCTGTGAGACAATGCTCAAATAAGGTCTAGAAGCTAAAAAATGCATACTGCGGTCAGAATTAAGTGGCCGCGAAAGCAAGAGCGCTGCCGCGGTAAGAATCACACGGCCACGAAACCTCCGCAGTGGTAATTTTATCCGAAACTTTAAGCTTAGTATAAATATATCTTTTTTATATTTTTAGGGTAAGTTATATTTTAGCTGAGAACCTAAGACGGCTACATTCTGTTTTGGGCAATTTTATACTAGAATTATCTCTCAACATTAGATTTTCATCTTTTTATCTAGTATTATGAATTTTATCTTCATTTCTTCTTTAATTTCTATTATTTCCATGAGTAGCCAAACTCATAGCTAGGGTGTGAGCCAATCTTAGGATGGGTATTTGATGGGTATTGAATTTTAGGGTTTGCATGTGTATGTGTTAGTGATATTTAGCCTAGTTCTTGGTAGAACTTTAGAGTTGGTGGTTGGAAACACTGATTCATGCCTTTATGACTTAGTCCCTACTTGAGAAAGAGGGACAGTCTAGGAAAACTAGGCTAACATTGAATTGGGGTAAACTCAGGAAATTGATAGCCCCAATTAAAGGGTTAAACCTAGATATAATAATACCCAACTTGAGCATACATTACTTGAATTGCATGAATACCAATTGTGACTCGAAAAAGTCAAATTGGGTAAAATTACTCAAACAACCGAGTGGTATGGAGTGAGTACCCTGGAGTGATAGCTATATTATGACCCCAACTAATCATAAGATTGTCCTAGATTCTACTACCCATTAGATATACACCTAGGAGAAAATCAATACCCTAGTCCCTTCAAACCCTTGAAAATAAACAACAATAGCATTGTACTTAGTTTAAATTATTGTATGCAATAAAATAGAAGTAGAAGTAGAAATCATGCCAAAAATTTATGAAAGTGTAATTAGATTCAAAGCTCACATTTAACTTACATATAAACCTGATTCCAATTATTAACTCCCCGTGGATTCTATCCTAGCCTAGTTAGATTAAAACTGCATCAACCATTCTCTCTACCTCCTCCAAGGCCGACCGCCTCATGATAATATTCCAAACTCTCCCCACCTCTTACAAGGGAGACACACCGGGTGTTGCCCAACGAAGACTATGCAAGTGCAATAGTCCCACTCCAGATTAGGACGGGCAACTTTCAAATAATCAATATCATGCTTACACTCTTGGAATAGAGGGGTTTCTTCACCGAAGCTCCACACCAAAATGCCTACAAGAATCTCAAAGGTTTTATTGACACGTACTGGGGGAGCAAGCAAACTAACATCTCCGAGGATGCTTTGAGGATAAGGCATTTTCCATTTTATATAGGATTTGGATTGGCTAGAAGGGTTACCTAACCATTCCATCACCATTTGGGATGAGTTGGCCAAGAAGTACATCAAAAATTTCTTTTCTCCAGGACATATGGCAATGCTAGAAGATGAGATACTTGCTTTTAAACAAGAGCCAAATGAACTGTTACATGAGATTTAGGAGAGGTACCAGATAATGGTAAATGATTACCCAAACAACGATATGACTGAGGACATTATCCAACTGACCTTCTACAAAGGGATCAGCACTACAAAACAATGTGTTGTTAACCAACTCGCCGAGGGGAACTTCATGAACACGCCATATGCCAAAGCATGTGAAATACTTAATGAGATGGCGGATACCTCTTCGGCGTGGCAAAGTCGAGCTAATGTACCACAAGGTGATCTAATATTATTCACCTACACAAGGAGCTCCATGACCACTGCCAAGATATAGCTGATTTGTCTACTACCATGAATCAATGGCTAAAGCTTATTACAACAAGTTCAAGGGCCAAAACAAGTGAATGCCATGGAAGGAGTGAATATGATGATCAACAAGACAAGGCAACGAGGTCAATAATTTTAAAACAATACCAAACAATTTTAGCTAAGTGGTAGTGGGTAAAATCAAGATGATTCATATAATGATAAAAGTGAAAAGGTTCAATATGTGAACAATTATCAGGGGCAACTGGGTAATGCTCCAAATCAACAATAGTGGAGATCAGAAGGAAATTAGGGAAATCAAGGTCAACAAAGAAGTAAGATTAGTGGTAATAACAATAACCAAGGTAATTGGGGGAACAACCACAATCAAAATTGGGTTGATCAACGAAACCAAGGCAACTTGGGTGGCAACAATAATAGAAATTGGGGAGGTAATAACTATCAAGGGGGTTGGAACGACAATAATCAAGGGAATCAGGGGTTGGGCTTTCAAAGTTTCCTGATATATCATTAACCGAACAACCCGCCTCTATATCCATCACAAAGCCCTAGCTCTTACAACAATGAAGTAGGACGCATTGAAACCATGTTCTAGCAAATGATGAAGAAAATGTCGACTCCGATGCCCAATTAGCTTCCCACAACTTTCTATCTGCAATTTTGAAGTTTAACTTGTCCAAATTTCTCAATCATTGAATACTCACCATAAAGGGGCAATACCAAGTGATACGATACTAAACCCAAAAGGTGGAAACAATACGGGCCATGCTATGGTGGTGACTACATGAAGTGGCAGAGGTGGAGTTGCTAGTACCTCTAATCCAAGAAAGGTTGTGAGTGATGATGTGATGATGCAAGATGATGAAGAGCCGAACGATGATGTGCAAGTGAATGATGAGAATGTGAATGCTGAAGTGAGGATAGACATTGATGACAACATGGAGGAGACAAAAAATGATGTGAACCCATCTAAGGAACATGTGATAGACATACCAAAAATGATAGTGCGCAAAGCCAAGGCTCCTTTACCAAGGCTCCTTTACCAAGGCCTCATCTACCATATCCTCAATGGCTTTCAAAAAAAATAATGAGAACTAATTCAAGAAATTTATTGACATGATGAAGAGTTTATCCATAAATGTGCCTTTGGTTGAAGCTCTTGAACAAATGTTGGGATATGCCAAGTTCATAAAGGACTGGGTAACAAAGAAGAAATCGATGAACTGTGAAACGATCAAAATGACACATCATGTGAGAGCTATTGTGCACTCCATGGCTCCAAAGTTAGAAGACTCTAGTGCATTTACAATCCCATGCACTATTGGTAGTGCCGATTTTGCGAAAGCTTTGTGTGATTTGGGGGAAAACATTAACTTGATGCCATGTTCTGTGTTCAAGACATTGGGGATTGGGCAACTAAGGACCACATCCATGAGTTTGCAAGTGGTGGACAGGACAATGAATAAGCCATTGGGATAATTGATGATGTGCTAGTTAGGGTCGGCAAGTTCATACTTCTCGTAAAGTTTTTGATACTTGGCTGTGAGGTTGACTACGAGGTTCCAATTATATTGGGGAGACCTTTCCTAGCTACAAGGAAGGCCTTAGTTGATGCGGAAGCAGGGGAGCTGAGCTTCTGGGTGGGCGATAATATAAATTTGTGTTCCATGTTTGCAAGTCAATGAGGCAGCCTAATAGTAACGAAGTGTGTTCGTTTGTGGAACTTTTAATAGAACTGATTATTGAAGACACAACTATTGTGATTAATGTGGAAGGCCCATTAGGAGCTGTACCGTTGAACCATGAAGTGGATAAGAAGGAAGTTTCAGTTAAATATGTCAATGCTTTGTAAGGAATGGGTTCATATATATATGAGCCCTGAAAACTCTCCTTGGACTTTGAGAACCGAAAGACACCACCAACAAAACCCTTAATCAAGGAGCCTTCCATATTGGAGTTGAATCCATTTCCTTCACACCTCAGGTATGAGTTCATAGGCCCTTGTTCCACTTCACATGTTATTCTTTCCTCATGCTTAACTAGCATGCAGGTAGATGCCACCCATGCTATGCTCCAAACGAGGAAGAAGGCAATAGGTTGGACATTGGCGGATATTTAGTGTATAAGCCCAGCCTTTTGCATGTACAAAATATTTTTGGAGGAGGATACCAAACCCTCCGTGGAACACCAAAGAAGTTTGAATGAGGCCATGCAAGAGGTCGTCAAGAAAGAGGTAATCAAATGGTTGGATGCTAGAGTTGTCTACCCCATTTCTGATAGTTCATGGACTTCACATGTACAATGTATCCCAAAGAAGGAGAGTATGACCGTGATTACAAATTACAACAATAAGTTGATCCCTACAAGAACTGTCACTGATTCTCAACAAAGTGAATCGGAAAGACTATTTTCCGCTTCCATTTCTTGATTAAATGTTGGATAAATGTCGATACCCCTTTTTTCTCGCGAAATTAGGTTTATGACATTTGGGCGGACAACTCATTTCCTTTTGGGAATTGGGTTAGAATCAAAGAGTCACCACCTAATGATTAAGTGCATTAGGACATTAAGAAGAACTTTGATTCAGAAAACCAAAGATTGGGTAAGGGATTGAAATTATCCCAAGGAGGAGGTGTTGGGCACCCCTCGAGATCCACTAGTGTGGTTTTTCGTCATACTATAATTTAGACTTCACAAACAACAAATAGACAAATAAGAGTTACAAATATGAGGGGGTTTTCACATAATTGTTGTGCAGTTAAACGAAGTTGAGGAAGTTGAAATTTGAGGGAAGAAGCAGTTTTAGAGATTTTAGTTAAACTCGTAAAAAGAGGAAATTTTCACATAGTTGTTACAAATAAAAAGTAATTAAATGCTGAAGTTTGAGAAAAGTAGTTGAAATTCTGAAATAAAGTAAACAAATAAGGGAAGGGGTCTTAGGTTTATACATAATATGGATCACCCTACACAACACCCCATTTATACACGTGGTGTTATCGCGTGGTTATCATATACATATCTACCATTTCCCACACGGTTAAGGTATTAAACGTGGAATGGTCTTTGTTTTACTTATTGCATGCTATTACCAATCCCAAATCCTATCAGCTCCGGAGGCATTTGAGGACTACTAGTTCTAAAGGGAAGGGAGATTTGGGGTTTTGTGGTTTTATAAGGATAAAATTCTAAGGTGACAATCAAAACATGTATAGCAGATATGGTGCAACACATAAAAATTAAAGGCTCAAACAGGCCTCCTCAGCTTAAAGACAGATTGTTTAGTATCTTAAGCACATACTAGTTATGGTCTTAATTAAACTTAAAGGAAACGTGAGGCAGACTGATTAATTATATATTTACGATAAGAAACCCGAATCAGACCTGCCTGCTGATTGGAATTTAACAAAGTCTGATTCCATTAAGTGATTGACCTTATGGCTTGCCTAGATGAAACCTATAGGCATGATACTAACAATGCAAGAGTGTACTAATTTTAAAGAAGAAGACTTGTTGATTACAAAAAAAGCATGAGTTCTGTAGATATTAAGCAATGGTATTTACTGATTTTAGACTTATAGGCAAAATAGGCGATTAAGATTTAGTTGATAGCTCCTATATGCATGCTTTCTAGGTGGTAAATGATTTTAAAACATTCACAGTCGAAATAAAAGTGCAGAAGTCCTATAGGCATGATGTCTAGAATGATATTTGTTATTCAAACCTATGAATATGTTTGCCTACGGATAGATGCATATGCAGAATTCATGAAGTCCTATAGTCATGTTGTTTATGTGACATGCAGAAATATGGAAATCTACAAACATGGTTTCTATATGAAATGCAGAATGCTATAGACATGGTTCCTATAAAATGCAGAAGTGTAGAAACTTATAGACATGGTTTCTATATGAAAATGTAGAACCTATAAACCGGATTTTTATATGAAATGCAGAACATATTGACGTGCTTTCTGTATGAAGTTCATAACATATAAATATGATTTCTATATGAAAATGCATAACTCTAAGCTGGACATGATTGAAGAAGTGCATTAAATTTCTATGAACATGATATCTACCCCTTTTGTAGGCATGATATACCCTCCCCTTTTAATTAAAAGCCCCAATAGTTATTGCAAGATTATTACATCCCAAATTGAATAAGAAAAAGAAGTGAAATTACATCAAAAAAACAAAAAAAAATTCCAACCAATGAGAGCCTGATTCAGTCTTCTGTCTAAAGAATGAAGTAAACCAACCCCAAAGTTCAAATTTCAAAAGCCTTTCTCTTATTTGTGATGTATCAGAGTTCCCTAAGAGTTTCAAGTGGACTCCAGGAAGTGCTTGCACCTAAATACATTGCAGAATTGAATTATAGCGCATCATAGAAGGGCCAATACTCAAATGTCCAAGTTCAAAGGGAACTCAAGGTCCCAAAGCAAGGCTCATAGGAGGGGAGTAGCACTTAGAAGCTAACAGAGAGTGTAAGTTCAATAGAGGGGATTTTTGGGGAAAGCCAAGATAGGTTGGTGGTCCTACCCAGCAATTGGAGGTGCTGGCACACCTCGACCAGCCTGTTAGCCACATTGTTTGGGAGTTAGGATCCCTTAAAATATCAAGTCCAGACATGAGCAGTAATTTTGAAGTTTCCATGTTCTAAACTTTAACTCAAGCACATAGATCGGAATAGGGGTACAGGTATTCACAACAAAAATAGATGCAAAGAGAACCGCATACATATTTAACACTAAACATAGACAACAAAGTAGACAGGATTGTAAAAGCTGTAAAATAAACACATTGGGATGAGGTTAAAAACTAAATTTGAACATCCCAGTTTCAAGGAAACAAGAGAAAGAAAGCAGTAGTCTTGTAAAGAATTGCAAGTAAATAGTCAGGATGCTATGATTAGAATACTACAATACTCGAGCGGCATAAAATATTAAATTGAAAAGGTGTGTAAGTAAGAGTTTCTGAAAAGTGTCGAATTCAAGGTGTGTGAAAGTATTAAATTGAAAGTTGTTAGATCGTGTTGACTTTCTCTTTTTCTTTTTTTTGGTTAAAGAAGGCCATGTATTTATAGTGTATAAAGCAAGCAGAAATAGGTAAGAAAATAGTTTGGAAATCAATTATAAGAAAATAGTATGGAAATCAATTTCACAAGGTATCCCTTTAATTAAGGGACTCTGATTTCAAACGGGTAAAAATAATTAAGGAAAGAGACCAATCAAACACCTTTTCAAAGCAGTAAAAAAGGGTTAAATACATAGTGATATATTTAAGGAAAAGTCTTGACAGCACATGGTTTGTGAAAATAAGGAGATGAAATCAATTCAATAGCCAGTAAATCCCAAGGTTTGAATTTGGTATGGATGAATCCATTCAGAAAAGGTTGAGAAAGGTTTTGCTTAAGGTAAAATAAGTAGCAATCAATCAAACCTAAAGAAAAGGATTATGAATCAATCATAAGTTGGAAAACTTTTTCGAAAGAAAGACTTCATCACACATATAAAAACATATAGCCATTCTCAAGCACGAAGAACTGTCATACCAATCAATAGAAGAGTCTAGCATATAAAAACTTCAGAGTCATAAACAAAGAAGTCCAAGCTCAGTTTATAGACTCAGAATGACTCTAAGAGGGTCCAAGGTTCCTAAAATAGAACCCTAGTCCAAACACAAGATCAACACTCGCCAAAACCCCAAATCCTAGGTTTTCCAACTCGAATTAAATACAGAGACGAGGAGACAAATAATTGAAATATGCTCAGAGGTCTCTTTTAGAGACTTATGAGAAAACAAAAGATACATTAGCTCGTTTGAAACAACAAAGTGAAGAAACTGTTTTGGAGCATAGTCAGGGTAGAAAGAACATATCTAAGAAAACTTGGAACTTAAACAAGTTTAGAACAGAGAAGGGGTAGTATAATATTTAAGAAAATGGTAGACGACACAAGTATAAAGAGAACTCAAACAAGGTCTAGTAAAAAAAGCCAAACAAAGAACTTAAGAACTTAGTAGGAGATACATACAGTAGGAGAACACAAAATACCAGAAAAGTATATCAACAAGACATATAGGAAAAACATAGTAGGACGAACATGTAAGCATAGTGTAGGAACACAATAGAACGAAAAGGCACAAAAGAACATATATAGTAGAAAAAACATAAGAAAGCAGTAAAAACACATGCACGACAAAAGAAAATTCGGAGAAAATATTTCGAGTTCTTAAGAAACCCTAAGTCGAAGAGAAGTAATTTTTGAAAGAAAAAGTTGGGGAAAACGTTTGAGAACTCAAGTAGAGAACATGCATAGAACATATTTAAGAAAAAAAAGAGATAACCTTGAATAGCTAGGGATTCAGAGGAACCCTAGAATGAGAAAGGCTTGAAAAAGGTCTGATCTAAGTCGGCTAAGTCAGAACTAGGCTCAAAATGCTTTGGATACGCTGGAGCTAGACCGGAAAAGCCATAGAACCTTGAATCGGAGAAGATATGAATGGACACCATTGAGGTCAGACCTCGAAACTTCTAACACCAAGCGTTTAAGACTGGAGGTAGGTGAGTATAGGCCATCAATGGCCTTAGAGGCCATGGATTCCGGTGAGATTGAGGTTGAAAATGGTGAGAGAGTTTGAGAGAGGAAAGGTATTCAGGGGCCGCTGATAGAATGAAATGAGTTAGGGTTAGGGATTTGAGTGAATTAAAATGGTAAAGGGGAAATTGCGTTGATCAGATTGATCAATGGCCTGGATTAAAAGAGGCTTGGGTCGGGTAATTAGAACGGGTTAAGGGTATGGTATTGGGTTGCTTCGGTTGGTTTAAACAATTTGGTAAATTAGGGGGGGAGGGTCAATATGGCTATAATCAAAATGTAATGGGGCTGTAATTGAAACGAAATGAGGCCAAATTTTAAATAGCCAGTTTTCTCCTTTTATTTTATAAAAATAATAAAAATTATTTTGAAAGCAAAATAAATGTATTGGATTAGTTAATAATATATAAATATTAATTCAAAAATATTAGAACCAAATTTATAATTATAACATGCTATTAATTCTCAAAATAGGCTAAAATTGCAATTATATGCAATTTTTTTACTTTTAAAAACCAAATAAATTCGTACAAATGTATCCACATTAACATAGCTATATTTTTGTATAAATATGAGAATAAAATAAGTTATTCATCAAGATGGTAATTTTGAAAATAATTATTAGTTTTTTTACTGCTAAACTGGGCAATAAATTTATTTAAAAATGTTTAAAAATTAGGAAAATACTAAAACATTTGGGCATTCTTATATATGTGTACTTATGGTGTTTTGAAAGTATTTTGCATATAAAAAATATACAGAAAAAAATTGGTGATCAACAACTGCCCTTCTTTACGCGGGAAGTATGTAAGAGTTGTCGGGTAAATATATGATTTGGCCAAACGAAATGGTTCGAAGAAATTGATCATGCTCTAGTTCTTGAGCTGCCTGCATATCCCTGGTCTTATAGGAATCATTCCATATGTAGTTCAGGATCTTTCGGTAGAGTATGTCGATGGAGATCTTTCAAAAACTGATGCAATATTTAGGTTGGGATGGGTGGTTAAGAGTTTAGTAGGGTTACAGGAATCGGAGCAGGAACGTTCCTGCTGAGATGGACGCTACTTGCTGGTCTACCTGCTAATAAACAATACGCGCATATATTATTCATAAATTTAAACATGATGCAAGTTCCCATCGAACCATGAATGATGTCTTTGGACGGCTAGGATGACGTCCTCGAACCATGATGTGCTAGGCCATGAAGCATATAATGAAGGATTCACAGGCTATGAAATGATGCTCTCGGGATATGAGAATGATGCCTCTGAGCTACGATGCCTTTGAATAATGATATGCAAGAGATAAAAAAGGGAGTTCCCCCAGGCCATGGCAGGGCGTTCTCGGGCTATGAAGATGGTACCTCTGAACAATGACTCCCTTGGACAGTTTGGAGATCTTTTAGCCCATGCAATAGGTCGCGATCTTTTAGGCCATGAGAGTTTAAATAAAGTGGCGACATTTCAATCGATGCAAAATGAAGGTGGCTATCTTTCAGCCATGCAAAATGGATGAAAGTGGCATTATTTCAGCCGATGCAAGACATAAAAAAAGGTGGCGATCTTTTAGACATGCACAATGACAACAACGATCTTTCATCCATGAGAAATATAGATGAAAGTAGCGATATTTCAGCTGATGCTTGACATAAAAAAAAAGGTGGCGATCTTTCAGCCATGAAAAATGACAGTGGTGATCTTTTAGACATGAGAAATATAGATGAAAGTGGCGATATTTCAGCCGATGCAGGACATAAATAAAGGTGGCGATCTCTTATCCATGCAAGATGTAAATAAGGGCGGCAATCTTTCAACCAAGTCAAGGCATAAATAAAGGTGGCGATCTTTTATCCATGCCAGATGGTAGCCTTATCCAATGCAGAAATGCAGATAGAGGTAGAGCTTAACCTCGGAAGGCATAATGGTAGCCTTATGAAATACAGAAAAGGAGATGGAGGTAGACCTTAACCTCGGAAGGCAAAATGGTAGCCTTATGCAATGCAAAAATGCAGATGGAGGTAGAGCTTAACCTCGGAATGCGGAATGGTAGCCTTATGCAATGCAGAAATGCAGATAGAGATAGAGCTTAACCTCGGAAGGTAGAATGGTAGCCTTATGCAATGCAGAGAATGTTGATGGAGACAGATCTTAGTCTCAGAAGGTAGAATAGTAGCACTATGCAATGCAGAAATGCAGATGGAGGTAGCGATTAACCTCGGAAGGCAGAATTGTAGCCTTATGCAATGTAGAGAATGCAAATGGATACAGAGCTTAGTCTTGGAAGGCAGAATAGTAGCCTTATGCAAGGGATAAAATGCTAGTCATGATAAAAATTCGAAGCAGATAGCTGGTAGCCGATTGTGTATTGCGGCAGTTGAGGATATTGTGTGTGGATAGCGACCGTGGATAGGAATGATAATTTCGAGAGCTGTATTCCTGAACAGAATGAATGTATAATATATAACATTGCGACTTGGGTGCCTGCATCCAAAGAAAAATCATCGGTTTTGTAAAGGGGAAAGGTTAGTTCCATGTCCCTACTGACTTTGCTTGACCGGATTGGCTCTGATTAGATGATACTATGTGTATCATTGGGGGTAGCATATCTAAACAGAGCACTTTTAGTGATAGACATGCATGATTTAGTACAAATATAGCATAAATACATAGTTAAAAAATAGTTTTCTTTAGAAGGACCAACGACTGATATGCGATCCAAGACATTGTTACTTCTTTTGTACCCTTCAAAATTCTACCTCGGTTTGCTGGATTGATACTTCTGACGGTGGTTTGCGATGATCGTCTAAAGTTACTTTAGAATTTTTAGGGTCCTCCTCAAATTTCGCCCTAGTTTCCATTTGGGGCGGGGGGGGGGGGGGGGGGGACCGAAAATTTTATTTAATTATGACCGAACCCATAAGGTGTCCTATTTATCCCCTCTTAGACGAGAATCAGGTCAGATGTAGCTCAAATTAAATCATAGAGTAATTACGCATAGTAGTTCTTGACTGCATCTAAATTGATTGGTTTTGGCCAAACTTGTCCGTCCATTTCTGCAAGTATAAGGGTTCCTCCTGTCAGAACCCGACGAACCATGTGTGGACCTTGCCAATTGGGAGAGAATTCCCCTTTGGCTTCATCTTGATGCATGAAGATTTTCTTTAAAACTAACTGCCCTAGTGTGAACCGTCTCGGCTTGACTCTCATACTGAAGGCTCTGGACATTCTTTTCTAATAAAGAGTACTGTGGCAAACTACATTCGTTCTCTTTCCATCTGTAAGAGCCAGCTGCTCGTAACAATTTTTCACCCATTCTACATCATCGAGTTCTGCATACTGTATGATTCTTAGGGAAGGAATTTCTACTTCGGCGGGAATAACTGCCTCTGTACCATACACAATCATATAGGGTGTTGCTCCAGTTGATGCGCGGACTGTTGTTCTATACCCCCAATAAAGCGAATGGTAGCTTTTCGTGCCATTGCGTATGCTTCACTATCATCTTCCTTAGTATCTTCTTGATATTCTTGTTGGCAGATTCTACGGCTCTATTCGTCTGAGGCCGATAGGATGTGGAATTCTTGTGTTTGATCTTCAAGGTCTCACACATAGCTTTCAGTAAGTCACTGTTGAGGTTGGAACTGTTACTAGTGATGATTGATTTTTGTATTCCAAATCAGCAAACAATGCGGTCGTGGACAAAGTCTGCCATGCTTTGTATGGTGTTGTTTCGACCCATTTGGTGAAATAATAAATTGCTACGAGGATTAATCTATGCCTGTTGGAAGCGGTAGGTTAAATAGGCATGATAACATCCATTCCCCATGCGGCGAACGGCCATGGTGAGCTTGTTGCATTAAGCTCATTTGTGATATCTTTATCATGTACGCATGTATCCGACAGTAGTGGCATTTTCGTACATAGTGGATGTAATCTATTTTTATTGTCATCCAAAAGTAACAAGCACAGTGGATTTTCTTGCCAAGAAAAACCGTTCATATGAGGACTACAGGTCCTGGCATGAATTTCCTCTAGCAGTTTGGACGCCTCCCTTGCTTCGACACACCTTAGTAATCTTAGATCTTGGGTCCTCTTATACAGGATTCCTCCATTATGAAAGAAATCGTTGGACAACCTTTGAAGTGTGTGCTTTTAAGTAGCATTTGCAAGTTCTAGGTATTCTCCTTTTGCCAAATATTCCTTGATGTCATGAAACCAAGGCTTTCCATTTGCTTCCTCTTCGACATGAGCACAGTAAGCTGGCTGATCATGGATCTTCATAGGAATAGTATCAATGAAGTTCGTATCTGGATATTTCATAGTTGATAAGGTGGCCAATGCCTTAGCGAACTCATTCTGGATTCTTGGAACATGCTTGAACTCTGTCTCCGTGAACCTCTTTCCCAATTCTTGCACATGGTGCAGATAAGGGAGTATCTTGGAATTCATTGTCACCAATTCTCCTCGAACCTGATGTATGAGCAGGTCTGAATCCTTGATTACTAGCAGCTCTTGAGTGTTCATGTCAATGGACATCTTGAGCCCCAAGATGTAGGCTTTGTACTTGGCCATGTTATTGGTGCAGGGGAATTTGAGTTTGGTAGATACCTGATAATGCTGGCCAGTTTCTGATAGTAGGACTGCTCATATGCCAACTCCTTCAAAATTTTTTGCTCCGTAAAAGAAATCCTCCAACCATTATTGGACTATGAAATGTCTTCTCCTATGAATGATACCTCTTCGTTCGGAAAATATGTCATTAGGGGCTCGTATTCTCCACCCACAGGGTTTTCGGCCAGGTGATCTGCTAATGCCTATCCCTTGACTGTTTTCTTAGTCACGTAAATAATTTCGAATTCACTCAGTAAGAATTGCCACTTGGCTTGCTTGCTAATGGGCATGGGCTTCAGAAAGATGTACTTTAATAGATCCATCCATGATTTGAGATACATAGTATAGGAGTAGAAATAGTGTCTCAGCTTCTGAGCTACCCAAGTCAAAGCACAGTAGGTGCTTTCCAACGGAGAATATCGGGTCTCGTACGAAATAAACTTCTTGCTGAGATAGTTAATGGTCTACTCCTTTCTCCCTGTTTCATCATGCTGCCCCAAAACACAATCGAACGCTACATCCAATACCGAAAGATAGAGTATTAAGGGTCTACATGGCTCGGGCCAAACCAAAACTGGTGATTTTGACAAGTACTCCTCGATTCTGTTGAAAGCCTTTTTGAAATCATCAGTCCATTCGATAGTGGCATCCTTTTTTATATCTTGAAGATCAGCTCACATATAAAAATAGATTGTACTATAAACCAACTGATGTAGTTAAGTCTCCCCAAGAAACTCATTACTTCTTTCTTGTTCGTTGGTGTGGCAATTCTTGAATAGCTTTGACCTTTGATGGATCCAATTCTGTTCCCCTGCGACTCAAAATAAACCCAAGAAATTTTACAGCTGGAACCCGAATGCACATTTTGCGGGATTTAGTTTCAGGTTGTATCTTCTTAGTTTGTTGAAACCCTATATACTCTTGCTTCTCTGATGGTGAAAAATGAACACTGATACAAGTTTCTTTGACATTTTCTACATCTCCCAAGTTAACAATCTCAGTTTCATCCAGGTTGGACTTGGGTCTATTCTCAAAATTCTTGACTTCCCTAACAATCTCTTTCAGTATATCATCTTCCTCTGAATATATGTCCGTTTTATACGTTGTTTCGTTGCATGTCACAACCATTGGTTCATCAAGATAAGTAATAGTAATGTTGTATAACTAAAGTAATAAGAGAAAATAATAAGAGTAAGATTTATAAGAAAATTGAAATGCTTTGATAAATTTTATAAATGTTTTGTACATTGGAGTTATTTCTTGCAAAAAATAAAATGCGAAAGGAAAGTAAAGTAGTAAAATAAAATAGTGCATGGTGCTTGTTCAGCCTTGCTAACCCGAGGCACACCGGGCTCTGGTGGTTCTGATAATCCTGTTACTAAGGCGTGCTCCTCTACTTACTGCCTGGAAAGGCCTCCCCCTCCTCCTCGAGAATGACACTACAACATATATCTTCATCTGTTAGGAACAAATTCTTCATTGCTGATTGGGCTTCTTCTTCTTCTTCTGACCCATAGATGACCTCGGTCCGTAGGAAGGTCTTCTCCAAATTGGGTATCGACTGCTCCAATGGATAGTAAGGGCCGCGCCAGGGTAGCGACCATTCATTGAATTCTTTCCAGGTGTACTCATATCCCAATCTGAATGTGGTGCCGTGCTTCTTTTGCTTGACGGGCTTAGCGATTCCTTGGAGATTCTTGCCAAGTCCTCTGTCAGGTTCATACCCGCTCCAGTTCAATATGCTTTTATTTTTGTTATCCCACCAGTTATCTTTATCGACGGCGTTGACTCGTTCGATGTGGAGGTAAGTTTCCCCGCCTATCCTTCTTTTTCCTCGAATTGCTCGGATGGTCTGGCAACTGTATACGGGATTGCTACAGTCGCTGTAGATGATCAACTCTTGGTGATTCCACTCGAACGTCACTGCCTGGTATAGTGTTGATGCCACGGCCCCGGCGGCGTGGATCCATGGGCGTCCCAATAATAGATTGTAAGATTCTGCCACACCTATCACTTAAAAGTCAACGTCAAACCAAGTGGCCCCATTTGTAAACGTAGGCTAATCACCGCAATAGTGGACCTCAAAGAACTGACGAAAGCGTTAACATTGATGGTACCATCCTTGATTTCATACAACCCCTTTCCCAAGGTTCTGAGTGTTACCAACGCACCAATGTTGAGACTGGACCCTTTGTCGAAAAGGATCCTGTGAATAAAATAATCTTCACACTGCACACTGATGTACAACGCCTTGTTGTGACTTTATCCCTCCGGTAGCAGCTCATCTTCAAGAAAAGTGATTTTGTGACTTTCCAATACTTGGCCTACGATTCCGCATTTAATACCTTAACAGGAAAGGTAATACAACAACTTCAAATGGCTACAGCGCCTTTAGGGACCCAAACTCGACCTCAAATGGTGTTGGCATCTTTGCTGAGCTATCGTTTCAAACTCAAGTGGTATGGACATGGTCACCTCGGCATCTCCACAAGGTTGAATCTGGACCACAATCAGATTAAGGGTGACCGTTAATTTCTTTGGATCGTCACCTTCTGTGACCAAACCGATCGATCCCTTGGGGTCCCAATCATCTTCTATCTCAATCATGTGAACACCTCCACCTTTGTGATATGGTAGACGGTTGTTGTGGAAATTTGGAGCAGTCTCCATTGCCACGATTATTTTGTTGTCAATCAAAACCTAGATCTTATTCTTCAGGGAGCGGCATTCATCAATAATATGCCCTTTCATGCCAGTACGGTATGCACATGTTTTATTTGGGTTGTCCCATTGGGAGGGGCTCTCAGGGGTTATAGCAGGGATAGGGGTGACATAACCAGTAGCTATGAGTCTTTCATATAGCTGGTCGATTGGTTCATCAATGGTAGTATACTATTTCGGAGGCCTGCGATTAAAATTTTGTCGGGGTAGGAATGTTTGGCGGGCTTGGTAGACGTGGACAGTTTAGGAATATTTGGGTGAAGCTTGTTGGTATGTAGGAGGTGGAGGTGACTGATAAGTAGGGGCAGAAGTTTTATAGGAAGGCGATGGTGTTTGGTGATTTGGAATAGGCTGATATGTAAGTGGAGGCATGGGATAAGTTTAGTATTTGACAGGTGATATGGTTCTCTGTGCAACCATCACAATGCCTACGTCCCTTTTCTTGGATGTACCACCAAATTGTAGAGCCTTGTTGGTGGCTTGCAAGGCTTCTAAGTTCGTAACCATGCCACTCTTGATACCCTTCTTGATTCTTTCTCCTAGCTTAATGATGTTAGAAAATTTGCGTTCTCGATCAGCATCACTCTTTCATAGTATTGCGAATCCTGAGCCCGGACGAAAAAACTTGTTCATTTGTTCTTCCCCTAAAGCAAGTCGAACCTTCGTAGCCTCTGATCTCCAACTAGTGGCATACCTGCAGAACATTTCTATGGGTTTCTTCTTTAAATTCAGAATGTAAAACACATCTGGTGCATTTTTCATATTGAACCTGAATCTGTCCATGAAGTAGGACGCCATACCTACCTAGTTTGACCACTTCTTTGGGTCTTGGCTAATTTACCAAGACAGAGCATCTCCTTTCAGGCTCCTCATGAAGAGCTTCATGCAAATCTTCTCGTCTTTTCCCACTCCAACCAACTTCATGCAGTATGTTCTCAAGTGAACCCTAGGATCCCCTATACAATCAAACATTTCAAACTTAGGAGGTTTCTACCCGTCGAGCAATTCGGCATCGTGATGTATGCATAGATCTTCATAGTTTAGTCCCTCCATTCCCTTACTTCCTTCAATGCTTTTAATTCTGGTGGTTAACTTCTTACGCTCTTCGTCCAGATTTCTGATGAGCAAGTCCTTATCATCGGACTCAGGAGTGCTTGAGATGAGTTGGGTGGAGTGTGACACAGTTTCCACGTTGATGGGGATATTGTGTTTGATGTGTCAGTGGTCATTTGTGGAGTTCTGGAGATCTGGGATGATCAGCATGGTGTTATTGGAGGTATGGAAAGTATTGCAGTGGTGGTGAGGAGCAGGTTGCTTTTGGATGTTTTTTGAAGGTATGTGTTTCTTCGTATTTGGGAAAGTAACCTCTGGAGTTATGACAGAAAATGACAGACTTGCCAAATTCCGGACTTGATCTAGCTCTTCTTGGAATTTCAGTAGTTTTGTTCTGTTAGAGAGGCATTTTCCTTGGGAACCAGAGTACCATGATTGACCTTTACCTATTCAGTTGAGTTGCTCAAATCTTCCATCTTCATTTTGTTTTTGTGCCTGACATGACTGGGAGGAGGAGTAGGTTGAGGGCCCCTAGATATGCTGATCTTGCCAGATTTCACGAACCAACCTTTGAAGAGGAAAATAAACGAAAACAAAAACAAAAAGGTAACAAGTCAGTAAGGATTATAAGAAAAAGATGTTGCGATATTGAAACAAATAGTGCAGGAATGTAAATCGTGTCCTAATTTTGGAGCCTCATTGTGCCAAAAGTAGGCCTAGCGACAAGTTGATTTAGAGAAATTATAATGCTAAATGCCTCATTTTATTGATAAAAATAAGACGAATCCCAAAATGACACTAAAATAGCAAACGCTAAAAATGTTACTAAGGCCATTAGCCCTATGACATTTAAGCGAAAGAAAAGGAATCCTAACTACTTAGTCCCAGAAGGACCTTCCCCAGACTCGGAATCTTTAGCTCTGTCGAATAGCTTTACCAGCTCGCGAAGTCCTAGCAGTAAGTAGACTCTGGCCAGGTGTCCACCTTCGTTTCCCTCAGCATTCTGGCAGTCCTCGATCCTCTTGATGAACTTCCTTTCTAGCTCCATGAAACCCGCTCCAAGTACCCCACTCGCTTGTTGGTGCTGAAAACCATGTATTTTCACTCTTCAATCATATTTTGGTTGGCTTTTTGAATTTCACGGTCCTCACTTTCGCATTCCCGAATCCTCTTGCGTAGTTGGTTGTACTTAACCTGTGCTTTAGCCTTCTCATCGATGATCCTATGACCTTGAACAAACCCGGGTTAACTCAAACCATTATGATTATCCTCCATCTAGCTTGGATAGTATTGAGTATTACCAGCACGGTACCTATCTGGCTCAATAGTGTTCCTTCCCATGACAATTTTGCAGTTCCACATCTGTTGGGCTTGGCACTTGTAAGGGCTCTCATCAGCTTGGAAGTGACTCATATTTTCAACCCTTGGTATAACCTGCTTCCTGCCAGCCTGTCTCATAACTCGGAGAGGGACATAAGGACAAGTTCCTCTCAAACTGTTAAGTATCAAAAACGGTGCATCTCTGGATTGGGCAATAAATTCTTCAGTAGGAAACCATCTAATGAACTTGATTCTTTTTCAGATTTTCAAACAATTCTATTCATGTTAAGCATGTAGTTTATCCTCCTTGGTTGATGGAAGGCTATATGATCATCCCAGCCCCTATGATGGATTTCCTGTCGGCGCTCATGCTTTTAGAGGTTCTCCATGAGCTAGAGTTGGAGCAGCAAGTTGCAACCCTCGAAGTGTTTAGCTCCTTGTTGGAATTTCTCCAAGTCTCGGTATATCTCGGCAATAATCATCAGCATTATACTAAATGGTTGCCCGCCAATTCCGTCCATTAAGATATTGGTGACCATAGCTAGTTGGGTATGGATCCTCGCTTTCTTCATAGGAAATACTATCATCCCCAAGAAATAGAACATGAAGACAAAGACCCTTATATGGATATGTCCCAATGATGTGAGAGCAAACTCATCAAGATAAGTACGGTAAGATTTGCTAATACTGTACCTTTCGTACAAGTAGTCAAAGGGAATATACAACTCCTTCAAACATGTCAAGTCTTGATTCATCTTTAGACCCATCATTTTGAGAACACCTCTACCCTTTCGATTTTCCGACCTTAACAAACCCGGAGTTTCCCACGGTATTCCACCCAGCCCTCTTATTTTCTCAAGCAAGGGTGTCATGTCAATGTCTGCAAAATGAAACACAGACTTATTACAATCCAAAAATAGAGTGACATCTTCTATAATTTTGTTGTTGGGTTTAATTTCAAGGAGAGAATGTAGATTTCCTAGATATTTTCGTACAAGAACTTGATCACTGGAATGAAGATCTTCCTACCAGCTTAACAATTTATGGTCGATGTTGGTGACCATGCCGAATCTGGGGACCTCGTGCCTCATTTCTGCTAGACAAAAGTGTTAGGCCCTTAACCCCACAAGACTCGACGATTAAATACAATTAATTTGCATAACAAGCATTTAGTTCTCCAAATAAATGCATAAAACATAGTAGCGTCCATTTGGGTTTTGGAAAAACCCGGTGGACTTTGGACGAGGCTATCTTAACAAGTCATAATGCGGACAACATAACTGATTCTACTGGGTTTGACCATGATGCATGCACAATTAAACCAAGTAAGGTTTCTGTGAGGGTTTTATACTGGTACCATTGAGCGGACAACTCAAGAGGGAAAGGACGGAACAATCGAATACACCGTTGATTGACTGGTTTTACCACAAATTTACCTGATATAGGGGGTGATAATATAATAAGGGTGCAACCACTTATTATAAACGTTGCTATGGTATTTTGTTTGGCACGAGTGGAATATGATGTTGAATATGCAGTTACAATACAATTTGTCATATACTTGCACCTTCATAAACTAATAATTACAACAGTTTCTCATAATTAATAGTATTAAAGGAAATAATTAAGAGAAATAAAGAAAAGAAACAAAAAGCCAAGTCAGTTTCAAGTTAAAGAGGGAATATGTACTTAAATGCATTTAAACTAGTAAAGACATATAAAGAAGCATAAAGTCAGAAATAGCATGAAATGGTAAAAGTCTTAAAGATATAACCAACAGAGTCATCATACTGTTGATACCCCCTTTTTCTCGCTAAATCAGGTTTATGATATTTGGGGGGACAACTCGTTTCCTTTTGGGAACTGAGTTTGAATTTAAGAGTCACCACCTAATGATTAAGTGCATTAGGACACCAAAAATTACTTTGATTCAGAAAACCAGAGATCGGATAAGGGATTGAAATTATCCCGAGGGGAAGGTTTTAGGCACCACTCGGGATTCATTAGTGTGATTCCCGGCCATACTATAATTGAAACTTCAAGTGCAAATAGCATATAGACAAATAAGAGTTACAAATATGAGGGGGTTTCCACATAATTATTGTGAATGATTACAGTTAAATGAAGTTTGAGAAGTTGAAATTTGAGGGAAGAAGCAATTTTAGAATTTTTTAATAAACGAGTAAAAAGGAAAATTTTAACATAGTTGTTACAAATTAAAGTAATTAAAAGCTGAAGATTGAGAAAAGCAGTTGAAATTCTGAAATAAAGTAAACAAATAAGGGAATGAGTTCTAGGTTTATACATAACATGGATCACCCCACAGAACACCCGGCAACTATATATACATGTAGTGTTATCGCGTAGTCATCATATCTATATCTATCCTTTCCTATCCCGTTAAGGTATTAAAGGTCAAATGGTCTCGTTTTACTTACTGCATGCTATTACTCGTCCCAGATCCTATCATCCCCCGAGGCATTTGGGGACAACTAGTTCCAAAGGGAAGGGAGATTTTGGCTTTTGTGGTTTTAAAAGGATAAAATTCTAAAGCGACAATCAAAACATGTAGATCAGATATGGGGCAACACATAACAATTAAAGGTTCAAACATGCCTCCTCAACTTAAAGACATATTGTTTATCATGTCTTGCACATACTGGTTATGGTCTTAATAAAAATTAAAGGAAATGTGAGGAAGACAGATTTATTATATATTTTAGATAAGAAACTCAAATCAGACCTGCCTGCTGGTTGGAATTTAACGAAGTCTTATTCCATTAACTAATACAACATATGGCTTGCCTAGGTGACACCTATAGGCATGATATCTAACAATGCAGGAGTGTACTAATTTTAAAGAAGAAGACTTGTTGGTTACAAAAAAAAAAAGCATGAGTTATGTAGTTATTAAGCAATGCTATTTACTGATTTTAGACTTATGGGCAAAATAGGCGATTCGAATTTAGTTGATAGCTCCTATAGGTATGCTTTCTAGGTACTAAATGAATTTAAAATGTTTACAATCGAAATAGAAGTACCGAATTCCTATAGGCATGATGTCTAGAATGTTGTTTGTTATTCAAACCTATGAATACATTTTCCTAGTGATAGATGTATATGCAGAATTCAGGAAGTCTAATGGATATGTTATCTATGCGATATGCAGAAATACAGAAATCTACAAACATGATTTCTATATGAAATGTAGAAAGCTACAGACTTGGTTCCTATACAATGCGCAACTGTAGAAAATTATAGACATGGTTTATATATGAAAATGCAAAACCTATAAATAGGATTTCAATATGAAATGTAGAACTTATAGACGTGGTTTTTATATGAAAATGTGTAACCTATAAACATGATTTCTATATGAAAATGCAGAACTGAAAGCGGGACATGATTGAAGAAGTTTATTAAATTCCTATGAACATGATATCTACCCCTTTTGCATGCATGATGTACCCTCCCCTTCTCATTAAAATCCCCAATAGTTATTACACCATTATTGAATCCTAGAATTGAATAAGAAAAATAAGTAAAATTACATCAGAAAAACTAAAAAAAAATCTAACCAAGGAGAGCTTGATTCCGTCTTTTATCTAAAGCATGAAGTAAACAAACCTCAAAGTTCAAATTTCCATAGCCTTTCTCTTATTTGGGATGTATCAGAGTTCCTTAAAAGTCTCATGTTGACTCTGGGTAGTGGTTACACCCAAAACATTGCATAATTGAATTATAGCATAGTGTAGAAGGGTCAGCCCTCAAATGTCCAAGTTCAAATCACCTACTACAATAGTTCTATTGTAGTAGGTGATTTAAAATTGTATCTTTCCAGCTTTCATAGGAGAAAATTGTATTAGGTACGTTGAGTATTCAAGTTAGAGTTAACTTAAAAGTGTCGCAACAGTTGAGGCTATATGGCACACTAGGATTAGAGTTAATCCATAGGTTTACAAGAGTTTTGTAAATGCTATTTTGGCTCATTGAGTTTAGTGGATTTTTGGGAAATCCTACTAAGAAGTAGGTCGTGGTTTTTTCACCTTTGAGTCAGGTATTTTCCACGTAAAAATCCTTGTGTTCTTTATTTTATGCACTCTTAATTCCGCAAACAGTTATAGTTAGTACACCTAGAAGAACCAACTTTTTCTAGTGCGAAAATAGGGCACCACACAAATTACCTCCCCCCTCTTGTGTGGTATTTACATTTTTAACTTCAGTAGTCCCTTAGGTAAAACATGTGCACTCACGATTACTTTATACACTAAATGATGATACCCTCAATCTTGATATCTGGATTGCGGGAATGAGTATTGCGATCACCTTCATTTAGTTTCAATGCGTATCAAATTCAATCAAAATGAGCGCTTTCAAGAGCTATTGCCAGCTCTACTGAGGAGGTTGCCTGATACATTGAGCAATAGTGATGACGAGGTCGCAGCACACGACATGCTGAAACTTTTCATGAAGTTTGCGAGGATGATCCTAGGTTCTTCAGGAGGCAGCTAATGGATGTTGCAGTGAAACTGGTCTTGGCTCTAGTCCATGCAGCTCGAAGAATAGTCTTTGATTGAGATTGAGTCTGCTTGCAGGTATCTTCCCATTTCCCTATTCCGCAGTTTTCCCTCTCACAAATGGCACATCAAATGCTGTATCAACCAGCAAGTTGTTAAAGGCTAACGCGAACAATTCTCCCAAGATGGCAGCTAAGAGACGCCATTAAGAAGTAAGACAGGGACCCCTTTTTCTCTTTACAACGTCTTACTACCACAGCTATTCCACTCTGGTAGATACGAATAGTCCAAACACGTATCTTCGGGCGAATAGCCTTTAATTAAGCAAGGGCGAGACCAAAGCACTTAACTATAGAAATTACTTAGAATAGTGAAAATCGGCACTACTCAAGCCTTCTTATCCGCGAGTGCTACTCGCCCAAGGAAGTCTCTAGCGGTTCAATTCAATTAGGTGAAAACTGTCTCGGATGCCCCTTCCTCCTCAACCCGGGAGAAGACCGGGCTTTAGCCGCTTGAGCGCACTCGTCTCTCTCTTTATGGGCCTTTGGGAATCTTGTTCAATGTGTAATTCTGCATCCACTTTCCAGCCGGTTGACGATGTGGCATTTCTTCCTAAACCTTCAGTCTTGTCCTAAGCGAAAGGGGAATCGGATTCTTGCACAAGCCATTCAAAGAACTGATTCTAGCAAGACCTATTCGTGCACAAGGGAATCTGTCCATTTACAGCAAGCAAGCCTCCCCCGGTTCATCGCGCGACAAAAGACTTGGCGATTACATCAGGGGTCGGCTTTCCCAACGCGTCAACCACACGCCCTAGCTAATATTTTCGTAGGTAATAATTATATTATTACAGATGGCGCTTCACATTGCCGCTCTACGCTTTGAGCCGGCTAACTCTTTGAAGCCCACTGATGCCTTTTGAAGACCTTCTTCCCTCTACCCTGATGAAAAGAGTTCCAGTGAGCTCGCCAAGGAAAGCAGATTAATTCTATCAAACTCTTTCTTCCCAGCTAAGCTAAAGAAGATCTAACCCTCCTCTTCCACTGAGGCCACTTCCTTCTTACCATTTAGCTATTTTCCCCATCGAGAAAGAGATCGAGGATAGGTCGGAAGCTTCTTCCTTCGAAGGACTTTCTCCTTCATCAAATGAATTCTCTCCCATGACCCCATTCAATCAATGCTACCGCCGGCTAATTCAGGAAAAAACTTTCACATGTGCATAGGAAGACTAGAACATGTTTAAGAAGCCTTAGTCGACCTCCGGAGGACAACAATTTGGGGAGTAGCTTCCGTGGAGGACAAGATGCGGGAGTCGCGGCTGAGATGGTTCGGACACGTTAGGAGAAAATGCATTAATGCCCCTGTCAGGAGGTGTGAGAGGTTAGTCATAGAGAGTATTAGTAGGGGTCGAGGTAGGCCTAAGAAGCACAAAGGAGAAGCGATTAGGCAGGACATGGCGCTGCTTTAGGTCATTAAGAACATGACCCTTGATAGGAAGGTATAAAGGTCGAGGATTAAGGTAGAAAGTTAGTAGGTAGCTTATTGTGTTCATCGATAGGCTTAATAGCGTGCATGTCCCTTCATATTCTTAGATTTTTATTACAATATGTGATTTTGTTCATCTCGGGTATTATATTCCATATTGCTATTATTTGATACTACTTATTCTTTATCTCTCTCTTTTTTCTCTTCCATCTTTCTTCCTTCCTTGTTTTCGTTTTCTTCTTCTTGTCGTTCCTCAGCCGTGGGTCTATTGGAAACAACCTCTCTACTTGCATTAGGTAGAATTAAGATCTACGTATAGACTACCTTCCCCAAACCCAACATATTGGCATCTAACTGGATTTTTTATTTTTGTTGTTTTAGCTTTGTGAATAAAGAGACTTATGGCATAGCAGGGATACTCGACATGAATCCAATAATAATAATAATAATAATAATAATTATAATAATAATAATAATAATAATAATAATAATAGTGACACTTAAAATTTTATCAAATTTTGCCGCACGTCTAGTACATACAAAGTCGGAGTAATAAAAAAACTAAATAACCAAATTAATAATAAACCAAACTTTATTTTGTTAAAAGAAGATTCATTTTATAACATACATTATCTACAACATTTCAACCTCAGCATTCAAAATAACCACAGCATTATCGCTCTATGCATATTTTTCTTGCCTCCAAACGATCACAAATATTATACTATTAAATTTTTCAAGAGAAAACAAACCGTTGAATACATGCCACTTTAGTAATTGTTCTCGTGCAAGTAGGGATCTTTAGAATGAGTGCCTCAAGTTCAACTACTTAGAGATCAAATATGAACATAGAATGTTCATGGACATTTTTTTCTTAAGCGAGAAATAATTTCAAGCTTAGGACTTGATCATAAAGTCAAGGCTAGACTGATTTTCCACCATTAGTTTGATAAGGTCATAAGCGTTATTTTTTTCTTTAATTATTCCAGGTTTGGTGCTCTCTTTTTCACAAGGATGAACCTAAAACATTGTCCACACTTTTGAGCTCGTCATATTGATTTGCTACTCGCTCAATCTTGATTTATCCACAATGTTGGTGGAACAAATTGTTAGGATCAGGTATCATGCGAAAATTAATAAAGTAAATTTTCAACGATAATAAATTTAACAACAAAAAAAATATTTCAAATGAAACACAAACATATAATGTAGTTCGATCAATTGACCTACGTCTACGACGGAGATGAACAATCCGCAATAATAAAAGGAGAGTACAAAATATTGAGAGAACAACCTCACGAAAGAGACAAACACAATACACTGACACTTATCTTAAAAATTCACTCCCTAAATACGACTCTCAAGCTCCATATGGCTACATTGTGAATGCTACTGAATAAGAAAGACATATCATCATTATAGAACTCCAAACATTTTCCTACAAGAAAAAAGGACTAACCAAATATAAAAAAATTTTCTTTTCCTTCAACAAATAAAAAAATCAAATATAATAAGAAAATTATGATAAACACCTAACACAAATTACCCTTGCACAAAAAAGTGTCTTATTGCTTAATGTTTATTCTCAAAGGGGTAGGAAACTAAACAAAAATAGAAGAAGTCAACGACTCTACGTTGACTAAAAAAGGAATTGATCATCTACGATTGACTAACTCGAGGTGGCTCCGACCACTTCTCCACATGCATTCTAGCTTTTTCGGCCTGCCAAGAAATATATAATTTTATTTTTAAGATGAAGGGTTTTGATAAAATGGAAAACAAGCTCCAGATTTTTGCATTTTCCTGTAAGAAGATCATGACATACCTCTTTTTCCCAATTACAACGATACGTTATAAAAGCCAGTATTGTCGTCTGCAAAACTGTCCCACCAAAAATCATTCCTGGCCACATGCCCTGCAATTTTCAATTTTCATTTATAAGCATAAAATTTGGATAAAAGGGGTTGCTCTAATGGTAAGCAACCTTCACTTTTAATTGAGAGGTTGTGAGTTCGAGTCTCCCCAAGAGGAAGGTGGGAAGTTATTTGAGAGAAGAATGCCGGGGGTCTATTTGGAAACAGCCTCTCTACCCATAGGTAGGGGTAAGATCTGCGTACATACTACTCTCCCCAGATCCCACTAAGTGAGATTATACTGGGTTGTTGTTGTTGTATTTATAAGCACAAAATTACTCCAATAAAAATTGTCACTCCGCAATGTAGATCCATATTATATTCCCAATATAGGAGAAAGATAAAACCACACATTTATTTTCTTAAACTAAATATACAAAGGAGTACACGGTATATATATATGATCTAAAAAGTATTTACACAATCAGATTGCTTATAAAATAGTTACAAGTGAATTTGATGATAAATATTGATTTATTAATTTTAGTAATATGATTAAGAAAATAAAAGGAGACCAACATACCTCAAGACCAGTGTTGAGAACCATACCCATAAGAACTCCAAGAGGGACCCCAACAAGGTAATAACAACCAAGATTAATATAAGCCACTTTTGATTGCTATCCTGATCCAACAGCAATCCCTGTAAAAAATATTGCATCTCTCTTTCACACCGGCAGTATATAAAAGTTAAACTCTTATGTATATTTTTTAGAACAAAAAAGGTAATGTAATTACCGGACAAAACCGGTCGAACACTGCTTAGAAGAATTGTAATGGCAAGAAGGCATGATATCTTCTTGACAGCATTTAGGACATCAAGGCTTGATGAGAAGATTAGAGCAAATTTATGTTGATATATCATTATTACTACACAAAATATTAACCCAATCACGGTGGATTGTGCCACTGATACCACTGTTGCGAATTTTGCCGCCTTTCCTCTTCCAGCACCTACTTCATTTGCTACTCGCACTCTGGGAAGAAAAAAACCAACAACAAAATAATTATATGGTGAAGCAATATCAGGTTCTTTATTTCTACAAGTAAGCAATAGTGAATACTCCCTCCGTTTCAATTTTATGTGATGATATCTGTTACCAAATAGATCCCCGTATCTTTCCTTATAAGAACTTTCCACCTTGCTTTTGGGGAGATTCGTACTCACAACCTCTCGGTTATATGTGGGGGTTGTTTACCATCAGAGCAACCCCGCTTGTCTGATTATAAATCATCTCATTAAGGGTAAAATCAAAAATTTATAGTTAATTCTTTCTAAATTTAAAACTAATTTATTCTTTTTGAAGCTGACTACAAATAAAAGGTATTACATAAATTGGGACGGGTGGAATACCAACACACATATATAGTTCAAGCAAGCATACACTTTTCAACTTAATATGATAGTCCAAGTAAATAGTCATCAACTTAACCAATGCTCGAGGTACTTAAATGTTTTTGAATGCTTATTTACAACAGGTCCGTAGGTATTTTTGACATGAAAACAATCACTTGACATAAGCTAAAGTCCTCTAAAGGAGTACAAATAGATGTAGCTGCTATGGGTGTGATTGATAAAGAAAAATATACTTTCTCGTAGACTAGAATATATGTGTCAAGAATTTGTCTTTATGTAGTTGTATCGTATTTACGTCCAATTTTGTCGTCCTATACACATAAGTTGAAATGGAGGAGTAGGTAGACTTCTAAAAGAAAGCTTTAATTTGCTCAAGGGATTAAATGCAGACACAAAGAAGGCTACATAATTGTACACCTAACACATTGTTTGCGCCTTTCATGCTCAATTGACTATTTAATTTATATATACTAACCCTATGTGTAAAAAATATAAATTCCTGGTGGGATAAATTAAACCATTTGGTATTTTCAACAGATCCACGATCATATCATTCATTTCCTTTTTTCTGGTTTATAAAAACTAAAGTATGAGGACAATCATTGAACTTATCAGTTCAAACTATAATGTGAATTTCAAAAGCAAACCAAACAACAGACAATGTTCATGTAATTGTCACCATCCATTGTTAACCAAATGGTACAAAAGAGACGAGGACATCATTTTCTACATTAATTGTGTAGGTTGTTTATAGATATATGTCTTTGTGTCAATTATCATGCATCACACGACACAGATGTTTAGCTCAAACCTAGCAGCTTCTAGCTGAATATACAAGAGCAAAGTGGTATCATCATCTCCCAACCATTGATATTCATGCTGCAATATAGTCGGTCAAAAGTACAATAAGAAAGTAAAAAATAAAAAACAGAAATAAAGGAAAGATAAGAACTGAAGAGGGGCGATTCGAAAGAAAAACATTGTACGTGAAACTCGAATTGATTTTTATGTGTAGCTACTTCAATAAATTACGTGTGGAAACGAAAAATGAAAAGCAGCCAAAGAAACGACGAATGGCTAACCAGATGGATAAAGCATCGAGAGCCGATGTTGCATTCTCCAAATACCCTGTCATCAACATTGATATCCGATAATACCAGTTCTCCAAGCTACAAATAAACGTTCAAAAATTAATTATAAGATTGTGATTCTTGTAATCACAATTTTTATTCCCAAATCTTGTCTTCAAATAGTATAATTAAGTCAGATATTCAAGTAGATTTAGAATTAAAATTATTTAAAAAATTTGTTTAAGAGCAATATTCCCTCTAATTCAATTTAGTTGACATTTTTTTATTGTTCTATCCAAAAGAATAATATTTATATAACTGAAAAATAATTCAATTTCAATTTTTTTTTATATATATTTTAACTACACAGATATCATAACTGTATAAAACTTTTAACTTTTTAAGCATTGAAAATTACAAATTTCAAAAAAAAAAAATTTATTTTATATTTTGTACCAAGTGAAATTAATTCATTAGGGACTATTAATTTTGCGTACCAAAGCATGACGCCAGAAGGGGCGGAGAGTCGAATGAATTCCCAAAGTCCCGAAAATGCTTGTGTAGAGAAACCACTCCACGTTTCTTGACATGCACCGCATGCGGTGTACCCAAACAACCCAATAAACAACAACCACCACGATATATCCAGTGCCACGGCGGCTCCGACTATGCCAAGATTCATTTTGTACACGAACAACCAACTAACCACCGTGTGAATCGCCAGCACCGCAAGTGAAACCCAAGCGATAACCGGCGTCTTCAGCTGGCTTTGCAAAAACCTTTGTATCGGAAGCTGAAACGCAAAGCTGAAGTGCAGCGGTATAAACCACAGCGCCACTACTCCTGATAGTTCTGCCACGTCATCCGGTTGGTCTAATGCTTTTAAAATTGGGGTGGCGAATATGTACAGTGGCAGCAATAGGAAACGACATAGATACAGCACGATCCATGATCTTTGCATGTATATTCCTAACATGTGATGTTTTTTTGCTCCAAAAGCTTGTCCACATAACGTCTCTAATGCACTCGACATTCCTAGCTACATTTCCATGTCAAAAATTATACCCAAAAAAAAAGAAGTTACTCACTCACTTTTGTTTGGCAACAGATTAAGAAATTCTAACAAGAAAACCGATAAGTAAAATAGTGGTGGATTCAGAATATTAAATTCGTGAGTGCTCGTCAAAAAAGTTTTAAAAAAAAGTTTAATTGGAGTTGCTTATTTAATATTTATTTAAATATTTTATAATTACTTATATAAATTTATTAAATCTTATCAAGATAATGGGTTGCTCGAGCAACCGCAAGTGATCATGTAGATCAGCCACGGTTGACAATAGTAGATAGAATTAAACATGTAACCTAAAAATATTTCTTGCGCTATTATTTTTGTTACTATACCAGAAGCTTAATTATTATGTCACATCAATTTGTGTATATATAATATTGAAGGGAGATATGCATACAAGGAGGCGAAAGTTGAGGCCAACAATGACGGTGTTAGAAATGGAGATGGCAGCAAGTCCAACTTCATCAAGGTGTCCAGCAAAACCTTGAGTGATAACGTTCATGGTATAGGAAGCTATACGGCTGAAGATGGACGTGTTAGGGATATAGTAGAAATGCCCTATATCTAATATTATATTTGATAACTTGAATATATTTTTGTGAATGTTATTTAATATAAAATATATGGTATTTGATATTCTTTTATCATTATTATTAATTGTTTGATTAATTTGATAAGATCCTTGATTAAATTTTGAGATTTGTCATCGTGATAGAGATCATGATAATGAGAGCAAAGTCTTTTACAATTTAATCTAAATTTATTCTTGATGGTAGGACTATTAATTTGGACATTAGTAATCCAGTTAGATCAATATTTATGTGGTCGTTTTTATCGGATAAAGATTAGTTGATCTCATTAACTAAATTACATAGATAGGTGATGCATATAGAGTATGATCATTGAACCGACTCATTGGATAATTCCTAATGGTTAGAATTACCATAAATGTCAATAGGATATTTTCTTGAAGAATATGATGTAACCGTTTCCTTTGACTTGAGATCGTCATAGTAATTGACAAGTTATTTATTGTGCTTTGATACTAGACACCTATGGCCCTAGGGAGATAGTTGAAAGGATATTGGGTACGATTGAATACTTGTAGAATTAGTGACTGATCAAGACGGAATCTGTCAACTCTTGGTAATGAGTTTAAGCTACATGTTGTCATGAATTAAAAACGATCAAACTAAGACCTTGGCCAGGGCAATTGAATGAAAGAAGAAAGGAGTTTCTTAGGTAATTCAATGGTCGATTTTATTTGACGTGCAGGGGCGGATCTATGTAGTAAATTTGGGTGCTTAAGCGCCCATTAACCTTTACTTTGGGTAGGTATAATTCCATAGAAAATTTAATGAAATGGATATATATTATCAAAAGCACCCAGATAACAAAACTACTGGTGGGTGCTTTGGTTAAGACGGGGTGTTGGAAGCTTAGTAATGTTAAGGGCAGGAGTTCGATTTCACCAACAACACTTTCTGTTTCTTTTTCTAATATTCAAGTTTCTTCCTCCTTCTTCGTTCTTTTTTTGTATGAGTTTTCTCGTTAACCTTTTTCACCATCGTATTGAAATAGTTGTGTACCGTAGTAATATTATAACAAAACAAATTTGAGCACCCAAGAACCTAATATCCTAGATACGCCACTGTTGACGTGGACACACAGTTGATCGCCTATTAGGATTTGACAGTTGAACCATACCCTAGTGTGATCCAGCGGTATAAGGACAGAAGGAATTACTACAATATTCTTCTACTGGTTCTTGAGAGTAAATTATATACTTCATACTATCCGGTCGTTAAGTAGTGTTGCTAGACGCCACCCTTGATTAGTATATTGATGTGGTCAATTTGCTACCGGTCTAATATTGAACCTATGGGGTCGTACACTAACGAGTGTTCTGATCTTTGCTAAAGGATTAATTAACTTATTATTTGATAATTGAATTAAAGAATTTGATTAGTCAAATAAATAAAGTTGTTTGTCCAAATGAAGTATTATTATATTCTTTGCTAGCACAGAGGCTATAATTAATATTGTGAACGAATTAAAATTTTCTATTTAGAAAAGAAAATTGAATTATATCTCTTGGTTAAAATTTATATTATTTTATATTAGATATATTATATACAATATTAACTAAACAACAACAGGTTGTTGGAAACTTATTAAGTGAAATCCAATTGAGATTTGGATTAACGTATAAAGTCTACAAAGGACTATGACATATACGAAAATTCCATTGGGAATGGGATATAAGTTTTCCATTAGAAAACATTTATAGTACTTATTCAATAAAAATAGGAATTTATGGAAAGGCTTGACAGTTTCGAATAGGAATTCAATTTTCCGTCGAAAATTTCCAGAAAGGTTTATTTAGGTATAAATTGTTACCTTAAGTAAATTATTACCTCAACCTAATAGGAAAAGGTTTTAAGGTGATGCTATATAAAGGATGATGGAACAAAAATTTGCACAATTTTTTTCTTGAGAAGAAAAACTCACTTTGTGAAAGTGAGTACAATACAAAGCCAAGAGATAAAAGAAAATTACAATAAAAGTGTTTTTTGTTCTTCTAATTTGAGTTGAGATTTTTGAGAAAACTTCAATACAATATTTCGTTCAATTTTATTCGCGGGTTTCATTGATCAAAGAGTTGATAGCTAGGATCGGTCTCGGTGTGGATACGTATAGAGTCTTCGCACTATAGAAGAAATTTTGAAAAGAAACTCTTTCACCAGGTACGTCTTAGATCCGATTTTAGACACGTAAATAAATTTTAAACATGAAAAAATCTGCCTATGATTGTTATTTTCTTCCGCTGCGTGTTACGAACACCTATACACAATCCTACAGTGGTATCAGAGCCGTGGTTTATTGTGTCTAAAATTTATTTATGAAATATTTTAATATTGTATTTGAAGAGTTCAAGCCATAATAGATGTGTCTTGTGCAATAGTCAAATCGTTTGAATGTTGATATTATTTTATTGTAGATAAAATATGCATTCATATAACTATTGAGATAGTTCATAACTTGAATTTGAAATTTTGTATTAGATACAATGGGAATCTACAATAGGCTACATTATTCTATTATTATTTTAATTGTTATTAGTTCATGACATGTTAATTAATAATAATATTCTAGCATGAATTCTATTTATGTGATATATAAGATAAACATGTTAGAGGATGTTGAATTTTGTTTTATGCCATGTGCTTATTTATTACATAATTTTAAATTATTTATTACATGTGATGTAAATTAATTTAGGACTAAGCATGTAGAAAACTTTAACTAAATTCACATGCTATAAAAGATTCGATCTTCGTGTTATTAAAAATTTATTTTTGTAACAATTTCCTCTTACTAAATTTTGAGTTCTTAAATAATAAATATAAGATATTTTATTATAGAGATATCCATCAAGGTAAATAGTTTTACTTATTTCTTGTTTATAAGGAGCGGCCTGACTACCAGGAGACTTATAGTTCGAGAATATACTAAAATTATTTATTGCATTTGATGTATGGATTGAAAGAATAATTCAATTTTACACTAGACGACTGGACTACCGGGGGGAGTATAAAATTTAATAAGTTCTTTGCTATCATGATGGTTGAACTCAACTATGCCAATAGGATCGACCTGACTACCAGGGGACTATTTGACATAGATCTATTTAAGGAAATTGTATGGGGATACAATTGGTAAGAGTATCTACCTTTAAAATATATGTGAGAAACGACTTGACTTCTAAGTGGCTCATACATATTGTTAAAGGATTCCTTTACTCCACTAAAAGAAATAAAGATTTCGTAAACTATAACGAGGGTAAATAGTTTAAACTAATTAGTGAAAATATCATTTAGATAAAAGTCCATGTCTTTATGATATATGCAAATATGTTCTTATATTAATGCTTTTTCTTTTCTATATTTTAGATTTCTCAATATGTCTGTTATATCACTGTGTGAAATACTTGAGACCAACAAATTGTTAGGACCAAACTTTGATGACTGGTATAGAAATTTGAGAATTGTTCTCATGCATGAAAAGCTTATGGATGTGATCGATAAACCTGCAAAGATAATCCCACCAGAGAATGATGTTCAAGGCAACAAGGTTTATCATAAATACTTGGAAGAATGCCTTGCTATTAAACATATCATTCTTGCTTCTACGAGTTCTGAACTCCAGAGGAAACATCAGAATATAAATCCAATTCCAATCATTGAATATCCTAAGAAAATGGTTGATACACAGTTGGATATTGAAAACTCTCCAGTTGGACCCCTTTTCAATCATATGAGCGTTCTTACTGAAGAACATGAGAAGTTGGGGTACAAGCTTGGTAAAGGGTTTTTTGAAGATTTGATCTTGCAGCCAGTATATGATGATGAATGTTTTCATTGTAAGAAGAAAGGGCATTGGAAGAAAAACTGCAAGGAGTATCTTGCAACACTAAAGGACAAGAAACAAGGTGAGACATTAATGAAAAATGTTTTCAAGATTTCTTTAGCTACTACTAATTCTTCACTGTGGGTATTAGATACTGGCAGTGGTTATAACATCTGCAATATGTTGCAAGGGTGCAAGATAAGTAGGAGGCTAAAGAAAGGAGAAGTTAATCTACAGGTTGGAAATGGTGCAAAAGTTGTGGTCGTAGCTGTAGGATCAACTTCTTTAATAATGCCTACAGGAAAAGTACTTATGTTATGATTGTTATTATGTTCCTAAATTTGTTTCGAACATAATTTCAGCTTTTATGTTAGACAAATGTGGTTTTAACATTAATATAGGCAATGGTATTTGCTCTATTTATTATAGTGATAATTTATATGCGAATGGCTATCTCCAACATGACGTTTATGTCTTACCTAATGTGAATGCTAATTCGATTATGCATGTTTCATGTCTTAAGAGGAAAAGATATGATCATGTAAATCAAACATACCTTTGCCATTACAGGCTTGGTCATATCGAAGAGAAAAGAATTAACAAGTTGTACAAGGAAGGGTACCTGAACAAGTATGATTTTGAATCATATCCAACTTGTAAATCTTTTCTCAAAGGAAAATGACCAAATCTCCATTTACTGGAAGTGGAGAAAGAGCTTCTGAATTATTGGGACTAATTCATACAGATGTTTGTGGACCCATGAAAATTCAAGCTAGAGGTGGATATTCTTACTTCATCACCTTCACTGATGATATGTCAAGATATGGATTTGTGTATCTTATGAAACATAAGTCTGAATCTTTTCAAATATTCAAAAGGTTCCGTAGTAAAGTTGAGAAGCAGACTGGTAAAAGTATCAAAGCACTAAGGTCTGATAGAGGTGGAGAATATCTTAGTGAAGATTTTACGAGATATCTCAAAGAGAATGGGATTCTCTCACAGTGGACACCTCCAGGAACGCCACAACACAATGGTGTCTCTGAAAGGAGAAATAGAACCTTATTAGATATGGTGAGATCTATGATGGGGTTCACTGATCTTCCAATAAATTTATGGGGATATGCTTTGAAGCAGCAACATACTTACTTAATAAAGTTCCCACTAAGTCAGTCTCTACAACACCATATGAGATATGGAAAGGATGTAAGCCTAACCTTAAACATATTAAAGTTTTGGGTTGTCCAGCTTATGTTAAGAGACTACAGTCTGATAAACTTGATTCAAGATCTGATAAGTGTAGGTTCATTGGGTATCCCAAAGAAACAAGGGGATATTATTTCTATCACTCTTCTGACCATAAAGTGTTTGTGGCTAGAGGAGCAACCTTTTTGCAAAGGGAATTTCTTTTGGAACGAAATTATAATGGACAAATAGAACTTGATGAAGATCAAGAAACTAATTAATCAACACAATATAAAGATCATGAGACCCAAGTTGAAGAACCTTTATTGGATGTTTGAAGTTGCCAAGGGAATTGCCATCTTCAACGGTTGAAGTTGAAGAATTAAATGAAGTTCAAGAACAGGTTAATGAACCAGTTCCAAACCAAATTGAACAACAACGAAATCCAACACAAGGTGAACAGGTTGTACAAGTACCTCTTCGAAGGTGTACACGAGAACGTCATGTACCAACTAAATAAAATTTATTGGTACAAGATGATTTATCAAATGAGGTTGATCATAATGATGATGACCCTAAGACCTATGAAGATGCTATACAAAGTTCTGATTATGAGAAGTGGCAAAAGGCCATGGAATCCGAAATGGAATCCATGAAGGAAAATAAAGTATGGACTTTAGTTGAACCTTCAAAAGATATAAAACCTATAAGTTGTAAATGGGTTTTTAAGAAAAATATTAGAGCAGACGGAAATGTGGAGACCTACAAAGCACGTCTTGTTGCCAAGGGATATCGTCAGAAATAAAGAGTCGACTATGACGAGACTTTCTCTCCCGTGGCAATGCTCAAATCTATTCGGATTTTTCTTGCTATAGCAGCATACTATGATTATGAAATATGGAAAATTGATGTGAAAACAACTTTCCTTAATGGTGAGCTAGAAGAGGATGTGTACATTACACAACCTGAAGGTTTCACATCTTCGTCTGGTCATAATAAAATTTGTAAGCTTCAAATATCTATTTATGGATTAAAACAACTTCTCGAAGTTAGAATATTCGATTTAACAAAACAATTGAAAAGTTCAATTTTGTTAGATGCGAAGAAGAACCTTGTGTGTACAAAAAGGTTAGTGGGAGCACAATTATATTTTTAGTGTTGTATGTTAATGATATATTGCTCATAGGGAATGACATACCGGCATTGCAAAATACCAAGATTTGGCTATCTGAACAGTTTTCCATGAAAGACTTGGGAGAAGCACCTTATATATTAGGAATAAAGATCTATAGAGATAGATCTAGGAAGCTGCTTGGACTTTCCCAGTCTTTGTACATTGATACTATCTTAAAGAGGTATAATATGGATAGTTCCAAAAGAGGTTATCTACCGATATGCACTGGAATTTCTCTCAGTAGGGAGGATTGTCCTAAAAAACCTGAAGAGAGAGAACGCATGAGTAGGATCCCATACGCTAGTGCAGTGGGAGCTATCATGTATACCATGACATGTACACGTCCTGATGTGGCTTATGCACTTGGAGTGACTAGCAGATATCAGGCAAATCCTGGTGATGAACATTAGACCATTATTATGTACTTAAGAAGGACTAAAGACCAATTCCTCATCTATGGGGATTCTCAGTTGAAACTTGAAGGTTATACTGATGCAAGTTTCTCTTCAGATAGGGATGATAGAAAATCTATTTCTGGTTATGTATTCACCTTAAATGGTGGTGCAGTGAGTTGGAAAAGTTCCAAACAAGCTACAGTAGCTGATTCAGTGACTGAAGCAGAATATATAGCAGCTAGTGAAGCTGCTAAGGAAGCTGTATGGATGAAAAAGTTCTTAGCTGAACTTGGTGTGGTTCTTTCAATAGAAGATGCGGTTCCATTGTTGTATGAAAATACTGGAGCCATTTCTCAAGCAAAAGAACCAAGATAAAACTAAAAGTCCAAACACGTTCTGCGAAGGTATCACGTGATAAGAGAGATCATTGAACGTGGAGACGTCGAGATTCAAAAGGTTGATGAAAAGGAAAATGCTGCGGACCCATTCACTAAAGCTCGTGGCGCAAAGGAGTTTGACAAGCACAAGTGGAAATTGGAGATGAAGTACAAGAGCGATTGGCTCTAGTGCAAGTGGGAGATTGTTAGTGATATAGTAGATATTCCCTAGATCCAATATCATATTTGATAACTTGAACATATTTTTGTGAATGTCATTTGTTATAAAATATATGGCATTTGATATTCTTTTATCATTATTATTAATTATTTAATTAATTTGATAAGGTCCTTGATTAAATTTTGAGATTTTTCATCATGATAGATATCATGATAATGAGAGCAAAGTCTTTTACAATTTAATCTAAATTTTTTCTTGATCGTAGGATTATTAATCTGGACATTAGTAATCCTGTTAGATCAATATTTATATGATTGTCTTTATCGGATAAAGATTAGTTGATCTCATTAACAAAATCACATAGATGGTTGATGCATATAGAGATATGATCATTGAACCGACTCATTAGATAATTCCTAATGGTAAGAATTACCATAACTGTCTACAGGATATTTTCTTGAAGAATGTGATGTAACCGTTTTCTTTGACTTGAGATCGTCATAGTAATTGAAAAGTTATTTATTGTGCTTTGATACTTGACACTTATGGCCCTAGGGCGATAGTTGAAAGGATATTGGGTACGATTGAATACTTGTAGAATTAGTGATTGATCAAGACGGAATCTATCAACTCTTGGTAATGAGTTTAAGCTCCATGTTGTCATGAATTATAAACGACCAATCTAAGATTTGGACAGGGCAATTGAATGAAAGAAGAAATGAGTTTCTTAGGTCATTCAATGGTCGATTATATTTGACGTGAACACATAGTTGATCGCCTATTAGGATTTGACAGTTGAACCATATCCTAGGGTGATCCAGAGCTATAAGGACAGAAGGAATTACTACAATATTCTTCTACTGGTTCTTGAGAGTAAATTGTATACTTCATACTATCCGCTCGTTAAGGAGTATTGCTAGACGACACCCTTGATTAGTATATTGATGTGGTCAATTTGCTACTGATCTAGTATTGAACCTATGGGGTCACACACTAACGATCTAATCTTTGCTAAAGGATTAATTAACTTATTATTTGATCATTTAACTAAAGAATTTAATTAGTCAAATAAATAAAGTTGCTGGTCCAAATAAAATATTATTATATTCTTTGCTAGCACAGAGGCTATAATTAATATTGTGAACGAATTAATGTTTGCTATTTAGAAAAGAAAATTGAATTATATCTCTTGGCTGAAACATATATTATTTTATATTAGATATATTATATACAATGTTAATTAAACAACAACAGGTTGTTGGAAACTTATTAAGTGGAATCCAATTGAAATTTGGATTCACGTATAAAGTCTACAAAGGACTATGACATACACGAAAATTCCATTGGGATGGGATATAAGTTTTCCATTAGAAAACCTTTATAGTACTTATTCAATTAAAATAGGAATTTATGAAAATGCTTGGCTGTTTTGAATGGGAATTCAATTTTCCGTCGAAAATTTTCAGAAAGGTTTATTTAGGTATAAATTGTTACCGTAAGTAAATTATTACCTCAACCTAATAGGAAAAGGTTTTAAGGTGATGCTATATAAAGGGTGATGGAACAAAAATTTGCACAATTTTTTTCTTGAGAAGAAAAACTCACTTTGTGAAAGTGAGAGTACAATAGAAAGCCAAGAGATAAAAGACAATTACAAGAAAAGTGTTTCTTGTTCTTCTAATTTGAGTTTGAGAATTTTGAGAAAAATTTCAACACAATATTTCGTTCAATTTTGTTCGCAGGTTTCATTGATCAAAGAGTTGATAGCAAGGATCGGTCTCGGTGTGGATACGCATAGAGTCTTCGCTCTATCGAAGAAAGTTTGAAAATAAACTCTCTTCACCAGGTACGTCTTAGATCCGATCTTTGACACGTAAATAAATTTTAAACATGAAAAAATCTGCCTAGGATTGTTATTGTCTTCCGCTGTGTGTTACGAGTACATATATGCAATCCATCAGGACGGACCAACGATATGCCATAGTTTCTTTGTTTTGATTCATACTCTTGTTTTTAGATCTTTGTCATCAACTCTTTCAACTGTATTTTTCGACAGCAACCAGTTGGCGGAGGTTGCCTCCGCCAGCAACGGTTTCCAGTTTTCCTCGTTATCTTTAATCGTGCCCATTTTGTAATCTATATATATATAAAGATAGGTAAAGAAAGGTTATGATGAAAAGTGGTATAATATTAAATTGACAAGTATCTAAATTTAGGACAATTCTCCAACTTTGTTGGAGTTTAAATTATTTTAAAAAATCTGCCAGTTAAAAGAAATGATAATTCCGCCACATATCAGTTTGGTATTTTGGATTTTATTTATTAAGTCCATGTAATAATAATAATAGTTAATTCCTCTCACATTTGGATTAGGCCTTCTTTTTATATTTACGTTCGAATTAGACCTTTTCTTTAGTTATTAGTAATTAATACCTAAATAGTAACGTATCAAAATTTTCCAATAAAACGGGAAAAAAGAAGAACAAAACCCTACCATCCCATACGTGGGCTTCATTAACAATCAGAAACCTAACTCCGTAACTCCTTTTTATCTACGGCAACCATAATTGCTTTAAATCAATGGCAAATAACGCTTTATGTGGTTTCTTCTTACCCTTTCTATTCCCTATTCTCAGTTAATAATAGTATTCCCCAAGTTGATTCAACAATATTATATGGTTTCTCCTTTATTAGATTTGCAAAGATGGCTGTACCAGTTCATGAAATCCGACAATTTCAAGCAACTCGAGGCAATGGAATTTGAAAGTTATGGGATACTCCATATCGTTTCAAGCCTGAAATATCATATTTCATACAATTGATCTTACAAGATATAAGGGTAACATATTCGTTCAATAATTTCACTTATTTTAAATGTCCATCTTCTCTATTGTGTTTATGCATTAATTTTACACAATCCTATTTCCAAAAAAAATAGTGACGTTAGTAGTGGCATTCAATTCCTAAAGTATATCACTATCTCATAGATTAAAGTTCTCTTCTTTGTTGATTTTTACTTCCTTTGGGTTCTAAAGATTGTACACACTTGAATTAGTAGTCATCATTTAAGCAAAAGAAAAGTATATATAGCATGTGCCGACTATATTCAATTAATTTAGTGTGAAAAAACACAATTCTTTTGTGTTCTTTGCACATTTTTTTCCCGTTCCTTCTTTTTTGGCTCATGCTAGACTTCTTCTCTCAGCCTCAGGACAATGACTCTAAAGAGGATGAGGATATGACAATAATACCTCATCACGTGGTTATAGTTTGGAGAACATTCAATGCTTCATTCGTCAAGTATTCTAAAAGGTGAAATGAAGAGTGAAGGGACTGCCTCATTAGCGGGAAAGCATCAGTCACTGGAGAATTAACGTACACTCAACGAACTTTTGGCATTTGGATCCTTTTCTAAAACCTGCAATCTAAAGATATGTATATGAAATTTTCTGATCTTCAAGCGCACCATGGTAGCTTGATGAAGTATCACGGTTTGTTTCAAACCAAACTTACAACAGTGGTAAGTCATTCAAATTCAAGAAGGAAAATGGTGCTTGAATATTGTATCATTTTATGGTCAAGATAAAAACTATAGTAATAGGTTACTTATGTACTCATCAGATCAAACTTTTCAAGGAAGTTCATCAAGCCACTAAATTTATAGGGGAAAGTTGCAATTTGACTTGATTTTTAGTGTACTTATGAGTTTTTTTTGTCAATAATCTCTGCTACAAATCATAATTACATCTGGTTTTTGGGTATTTTTTGCTAAACCAGATAAATTAGATTGTACTGTTGTCAATTACTCACATATAAGAATATCGAACCTGTACACGGATGATGAAGCAATATTATAGATGGTAAAACATAATAAAGTAAACGAAAAGATACTTAACTTCAGAAGATGAGATAAAGGAAAATAAAGTTAAAGGAAAAGAAAATTAACAACCTTCGGAAAATTAAATTCCAGTACCTCAGTTAATCAAAAGTTGCTCTATATATGAATAGAGTTTTTTTGTAATAAAGGAAATGGTCTTGAATCCAATGAGTTCTAAATAGTCATAACAACATCAGGCAAGAGGATATGTTTTTCTCAAACACATTAATATCCATTTGGACCGATGCAGTAACTAAAATAATTGAATTGACCAATTATATTATTTTCCTTCTTCCATCAAAATTTAGATAGTGTCCTGTCCCATTGTTTTCGGTTCTCAATTTCCTCTTCATTATTTGATCCAATGTCACAATAGAATATTTAACTTTATGTGGTTTAACTTTCTTATTAAGCTATTTCATCTAAGCATATATAATGATTTCAGAGCTTAACCTACTGAAGCTGAAGCAACAGCCTTAAACGAAGATTTCGTTGTACCTTACACTTTTTGTCTAACCACTTATGGGATTACACTGAATTTTTTGTTGTTATTTTACACTTTTTGTATCACCTCGAACCATCAAGTTACTGCTTCAGAGCGCAGTAAAGCTCCTAAAATTTAGATTATTTGGAAATTAAACCAATGTAGCTATCGCCAAAAATTTACAAACTTCAAACCGACGAAAAAGAAGGTTTGCATTTTACAAATATCAATAGCAACTTCAAATGTAACTTTCCAAAAACTAACTCAAATACCCTAACTTGAACATTTAATTTCCTACATTTTGGTACTACCGCAGTAAGCCTAATAAACCTTCCCCTTTATAATTTTTCTTATGACGGTGATGTCTGAGCTAGCTCGTGCATAGCTCGACTATTCCACTGGGTACTTTTTATCTCCCACCAGTACAAGTAACGAGTAACTCTATCCAATGCCTAGACATATGGAAAAAATCATGTAGTGTTTTTACCATATATAATTATTTTATCTTGAGATGATCCAAATTTGGATAAATTCTCAATCTTAATTTCATTTCAACAAATAATGAATTATCAAAATAATTTCAGTATACTCATGTTGAATGAATTTCAGATGAAGTCCATATTTCTACAACTAAGTTTTGATCCCATCAACATTGAGTTTTTAATCTTACCCTTTTTATATATACACAAAATGACCTAACCGATTTTGATTTAACTTATCACAATTGCGTTTTAATCTGACCCTTTTTATTTAATTCATCAAGATTGACTTTTTAATAAAACCCTTTTTATCTAATCCATCAAAGATTGAATTTTTAGTCTTTATTGGCCATTTTCATATGCAAATTTGTATTTAAATAAGATAACGATGTTCAATAAACTGGACAACTTATAGTATAAAGAGAAAAGTAGTTTATAAAAGGAAAAATTAAAGTACAAGGTAATTAATAAAACATATGAGTATAGATCAGAGAAACGGGACTTACAGTTGAAGTGTTGAGAAATTAATTTCATGGTATAGGAAGAAGAAGAAGAAGAAGAAGAAGAAGAAGAAAAAGAAAATGGTGGGGTGGCAAGGCTGGGTGGTGGGGCTAAGAAGGAGCATAAGATAAAGTCAAAATAGACATATTTAAAGAATGTACCAAAAGTGAGTAATAGAAAATGATGTAATTTACAGACAGAGAAAAGGATTGATAAAATGACTGCTGTGTGCTGCCCCACAAAACCCCACCCTCCCTCTACCCCCGGTTTATCTAATCGGTTCATTACTTAGTATTATTAAATTATCATATGAATTGTATTGTCCATTACTTAATAGTTTGAACTCAAAATAAATCTTCTTCAAAATTAATTAGCTTTACGGTTATATTTTAAAATTTAAATGCTTTTATCGAATTTATTTTTTCAAATAGAATAATTAATTAATTTAAAATTCAAAATCTTGAGCTATAGATATTACATTCTTTTATTCCTAACAAGTATATCAAGCTATTTGGAATTTGATGATATAGCCAAATGCTCAATTATGATAAAAATCCATCCGCTTATGAGAAATTTAATGGAACTTTAACGTCTTTCGCTCTTCAAAATACAGATATTCAAGAGATAGTTCTTCCGTCTTTGGATTGGGAATTGACATAAAGTATCGAAATAATGCCAAATACACATAAATAACAAATTACATCTAAAGAAAAAAGTTAAAAACCTTTGCCATGGAAGCCAATGTTATTAATCCTTAACATGAAATAACATGTTTTTTACTGGCATCATGACTTATTATCTTTTCATATAACTCGTTTGATTTAATTATCATGAGATTGTTATCAGACATCACCTGCCTGACAGTAAATATGTTCCATTTTGTATGTGATTCGAGCGGAGATTGAATAGTAGTTGGTCCTAAGTTATAGCCATTTCCCGGGAAGACTATATGATGTCGAAGATCTGTGTAAAAAAAGAAGGAATTAATAAAGGTTAGTGATAGAAATTCGAGTTGTATCAATGAGTTCTAAAGAATGAGTCTCCATTTTATTAAGTTCCAAATAACTAAAGTTTTACTTTTTTAAAGAAGAATAATTAAAATTTTGTTGTGTGTATGAATGATGAAATATTTTTTATTTAGTCTTAGCTTTTAAATTATTAAATAGACATAAGGCAATAACTTTGCACAACAAACATTAATATGAGTACTAGTACAATTGAAGTTGTTCTCAGTGTGCGCGTACATTATGAATGTCAAGGTTATGCAAATGGGAATCATTGTTTTCCCCTAATTGATTTTTCTATTTTGAAATACTATGGCTTTGTCGTATTTCTGAATTTTCAAGGCATGAGGGACCTTTGTTTGTGGTAAACTAGCTGGTATACATAGGGGCGTATGTAGGGCATACTCGATTAGTTCAATTGAATTCATAACTTTCGACATAGGTAAAAATTTATTAAAATTACAAATATAGTAAATATGAACTCATAAATTTTAAAAATATATGGGTTTAATATTAAAAAATTGAAAAGTTTAACCCATCGGTATTAATATTGGATCCACCTTTCGGTCTGCTTGACTTGCTTTATTATGGCTATAAAGAACATTATTGAACTTCAAAAAATAATTGCATGTTTTTTTAATTGAATTTCCTTACTACTTTATTATACGAGCATCCATTACATTAATATGTTCCAAAAAATAATAGCATTTTCATGCTTTTTGTATCAACCGTCTTTTCCAATATATTTTTTCTTAACAACAATTATATTATTATTATTCGCGCAACACGCAGGTATATACTAGTATACTAGAATAAGGCAGAGGAAGGTGTAAAATTTAGTAGTTAGTAGTTAGGTTACCAAAATGAGAGTTGCATATGAAAAATCGTGGGGCGATTTTGTAGGGAAGTTTATAGAAGAACCCAAGTAATACGATGACGGCGTAAAGTTTTACATTCAGCGTAATATGACTGATAGCTAAGTAATTGCCAATTCTGAATTGTTTGGATCATTTTATTACAATTTCGATCACTATGAATAGAGCCGGCAAATGGGCTTGGCCCGGCTAGCTCAACCGAGCTTGCTATTTGGATAAGGTTGGCTAAAAGTTTTTGAGCTCATTTAAAATTGAGGTTTATAAGTTCGGTCTAAATCAACTCGTTAGTTTTTTTAGTTTTGATTGAAACTGGGTCTTGGCCGGTCCGTGGGTAAAAAATTAATTAACTATTAAATATTTAATATTTAAAAAAAATAAATTTAATAAAATTATTAAGTATAATCCCTATTTCCTAATTCTAAATTGCTCATTTACTCTTCCATACCAATTAGAATTAGATTTTTGGTGTGCATGTAATATGATAAAATTAGTTTTTCTTTTACTTAATTAATAACGAAGTCGAGAAGTTTTAGGTATCCAATAATAATCTTCTTTCAAAAAAACTATTATTTTAAGTGGCTAATAATCAGTTTGGATTACTTTAAAATATTTTTAATATTTAAAATGCTCTTTAGTATCGAAAAAGATTAATTTTAAATAGACCAAAAAAAGGACCACTTGCGAATTTCAGGAATTTTAATTTTTTTGTGGATTATAATTATGAAATCAGCAAATGAAGGTAATCCTAAATTTAAAAATCTTAGGATATAAACTTATTTAAGCAATCCATGAATCTGAAGAAAATAAAAGAAAAGTACTAAGAAAATATTCATGTAATTTTATAAAAGAAAGCTAGAGATATAGAGAATTTACATTTCAATTACGAGATTACTCGTTAAATATCAAGTTTTTTGTATGCTCTAAGCAAACAGAAGTTGTTTACCTGATTAATCGACTATATCACGAAAAAATAGAATTTAAAAAAATTCTAAAAAAAACTAAAGGATCGACCCGCGGCCTCTTAGGGCTGTGTTGGTCCGGCAATTTTAAGGCCCACTCATATGGCGGACTGGCCTCTACTAGCCCACCAAAATCAAAAAGAAATTTTCATAAAGCAGTATCTTTTAGTGATAATTAGCTATATATCTATAGATATCATTTGTTGTATTACGAATTATAGATACGTTTTCTGTTGTTATAAGATGTATTAGATGTACTTAAGCTATTGTATTCATGAATACAGTAGAAAAATAGGAGTGAATCGAAAAAGTTCAGCTAATCAGTTGTTGTATTCGAGTGTATAATTGTACAGATTATTGTATTCGACGGTATTTACGGCGTGAAATAGGGGACTATATTATTTTTAAACGGAAAGTGAACCAATTAACATAATAGACTCGTAATATAACTCAACAAACTTAATTATAGCACACAAATTTTATATTTTCAGTTATAAAAAAGATTCTCAATCGAAAAATACCCCAAAATATATAGCAATCTTTAGAGAAATTATATAATACATCTGAATACATAAATTATGTTAATTAAAAAAATATATGAATACATTCATGGCATATAACGACACAGTAAATACAATAAAATACATAAAACACAGCGGGATACATTGAAATACAATTTAAAAAAGACAATGTTTACAATAAAATACATGAAATACAATGAGATAAATTAAATTATAATGAAAAAAAGACAATGAATTGTAAAAATCAAGAACCAGCAACTCTTTTCATCACAAAAACCATAAACCCAGCAAATCTTCATCCATCATATTGTGTTCCTCTGGCTAAAAATTCACTATCTCCAAGTTGATATTATTGATCATGTACAATAATCTCTTCTGGGAGAACATCCAAGTGGAAAAGGGGTTTCTCGGTGACTTATCTTTACAAGGAGAAGAACGATTAAAAGGTGGTGTTGCAGGATTAAGTTTGCCAATTTCTCTAATATTCTGTACAGATCCTTCCCCAGAATTTCCTTCTATCAAAGCCAGTTGATTCTCATTGGCTTCACTATTTTCTACCTCTAATATTGCAAATTGGTTGGCTGTTTGAACCTATTGAGGAGCCACAGAAGTCTGCTTCTCAACGGGTATTATTTCTTGCTCAGTTTTGGCTCATATCGCTTGAAATCTACTATTTCCTCTCTCTTTTTCTCTTTGTTTCTGTATTTTGGACCACCCTTTCCTTATGTTGAAGTTCTGAAGGGTCGTCTGAAAGTGCAAGAGGGAGGAGAGAGCATGAGGTTTTTTGCTAATGGTAGGTGATGTGGGCGAGAAGAATTTTGAGATTGAACATTATAATTGTAGCGAATGGGGAAAGAGATTGACATGTATCAAAGTAGAGAGAGGACATAGTAGGGGTCTCCTGCTGGGATAGGACTGTTCTAGATTTTCGAGATTATGAAAGTTTGTTAAAACAACTAGCATTGGGTGCATGGTAGATAAACAATTGAACCAGCTAAACCAATTGAGACTATTATGGTGGCTTGCTTTTTCCCTTTGATATATCTTCAGTAGAATGAGCATTAAAAGTGCTAATACCACATATTGATGATATATCAATTAGCAAAGCATGACATTAGGATAAGTACCTACAAAAAAGGAAAAAAATATTAGTGAAAAGCCCTACTATTAGGACTATGTGTATGGGTTTGAAACTATGCTCTTGGGTTCTTGTGGCTTTTGAGTGCTGGTAGGGTTTTGATGAGGTAATAAACATATGTGCTTTAAGTGTTGGTTGGGCGAATTTCACCTGTCATTCACTGGCATAACATGAGGGGTTGCTATGATGGTAAGTAACTCCCATTTCCAACCGAGAGGTTATGAGTTCGAGTCTCCCCAAAAGCAAGGTGGGAAGTTCTTGGAGGGAAAGATGCCGGGGGTCTAGTTGGAAACAGCATCTCTACCCCAGGGTAGGGGTAAGGTCTGCGTACATACTACACTCCCCAGACCCCACTAAATAGGATTATACTGGGTTGTTGGAAAAAAAAAAATTCACTGGCATAACAATGTCTATATCATTCAGATTCCCTTGCCGTGCTCTCTTAAAGCCAAAGAAACAAACATAATAGAGGGGCAAAATGAAGAAGCAAAGCTGTTTAAGAAAATTATATAAAAATTAAAACTCCATAAATATTGTAGAGTCTGGGCATAAATTTGATTCAAACTTGAAAGAAAAAAAAATGAGTTTTTGAATATGAAATGAAAAATGACTTTTAAAAGTTGAAATTGTATTTGGACATACATTATAGTTAAAAATAATTTGAAGTATTGTGAGTAGAAAACTTCAAAATCTACTCAAGAGCTATTTTTGGGATTTCAATTTTGTTTTGAATATCCAAAAAAAGATTAAAATCTATAAACGAACAGATATTTGAAATAAAATTTGAAACAAAATTTCCAATTTTTTTTTAAAACTTCCAAATTTTATGGCCAAACTGGAGCTATACATCCCAAAAGAGATAAACCATGGCTTCAACAGGCAGAAGCTAGCCGCTAGGAACAATAACAACAACTACCCAGTATAGTCCCACAAAGTGGGGTTCGTGGATGATAATATGTAGACGAGCCTTACCCCTACCCGAAAGAGCAGAGAGGCTGTTTCCAATCGACCCTCGGCTCAGTGGAGGAAAGAGAGAAACAAAAACAAAAACAAAAACAAAGGAGCATTAGTAAGTCCGGCAGAAATAACGTAAATAATCATCTAAACATAAGAACCATAAATAAAATAACATGCAATAGTATCATACAATAACTACCATAAGGGAGACACAATCCAAAACACAAATCATCTATGGATAGCCCTACCAAGCCTCACCCAACCCCGGGTGAGGAGTACGAAAAACTCTAGGGACCCCTATCCTACAACCCTGATACTAGACCTCCAGGCTTTCCTATCAAGGGTCATGTCCTCGGGAACCCGCATTCTAGCCATGTCATGCCTAATTACCTCTCCCCAATACCTCTTAGGCCTCCCTCTGCCTCGCCGAACGCCGACCATCGTCAGCCGTTCACAACTCCTCACCGGGGCATCAGGATTTCTCCTCCGCACATGCCCCAACCACCTCAGCCTCGCTTCTCGCATCTTCTCATCCACCGGGGCCACCCTCACCTTCTCTCGAATAACTTCATTCTTAATCTTATCTAACATAGTGAGCCCGCACATCCACCTGAGCATCCTCATCTCCGCAACCTTCATTCTCTGAACATGCGAGTTCTTTACTGGCCAACACTCCGCCCCATACAATATTGCAGGTCTAACCACAGCTCTATAAAATTTCCCCTTAAGTTTCTGTGGAACTTTCTTGTCACACATGACTAGTGATGCAAGCCTCCACTTTGACCACCCCGCTCCAATACGATGAGTTACGTCCCCGTCAATCTCTCCGTCCCCCTGAATCACCGACCCAAGATATCTGACACTGTCCCTCTTATGACCTGAGATCCAATCATCACGTCCCTGCCTACTTCGCTCGGCTCGGCGCTAAACTTGCACTCCAGGTATTCTGTCTTAGATCTACTTATTTTGAAACCCTTGGACTCAAGAGTCTGTCTCCATACCTCTAACCTTTCAATAACACCGACCCTCGTCTCGTCTATCAAGACTATGTCATCAGCAAATAGCATACACGAAGGCACATTCCCTTGAATATGTCGGGTCAGAGCATCCATCACCAAGGCAAACAAGAGAGGGCTAAGCGCCGATCCTTGATGGAGCCCCATAACCACTGGAAAATGGTCTGAGTCGCCACCCACCGTCCTAACCCTAGTTAATGCTAGCCGCTAGGAACTTTCCACAATTAATACTCCCAAACACTCAATCAAAAGAATAATCAAAACGAAAGTACCAACTACCAACCATTTATCTCATTCATCAAGTTTTGATTTGCTAAGAAGAGATCACAAATCCCTTTAAAAGATAGGCTTCAATTTTCATGATACTACAACAACAATAACAACAACAACAACATATCCAGTAAAATTTCACTACTAGAGACTGGTGAGAGTAGAGTGTACCAGATCTTACCTTTACTTCGAAAGGATAGAAAGGATGTTTCTAGGAGACTTTCGGCTTAACAGAAGAGACAATAATATCAAAAAAGGAAACAAAAGAAAAGGCCTGTAACAACAAAATATGCCATAAAGATAATAACAGCAACATAAGAGACAACAAATAAGTGAAAGGACAATACACAACTATGCAAAACAACAATGTAACGACAACATACACGGCTAACAGACCTAGACAAAACTCTATCAGACTAACCCATACAAAGAGGGAAAAACTCTCGACTATCCCCCAGCCTATAACCCTAATGTTCGACTTCCGCATGTTCCTATCAAGAGCCATGTCCTCGGAAATCTGAAGCCGCATCATGTCCTGCCTAATCACCTTGCCCCAATACTTCTTAGGCCGCCCTCTACCTCTTATCGTACCCGCCAAAGCCAACCTTTCACACCTCCTAACCGGGACATCTATGGTTCTCCTCCGCAGAACTTGTACAATAATACAAAAATGTGAGTTCTGAAAACTCTGATTTCTCTGAAAAAAATAATGAAAAACTGATGCTAATCCTCTGGTCTTTTGATTCATTCCTGTACCGTTTTCCTCCTTTCAAGGAAGAACAAATGCACAAAATAGTATGAGCATTGTCAGACTGCTGCAGAGTCCACATGATAATAAGCATTTAGCTACATCTAAGACCTCATCAGTTTCTATCTCTGCAATAATAGTTACCAACACCAAGCACAAGATCAAGTGATTGGAGCGCTTTACTTTCTTTAATGAACTTACTAGATGCAAATCTAGATTAGTAGAACAGTGAATTCGAACATTGAATAGTTAAAAAGAATACATACAAAAGCAACTGGAACAAAGATATTATGTGTCACGGAAATGTTATATCAACAAATAGCACAGCTATCTTCCAACATTAACAGACCCCAAGTTTTCTGCTTGCGTGTGAGACCCTTTGTTAGTGAGAATTAATGAATCAAGAACAATGCTGTTGACATTCCTCTCGAATTTCAGCTTCTCATACCTAAGATGAATGTTCAATAGCAAAAGTTAAACTTTCTATACAAAATTTAGGTGAGAGAGAAAGGTTTCTTCCTAAACAGCCAAATTGAAGGGAGAATTATCTAGTTCGATATTATACCTTTTTATATGGTCCATTGACATCTGATGGTCATAATCATTAATATCAACGTTTGAACTATAGTCCCTGTGATCATGCCATACCATAAGCCCTGCAAATTTACTTACCACATGTCATCTCCAGTATACGCTTGAGTATGTTAGATTGTAGTCGTTTTACCACAGTTGATATTACAAAGGGAGACAGATACTAAAATATCATGGTCTATTGTTTTACATACCGTTAATCCAAAATTTAGTGACCATCCAAAAAATATTCCAAGGGGCACTCCTACTAAATAATAGCTGCCTAAGTTGACATATGCCACATGTGCCTGCCAACCAGATCCAATAGCTACGCCTGGAAACATTGTAGCAAATAATTAACTACAATACATGGTTTTTCATATATATGTCAGCATCTAATACTTTGAGATGGATTTGACTTTTAAAGAATCTTTACATTATCGACGTAATTTAACCTGTTGTAGTAGGTATCTTACCTTATTTTCTAGGCTACTAATTCTATTGTTATGAAAAGTTATCTCTAGTTATCTTCTAGTACACGATAGCACAAAAATTGTTTTACACAGTCAATATATAAAAGTTAAACTCCTTTAAGATTCCTCACCTGAAAGAACCGGTTGAACGCAATTACAAAGGATTGTGGTTGCCAACAAGAATGCAAATCCACACACCATTTTGATGACAGGAGTACTTGATGTGAATATCATTGAAAGCTTATCAGGAAATGCCATAACTATTGACCAAAATAAAATGCCCAATGATAAAGTGTTCAACAATGCAACTTTCATGGCAAACTTTGCACGGTTTCCATTTCCAGCTCCAAGCTCATTTGCAACACGTACCCTGTATTTATAGAAAAATTTATGGTTACCAGATGAAACTGTCGTATAGTACGATACCCCAATGAAACTTCAGTGGCAGAACCAAAATTTACATATGCTCTTTTCTATTATTAGTAAGCATCCATGTACCAGAAGAGAAAAGAGAAGCACACCATAAGCTAAACTTGATTTACAACAACAACAACAACAACAACTACCCAGTACATTCCCACCAGGTGGGGTCTGGGGAGGGTAATATGTAGACGAGCCTTACCCCTGCCCGAAAGGGCAGAGAGGCTGTTTCCAATCGACCCTCGGCGTGTAGGATAAAAAGAAGAGCTGCATTAAGAAACTTGATTTAAATTAGAAGAAATAAATTCAACTATTTGGTGAACATACCCTGTTGCTGCCAAAAGTCCTAATGGAATCATGGACTCCCACCCGACGATTGTAATACTGGAAAAGAAAGAACATCAACTACTCACAAAATCAAGGACGAAATAGCATTTAGTAGAGCTGAATATACAATAAAAATAAACGAACCAGATAGAGAGTGCATCAACTGCAACCTCAGCATTGTTCATGTGCCCAGACACAGTAACTAGCACTCTAAAATAAATATGCTCCAACCTGAAATATCAAACATTATTATATTTATGTGACTGTGTTTCTGATAACAGAAAGAAACAAGGGACAAGAAACCATACAATAGCATCACCCCAGAAGCCACAGCGAGTTTAAAGAAATGCCAAAGATCAACAAATGCTTGCATAGAGAAACCAGTCCAAGAATGAGTGCACCCACCAAAGGCAATGTAAGCAAGAAATCCCAACACAGAAATCCACCAAGAGAAATCAAGAATGAGGGCAGTCCCAACAATTCCAACTCCCAACTTATATAGAAAAATCCAACTCAAGATCACATGTAGAGCAAATGTTCCCCCAGAAACCCAAGCTATTACAGACGTTTTTAGCTGACACTGCAGGAACCTTAACAAAGTAAACTGAAAAGGGAAGCTCAAGTGCATAGGGATCAGCAGAATTGCCACTTTTCCGGTCAATTTAGCCACTATTTCCGGCTGTCCCAGTAGCTCCAATATAGGTGCAGCATAAACAAAAAGAGGCAATTGTAATATCGAGCTGATAAATAACACGATCCAGGAACGTTGCAAGTATACACCCAACATATGGTATTGCTTTGCCCCATAAGCCTGGCCACACAATGTCTCCAGAGCACTGGCCATTCCCAGCTGAACAATCAGTAATACTTCAATAACATCAACAAAATTTCAACCAAAAAATATATATAAGGAAGCTGATAATTTTCCTCTATATCAGACATGGATTTAAGTTAACTAAACCTCATTATTCATTTCTTATTTTCTCATTTTACAAAAACCAACCATTTCGTGGGTGCTTTCTTTCTTTCGAGTTTAAATTCTATACGCAGGCAATGTAAAAAAAAGGTATTTAAACAATCTGATTACTTATGTAGTTGCAGGTAAAAGGGTAGCTCGATGTACGAAGCATCCAGTTATTATGCAGGGTCCGGGTAAGGGTCGTACCCCATGGGGTTAATGTGAGCAGCCTAGCCTTGTGCAAGCATTAGTGGCTGATTCTACAGCTTGAACCGTTACCTAATAGGTCACACGGAGACAACTTGATCGCTGCTCCAAGGCTCCCATTCACTTTAGTTACAGGTAGATATATCTATTTTGATTAAGCTACACTAATCACATTAGAAATTACAGACTATTAGTGCATATTACTTAAGAATCCTTTTGCTTTTAATCCAAAAAGAATGACAAACCAAGAAGCCGAAAGTAATGGGAATGAAGAAAGTGGTGGCAAGGGAAATGGCGGCGAGGTCACGGTCACCCAAGTGGCCGGCGAAGGATTGACTGATAACTGTGAGAGAAAACATGGCCAATCGGCTGAAAATGGAAGGTCCAGCTATTTCCCATATCTTCTTTGATTCTTGGCATGTTGTTTTGACCAAGTTATCTGCTTTTGATTCTTCTTCTTTTGCTCTGTCTTTTAAGTGTAAAAGGAGCTCATTTCCTGTGGTTGAATTCATTCTTCTAGTGAGTAACAGCATCGCAACGATAATTGTCGAACTAAATGTACGGTAGATCGGAATGTTGAGAAAGACAACAAAGTCGATCCAAATAAATAAAATTAAAAGCCAAGTTGGGAAATTCAACAAAATATAGTCTATTCCAATTTACTCTGTACGAAATTTTAAATAAAACTTTTGTAATTTATGATCCTAGACAAATAAAAAAGATACTTATAGTATTTGTGTGATTATAATTATTTATAAATTTAAAAATAATCATTTTTTTTGGAGCAAACTAAAAAGAAAATAAGTTCAGATAAATTAAAATAAATAGAACAATTAAAAAACTATTAATCAAAATTAACAGATAAACCAGTTAAAATCTTTAGTAAGCTCAACACACAATTATGTTGACTCTCGAACACTCAACCTGCCTCCTAATCCCTTTTTTTTAACCTTATATTCAATATCTGAAATTCGATTATATCCGAATTGGCATCGCATAGGTCCTATTCGGGGGAAGCACCTAATTTTTTACCATATTTGATATTTTTCATCACTTTTTAGTTTTAAGTTTATCTATATAATTTAACTTTATTTTATTTTTTTAATAGGTTTATTTGATAAAATTTAAAAAAATACAAAAAGAGTTATATCTTTAAGAATAGTAGTTTTATTTCCATTTACAAAATAAAAAAGAAAAGTTTCAAAAAATATATAGCTTTATCTTGTTTGAAACAATTCTTAAGTTATAGGTCTAGCCGTAGTAATTTTACCTTAGTTTTATTTATTTTGTAGGAGTAGCATTTTATTTAAGTATTTTCTTTATTCATCTTTTGTTTAAAAAGAACAAAAGAATTAAGAAGAGAACCAAACAAAAATTGACACATTTCAAAGATTCATCTCATCTTTAGTAACAGATTTTGGCGCAATTTCTTACCTGCACACTCCACACACTGACACTCCACACAACTGAGAAATATGCTTTCAACAGTATACCCATATCCTGATTATTCATTCACTCCAAGCAATCACATTGCAACTATAAATACATAAAGGCCTAATTAAGACCTAAAATATCCCTACACCCCTTCAGAGATAGAGAAGTTTTATTTTGTGTCTCACACAATTGATATTAGTTATACGAGATTTCTTTTTGTCTCACAAATTTATGGACCTTAATCTTACATTTTTGGGTCCATAAAAATCTGGGTCCACAAAAATATGAGACAAAAAGGTTACCTCATACAACTAGTGTCAATCGTATGAGACACAAAATAAAATTTTCCTTCAACAATGGACCCCTTTTATTAACCTCAAAAAATAGAAGGTGGTTGGCTTAGCTCATAAGCTGGTAAAACTAGCTTATAAGCACTTTTCAGCTTATTTACGCGTTTATTAAATTTAAAAAACTTATAAGCTAAGTGCTTATGAGTCAAAATTAAGCCAAAAGTCATAAGTTGATCACCCTCAACTAGGGGTGACAAAATGGTTCAAAGAAAATAGTTAACCACCCATATTATCCACTAAAATATGGGTTGGATAATGAACATTTTAAAATCGGATCAAATATGGATAAGAACCATATTATCCATTTAGAAAATGGATAACCAATGGGAGTTCCTTAAGTTAGGGAGACTAAGAATTCTCCCAAAAGTGATCATATACAAGAAGTCATGGATAATATGAATAACATATATTATCTGCCGGTTAACCCATTTTATATCTGTATTAAATATGGGTCGGATCGGATATTTGGTCCGTTTTTTATTGCCTGTTTTCAACCCGAACCATATCCGAACCGACCCGCGCCGTTTGCCACTCCTACCCCCAGCTTATGAAATTTTAACTTATAAGCACTTTAAGTTTGACAAAAATTTTTACTATTTTATCCTTAAAATATTGTGTTTTAGAATAAAACTCCCAGATCCATACTCACTGCCTCAAATATTTTGCCCTATTTAGATTTATTTTTTACTGAAATTGTTTTGTCAATTTATTAATTATTATACTTTATGATTATATGCTTATCTTAAAATAAATTATATTAATCATAAAAATTATCTTATCTAAGCACAATTGTATTTTAAATAAATGTCAAATAGAATAATTTGTATTTTAATTGATCTGAAATCTAAAATTTTAAAGAAATTACGCTCTTATAATTGTAAATGGTTTTAAGGTCATTTAAATCATTTTGACAGATAAAGAGCTTATCAGCAATTTTTTTATCAAATATATATAGCAACTTATTATAGATTCAGCACTTGTACCCAAATACGTAACTACTTATTTATTATATCAATTTCAGCACTTACAAATACTTTTACCTAATGTGTATCAGCTATTTCAAATCAGCTAGTCGGAACGGGCCCATAGCTGCATCTAAAAAAAAGAGCAGGAGCCAAAATCTTGAATGGGGATTTTCCAATAAAGCTCCTTCTTCTTATAAAGATCAAACCGACGCGAGACCAGCAGCTGATGTTCCATATCTCAAACACCCAGCCTCCATCGCCGGTAAGCTTGTATTGGGAAAAAAATTAAATTTACATTTATTTAAGTATTTAAGGATGACACATCACCAAACCATTCAATGAGAGACTGCTAGAACTGTTGAAACGCTCCAACCTCTTTCTACTGTAGAGAGAGAAAGCTTGAGAATATTAGTTCTAATGGCATAAATTCTTCATTTTCAGTGCTTTCATATCAATTTTAATCACAAAAGAACGCATTTCCTCTTATAAACAATTCCCATCAGGTTTTTCAGCTTGATTTATTTTCTTTTGATCCAGATCTTATTTTTAAAAAATTAGGGTTACTATAGCAGCTTCTTCCTCAAGCTGTTGCGTTCTTTTTTTATAACAGCTTCGGTCTTCTCAGCTGTACATGAGTCTCGTTAAAATCAATAGCTCTCAGCCCATAATCTGAATAGTTTCGTCCAAAACCTTTTGTCTGTTAGCAAGAACTGTTACCATCTTCATCAACTTCATATTCTGGCAGTTTGATTGTAAGTTGTCGTAATCATGGCCTCCATGGCCGGCGACCAGTCAGCTCTAATGGCTGGTCAGCCCTCTCAATCGACTTCGCCTATCCCTACCAACACCCATACAATACCCAAGCCTTTAAACTATTCAAATATTTTAAAGCCAGAAACAATCAATCCTCCGGCACAGGGTCTTTGTAATGTCGAGACTATCCCGATGTGCCGACCTGTTTTAGTACAGGGACAACCAATGGTACCTTTCTCTGAAGCCGAAGTTGATCGCATGAACAAGCTTGAAAATTTACATTATGCTGTTATGTGTAAATTTTCATATGCTTGGCCTGAGCTAAATGAACTTCGTCGAATTCTACCGATTCAATGTGGAATTAAAGGTGAGTGTACTATTGATCATCTTCGGGATAAACATGTTTTGATTAGATTGACGTTATGGCAAGATTTTGTGGCTTTCTCATCAAAAAGAGTTTATTACATCAATGACAGGGCATGGAATGTATACCAATTGAGAACTTTGATATATGATTCTAAATTCAAAGTCGATGAGGAAAGTCCTAAAGTTATGGCCTGGATTTCTTTCCACTGCCAACTTATTTCGCAAAAGAATGTCTGTTTTCTTTGGCCTATGCTGTGGGAAAGCCAATTCATCTTGATTTGGCTACTATTAATAAGACAAGACCAAGTTGTGCTCGAGTTAAGGTGTTAGTAGATTTATTATCTGATTTTCCTAAAAAGGTTCGCATGGATATTGTGAATGAGACAACAGGGGAAGTGAGGACTGAGTGGGTGACGATCAAATACGATTACCTACCAAAATACTTCAAGGAATGTAGGTTACAGGGACATGACATCTTTGAATGCTAGAGAATTAATCCGGAGTTAAGAGAAAAGAAAAATGTCCATCAAGAAGAAAGTGTTGAAACTGTGCAACAACGCCATCAAAAACCTGCAAAACATAATACTCCCATAATGACACTCACCGGCTGCAAGGTGGTTGGTAATGTAGGCCCTCAATGGAAGGAAGTCCGCGACAATAGGTTTCTGAACAAAGGAAAACAAAATGAATCCTATGCTGCACAAGGTACAGAAATAGATCTTGCTAACAATTCCAATGTCAAAAAACAAATCCCTACTACCAACAAATTCGCAGTTCTACAAAAGGAAAATGATTGAGGATAATATGGGTAACCAACATGCAGGTGTAGAGGAATCTCCAATTCAAAAAACCACAAGCAACAATGATATTTTGCAAAACAACTCCACAACAGATTTGGAAAATGTTTTGCATGAACAGCCAACCTACACTCAACTAAAGAAACTAAACCATGCAGACCCACTTTCAATCATACAGCAAAAACAAATCTTGAACAGAATGGAGAGTCAAGCAGATTGTGTACAACAACAGGTGGGAGAAGAGCAGCGCCTTCACAATTTCTCAACTGCCCAATGGGTTCAGGAGATTTTCAAAAATAATGCAGTTCAAGTCAATACTTTATGTCAAGACATTCATTCACAAGGCACCAAAGATGACCAACAATTAGCAAATAACAAAGAAAATGAATTTGTTCAAGATCCTGACTTTGACAAATTCAAGGCCAATGAAAAAGAAAAATGGGTAGCAGGGAAATTATGGCTCAACCAAACAGAGGAATTCTTAGAAGACGGTCAGATTCCAGATACGATGCAAAGTGATGATGAAATAGGTGGAATGAAGTGGAAAATGAGGACTAAAGGGTTAATGATCATGTCAATGCAAATGTCTAATCATATCTGAAAACGCAAATACAGTAGCAAAGATACAACAGAGGGAAACATTGATATCATAGATCCAGGAGGGAATTTGCATCGTGTACGCACCAATGATCATGAAGAAATTGCTGCTTAAGTTTCTAAACAGGAAAAAAATGATATCCTTACCAATCAGTCATATGAAGTTGTCATAACAAAAGAACCAATGGAAACTCATGATCTAACTGCCCATGCAAATCTTAGAGATACAGACATGGATGAGGAATCCACTGCAAAAAATTTCCTTAATAAGCATAGGGATTTGTCACCAAGGCATATTGAACCTGTCAAATCTCTATCAAAAGGAAAAAAGAAACAGTCAAAAGAGACTTCAACTGCACATGTCAGTGGAGTACAAACAAGGAGTACATTGTCCAAACCCAAAAACATTTAATGAATGCCATTATATGGAATGTGCGGTCAGTAAACACAATGCAAGCATTTGAAAGGCTGATTACAATGCATAAAAAACATCACTTTCAGTTCATAGGACTCATTGAGCCTATGCAGCAGTCTCACAAAATGGAGAGGTATAAAGCAAGAATTGGACTGGAACATGCTGTGGGGAATGTGTCTAACAAGATTTGGGCTTTTATTGATGAAATGTATACAATCTCTATTCTACATATCATGACTCAACAGCTGTCTTTAAGATTCATTCACTCTGAATCTCATGCTGAGTTCATCTTTACACTAGTCTATGCCAAATGTGATCGCATAGAAATAATTGATCTATGGGATTCTTTGTATACAATGGCATCAGATATATCAGTTCCATGGCTAGTGGGAGGTGACTTTAATGTGATCTGGGATGAGGAAGAGAAGTATGGAGGCTTACCAGTTTCTATCATTGAAGTAGATGACTTAGACACTGCATAAACACCTGCAATTTGTCAGATTTGGGTTTTAAAGGAAGCATTTTTACATGGTAGAACGGAAGATCAGAAGAGGACTGTATACTTAAAAGACTGGATAGATGTTTAGGCAATGACGAATTGCAACAGAAATTTCCTGGATTGGAGGTAACTCACCTGTCCAAAATCGGCTCAGCTCATTGCATGATGCTGCTGAAATGTGATTTAAAAACTACCCCAATTAAGAAGTCATTCAGATTTCTTAATTTCTGGGCAAAGCATGATACTTTCAAAGATGTAGTGAAGGAGAATAGGAATGCTGATTTCAGTGCTAACCCTTTCTGCATTTTTAACTACAAGTTAAAGAAGCTTAAACATGCTCTATCTACCTGGAGCAGAGCTACATATGGTGACTTTTTCCCGAAGATTGAAAGTCTTGAGGAGGTGTTAATGATTCATGAAGAAGTTAATCCCACTCAGATAAATAGACAGAGATTACGAATGGTCCAATATGAAATGCTTAAAAATCTTGCATTAGAAGAACAATTTTTGAGACAAAAAGCATGCATGTTATGGTTCAAAGATGGAGATAGAAACACTAAATTTTTCCATGCTCAAGTTAATGGGAGAAGGAAGAGACTGAAATTATCAAGGATCCAGAATAGTATTGGTAACTGGATTGAAGAAGATCACTTAATAGCGGAAGAAGAAATACAATTTTACAAGGATCTATTTACTGAGACTTCATCTCCTAATACTTTTCATATTCTAAATCATGTACCTTCAATGGTAGATAATAATCACCGTGAAAGATTGATGGCTTTGCCTACTAACGAGGAAGTGAAGAAAGCTGTTATGGGGCTAAATGGGGATTCAGCAGGTGGACCAGATGGATTCACTGGAGCCTTTTACCAATCATGCTGGGAATCATTGAAGAAGTTGTAGTCGGCATGGTCAAGTCTTTCTTCTGCGGTCACCAGCTGCCAAAGAGTGTGACGCATACAAACTTGGTTTTATTACCAAAGAAAAAAGAAGTCACTACCTTTGCAGACATGAGACCAATCAGTCTTAGCAACTTTGTTAACAAGATCTTCTCGAGGGTCATTCATGAAAGGTTGGTAGAATTGTTACCAAACATAATCTAAGAGGAACAGGCAGGTTTTGTGAAGGGAAGAAGCATCGTTGAGAATGTTCTGTTAACTCAAGAAATCATTAAGGATATCAGAGTAAGAACAAAAGCAGGTCCAAACGTTGTGATTAAGCTAGACATGTCAAAAGCTTATGATAGGTTATCATAGCTATTCCTGACTAAAATTCTAAGGAAGATGGGATTTCCTGAAGATTTCATTGGCTTGATATTTGATTTGATTGGGAATAATTGGTACTCTATTCTTATAAATGGTCAGCCAAATGGTTTTTTCAAATATTCTAGGGGAGTTAAGCAGGGAGACCCTCTTTCACCAACTCTATTCATTCTAGCAGCAGAAGCACTGTCTCGAGGATTGAACTCACTGCATACTAACCTGGATTTCCATGGATTTAGACTTCCAAAATGGAGTCCAAAAATAAACTATCTGGCATATGCGGATGATACAATCATTTTCTGTTCATCGGATTCAACTTCATTGAAACTTGTGATGGAGGTTATAAAAGCTTATGAATCATCATTTGGTCAACTGGTGAATAAAACCAAATCAACTATATATCTGCATCATTCAACGAATAATGAGGTGATTAACAAGGTGGAAAGGATTACTGGTATAGGAAAATAATGTTTCCCTATGACCTATCTAGGATGTCCTATTTTTTATGCCAGAAGAAAGAGTGATTATTACCTGGGGTTAATTACAAAGGTCATGGACAAACGGCCATCATGGAAAGGCAAACTCCTATCTGTAGGAGGCAGGGCGGTATTGATTGCAAATGTCATACAGAGTATCCCAATTCATTTGTTGTCAGCAGTTAACCCAATAATCTATGTGATCAACAAATTACATAGCATTTTTGCCAAATTTTTCTGGAGCAGTAATGTGGGAGGAAGTTCAAGACATTGGTCATCATGGACTAACCTGTGTATGCCGCATGAGGAAGGGGGGGATAGGTTTCAGATCTCTGCATGATGTATCAAAGGCATTGTTCTGCAAATTATGGTGGAATTTTAGGACAAAACCCATCTTATGGAGTGCATTTATGGGTCAAAAGTATTGCAAGAAATTAAATCCTGTAATTGTTCCATGGAAGGGTGGATCCCACGTATGGAAAAAATGCTTGAATGCAGGGATCTCATTGAGCGTCAAATATACTAGAAATTGAGAATGGGATCGGCTCAATTCTGGTTTGACAATTGGACCGAGATGGGAGCTTTATATTTCATAGTGCCTACACAGTTGGTAATTGATGAAGACATTCACAATGTCAATGATATGGTTGAAAATGGTATGTGGAATTTGGAAAAATAATTTCAAACTCTACCTGAAGATTTGGCAAACCACATTGTGCAGAATATTAGACCCCCAAATGAAGGTGTAGAGTTAGATACACCTTTCTGGATGCTGGAAACAAAGGGACATTTTTCAGTGAAATCTGCATGGGATTACCAGCGAACAAGAGACAGTCCAAGGTTAGCTTTCAAGATGATATGGGTCAAAGGCTTACCATTCAAGATATCATTTTTCATGTGGAGGATGTGGAAAGCAAAACTGCCACTTGATGATTTCTTGCGCAAGATAGGATACTCCATGGCATCAAAATATTTGTGCTGTGCTAATCCAAAGGAGAAGTCTCTAGTTCATTTTTTCTTCACATCCAATGCAGCTACGAAAGTTTGGAGTTACTTCCTGAGGAGAGCAGGAATTGCATTAGAAGGGTTATCTTTACAACAAGCAATTACAAAGTGCTGGACGGCACCAGTTGTTGCTAAACTGAAGCCAATCATGCAAGCTTTACCAGCATGCATCGTATGGGCGTTATGGAAGAGAAGAAACAGTTTGAAATATGGAGAAGTAGTTTCAATAAGTAGAGTTATTTATCAAGTGTCATCTACACTACAAGCTTTAATCCAACTGAAAAAGCCAGGACTACAGGTGCCTCACAAATGGCTGGACATGCTGACAATGATGGAGCAATACACACCTAGACTGAAATATGATAAAGTCTTATGGGAATTTCCTCCAAGAGGTTGGATCAAAGTCAATACTGATGGAGCATGCAGAGGGAACCCAGGCAGGAGCTCAACTGGTTTTTGTTTAAGAGAGGAGATAGGTGATTTGATATATGCAGAAGGAAGAGGAATTAAGGAGGGTTCTAACAATGAAGCTGAGGCAACCACAATAGTAGAGGCTATGAGAATGTGTAAAACAATGAACCTCAACAATATATGGCTTCAGACATATTCAATGTTGCTTAACAAGATCATAGATGGACAATGGAAACCACACTGGAATATTATCGATGCCGTGGAGGAAATCAACACACTCAAAATGGGGTGTAATTTCAAGATATCTAACATTTTCAGAGAGGGGAACAAACTAGCAGACCACCTTGCAAATTATGCACTTGACAGTGGCAACATAGAAAGTTATGATTTCTGGGAACTTGATTCGATGAGCAGAAGGTTGGTTATGAGGATAAGCTTCAATGTCCAAATCTGAGAATAACTGTTGCAAGAAATTAGCGAAGGATACGGACAACTCGATCACAAGAAAAAATGGAGATATCTTTTTTCATTAACATTTGTTTCCTTTTGTGCAGGTTCAATAAAGGAGAAAACTCTCGGATTCTATTTTGATGAGTCTCTCATATGTAGAGATGGAGTTACAATGAAAATTGTTTCTACCTTTTATACATGGAACAGAGTAGCACGCCTAACTTCTTTAGCCACTCTAAAGAACGGTCTCTCAAGCTGCAATATGTGTCTTGGAGTGATTAATGGTTTATTTAATCACTACGGTAAGACAAGCAGCAGTCAACATGGATGAAATCGCAGCAGTCAGCATGGTCTTTAATGCAGGCATGCTTCAATATTAATTATAATTTCCATGGGAATCAGCAGTGACACCATACCTTTTGGAATTCAAATTTGACTTTCTGTCACAAGGTTCCAACTAGTTGGAAGATGCATTCGGTTTGTCAACAGTTATCTGAACTCGCATGCTGTCTCGCATGCTGTCTGCACGCATCAAGCTCGATGGACAGCTTTCATGTGAAGCTTGGTTAAGTGACCAGGCAACATGTTTTAACGGTAACACAAACGATTGTTTATTCATTGATGCTGGGGCACGAGTAAAGGAGCTGGATTTTGGAAATCGCAACAGTCAGCATCGAGAATCGTAGCAGGCAGCATGCTTTAATGCAGGCATGCTTCAGTATTAAATATAACAGCAGTGACACCATACCTTTTGGAATTCAAATTTGACTTTCTGTCATAATGTTCCAACTTGTTGGAAGATGCATTCGGATGATTTGTTAGCAGTTATCTGAACTCGCATGCTATCTCGCATGCTGTCTGCACGCAGCAAGCTCTATGGACAGCTCTCATGTGAAGCTTGGTCAAGTGCCCAGGCAGCATATTTTAACGGTAACACAAACTATTGTGTATTCATTGATGCTGGGGCACGAGTAAAGGAGCTGGATTTTTGGAAATCACAGCAGTCAGCATGGAAAATCGCAGCAGGCAGCATGCTTTAATGCAGACATGCTTAAGTATTAAATATAATTTCCATGGGAATCAGCACTGACACCATACCTTTTGGAATTCAAATTTCTTTGTGTCACAATGTTCCAACTGGTTGGAAGATGCATTCTGATGATTTGAAGTGCTGTTAAAAACAGTGTTTCAATATCAATTTCACAAACAACAACGTCCAACATCTGTATTGGATGTCAAGCTTTTTCGTATCGCATGCTGTCTGCACATAGCAAGCTTGCTGGACTCTCATTCCAAAGTGAAGCTTGGTCAAGTGCCCAGGAAGCATGCTTTAACGCGTGGGAATCTTGCTAGTTTGAAGCAGTCCTACTCGCTGCTTCTTTAGGGAATCCTATCTCGTCGCAGCCGCGTTATATTGCGATGCCACTTATTACGACCTCTATGGGTGGTGTTAGCACATTTTTCTCATTCCCTTGAGGAAGGAAATGTGACATTGCACGGACATGACGACAAGCTATGAACCTAATGCCATTTAAGTTGATGGGTATCACATTTTCTATTATAGTTTGCAATTTATGATATAAAATGTAACTGTCAAATTTTAGTCCTTCGTGTCTTTCGGGCCTTGTAATTTATTTTATTCTATTTCTTTAATAATATAAAATCTAGCCCTAGGCGCTTGCCTAGTGGATTGCCAAAAAAAAAAAGGATGACACGTCATGACATGAAGGTTGGTCAGGGAATGATGATTAGCAAAGAGGTACGAGTTGTAACAAATACGAACACTGGCACGAACAAAGGTACAAGCAGAGATACGAGCATAGGCACGAGCAGAGGCATGAGTAGACTCAATGCTTGTATCTAATTAAATCCAATAATTCAGGAGAATGAACCTGATAGTACAAGGAAGAACAAATACAATATTTAATGAGCATTAAATACTAAAAACGTTAGAAAATTTGTATTAAATACAATGATTATGTGACATAACATTTAATGTCTTTAATTTTCTATAATGACCTTATTATAAAAAAGACAAAATGCGTATCTTCAAGATAGCTATAAAAGGGAGAGAATTTATCAATTGTGGGGACACGAATATTATCTGAATACACTTGTTTACTATTTCATTATTGGGAAATCATTCTTCTTTATTTATTTCATTATCAGTAACCCAAGTTCTTCTAAAATTATCGCTTTAATCGAAATTCTATTTTTTTGGTCAAACAAATTGGATTCCATTGACGAGAAACTGATAATCTATTCTTTTTAGCTTAACTTTCCTTGTTGCATCAACCATGTCGAACAATAACAACAACATTCAAGGAAACGAAGGACACCAACAATTTAACGAAAATTTATAGGATAATCACCCCGGTCCCTTCTCCACAAAGTTCTCTTTGACGGTCTCGAGAGGGTACTCCTGATGGATCTCATTCGAATGGAAACACTCGATTTTAAAATGTTGAAGCTATCGATGAAGCTTTGCAAAAATTAATTGCTGCATAGGTTAATAAAGCTCTTGAAGCTTTTGCTAGTCAATTACCTGGTGCACCACTCATACCCCCTCCAAATCACAACACTTTGGAGAATCCTCGTCTGGGCTTGTTAATTCAGGAAGTGGTGGAACCCCCAATTAATCAGAAGAAGGAATACCATGTAAGTTAGTCAATTTAGATTATAAAATATAGTACTAACATTGGAGAAACAGCTCAAAGAGAAAACTGACCGCACATAGCAAATACCTGGGGTACCGCCTTTAATCAAAGGGATAGACACGGATAAATATTCACAGTAACCCTGGAAGCCAAGTGCTGCTCCCCTCCGTATTCCAAAAAAATTAAAAATGCTTGATATTCCAAAATACAATGGAACAACTGATCCATGAGAGCATGTGACTGCATTCACAACAGGCATTAAAGGCAATGACTTGACCATATAGGAGATTAAATCAGTATTAATCAAGAAATTCGGTGAAGCACTCAATAAGGGTGCATTAACATGGTATTCTCTTTTATCCGAAAATTCTATAAATTCTTTTGTTGAGCTTGCAGATTCTTTTATTAAAGCACATTCGGGAGCTCAGAATGTCGAAAAAAGAATGGGGGATATTTTCAAAATCAAGAAAGGGGACTCAGAATTGATCAGAGAGTTCGTAGACATGTTCTAGCGTGAAAGAATGACATTACCACGTGTGCCTGAAAATTGGGAAACTATAACATTCACAAGTAACTTGAATGAAAAAAGCTCAGAAGCTACGAGACGAGTCAGGGAGAATCTTTATAAATTCCTAGCAACAACATGGAATGACGTTTATAACAGGCATAGCACGAAGCTGAGGACTGAATAAGATATTATCTCACGATATCAAAAAGAAGAAAAGATAAGGGAGAGACAGGCAGAAACCAAAAAAAGATCCGATAAAAACATATATGAACCATACATGGGACCTGCGGGGAAGAGACTCACGGTAAAAATAGGATAATCAGAGGTACGACCATATATCAAGGAATAGAGAATCGGGCTCGTCATCAAGATTAGGGAATGATAGAAATACACGTGAATCTCGAGATGATGATAGAAACTTAAAGGCGAGGTTTGGCATAATTTCAATGTAAGCACTTATGAACTCGTAGCTGTTTTGAGAAGCATGGGTGACAAGGTACAATGGCCAAAAAAATAGATCGAATCCAAACAGGCGCAACCCTGATCATTGGTGCGAATTTCATAATGATCACGGGCATACTATAGCTGACTGTAGGTTTTTACAGAGTGAAGTTGATCATTTATTAAGATAGAGGTATCTCACTAGGTTATTCAGTGAGAAAGGTAAGCAAGCATACATGAAGAATAGGCAAGAGCCTTCTAAATCACCATCTCCAAAAAGGACTGTCAATATTGTATGTGGGGATGAATACATCAATGATGTGGCGACACCGCAACTTATAGGATTTCCAAAATCACAATTACTCAAGGAAAACGGATGCGCTATGTTTTAGAAGAGGAAAGCATTACATTTGATAATGCAGATGCAGATGGCATACTATCTCCTCATAACAATGCACTGGTAGTATCTTTACTTGTACATGCTACTAATGTAAAACGAGTTTTGATTGATCCAGGTAGTTCCGTGAACATTATGTTGCTAATAGTATTACATGAGATGCAAGCTGAAGATAGATTAATACCAATGGCGCATACCTTATCTGAATTTGACAATTCCAGTGTTATCACGAAAGGAGAGGTAATACTCAATACATTCGCAGAAGGAGTTGTCAAAGACACAAAATTCCAAGTAGAAGATATAGAGATGGCTTACAATATGATCCTTGGGAGACCATGGATTCACGAAATGGATGCTATTCCATCAATCTTGCATCAAGTTATTAAATTTTCATCACCACGTGGAATATGTCAAATCCGTGGAGATCAACATACATCCAAGAATATTAACTCTGTAATAGATGTAAGTACGAAAAACGAAAAAATAGCAATCACAGAAGCTAGTTGAGGACACCAAAACATAAACCTCAACTGAACAAGGACAAACAGATGTGGACTCAAGGCCCAATATTATTCAAGAACTAGAGGAAAATGAAAATATCAAAACAACAATTAAAGAGTTGGAGGCTGTAGTGTTATTCACATAATGGCCTGACAAGAAAGCCTACATAGGGGCCAATCTAAGCCAAGACATGAAAGGTAAGGTAATTAAACTTTTGAAAGATAACATAGACTGTTTTGCTTGGTCCCACTCTAATATGATAGGAATACCACAGTAAGTAATGACTCACAAATTAAATGAAGATCCATCATATCCTCCTGTCAAACAAATGAAAAGAAAGCAAGGAACTTTCAAAAATCAGGTAATTTAGGAAGAACTTCAAAATTATTAAATATTGGGTCTATCCATGAGGTAAAGTATCATAATTGTTTAGCCAATACTGTTGTAGTACCAAAGAAGAACGGTAAGTGGTGAGTTTGTGTATATTACACAGATCTTAACGAGGCTTGTCCTAAAGATTCTTTTCCACTACCACATATAGATCAACTAATTGATGCTACTGCAAGGAATGAACTATTAAGTGTTTTAGATGCGTATTCAGGTAATAATCAGATGAAAATGGATCAGGAAGATGAGGAAAAAACTTCATTCATAACAGACAAGGGGACTTGTTGTTATAAAGTAATGCCTTTTGGTCTTAAAAATGCTGGAGCAACATATCAAAGGCTAGTGACTAAAATATTTCAAGAACATCTGGGGAAAACTATGGAAGTCTATGTAGACGATAGCTCATTAAAACTCAGCATTCAAAAGATCATATATAACACATGTCTGATACGTTTTACATTTTGTGCACATTTGATATGAAATTAAATCTGGAGAAATGTGCATTTGGTGTTGCATCAGGTAAGTTTTGGGCTTTCTTATTTCTAACTGTGGTATTGAAGTCAATCCCGCACGGATTAAGGCCATTGAAGAGATCCCTGATGTGCTTTCAAGTAAAAAAGAAGTGCAATGATTTACAAGAAGAATTGCAGCCTTGGGAAGATTCATTGTTAAATCATCAGAAAATTGCTTCAGATTCTTTTGATCTCTTAAAAAGCAAGATCATTTTGAAAGGAATGAGGAATGTTATCAAGCACTCTAAAATTCAAAGACATACTTGTCAAATCCACCATTCTCGTGAACCCAAAGGCTGGAGAAAGATTGTTCATCTACCTTGTTGTTTCTGAGGTAGCGCTAAGTGTTGTATTAGTCCGTGAAGACCAAGGTATGCAATCTCCGATTTATTATGTTAGCAAATCTTTATTAGATACAGAAACGCAATATACTCAATTAGAAAAGCTTGCACTTGTATTAATCATGGCATCTAGAAAATTAAGACCTTATTTTTAATGCCATTCTATTGCCGTAGTAACTGCTTTTTCACTATGCAATATTCTACATAAGAATGAGTTACCAGGAAGGTTAGCTAAGTGGGCTGTAAAGGTAAGCGAATATGATATCACATACCAACCTAGAACTGCTATAAAATCTCAAGTGTTAGCTGATTTCGTGGCTGATTTTACCCAAAGGATGCAATTAGAAGCAAAAAAAGAGTTTCGGGTGTTTAATGGAGCTAATCCAGGAACTTGTACCTTATTTACTAACGGTTCATCTAACGTATAAGGTGCATGTTTAGGTATTGTTTTGGTAGCACCTGCAGGTGAAACCATTCGGTAAGCTATTAAATGTCATTTCTTGACTAACCATGAGGCAGAGTAAGAGGCTACAATTGCAGGTTTAAAACAGGCATGAGAGCTTTGCATAAATCAGATTATAATCAAAAGTGATTCACAGTTCATAGTTAATCAAATGTTGGGGACTTATACGGCCAGGGAAGCAAGGATGCATCAATACTTAAAAGAGGTATGGGAGTTGATAAAACAATATCAAATATGGAAAGTTACGCAAATACCAAGGAATGAAATTGTTGAAGCAGATGCCCTAGCTAACCTCGCGTTTGTGGAAGATGTGGTATGCGATATAAATGCTTAATTATTCATCTATTCCATTCAGTTCTCGGCCTCGATAAAAATAAGGTAAATTTTAATAACTTAACTTAGGATTAGAGGAACGAGATTGTTGCTTTTTTGTATATGGAACCGTCCGTGAATATACGAAAAAAGCTCATGCGCTTCAAAAAAAGGCAGCTTGGTATTGTTTAAAGCAAGGCAATCCTTACTGAAGAATGTTCGGTGGTCCCTTAGCAAGATGTCTCGGACCTTTCAAACAGAATACGTAATGAGAGAAATATATGAGGGACACTGTGGGAATCACACAGGAGGAAGGTCATTGGTAAGAACCCTAATCAGAGTAGGTTATTATTGGCCTAAAATGGAAGAAGAAGCGGAAAGTTTTGTGGAAAATGTGATAAATGCCAAAGGTAAGGTAATAGTATGCATAGACCTGCAGAGTTACTACATCCGGTCATTGCACCATAGCCATTTATGAAGTGGGAGATGGATATCGTGGATCCACTACAACAAGCGAAAGGACAGGTAAAATTTGTGCTCGCACTCACGGATTATATTACTAAATGGGTGGAGGCAGGAGCATTCAAACAGGTGTGAGAAAAGGAAGTTAAAGATTTTATTTGGCGGAAATATTATATGTCGGTTCTGTGTACCAAAGGAAATCGTGTGTGATAACGGCCATCAGTTTATAGGCGCTCAAATCACAGAGTTCTTTCAAAGTTGGCAAATCAAAAGGATTACATCTACACCTTATCATCCCGTGGGTAATGGGCAAGAGGAGTCAACAAACAAAGTCATTGTCAACACTTTAAAGAAGCATTTAGAGGAATCCAAAGGCAATTGGCAAGAAGTGTTACCTGGTGTTTTATGGAGATATCACACAACTACAAAATCAAGTACATGAGAAACACCATTTTCATTGGTTTATGGAGCTGAAGCTTTGATTCCAATTGAGATAGGAGAGTTGAGTACAAGACTCACATATGCATCAAAGAGTCTAATGATGAAGAAATGCGGGTAAATCTTGGTTTACTTGAAGGAAGAAGAGAAGTTGCACTAATAATAATGACAGCTCCGAAGCAGGTCATAGAACAATACTATAACCGAAGAGCACGCCTTAGGTTCTTCAAAATTGGGGACTTCGTGTTCAAAAAGGTTTTTCAATCTACAAAGGAATTTAATGCATGAAAATTAAGTCCAACACTGGAAGGACCATATAAAATTCATGATATTGAAGGAAAAGGAGCATACAAGCTGGAAACAATGGATGGCAAGATACTACCTTCACATTGGAATGTTGTTCATATGAAGAAATACTATTTCTAAGGAATACCCACGGTCAGGTATCCATATTTTTTAATTTGATTTTTGATTTGTTAAAATTTACTAACGATTTTAGATGCTAGGAAAAAAGCTAACCCATACTAAATGATTGGTCATGACTTGAAGGAACATGGAATGAATTAAACGTCCTGGCCTAGGGTTACAATTATTGTGATAGAAATTCAAACAGATTAAGCATTCTGCATCTATAATTGTACCTTTGAGTCCCGTATGTTTTTCCTTTTCAGGAAAAGGACCAAATGAGTGGAACAATCAAGTGCTCGAGGCTTCATACTTCAATGCTCAAACACTTGGGGGACTATATAATATGCATAGGTAGGAATATAAAGAAGGCAATGAAGATTGGGAAATAATCAAAGATCAAGCCTGAAACATTCACTCACTGAATGAGTCAAGTGCAGAGCAAAGTCACGAGCTAAGGCCAAAGGAAAACCTTATCATAGTTAGGGTGAAGGCAATGTACTGAAAAGGTTTATAAATAAAAACCTCGTGTTTATTGTTATCCTTTTAATATCAGTTACAAGTAAAACAGTTACGAGTATCTTTTTAAAATTTGTTACAAGAAAAACAGTTACGAGAAAGCTATAAATGTAATTCAGATACGCGTAAAGTGTTATCCAAAACTAGATAAAGTTCAAACAAAAACTTGTCAAAGTTATTTCAAAGAAACATCTGTATTCCTATTTCTTTCATTGTATGTTAACACCATTATGAAGTTGAGACGTCTTCTTCATTAAGCGTCGAATATAAAAGGGCCATCTTATATAAAACTCATGATTAATTTGAATATTCATGAAGTTAATAGAAGCATTTTCTTTAAGAATAAAAAATACAAATTTTCTTTAAGTCCTTAAAAATAAAGGCAAGAATAAATAAAATGGAAGTTCAACGAAGAAATTTCTTAATATTAAAGAGATTAAACTAAGTATGAACTTAGTCTTCAAATTGTTTATACATGTCGCCCCATAAAAGGTCTGGGACTTGAGTTTCCAAAACAAACCCTTAAATGAGAGTGAGGTTTTGATTACAATTGTTCAAAAAAAAAAACAACAGAAAGAAATTTAAACAACTTAAACTTATCATTAGGAAGATAAAGAAACTGAAGTAGATACATCGATAGCAACGGGCTCAGCTTGGCTTACAGCAGCGAGCTCAACATGGCTTGATGGAGTAGGGATACCCGTATCAATTTCAACATTTTCAAAAGCTTCAGCTAGGGGGGGAGAAAGAACTTGGTTCCGTTGAGTTTTTTCAATAGTTTCTTTAATCTTGGCTAACTCAGATTCCAAGTCAAAATTCTCCCGGCAAGCTTCAACGAGGGTATCATGGCGAGAATTTAGGAACGCCCAACTCACTTCAACGGTTGAATCATCCTCAAGGATTTCATAATCTCTTTCCCAATCAGCAATTTCATTCTTTTAACTTTTTATATTCAACTAAAGTAGACGTGTAAGAAGCTTGAAGAGATGCATGGGAGCTTTCTAAGGCGCAAACCTTACTAGTAGAAGCTCTAAGGTATTCTTGGGCTTGGGTTAAATTCTGCACGAGCTCACTAGCATAAGCCTCTTTTTCACCCAACAGAGCCTTCAATTTTATAATCTATTCACTTGCTTTGGACAACTGCTCGGAAAAAGAAGTTTCTAGACAAGCCTTTTCTTTCTCTGCTTGACTTGAGCAAGTCCTTGCAACTGCCAGTTCCATAGTCAAGGCCCGTACCTGCTGTTCCAAGTAGTATTACTTTCTTCTATGTAATCCATGTCAATCCTAAGACTTTCATACTATTCCTTCCAATTGTATGCCTCTAGCTAAGAATCATGCACTAATTGCTCTGAGTGGGTACTCCTCCTCATCAACTCTGTACCGGCGAGATTGGTCTAAAAAAGGAAAGGAAATGAGAATCGTAAAAATAGAAAAATGACAAAGTAAAAAGTTTAAAAAGAAAAGAGAGAATACCTTTAAGGAAGCATGCACAATGTCATTCATCAATGTCAAGGAACTATGGCTCTCTAGCATAGCTTTTTCAATTGGTCCAATTAAGAGCTTTAGCCACGTATCTGCTTGACCTGATTTCCTTAAAAGAGTACCCCGAACGGGGACTTCTATAATCACTTGCCTCATGGCACCACTTCCACTTGAGGAACCAAACTCGCATGGTGAGAAAGTGGAGGGGTAATTATCAAAGGGGGAACAATAGAAGTAGTGAAGATAGCATCCTCAGGAGGAGTGGGAACAACTGATACCGGTAAAGAAGAAGTTACATACACGGGAGTATAAAAGGAAGCAGGGGTGCTTCATCATAAACCGGGCCTAGGCTTTCACTACCAAACCCTCTAATAAGAAGTTGCTCAATGGAGTCATGAGCAGCAACATGAGCAATATCGTCGTCAGGAATTACAACCAGGACCTTAATAGATATGATAAGAGGAAGGGAATGGAGAGAAGATGCTGCCGCTTCATCATTGGAGATGATGCGTCTACGAGCCCGTGGCCTTGTTACCAAGGAGCCCCCATCTTCTTCATCTTCAGAATCTTGGTCATCAATGCCTTTTCTTTTTAATGAGGAACTCAAGATTATTTCTTGAGCCCTTTCCAAAGATATGGAAAGCCACGGCCTCCTCAGTAGTAACTCCTCGACCAGCAAATCCTGATAAAAAGAAGGATTGAAATAAGTACAGAAGAAAAAAGTAACAATATAAAAAATAAAGAAAAATAAAAGCTCTCACCATGAGTTTTTACTTTCCACCCAAATCTTTGAGAAAGGATTTTCCAAGACCTACCATCCATTGGAGCAATATCCAAAAGATTTTCTATCCAATCATGAAGACTGGAAACATCTTCCACAACTCCCATGGTTGTTGGAAAAAAAAAAGTAAAATTAGAAAAACAATAATTGGAGAAAAAGGTATGAGAGAGTTGAAGACATACGTGCAAAATTCTACTTCTCAAGGAAGGGAATATTCCTTCGCTTACTAAACCAATAGTGGGGGCAGCAACAAATCGACCATACCAACCACGATCTCTATCATCTTCAGGGCTAACTAAAACTCTTTTACACCTAGCTACTAGTGTAAAAATACCATTGCGGAAAAACGTAGGGGAGTGAAGATGAATTAGATAAGAGAAAGTGAAAGGCACCTTGGCTAAATTGGTCAAAAGCCTCAAACTGGCAACAACCCTCCATATTATTGGCGAATTTGACCTAAGCAAACCTCGAAGAAACGACAAAACTCGAGAATAACAGGAACAATAGCAGGTTTGAATCCTAAAGTAAATGGGCGCGTATAGACAAAGAAAAATCCAGTTAAGTATGAAGTAATTCTCTTATTCGGGTTAGGAATAATGATAGGCAAGTCATGACTCCAATGGAAGTATCTATGAACTAAAAAAATGAAGCCTTCCACAATCTGAGTGGGTAAATGGTGGCACGATCTGAAGAAGATACTTGATTTCTAAGAGACTCTCTATAGTTATAAAAAGATAGTTCAGGAATTATCTCCTCTACTATAGGTTCACGAAGAGGTTCAGAAGAATCTTTACCCCTACAAGAAGATCTTTGGGAGAGACAACATCTAGTTCTAAAAGAGGGTCCAGAACTAGGTGAAGGAATAAATGAACCCCGTAGGGATGAAGATCCTAAATTATGGAGTTTACCTCCTCTTCTGCTCCTATTGGGGGAGTTGGGGAAGTTATCGACTATGGGGACCCTTCTAGGGTTAAGGTTTGATAAAGACATGGTAATTCGAGGAAGAATAAATGAAGATTTAAAAATTTGACTGTTTAAAAAACTTTATGTGGTAAAGACAAAGAAGAAAACTATGTTTATACTAGGAAGCAATCGTCAAAGGAAAAGGCACAATGATGGAAATGTCATAATTAAAACTGCCGCTTCAAAATTGGTGAAGCCGTAGAAAAGGTCTTAGAAGGAACTGTAAAGTGTCAGAGACAACAAATACATGCCATGTGTACTAAGCATTAACTGAAAGTGACAATTGAACCGGTCTCTGTTAGTGATTTAAGTGTCGATTTTCAAAATAAAACAAAGGCACACGTTCGCATGACTTTGGCCAAATTATTTTATTATTAATTAACTGATATTAATTATGTACATGTATGCTTGATATAATTTTAAGGCACTATATGAAATGAGTACACGTACGCCTGACTCGTATCAAGGTAATTCAATAAACATAAATAACCAAACAATATGAATACACGTACGCATTATTCATTTCAAACTAATAGCGGTAAAAGGTAAAACGTGCATAGATTCTAAAATAAATAATTAAACAAATCACTATGCCAAGTTTGATTAAAAAGCGGCTGTGCTAAAACTACGAAATCTGTGAATGCTTAACACCTTCTCCCCGGTTTAAAGGAATTCCTTACCCGGTTTTTTGGTTTAGCAGACTTTAAATGGAGTTAAATTTCCTCAATTTGGATTCAAAATAAATCGGTGGCTCGGGACGCCATAAATATTCTAAGTGCTGACTTTAAAATTAAATAAATAATCTTATTTTAGATAATGTTCTTATACTGGAAAAACACCCTATCCTCCTCGGAAAAAAGGAGGTGTGACATCTCTGGTAACTCTGTTGGGAAACAAACCCAGAATCTCTAGTTCAGGATTCAGAATTCGAGCTTGTTAATTTTATTTGTACTTGGTGATGTTCTAAGCGTCAATGGGGGTGGAGGTGATTTGTGTGGTAATAAATTTTTTGCTCTAGAAAAACCTGGTTTTTCTAGGTGTACTAACACTACTATTTGTGAAATAATAAGTACATAAAATAAATAACACAAAGATTTTTACGTGGAAAATACCTGGCTCAAAAGGTGAAAAAACCACGACCTACTACTCAGTAGGATTTTCCCAAACTTTCACTAACATCACTGAGCAAAAACAACATTTACAAAACTCTTGTTAACCTAAGGACTAAACTCTAATCCCATTGTGGCACACAACCTCAACTGTTGCGACAACTTCAAGTTAACTCTAACTTGAATACTCAATGTACCTAATACAATTGCTTCTATGAAAACTGTAAGGTACAAGTTTAAATCACCTACAATTGAACTATATAAAAGAAAGACACAGTGGAATTGGTTCTTCTATCTTGTCCAAGTAGTTTTAGGGGTGCACACTCAAATCTCACCCAAATTGCTTGCAAAATTGCCTTACTTTTTGCTCTCAATTTAGTTTTACTTCTACGTTTGTGCAATACTTGTAAAAAAATAACAATCATGGTTATTTATTGAGTTAGTAATTAGAGTTTGATTGAGACTCAATTGTTGATCTTCCATCAAAGTTGAGTCCTTGAACAACACAAACTCCAACCCTATCTTGTATCCGGATTGTGTTCTCTTTCCCCAAGGAGACTTTCTCTCCTTATCCCATATGCAACCTTTTCGATCTGTTTTGTAGATATTGCTGCTCGATCAGTGGGACTTATCTCCTTCATGTGCATCTCACATTTGTAGATTGACAAATACTGTGCTTCATATGATGGACATGGTCCATGACTGATCAAACTCTGTGCTTTTTACTGATCAAAGAACCTATAAGAACTCAACTTTTATTGATCAAAGAACATGTGAGTACTCAGCTTAACCATTAACACTTTACTTAGAAATTGTATTTATCATCAAGGACCAGGTTAATTAGGTTATGGATATCACTTAGTTCAAAATAATTTGTAAAGCACAATATCTCTTCCCCTTTTTGGCATCATCAAAAAGTTTCATACAGTGTGAATAGCATAATTTAATAAGTACTCATGGCCACCGGGGCAACTGCAAGTGAAACATTGTGTAGTTATCAATAATCAACAAACATATTTAAACTATTAAGAACAGAATCATCATTGAACACGAGAAAACAACAGTTGACATTGATAGAGATATGCTTTCACAAACATGCCATAAAAAGAAAGAAAAACTTCCAACACATGAGCAAAGAAAAACGGAAACACCCCTAATCTGGGTCACTGGGGGTCACTGGGTTACTAGATTGGTTCAGAAGACAAGTCCTGGGAGACCTAGGGCTTGGAGGAACTAGATGGTTGAGATTGGATAAGGTTTAGCATATTCTGAAGCATTCCATCACTTTTCTCCTTTTCTTTTGCTAGCTCAGTTTTAAGGTCATCTCTTTCAGTTTCCAATTCAGCCACACGTGCCTTGAGCCTAGCAATTTCATCATCCTTAGTTCCATATTCATGTACCAAAGCCCTAACCTTGCTGTTGATGGGTGTCCTCATAGATGAACCAGGTTCAACTGGGATGGCATTGACAGGATAATCATAAACCAGCAGAGTCTTAATACAAAATGCTCCTTGTTTGATGTCATTTCCTATTTCTTCAAAGGTACGTTCAACCTGTCCAGCACAGTAGTCAGTATGAACCCATATGGAGTAGCATGTGCCTTAGAGCTATTGATTACCCTATCTAGGAATTTGACAATGAGGGTAGGCCAGTTGATTTGCTTTCCTCGCTCAAGGTACTCCATAAGAACCAAGTCCATGTAGTTTGCAGTATGTCTTCTCTCTTGTCTAGGCAGTAGGTACTTGTTGACAAACTCAAACACAACCTTGTGCTCAGGCTTCATCTCACTTTTCTTCACATCCCAGGCTTCATTCACATTCTCTGAATCACAAAATCTTTTGGTGATCTCACGAGCAATAGGTAGGGAGTCAAGGGATGGCAACCTTTGCCTAGTTTAATCATCAAACCCTTTAGAGGGTATATCCAGAATTTCTCCCAGTTTCTCAGTATTAAATTTCATTGGGACTCCCTTCACCAGGCTGGTGACTACTCCATCTTTCACATCAGTATTGGCCATAATTCAACAAGCTCATTCCGGGCCAGCCTCCCATCCATTTCAAGGACCATGTACTTCCAACCTTGTGCAGCAAAAGCATCCACCAGTCTTCTCATCATTGGCTCAACCAAGTCCTTCAACAATCTTCCTTTCAAAATTTTTCTTCTTCTTATTCTCCACTCCACTCTTCCACTTATTTGATATTTTTCTTTTTCTTGCCTTTCATTGCAGATCTTATCCTCTTGGCTAATGGGGGTTCATCAGACACAGGGTAAAAAAGGAGACTTCTTGGAAGAAGACTTGGACTTTTTAGGTTTTGATTAGAAACCTCCACTGTTGTTTCCCTTTCTTGATAGATCAGTTCCATTTCCTCTTCTTCTTCAACCTCAGAGGACTCTGCAACCTTTGTCTTTCCTTTTTACGTTCTCCTTTTCTTGCTTTCTTCCAAAGCGTTTTGTAGGTTAGCTTCACTTTGTCTTACTTTGCTTCTTGTAGTTCTTCCCCTAAGTACTGAAGGAGAAATAGATTTTGGAGATGAAGTCTTCCTTTTCTTGGATGTCTTGATAACATTTGGGGCCTTTTGTGAGGTATATTTACATTTCTTTGGATCATAACTTCTCCAAACCCTCTTCAGAATATCAGCCACAGTTTCCCCAGCAGATAAACCAGGTTCATATATTTGCTTGCTTAGAATAACCAACCCTTCAATTTCTTCCCTAAAGCCACTTCCCCTAACTTTATGCCACTCTTTTCTTCAACTCCACATATATCAAAAACTTCTCCTTTTCCTTTTCCTTTTCTACTCCTACTCGATTCAGCCAACTTTACATCTCAAATAGGTCCAACTAGAACAAACCTAGTTTCTAAGTTTTCAACACAGAAGAATTTACCTCAACAGGGGTTTCTTGACTTTTCTCAGTGTCACAAGACCCATGTTCTTCATATTCACTAGCAGATATAAAGGATTCTGACTAAGAATTGGAGTCAGATTCTCATTTAATACTTTTCTCAAAGCTCCAGATGCTATAATATTTCTAGCCAACATTTTCTGCCTTCAAAACCTAGGTTTTGGGGACTCACTAGGGGGAGTAGATGCAGATGAATTTGAGAGAGTTGGTTGTGGAGGAGTGTCGGGATGATCTTGTGGGTTAGACATGGTTCTTCGTTTATGGAGGAAATTTGAGAATTTCTGGAGAGGAGAAGGGATTAGAACTTGGAGAAATATTTTGAGGGTTTTAGAATAATGAAGAAGATTAGAGATGTGGTTGATATTTATAGTGAATTGAATATTAATGCAGTAACGACAACTTTTCAGGTGTCAATTAAAAGTCTAATCAAACTGCAACTCCGGGCTGTTTAAATGATTATTTGGCTTTCCCAGATTTTTATAAAAAATCACGATTTAAGAGTTCTAAATGAACGAAATTGTTTCAATGCCTCAACAGATAAAATTTTATAGGAATTTGCCATGTATAGGACTTCTGCTCATGATTGAAGTGTTAATCTTTCTAATTATGCAAAGTATTGAAAACATACTTGAGCTTTTATGTGATCTCATACTGATGAACCATGTTCTTCATATAGAACTCTCTTGAACATGCCTCAAATGTCATAATAGAAAACACTTTGTAAGAGATTAGTGAATCATTTATACACATGTCTCAGGAGTATACTAATTAAATTATGAAGCTGAGTAAGAATTAATCTAGATATTTACACAAAGAATAGAACTCCTAGCCAAAAACATTTTGTTTTTTAATTTTTTTTTCATTGTGCATTCTGAATTGGACCTATTAGGTGATCTTAATCATCCCTAATTCCAACCTATTCCTCATAAAGTTTTTTCTACTAAGTGCTTTAGTAAAAATGTCAGCAATTTGCTTATCAGGAGCGCATAATTCTATGGAGATTAGTCCTTTCTCATAGTTATCCCTTTAGAACTGGTACCTAAAATCTATGTGCTTAGTCCTCTTATGATAAACATGGTTCTTTGCCATACTTATAGCACTAGTGTTATCACAAAATATAGGAATGCAACCAACTTCAATACAAAAGTCTACCAACTGTTGTTTGATCCATAAAGTGGAGCACAACAAGAGGCAGCAACAACATACTCAGGTTCAACAGTAAATATGACCACTGAGTTTTGCTTTTTGGTAGCCCATGACACAATACATAAACCAAGGAAATGGGCCATAACTGAGGCGCTCTTCCTATCCACTAGAAAACCTGCATAAGCAGCATGGACATGTCCTACTAGATCGAAATTGCTACCTTTGGGATACCAAAGACATAGATCAGTGGTGCCTTTCAAATATCTCAGTATCCTTTTTGACAGCAGTCGGGTAAGACTCTTTAGGATTTGCCTGAAAGCAAGCATAAAGACCTATACTGAAAACAATGTCAGATCTGCTAGTAGTAAGATATAGAACTGATCCAATCATACCCCTATTCAACTTTTGATCAACTGATGAACCAGGTTCATCAACATCTAATTTAGTAGCAGTTCTAATGGGTGTGTTTATTTCTTTTGATTCTTCTATTTTCAACTTTTTGTTTAGCTCGTTTTCATACTTCTGCTGATGGATCATGGTTCCATTTGGACTTTGTTTGATTTGTAAGCCTAGGAAGAAGTTAAGCTCACCCATCATGCTCATTTAAAACTCACTCCCCATTAATTTTGTGAAGTCCTTACTTAGCTTATTAGTAGTGGCCCCAAAGATTATGGCATCGACATATATTTGTACAACAAGGAGATCCTTACATTTTTCCTTTAAGAATAAGGTACTATCAATTTTACATCTCTTATAACCATGCTCCAACAGGAATTTTGAAATCCATTCATACCATGCTCTTGGGGCCTGCTTGAGTCCATAAAGGGCCTTGTCTAACTTGTATACATGCTCAGGACATTCCTTGCTCTCAAAACCCAGTGGTTGTTTGACAAACACTTCCTCTTTCAGGTATCCATTTAGGAAGGCATTTTTGACTTCCATTTGATATAGAGTGAATTCCATGTGTGCTGCAAAGGCTATAAGAAGTCTAATTATCTCTAGTATAGAAACTGGAGCAAAAGTCTCATCATAGTCTATGCCCTTCTCTTGGCTATAACCTTGGACCACCAGTCTTGCCTTGTTTCTTGTAACCGTTCCATCTTAATCAAGTTTGTTTCTAAAGAACCACTTTGTGCCAATGACCACTCTATCATTGGATCTTGGAACTAGATGTCAAAGTTGACTTCTATCAAATTGATTGAGTTCATCATGCATAGCAATCATCCAATCTACATTCTGCAAAGCCTCGACAATATTTTTAGGTTCAATAAGAGACACAAAGGCATCTAAAGCACATAAATTCTTTAATTGCGATCTAGTCTTAATTCGGATCAGTGATAATGTTCTGAATGGGATAAGAACTTTGATACTTGTGAGGTTTCACAACCAACTAGTTTCTGCTAGATGTTTCTCCTATGTTGTGTTAACAGGGCCATGAATAGATTCCTTAAAGGGATATATTTCGATTCCCCTTTGATTAGTTCCCTCTATCAGGTTGTCCTAGATGGAAGAACTTATTCCGTCACATGTTTCTTTTGTTGGTGCCACTTTTACCTAAGCTGAGGCTTCAGTCAAGTCCTTTACCAATCCAAGGGCTTCATCTTCATGTTCCTGTCTCTTGTAAAGAATGTTAGTTTCATCAAATACTACATGTACACTTTCCTATACACACAAATATTTTTTGTTAAACACTTTATATGTTTTCCTATGTGAAGAGATTATCCCATGAATACTCCCTCATCACTTCTGGGGTCAAACTTATCTAGGGAGTCTTTTCCATTATTGTGCATATAGCACTTACAACCAAATGCCCTAAGATGAGATATGCTTGGTTTTTTCCAATTAAGTAACTCATAGGGAGTCTTTCCATACAAGAGGTCTAGTCATACATCTTTTGATTATGTGACATGCAGTATTTACAGCCTTTGTTCAAAAGCAATGAGGCAGTTTACTAGAAAGCAGCATGGTCCTAACCATGTTCTCAAGAGTCTTATTTTTTCTTTCAACTACTCCATTTTGTTGAGGAGCCCTAGGGGCAGAGAAATTATGATCTATACCATTTTCATCGTAAAATTCAACAAACTTGGAGTTTCCAAATTCAGCTCCATGATCCTTGAGTTTCCGCAGCAAAGCAAGTCTACAAGCCACTGCCGTGAGGTTATAGGTCTGATTTATTTCTCGTATTGAGATCTAAGAATGCTATATGCATCCCCCCTGCAAGGTTATTTTAGATAGAGGTATTTTTTGTATAAGATTGGCATCCCCATTCTAAGGTTACTTAGTACTTTGGTCCTCCCTTTCTCTTCAGCATAGTTATGGAAAGGCAACCAATTCTTTTTGAAGAATGGTGCAATCGAGGATCCATAAAACCAATGCAGCCTCAGGAAGAAAACCGACCCGTTTACTCACTCTTTCCATACCAAGAAACCGAATCACAATGGATCGAAGCCCTCCTTTTCCTTCCAATTAATGCAATTCACATTAAAAACCATTTCCAAAGGTTGAGTACCTTCGCTCGGGTAGGTGGTGATGGGTTCCCTGTCCTTGGAAAGCTTGACCATCAGAGATCCATTCATTACGAACATTGTTTCAAGATGTGGATCAAGCTCCAACTTCCTTTTTAGCTTTGGTTTCGGGTCAAATAGGAAGAACTAGAAGATTTCACCTCTAGAAAGCGCCTACACCTAATGGCCTAAGCCGCTTAGTAACAAACAAGGTTCGGAAAACAAGCTAATTACGAAAGAACCCCTATTGGTTCGCCAAAGATCTACAAGGCAGGATTCTGGAGAAAGAGATGCTATTAAGGATACTTTAATTTTCCTTTCAGGGTAAAGCGGCGCATAAAAAAGGGCTGGCGTGTCAAAAGTCTGGTTCCTTCACGAACGAAGTTCAGAATCAACAAGGCTTAGTAGAACACGATCAATCAAATTCTTCATATCCGAAGCGCAGGAAGGATCTGACTAGAAAGTCGTGTTGCTGATGCGATATAAGCAAGTTCAGTGGTAGAAACCTCTATAAAAGATCGATGGGAACCTCGAAGCTATCTGGGGCAGGAGAAAACTCATATTAAGCATTGCCCCAACATCAACTGGTAAAAGGAGGAGGCACGATCACGAAGATCAATCCATCTCAATCTACAAAAATCATTTCCTTGGGCATGCAACCAGAAAAGATAGAAGGACCGCTCGATCGACGAAAACTCTTCTAGAGCCTGGTACCATCCAATCCCCCTCGACTCGGCAACAAGATTCGGATATGGAATAGCCTTATAGTCGGCTTTCTTGTTCTTAAGGACATTCTGGCTGGTAGACTTTATAGCAGACCTGCCATGCTCACTGCTAGGATATTACATATATAGTTGTGCTTGCCTTTACTTAGAAACTGCCGATCATTGGAAGCAATCTTCACTTGCACAAGGATCTCCTCACAGCAACCTCCACTACGATAGAAGGGTGTGTCTATTTTCTTTCTCTTAATTCAGAAGTTTTTTTAGTAAGATAGTAGTGGATCGAGAAAGCAGTTCGATTCTGCGATGAGGCCATGCATATAAAATACAATTCAAGAGAAGCTACAGAGAGAGAATTCTTTAATAATATTTTACATCGGTCGTAGTAAGACCACACCACTATAAGCTTTCCCTATCGCTCTGATAAACCTCTTTCTGCCTGTTCTCTAGAGTTCAAGAACAGATTCACTTTGTATTCTATTGATCAGAAGCATCCAAAAGCGCCACACCAGTATAAAGAGTCTTGCTACTAAGATAAGCTACTATTTGGGAACTCGGTATAAGCGATTTTCTGCTTCCGCCTTTCTAGGCTTCACAATAGCTCCCCCTTTTCTTCTCTGTGATGGGGCTCACCTTAAGATTTTTTTCTTAAGCTCATCATATGCATTTTTTATCACCTCCACATGTTCTATTGATCAGAAGCATCCAAAAACACCTCGCCAGTTTCGAATTCTAACAAAAAATGGCCAAGCCGTTCCGATCGTCCCTATTTCCTTTCGAGGAGGGACGTTTGTTGGAATCTTCTTCTGTCAAATTCTTTTGGGAGGCCTTGGCGGTTCTGCTTTTTGACTCACTACGGGCATTGAAATTCATTTCACTCGTAATTAGAATCCGACTCTTTCTCCTACTAACTACTTTGACCTACTTCCGATTGATCTATTCCCTGATGCATATACTAATACTTTATTTAGTGACTTAAGGACTTACGATTGCTCTATGCACCGGACGGGATAAGAGATAGGAGCTAGACGGGTAAGGTAAGCGTATCAAGAGAAAATGAGCTCTCGCCGTCGATAGACTTTAATAACTATAGCATGCTAGAAATGGGGAGTTAAGGTGGTTAGACCTATACCCCGAAATGCTCCCAGCATAGGAGCCTATGGTTCCATTATTGTTGATGCTGGATGTACACATCCCTCTTCTCGGTGTGGAAAGATATACGAGAAATAGATGCTCATCCTGCAATGTCCGATAACGGTGCTGAAGTAGTGAATCTCCAATCACGGTTTCTAATTGACTTAATCTCAGATTACAGGGGCAAGAGAACATTTCACAAAATGCGCTTTGATAATGAGCGAGATCTTTGAAATTCAATTAGAAAAGTACTTGGTGGGTATGATATAGGATTCTTGTCCAAGTTGCGTGGATTAGTATTCCAGAGTTCTTAACCTTCTTAGCCAATTCATTCCATGCAAAGTGATAAAAGCCTTCTACCTATAGTAGCGAAAGCCAACTCTAAGAAGCAACTTTACTTTAAAGAGGAGCAAAAGAAAAGAAAAGGAGAGAAAAAAAGGGGAGCTTAACATATATAAATCGGTTACACCTGTGAATTATTATATGATTATTTTTTAACTTTCCATATACATAAAATAAATAGAAAAAGATAGACTAGAAACAATATCTGTTATTCCAATGACACCAAAGGGATATTAAATGAATGGAATTGGGATATGGATGGAATATAATGAAATAAAGCCACTTTGAGGTTCCCTTTGAAATCAGGGATGTAAGGGAGCCACTACAATGAATTTTCGAGAGTTACGAAGGACGCTTCAAGCTCATATTGGTCATGGGTTGAGAACGGGAATTGAACTCTATGAGATCGAATCTCCTATTGTTCCTCAGTAGCTCAGTGGTAGAGCGGTCGGCTGTTAACCGATTGGTCGTAGGTTCGAATCCTACTTGGGGAGATTTATCGATTCTGAATTAAATAATTCATAATAAAAGGGCTCGCTTTTCCCATTAAGAGTAGGTAACCCATTCATATGAGTAGAAAAAAAATCATATTTCTTCAATAATTGAAGGATATTTCAAGTAGAAGACCTGACGTATTATTTCACATTTGAATTTCTCTTGCATTCTACATTCCCCAAACCTAAGTTCTTACCAACCGCCACTGTGTAATCTACATCTTTCTAGCTAGAACTGGGTCGAATACTCGACGCTATCTTTCTTATTCCACTACGCTAAGCTGGCCCTTTTTTCAAATCGAATCAGACTTTGCCGACCCGTAAGAGAAGGAAAATAAAGACAGCCTATCGATAGACGGACCGGAGCCTTCTTTATAAAAGTCTTATGGATGCAATTTCGAAGGATAAATTTTTTTTTTTTTTGGCAACCCACTAGGCAAGCGCCTAGGGCTAGAATTTTATAAATAAAGTAACAGAATAAAAAAATAATTATAAGGTCCAAAATACATGTGAAAGAGAAAATAGAATTTGACATATGCTTTTACGGACTAGCACTATTAAGAGCTATGCTTAATGTTTGAATCAATAAAAGAAAACTATGATTGAAAACTGAGATTACAATCCACTTAAATGGCATTAGGTCCATAAGATGCCGTCCTTTCCCTGCAATGTCACCTTTCCTTCCTCGAGATGAGCACAAGTGCTAATACCACCCATAGAGGTCATAATGAGTGTCATCGCAATAAAACGCAGCTGCAACCTGAGAGATTGAATTGAATAATTTGTTGCCTTGGCTCGAGGTTGTTACTAAATCCTCAGTGCTTCATGATCCAACTCCTCAAATCGGAGAAGCTCAAATTCTACGATCAAGATCCACACGACCAAGTCTCGAACAATATGCTGCAGTCTCAAATTTGAGAGTTCCAAAAGCATCAACACATCTTCAGCAACTCCCCATCTCGAAAAGCTGGAGATTCTCACGCAGAAAGCAAGCTGCAGATTCCAAAATCGTGGTCAAGCGTGAAAATTCCAAATACCGAGCAGCTTGTCTGAACACTATTTAGACATGAAGCTAACAGAAAAAACAGCAATATCGATCAGCTGTATCCCCCGCTAGCATGCGTGGATTATACAATTGAGATGGAGCATGTTACGAGGAAATAGCTTCTTGAAACTCCTCAAACATACGTGATAAAGCATACTGCATATTAAAGTTCTTGAGTTTGAAAAAAGCTCCTAACGCATGCTGCAGATTGAAGACCAAAACAGCTCCTAAAATCGTGCAAAATCCAGTAGAAATATGTAGACTTTAACGAGAATGGAAACTTGTTCCCACGGTAGAATGCCTGAATAAACAAAGTCGATCAGCTGGTTCCCACAGTAGCATGCGTGAATATCAATTGTGATGGATCATGTTACGAGAAAAACAGCTCCCAATTTGGTAAAATAATCTGAGCACGCTGCTGCGTTAAAGTCTGTCGGTTCCAAAAACAGCTCCTGAACCCGTGCAAAAAACACTCGATAACTATACTGTCCAACGTAGCATCCGCGAGTGCTCCTGAATTCCAGAAATAACAAACTCTTGCTTCAGGCTTCATCCTTAGCCTTTTTTCGAATTGAATTTGTTTTTGACCCATTCACCACTTCCATTGTTTGTCGAATACTACAAAAAAGAAAAAACAGTTAGTGAAAAGAGATTTCTCAGATATGCCCTTAGTGTTTTCCATTTCTTTCTCTACTTTCTTTCAACTATTATTCTCAGTTTTGCACATTGTAGCTTATCATCATTTACAATCCTCCTGCTCAAGACATCAAGATCCCAGAAATGAAATCATTCGAAGTTACCACAATCAAGAGCATGGTTTGCCAGGTGGTCTGCTAGGCTGTTACCCTCTCTAAGAATGTGAGATACCTTGAAGTTACACCCCGATTTGATAAAGTTGATCTCCTCCAGCATATCCATAATGTTCCAGGGTGGTTTCCATTGTCCATCTTTGATTTTTTGAAGCATCAGTGAATCTATCTCGAGCCAAACATTAGACATATTCATTGATTTGCACATTCTCATTTCCTCTACTATTATTGTTGCCTCAGCTTCATTGTTACAGCCCTCCTTAATTTCTCTTCCTTCTGCATATATCAAGCCACCTCTGTCATCTCTTAAACAAAACCCAATTGAACTTCTCCCTGGATTCCCTCTACATACTCCATCAGAGTTCACCTTTATCCATCCCCTTGGCGGAAATTCCCATAGCACTTTATCGACCTTCAGACTGGGTGTATATTGGTCCATCATAGTTAGAAGATCAATCCACTTGTGAGGTACATGAAGTCCTGGTTTTTTTAGTTGTACTAGTGATTGTAGCATTGATGAAATTTGGTAGATAACTCTATTTTCTGACACTGATTCGCCGTATTTCAAACTATTTCTTCTCTTCCATAACTCCCATACAATGCATGCAAGTAAAGCTTGAAAAACTGATTTCAGTCTAGGTACAACTGGAGTCGTCCAACATTTTGTAATTGCTTGATGTAAAGACAAACCTTCTGAGTGAATTCCTGCTCTCGTTAGGAAGTACCTCCATTCAGTCGAAGCTGCATTTGATATGAAGAATAGATGAACCAGAGACTCTTCTTTAGAATTAGCACAACACCAACATTTAGAAGCAATTGAGTATCCTATCCTACGCAAGAAATCATAAAGTGGCAGTTTTGCTTTCCACACCTTCCACAAAAAGAAAGATATCTTGAAAGGTAGGCCTTTGACCCATATCATCCTGTAAGCTATCCTTGGATTTTCTCTTCTGCTCAAGTAATCCCATGCAGTTTTTACAGAGAAATGTCCCTTTGGTTCAAGCATCCAGACCGGAATATCTAACTCTGCACATTCTTATGGTGGAGTAATGTTTTGCACAATGTGATTTGCCCACTCTTCATGTAATATTTGAAATAATTTTTACACATTCCACATATCATTATCTATCAAATCATTGACGTTTTGTATGTTTTCATCAATGGGGAATGTTGTTGGTATTTGGAAATATAATGCTCCCATCTCTATCCAATTGTCGAACCAGAATTGAGACGATCCCATTCTCAATTTCCAGAAGATTTGATGCTCAATCAAGTCTCTGCATTATTTTCTTCCAAACGTGGGATCCACCCTTCCAAGGTACTATTACTGGATTTAATTTCTTACAATACTTTTGACACATAAATGCACTCCATAGACTGGGTTTTGTTCTAAAATTCCACCACAATTTGCAAAGAAGTGCCTTGGATACATCATGAAGTGATCTGAAAACTATACCCCCTTCCTCATAAGACATACATAGGTTAGTCCAGGATGACCAATGTCTTGAATTTCCTCCCACCTTACTGCTCCAGAAGAATTTCGCAAAAATTCTATGTAATTCGGTAATGACATAGTTAGGAGGATTAACTGCTGATAACATATGAATTGGCATACTTTGCAGAACATTTGCGATCAATATAGCCCTGCCGCCTACCGAGAGGAGCTTTCCTTTCCATGACTGCTGTCTGTCCATAACCTTTGTAATTAATGGCTGGTAGTAATCACTCCTTCTTCTTGCATAAAATATAGGACATCCAAGATATGTCATTGGGAAACATTGTTTTCCTATACCAGTAATCCTTTCCACCTTGCTAATCACCTCATCTTTCGTTGAATGATGCAGATATATGGCTGATTTGGCTTTATTGATCAGTTGACCAGATGCTGCTCCATAAGCTTGCAGAACCTCCATCACAAGTGTCAGAGAGTTTTAATCTGATGAACAGAAAATGATTGTATCATCCGCATAAGGCAGGTGGTTTATTTTTGGGCTCCATTTAGGAAGTATAAATCCGCGGAAAAACCGGTTATTATGCAGTGAGTTCAAACCTCTAGAAAATGCTTCTGCTGCTAGAACGAATAAGGTAGGTGACAGAGGGTCTCCCTGCTTTACTCCCCTAGACGCTTTGAAAAAACCATTTGGTTGTCCATTTATTAGAATAGAGTACCAGTTATTCCCAATCAAATCATATATCAAGCCGATAAAATCTTCTCGAAATCCCATCTTTCTTAGCACTTTTGTCAGGAAAAGCCATGATAATCTATCATAAGCTTTTGTCATATCTAGCTTTACCACCACATTTGGTCCTGCTTTAGTTCTCACCCTGATATCCTTAATGATTTCTTGAGTTAGCAGAACATTCTCTACGATATTTCTTGCCTTCACGAAACCTGCCTGCTCCTCTGAGATTATGTTTGGTAATAGTTCCCCCAACCTATCATGAATGACCCTTGAGAAAATCTTGTTAACAAAGTTACTAAGACTGATAGGTCTCAAGTCTGCGATATTAATCACTTCTTTTTTCTTTGGCAATAAAACAAGATTTGTGTGCGTCACATTCTTTAGGAGCTGGTCACCGCAGAAGAAATACTTGACCATGCCGACCACATCTTCTTTAATGATGTCCCAGCATGATTGGTAGAAAGCTCCAGTGAAACCGTCTGGACCGCCTGCTGAATCCCCATTCAGCCTTATTACTGCTTTCTTCACTTCCTCATTCGAAGGTAAGGCCATCAATCTCAAATGTTGACCAGGATCAATCATTGTAGGTACATGTTTTAACATATCAAAATCATTGGGAAAAGACCTCTCAGAAAATAAATCCTTGTAAAATTTTACAGCTTCCTCTGCTATTTTGTGATCTTCTTCAATCCAATTACCATCACTATCCTGGATTCTTGATAACTTTAGTATTTTCCTTCTCCCATTAACCTGGGCATGAAAAAATTTTGTGTTTCTATCACCATCTTTAAACCACAACATGCTTGCTTTTTGTTTCCAGAATAATTCTTCTAATGCAAGATATTTAAGCAATTCAGCTTGAACCTGTCGTAATCTTTGTCTATTTCTCTGAGTAGGATTAATTTCAAATTGATTTTCATGAATTAGTACCACCTCCTCTAGACTTGCAATCTTCTTGAAAATATCTCCATATGTAGCTCTGCTCCAAGTAGAAAGTGCATGTTTAAGCTTTTTTAACTTGTAGTTAAAACTGCTGAAAGGATTTGCACTAAAATCACCATTCCATGTCTCTTTCACTACATCTTTAAAAGATTCAGGCTTTATCCAAAAATTAAGAAATTTGAAAGACTTCTTAACAGGGGAATTATTTATATTACATTTGAGCAGCATTGGGCAATGGTCAGAGCCTATTTTGGACAAATGAGTTACCTCCAATCCAGGAACGGTCTATTGCAGTTCATCATTTCCTAGACATCTATCTAGTCTTTTGAATATACAGTCCTCTTGTGATCTTCCATTCCAACATGTGAAAATGCTTCATTTGAACCCCAAATCGTTTAAAGAGCATGAGTTTATGCAATGTCTGAAGTCATCTACTTCGAGGAACGAAGCTGGCAAGCCACCAAACTTCTCTTCCTCATCCCAAATCACATTAAAGTCTCCTCCGACCAGCTATGGAACAGTAATGTGTGATGCCACTGAATATAGAGAATCCCATAACTCAATTCTTTCAATGCGATCGCATTTAGCATATACTAGTGTGAGGATGAGCTTTGCATGTGTTTCAGTGTGCACAAATTTTAAAGTCAACTTTTGAGTCAAATTATACAAAATATTAACTTCAAAAATTTCATCAATAAATGCCCAAATCTTGTTTGACACATTCACCACAGCTTGAGCCAAACCAATTCTTGCTCTATATCTCTCCATTTTGTTAGACTGCTGCATAGGTTCAATTATTCCAATGAATTGAAATTGATGTTTCCGATGCATTGTAACCAGCCTTTGAAATGCTTGCTTTGTATTTACTGATCTCACATTCCAGATAATGGCATCCATTAGATGTTTTTGTGTTTGGACAGATTGCTCCTTGTTTTTACTCCCTTGGACTGTGCATTTGAGTTCTCTTTTGACTGTTTCTTTTTTTCTTTTGCTGGAATTTCACAGGTGCAATATGCCTTGGAGACATACCCCTATGCGTAGCAATATTAAGGAAAATTTGAGCAGTGGAATCTTCCTCCAAATCTACATCTCTTATTTCTACTGAGACATATGTTGGCCCGAGCTTCCCTTGGCATACCTTCGTTACCATTACTAAGAAAAGTAAGTAGGAATTCGTCCCAGATAAACTACTGATCTAGCTCTTTCGCATTGAGACGCGTGTGTCACGGTGTTATGAGTTTCTACTGCTACTTCCTTAATAGTGTTTAGGTTTGCATCCCTTATTGCATAGACTTGCACTGATTTGTTTTGGTTTTCGTCTATACTTTGCTCTTGATTTGCATCTGAATTTTCTGCTTCACTCAATAGTTGAATCTCATCAATATACAAGCTTCCTCCTGGATCTATGGTATTGATATTTCCTTCTGATGACTTTTTTGTTTATGAATTTGTGCATTCTATTGTGATTTGACTATCATTTGAATTATCAATGCCTTTAGCTCTTTCATCCTTGTTTTCCAAGTTTTTTTCTCCTATTTTTTCCTCACTATGCATCAAATCTGGAACTTGACTATCTTGTAAGACTTCCTCGGTTTGATTGATCCATAGCTGTTTTGTTTCCCTTTTTTCTTTTTCAATGGCCCTGAATTTGTCAAAGTCTTCATCTTCTACCATTTCATTTTCTTTGTTGTTTGCTAATTGTTGCTCATTATTAGGGATATTGACCTGGATTGCATTATTTTTAAAAACTTTCTGAGCCCATTATTTAGTTGAAAGATTGTTGATATGCTGCTCTTTCCCCATCCCTTGTTGTATATCAACTGGATTTTTGTGGATTGTTGGCTGACTGTCTTTTGGACGAACTTGGAGATGTATTCTTTAGTGCTACATGGGAAGTTGATGCTTCATGTTCCTTTATCCCATTTTCCACATCTGTGTGCTGAATCTCCTTGTTGCTGTCGGATTTTTGAACTGAGTATTCCTCTATGACTGCCAGTTTGTTTCTTACGTTTTCCTCATCATTTTCCTTTCGTAGAAATTTAAAATTGTTGGTAGTATGGATTTGATTATTGAACTTGAGATTGTTACCAAGAATTTCTTTGCTTTGTGAAACTGAGACTTCGGTTTGTTTTCCTTTGTTTAGAGTCCAATTGTCACGATCCTCCTTCCATTGATGAAATTGGGGGGCCTTAGTGTCCCCATTCTATCTCCAACCATCTTTTACCAAAGCATGATGTGCAGCTGAATTAATTCGACCAACACCCTATTTCGAGACTGCATTATTGTGCGCTATTACTCCTTTGGCAACTATTTTACCATTTAAAAAGTCCCTAGCATCCCCTTGAAGTTTGACAACCTCATCCTCCTCTAGTCAATATTTTTCAATTTTAAATCTGCAAGTCTTCTTGTCGTGTCCTTGATGTTTGCAACAAGCACAATATTTAGGAAGGTTATCGTACACAATTTGTTGATGTAACTTGACAGATTTCCTGAAACAGAATCTAAAATATGCAGTATGATCTTTTTAGGGTGTTTATCCAAAAGATCTACTATAACCTTTACTCTTGCTGTACTAGGTCTCGATCTGTCCTGTGTCGCCTTGTCAACAGCAACAGGTTTTCCAATAGCTGAAGCTATTGACATTAATGGCCTCTTAGCAAATAAATTTAGTGGTAAACCTGGAAGAGAAATCCATACAACTGCCTTCGATGTCTCCTCCTTCGGATTGAAATCGAAAGACCATGGGAATGTTCTGAAAAAATATTCATCACCTTTGGATTTAAGGTATCCAGTCGACTTTGAAAGGAAATGAACATAATCATTGAAAAGATCGAATCTGACCAATAGATGCCTAAATTCCAGCAATCCGACATTGCATTGACCTTTAACATCAAATTTCAGCGAAAGTCGCACTTCCGACATATCTGGTCTGCCATAAGAAAATTTTAAAATAACAGCTTGGTGCAAACCTTCCTCTCTATTGAAATTGTTATCTTCTTCCATAGTGAATTGGATTACTGGATCCTCATGGTCGAAATTAACTATGCACAACTTGTTTTTTGACTGAACAAGTTGTTTATCTTGAATAATTGCAGCATATGATGGCTTTGAACCTTGCGTTGAATCTGATGGAACTTTATTTTTATCACTCTCTCCCACAGTCGAAAACATGGGAGAGATCTGCGCAGCCATGGCTGTCAAAACCCGGTCAAAGCTTAATCGCTAAATCCATCAATCATCCATTATTCAAAACAGCATATAAAATATGGAATTAAGTCACAATTCTGAAATTCTTCAAAAGTGAATTGATTTAATTTAAGATCTTGAAGAAATGGATACTGATTTGGATAAGAAAAGGATATGGGTATGATCCCAAAGAAAATGGGAATAATATACACTTCAATTGCCAGCATCTACCGCCGGAATTTTATACGATGAATAGTGACGGAGTCACTATTCACATGATGAATAGTGAGCAGATTACCCTTCTTCTCTTAGAGAGAAGTCAGAGAAATTTTCTAGAGAGAAGTTGGTTGATAGTTGGCCTTAATGTCCCTCGAAGGATAAATTAGAACTGGTTTTGATGGAATAAAAAAAGGAAAGAATCGTGACTTAATGGATGCAAGTTGATTTCCTAATTGTCTCTGAGTTTTTCTAAAAAGTACAGTAAACATGTCAAATGCTTCATCTTTACAAGTTATAAATAGAACCCAGGTAAATCTAGAATAATCATCAACAAGCACCATTACATATTTATTTCTATCTCTGCTCATGGTTCTTATTTGACCACAGAGATCCATATGGACCAGTTCCATCGACTTTGTTGTGCTTACCATTTTCTTGCTTTTGAATGATGATCTTACCTGCTTCCCCCTTGCACATGCCTCACTAACTTTGACATCCTTGAACTTGATATTGGGTAACCCTATCACCAAGTTCTTAGAGACTAACTCTTTTAGTTGATTCAGACTGACGTGACCAAGTCTTTTGTGCTACAAGAGGGGATCATTATCCAGCATACTTAGACAAGTTAGTTCATTTTCTAAGAGAGTGGACAAATCAACAATGTAAATACTGTAACTCTCTTTCCCTACAAAACAATCTTGTTAGTGGTAAGATTAATCACAAAGCATTTAGTAGAGATGAATGCTATAAGGTTACCTCTGTCACATAGTTGTAACACACTGATCAAGCTATATTTAAAGCCATCTATTAAGTAGACATTCTCAATGGATTAAGAGTCTGTCTTACCTACCTTTCCAACCCCAATAATCTCATCTTTGTTCCCATTCCCAAATGAGACATTGCCTCTATTTAAGTCCTCAAGGTAATGGAACTGGTCCTTGCTCCCAGTCATATATTTTGAGAATCCACTATCCATATACAATATTTGACTATTTCCTTTCACTTGGACCTGCAAAAAGAAATCGGGGTTAGTCTTAGGAACCCAAACTAGTTTAGGTCCCTTTCTATAGGCAAAAGGATGAATCAGATTTCTTCTTGCCCACCCAAGAGGCTGAATTTTCTCCTGAACAAAGGCTTTGTTCTTTTGACTGGCCTTTTCTTTAGCATTACATTCACTTTTGTAATGGCCAGTCATGCCACAATGTGTGTAGATATTATTCTCATGAAGTGTGAGGTACTTGCCTTTAGGGTCCCACTTTGGTGCTTGAGTCCCATAGCCAAGTCCTCGTTTATTGCAATTGTGATGCTCTTGCAATCAAGAAAGTGCATCAGAAGCCTTGTTCCACTTACAAGTTCTATCTAGTTCATGTTTCACTTTTCCTATACAACTCATCCTTCAATTCATCCTTCTTATACAACTCATCCTTCAATTTCTTAAGTTCTCTTCTAAAGTGAGATATATGTGCTCATCTTTCTTCTTTCATATTCCTAGTTTCAATTTTAAGTTTTCAGATCTAAGTTCTAGGACACTGGTGTCAAGTTCAAGAACCTGATTCTTCAACTCAATATTTTTGCTATCACTCTCCTTAGACCTAGACTCTAGACGTTGCATTTTTCTTTTAGGATCAAATATTCCCTAGACAGATCTTCCTTCTCATTGTTAATTATCTTAGACTTATCAACTAAGTCTAGTAATAGCTCAGTCAGCCTTTCCTTAGATAGAAATTTAATCTTGTCTTTGAGATGAAGAATACTTACCTCTTGTTCATCATCTGATTCTCCAATGACTATAAGGTCCTGTTCATCTTCAGCTTCATCCTCTGAGTCCTCATATGATGTTTCTCCCCAGGCACTAACCTGACCTTTATCGATCCTTTATTCCTTTTGGTTGAACCTGTTCCTTCTTCATGTTCCTTCGTTTAGCCCTTTATTTCTTGCACTCAATTTCCCATTCAGGGTAGTTCTTGATCATGCGATCAGTCTTACCACAGCTGTAGCAACCCTCATTGGTCTATTTCTCAGGATCCCTTAGTTTGTTGAAGGTTTTACCTCTTGAAGAACCCTTTCCTCTCATAAGGTACTTTTTGAAATCCGTTGTTATCATAGCAATTTCATCATCCTCCAGATATGATCCTTCAGCAATTCTGATGGCCAGAATTCTTTCCTTCTTGGGTGCACCCATCTTCATGGCTTGCTTTATCAATTCATAGGCAGTAAGATTTCCAATTAGTTCATCCAGCTTGAGGGTAGCCATATTCTTAGATTCTTGAATAGTAGTGATTTTGCTTTCCCTGAGACTGACAAAACCCTTGTCAAGATCTTCTCAACCTTGTCTTCTTCAATAATAATCCTTCCAAGAGACTTAAGTTCATTTTTTGGTATAGTGAACCTAGTATACATCTCTTGGATAATTTCTCCTTCCTTCATAGTAAAATTCTCATATTGAGAATACAACAGTGTTCCTTTGGACCTCTTCACTTGAGATGTTCCTTCATGAGCCACTTGCAAATTGTCCCAGATTTCCTTAGCAGTTGTTTAGCTTTGGATCCTGCTGTACTCATCTGGACATAGTCCACACACAAGCCATTTCTTGGCCTTAGCATTTTTCTCATATTTCTTAAAATCTTCAACAGTGCAGTCAACGGTTGTCTTTGGCACATCCACTCATTCCTCATTCTTCTTTGTAGTTGCCAAGGTACCATCTATGTCCCAGATTTCATAGTCCTCTCCAATGATATGATCTTTCATCCTATTCTTCCACCAAGAATAGTACTGTCCATTGAAGAGTGGAGGCCTAGCAGTGGATTGCCCTTCCCAGTTCCCAGGTGGTGCACTCATGTTGATATTTTCCTATGGTGTTAGCCTTTTCAAGGATAACTCGCTCTGATACCAATTGATGTTCTAAATGTCAATACCACACAAGGGGGTGATTTGTGTAGTAACTAATTTTTCACACTAGAAGAACTTGGTTCTTCTAGGTGTACTAACACTACTGTTTGCAGAATAATACATAAAATATAGAACATAGATATATTTACATGGAAAACACCAAACTCAAAAGGTGAAAAAACCACGACATACTACTCAGTAGGATTTTCCTAAACTTCCACTAAAATTACTGAGCCAAAACAACATTTACAAAACTCATGTAAACCTAAGGATTAAAATCTAATCATGTAGTAGTACCTAACCTCAACTGTTGCGACAACTTCAAGTTATATCTAACTTGAATACTCAATGTACTTAATACAATTGCTTCTATGAAAGCTGAAAGGTACAAGTTTAAATCACCTACTACAATTGAACTTGATAAAAGAAAGACAAAATAGAATTGGTTCTTCTATCTTGTCCAAGTAGCTTTAGGAATGTACACTCAAATCTCACATAAATTGCTTGCAAAATTGCCTCGCTTTTTGCTCTCAATTTAATTTCACTTTTGTGTTTGTGCAATACCTATGAAATAAAACAATCACGTTATTTAATGAGTTAGTACCTAGAGTTTGATTGAGACTCAATTGATGATCTTTCATCAAAGTTGAGTTCTTGAACTACAAAAACTCCAATCCTATCTTGTATCCGAATTGTGCTCTCTTGTCATAAGGAGACATTCTCTCCTTATTCCATATGCAACAATTTTGATCAGTTCAGGAGATATTGCCGCTTGATCAATGGGACTTATCTTCTTCACGTGCATCTCACATTTATAGGTGACAAACACTGTGCTTCACATGATGGATCTTATTCGTGACTGAGTTCATTTGTCATTCTTCAAAACTACTTCTTGTTCTTGGGCCAAGACTTGACTTTATTGTTTGTTGATATTATTGCGTTTGTTGGCCTCATGTGCTAATTGCCACTCATTTACCCTCTTTGATATTATATGAACTGTATTAAACTATCATCTTTCGCCTCTATTTTGAGTCTTCTAAAAATATGGTGTATACGTACGCGTGGGTCACTTTTTGTTAGAAGTCGTACCAAATAAAATGAGGCTAGATCAGCAATAGGCAGCGTAGAATTCCGTACTCCCGATACATTGCCTCCACCTATGCTCGAGCTCTCCAATTTGGTAATCCATGTCTAGAACACACCTCAAGGTTTTTAAACCTAGAATAGCAAAGCATCATGTCGGATCCCTAATAGGTATGTTTGCTTGAATCAGTTGCATTTGACTTAGATGACTCAACATAGTGGTTGGGTTCGTTTGGGACAAGTGTAACCAAAATTCAAAAAGACAATCCTGATGTATCTTATGTGCTATTTGTATATTTATTTACTTTGGCTTGTATGTTGATCGGCTAAGGAAAGAAAATCAAGAGAAAAACCAAGAGTTAGGCAGGAGAGAAATTAAACCTGATTCTGAAAACTCCATCATTTGAAAATGTCTCCAAGCTCTGCCGAAATTTTTCCAATAAATGTTGAAAATTTAAAAACCAAAGAGAGTCATGAGTTAATATCACGTTTTTTTTCAAGTATATCAAAACTGATCGAACTATACAGGTTAGATTCTCACCGGATGTGAGATACGTAGGCAAATCTCATCGGTTCCGGCACCAATTTTTAGAAGTCCAAAAAAAATTCTTTTAATTCCTTCTTTAGAAGAATTTCCTTAGAAATTAAAAAAAATAAAATTTAAAAAATAATTTCCTTCTTTCTGAAGTCTTTCATATGGAAAAAGAAATAAAAAGAAAAATCAAAATAAAAAATACGGGTTTTCTTTATTTTAAAGTACTTTTCCAATAAATTCAAATAATCAAAAGAATAAAGAAAGAATCAGATGAAAAAAATATTTTCCTTCATTAAAAGTCTTTCTTTCGTAAATAGCATAAAAAATTTGTCACGACCTATTTTCATAATAGGTCATGATGGTGCCCAACACCATTGTATGGTAAGGCAACGTGAAAAAATACTAAATAAGCTCTCATTTACTTCTACCCAAAAATAGTTGCGATGATTCCTTAAGTGGAAATAAAATTAGGAAGGAACAGTAAAGCCAAAGATAACCATACAATCCCAAAACAATAATACAGTCTACTAATATGTGTGCCAGCACCTGGTGTCAAGTTGCGGGCAACTAGTAGAATATAAAAAAAGAATAACAGCACAAATACATAAGAGAGACTCCTTCAGGCTGCTAACCAGCATGGGAAGGAAAGCATCTCACCATAGAAGTCTTGAAATTCGCTCAGGGATGCGCATCTGACTCATAGTCAGATACACCTGCCTCAAATCCTGTATAATTAAGTACAGAAGTGTAGTATGAGTATATAAATAATATGTACCGAGTAAGTATCCTGTCTAATCTCGAAGAAGTAGATAGGAGAGATTGACTTGATACTTACTAGGGTCAAATAATATGAGAAAGAATTTATAATAAGCATGGTTAGCACAATTTATTAACATTGTACGACAAGCAATTACAATTTTTTCCAATTAATATCACGGGTATCCATTTACATTTCAAGACATATACGAAGTTCAGTCCACAGTGAAATACTAAGTAAAGCATGCGCAAGTAACCCCGAGGGATGTACGGCCTGATCCAACATAAAAGTAAATTTTACACTGCCGAGGGTTGAACGGCTCAAACCATAGATACATCTATTACCTTACTCGCGAATCACCCATGCAACGCGGTCAAATATAAATAAAATCATCAATAACATAAAATAATATGTATATGAGGAGCAGTTATTCCCAAAAAATTTCAAATTCTCTTTTAAAAGATCAAGCAAGACAAGGTTCCTCTACTAGTCTCATTTATCTTAACCAACACAATTTATACGAATCTGAATCCATCATCAAGCTACAAGAATATCACGTAGAGCATGCTTCTGGGTCCTTGACTACCCGGACTTAACATAATAGTAGCAATGCACAGACTCTCGTCACATAGTGCGTACATAGCCCCCCCCCCCCCCCCCACATATAATAGCAATTAATTCAATTATTATACCAATGGGGACAATTCCCTCTTACAAGGTTATAAAGGAGACTCACATCGCTCCAAAGTGCACTCCCAATACGAAGAATGAGCCTGAACCCTCAATTTGGAGCTGAACGATTCAAAACTAGATAAACAAGGTAGGGACTAGTCAATACAATCTTACAAGATCATACTCTAACTATTTAAGTAACTTCCCACCCTCAAACACCAATTTCCTAAAATTCGATTCCGGGCTCACGTGCCCGATTTTCGAGATTTTTCAAGGAAAATTGTTCTTCATAACCCAAGGATCAATAATATATGATTTCTAATTCATTTCATAGCAAATTTCGTGGTAGAATCTAAGTTTTATTACAACCATAGTTCTAGCTCTAACCTCATAATTTTACCTTAATCCTAGGGTTGAAACTACCTAAAACACCATTAATAAACGAAGAATAAGTGGGATAAACTTACCTCAAGATGCCAAGTAGAAGTCCTCTCTCAAAAGCTATCAAAATTTCCAATGGAGGAGTGAAATATGGCAATAATGAACTTGGAACCCGTAATAAATAAACTCATCACTTCAGCGATTTCCACATCTGCAGTCGAGGGACCGCATTTGTTGTCCCGCATCTGCGAGCAAGTGGTTGCATCTGCGGATAATGTCCGAAAAGGCTGGGGCTGCTTCTACGGCTTGGGTGCCTCTTCTGCGGTTTGGCCAGGACTTCCCTGGGTTGCATCTGAAATAGATGGACTGCATCTACGATTTCGCACCTGCAATCCACCAACCGCAGGTGCAGTTATGACAGAAGTAGTAGCTTCAGCACTTCTCCAAAATTTCAACTTTACTTGAGCCTCGTCCAATTGACGCTCGGGGCTCCCAGGCCCTACCCGAACATACCGACAAGTCTGAGATCACAAAACGGACCTACTCAAACCTTCTGAATGCCCGAAAAAATGCTAAATCTAGGAATCACCCCTAAAACCAATTGAATCAAACTTATGAACTTCCAAGTTCTTAATTTTCCTTTAAGGGGCCAAAATGCCCTTAAACTACTCGGATTTACACCAAATTTTGTGGGCAAGTCTTAGATGTTATTTCAGACCTGTACCAGGCTTTGGAACTAATATACGAGTCTGATACCCATGTGATAAATTATTAGTTAGTTTCTTTAAATCCTTAAAACTTCAAATTAATAATTTCTAATAAAAATTCGTTACTCGGGCTAGGGACCTCGAAATTCGATTTCGGGCATACGGCTAGGTCTCATATTTTCCTACGTATCTTCGGGACCATCAAAATACAAATCCGGTTCCGTTTTCTCAAAATGTTGAACAAAGTCAACTTAGCCTTTTATGAAATATCTAAGAAATCAAATGGGCATATTTCACTCCAAACTCTTCTAGATCCCAAACCAACGGTCCCGGCAAGTCGAAAATTTGCTAAAGCAAGCACGTGAAGTTTTATTTATGGGAACATGGTTCTAAAAGGCAAAACGGCTAGTCGGATCGTTACATTCTCCACCTCTTAGATAAATGTTCCTCCTCGAAGGGACATAGAAAAGTACCTAAGCTACCGAATAAATGTGGATATCTACTCTGCATGTCCTCCTGGGACTCCCAAGTTACCTCGTTGATGGGTTGGCCCCTCTACTGGACCCTTATCGCAGAAATCCTCTTGGACCTCACCTAGCGATTCTGTCTGTCAATAATTGCAACTGGCTCCTTCTCGTAACCCAAACTCTCATCCAGCTGAATAGTACTGAAGTCCAACACATGAGATAAGTCGGCATGATACTTCAGACGCATCAGTACATGAAAAATCGAAAGAAATCCCGATAAGCTGGGGGGTAAGGCCAACTCATAAGCCACCTCCCCAACCTGCCTCAACACCTCAAGTGGGCCAATACACCTTCGGATAAACTTACCCTTCTTCCCGAATATCCTAATTCCTTTCATTGGCGATACTTTCAAGAGAACCTTCTCGCCAACCATGAATAATATATCTCGCACCTTCTGATCGCCATAGCTCTTCTATCTGGACTGAGCTGTGTAAAGCCTCTCCTTAATCAACTTTGCCTTGTCTAATGCATCCTATACCAAATCCGTACCATATAACTTAGCCTCACCAGGCTCAAACCACCCGATAGGAAAACGACACTATCGACCATATAAAGCCTCGTATGGAGCCATCTTTATGTTTGGGGTGATAGTTGGTGCTGTATGCAAACTCTACCAAGGGAAATAACTGATCCCACTACCCTCCAAAGGCAATCAAACATGCTCTAAGCATGTCCTCCAAAATCTGCACCATCCGCTCCGACTGCCCATCGGTCTGAGGATGGAATGCTGTGCTAAGCTCTACATGGGTCCCCAACTCACTCCGAACAGCTCTCTAGAAATGGGAAGTGAACTAAGGGCCTCTGTCTGATATGATGGAGACGGGCACATCGTGCAACCACACTATCTCCCGAATATAGATCTAGGCATACCTCTCTACTGCGTAAGTAGTCGCCACTGGAATAAAGTGGTCTAACTTGGTCAACCTATCAACAATGACCCACACTGAGTCAAACTTTAGCAACGTTCGGGGCAACCCAACTAGGAAATTCATGGTAATGCACTCCAACTTCCACTCTGGTATAGGAGTCTTCTAAAGTAAGCCACCCGGTCACTGATGTTCATACTTGACCTGCAGGCAATTCAAACACCTAGCTACATACTCAATATGTCTTTCTTCATCCTCCGCCACCAATAATTGTACCTCAAGTCACGATACATCTTTCTAGCTCTCGGATGAATAGAATGTCAAGAACTGTGTGCCTTTTCTAGAATCCTCTCCCTTAAACCATCGACATCAGGAACACATAGTCGGCCTTGGAGAAGCAAAACACCATCCTCGCCAATAGAAACCTCACTGGCACCTCCCTAAAGCATTGTCTCTCTAAGAGTCGCCGAATGTGGATCATCGAACTGTCGGGCCTTTATCTACCCCAAAAATGAAGACTGAGCAACCACACACGCAAGAACTCGACTAGGCTCTGAAATATCCAACCTCAAAAGTCTGTTAGCCAAGGACTGAATGTCACAAGCTAGTGGCCTCTCCCCTGCTAGATTGAATGCCAAGATACCCATACTCTCTGCCTTTATTCTTAAGGCATCCCCAACCATATTCGCCTTGCCCGTGTGATAAAGAATAGTAATGTCATAGTCCTTCAGTAACTCAAGCCACCTGTCCTAACTCAAATTAAAATCCCTCTGCTTGAACAAATGCTGCACCTGCGATGATCAGTGTAGACCTCCTATGACACCTCATACAGATAATGCATCCAAATCTTAAGAGGTTGAACAATCGCGGCCAACTCTGGATCATGCACAGGATAATTCTTTTCATGAACCTTCAGCTGATGCAAAGAATATGCAATAACTCGCCCCTCATGCATCAATACACATCCCAATCTAATGCGTGAAGCGTCACAATATGCCGTATACATCCTTGAACCGGAAGTCAATACAAGAACCGCTGTCGTAGTCAAAGTTGTCTTGAGCTTCTGAAAGCTCTCCTTACAATCATCAGACCAATGGAAAGGAACACCCTTTCAGGTCAATCTAGTCAAAGGTGAAGCAATAGATGACAATCCCTGCATGAATCACCGGTAATAACCTGCTAACCCCAGAAAACTCTTGATCTCAATCACTGGAGAAACACGTGGCCAACTCTGAACTGCTTCAATCTTTTTGAGATCCACCTTAATATCCTCTCCTCAAATAACATGCCCCAAGAATGCCATAGACTAAAACCAAAAGTCGCACTTGGAAAACTTAACATATAGCTTCTACCCTCGCAAGGTTTGAAGCATTACTCTCAAATATTGCTCGTGCTCCCCCGGGCTACGGGAGTATATAAAGATGACGTCAATGAAGATGATGACAAATAAATCAATATGCTGCCTGAACACCCTGTTCATCAAATCCATAAATGTTGCTGGGGCATTAGTCAAGACAAAGGACATCAACAAAAACTCATAATGGCCATATCTAGTCCGGAATGTAGTCTTTCGAACATCTAATTCCCAAATCTTTAACTGATGATAGCCTGACCTCAAGTCTGTATTAGAGAACACCCTAGCACCGTGCAACTTGTCAAATAAATCATCTATACAAGGAACCATATACTTTTTCTTGATGGTAACTTTGTTCAACTGGAGGTAATCACTGCACATCCGCATAGTCCCAACATTCTTCTTCACAAGCAACACTGGTACACTCCAAGGTGATATGCTGGGCCTAAGAAACCCATTTGCCAACAAATCCTCAAGCTGCTACTTCAACTCTTTAGGAGCCATATAGTATGGTGGAATGGACATAGGCTGGGTGCCTAAAGCCAAATTAATACAGAAATCAATATCATGATCTGGTGGCATGACAGGAAGATCAGAAAGTAACACATCGGCAAACTCTCGAACTACATGGACTGAATCAATCGCCTGGGATTCTGCGGTGGTGTCCAAACATAAGATAGATAAGTCAAACACCACTTTTAGGCCATATCCTGAGCCTTCAGGAAAGAAATAACCTGACTAGGTACATCAACTGTAGAACCTTTCCACTCTAGTCTCGGCTACCCTGGAATCACTAGTGAAACAATCTTGGCATGGCAGTCTAAGACCTCGTAATAAGAAGACAACCAATCCATGTCCAAGATGACCTCAAAATCGATCATATCAAGAAACATAAGATATGCTCTAGTCTCAAAACCATAGAATGTGACCACACAGGACCAATAGATCCGAGTCTACAAACACAGAATCACCCACAAGAGGGGACACATGAACAGAAGTGCCCAAAGTCTAAAGAAAAATAACCAGGAAATGAGCAAACAGAGATGATACATATGAATAAGTAGACCCTGGATCAAATAATACTGAAGCATCTTTATCACTAGCGAAAATAATACCTGTGATGACGGCATTTGAGGCCAATGAATTTGGCCTGGTCGGAAGGGTGTAAAATCTGGCTGGAGCGCCGCCTGGCTGGTCTCCACTTGATTCAGCAATAGCTGGCTGATCTCTCCCTATCTGGCCTCCACCTCTTGGATGGCCCCAACAAGTATGCCCTCCACTTCTATGAAGCAGGGCAGCAGGTGCTATAGGCTGCTGACCCTGCTATATTGCCTTGCCTCGAAGTTTGGGACAAGTCCTCTTCAGGTGGCCTGGATCTCCACACTCATAGCACACTCTACGTACCATAGACTACTGCCCTGAAGTCTGAGCATGCTGACACGAATACCCACTAGAAGAACCCTGAATGGCTGGTGGGGAAAGGAACTCTCTGGCACGGTACTGAAGTGAGCACTAGAAAAATCTTGATGACTAAAATACCCGCTAGTGGAACCCTAAATACCTGGTGGGCTGTAAGAACTCTCCAGTATCACACTGAAACAAAGTCGTATTAGAGCCCCTCGGGAATGAGGTAATGGTGTTGAATATGGGAGTCTGATGGACTGACCCCTCCTGAAGTGACCTATACCCCTAGCTGTGGCGCCTTTTCTCTCCTAAAAATTGAGCCCTCTTGTCTTGTTGAATCTACTCTCTACCCCTCAGACAATACCCCTCAATCTTGTGAGCAATCTCCACCACTATATGATACTCAGTACCCATCTCTACCTCATTGGCCATGTTAACTCGAATACCGGGGTGTAATCCTGTAACAAACCTTTGCACTCTCTCCGCATCTCTGGGAAGTATCATCGGTGCATGGCGAAACAACTCAAAGAACCTCGTCTCATAATCGGTCACATACATCTGACCATGCTCAAGATGCTCAAACTGATATCGTAGCTCTTCCCTCTCAGAGGGTGGAATATACCTATAAATTAATAACTAGGTGAACTGGCCCTACGTGACGGGAGGAGAACCTAGTAGTCTACCAAGGATATATGACTACCACTATCTACGGGCCCTGTCCTCCAGCTTAAAAGTAGAGAAGTCAACTCCATGCGATTCCAATATCCTCATGTTCCCTGCATCTATCAATGAAGTCTCGACCATCCTCGTGTCACTCACCCTTGAAGATAGGAGGGTGAAGTTCAGTATATCTATCCAATAACTTCAACGGGTTACCGTACGCAGCTAGTCTGAGCTAGGGTGCCACTGCAGTAACTGGCTTGGCCCCATCTGCGGGTAGTGTACCCGGAGTCTGATACACAATAGTTGTATATCTAAGAGGCTGAGCAGTAGGGGTCTATGCTCTCTTTCCCACCTGTGATGTAGCTGGATCTGCTAGAAATAAACCAGCCTAAGTCACAGAATCCATGAACCGTAGCATACAACCCATGACCTCCTGGAATCCTGGTGCTATCATAAAGTCCGCGAGGGTAGGCTCAGTTGCGGGCACCTCGCCCTGCTATTCAATAATAGGATCTCCAGCAGGATCTGCTGGTGGTACTATTGGGATAACACTAGGATTCCCTCATCCTCTACCGCGAGCTGGTTCTCTCCCCGGCCTCTACCTCAGCCTCTAGCAACGGGGGGAGCAGCTCATACTGGGTCTAGAACATCAACCGTGCATGTCCTCACCATCTGTGAGAGAACAAAAGTGGGAAATTTAGTATACCAACCACTAAATGATAGCAAATGAATAAAGAGTAGCTTTTCCTAACACCTTATATCTTCTCGAAGATAAATATAGACATCTTTGTACCGATCCATAAGACTCTATTTGGTTTTCCCATGACTTGCGAGACCTACGTAAACCTAGTGCTATGATACCATGTTGTCACAACCCATTTCGATAGTAAGTAATGATGGCACCCAACACCATTGGCGGGCAAGCCAACGCGAAAAAATACTAACTAACCTCTCATTTACTTCTACCCAAAAATAGTTGCCATGATTCCTTAAGTGGAAATAAAATCAAGAATGAACAGTAAAGACAAAGATAACCATACAATCCCAAAACAATAATACAATCTAATAATGTGGTCAGTGTTGCAAGTTGTGGACAACTAGTAGAATATACAAAATAATTACACAATCCTGCTTTCCGAAACAGATAGACAACAAAAATACATAAGAGAGACTACTTCAGGTTGTTGAACGACATGGGAAGGAAAGTAGCTCACCGTAGATGTCTCGAAATCCGCTCAAGGATGCACACCAGATTGATAGCCAGTTACACCTACCTCAGATTTTGTACAATTAAGCACAAAAGTGTAGTATGAATACATAAATAATATGTACCCAGTAAATATCCTGTTTAATCTCAAAGAAGTAGAGACGAAAGGACGACTTGATACTTACTAGGGTCTAATAATATGAGAAAGAATTTATAATACGCATGGTTAGCACACTTCATTAACATTGTATGGCAGGGAATAACATTTATTTTTCCAATTAATATCACGGGTATCCATTTATGTTTCAAGACGTGTATAAAGTTTAACCCACAGAGAAATACTAAGTAAAGCATGCGCAAGTAACACCGAGGGACGTATGACCCGATCCATAAAAGTAAATTGGGCATTTTTGAGAGTTGGACGGCTCGAACCATAGATGCATCTAATACCCTGCTCGCGAATCACTCATGTGATACGATCAAATATAAATAAACTCATCAACAACAGATAATAATATGTATCCGAGGAGTAATTATTCACGGGAATATTCAAATTCTTTTTCAAAAGATCAAGAAAGATAAGGTTCCTCTACTAGTCTCATTTAGCTTAACCAACACAATTTATACGAATCTGAATCCATCATCAAGTTACAAGAATATCATGTAGAGCATGCTTCTGGGTCCTAACTACCCAGACTTAACATATAGTAGCTACGCACAGACTCTTATCACCTAATAAGTACGTAGCCCCTGCATATAGTACCAATTAATTCAATTATTATACCTATTGGGAAAATTTCCTCTTACAAGGTTAGACAGGAGAGTCACCTCGCTCCAAAATGCACTCCCGATACCAAGAATGAGCCCGAACTCTCAATTTGGAGTCGAACAATTCAAAACTAGATAAACAAGGTAGGGACTAGTTAATACAAGCTTACAAGATCATATTCTAACTATTTAAGTAATTTCCCACCCTTAAACACCAATTTCCTAAAATCCGATCCCAGGCCCACGTTCCCGATTTCCAAGATTTTCCAAGGGAAGTTGTTCTTCATAACCCAAGGATCAATAATATTTCTAAGTCATCTCATAGCAACTTTCGTGGTAGAATCTAAGTTTTTTTAAAACCCTAGGTCTGGCTCTACCCCGATGATTTTAATGTAATCATAGGGTTTAATCAACCTAAAATACCATTATTAAACTAAGAATAAGTGGGATAATACCTCAAGATGCCAAGTAGAAGTCCTCTCTCAAAAGGTCCCAAAATCGGCAAAGTAGGAGTGAAATATGGCAAAAATAACTTAGAACCCGTAATATATGAACTTACTACTTCAGCAATTTCCGCATATGCGTTCAGAGGACCGCATCAGCGAGCAAGTGGCCGCATCTGCCTACGTTGGCTAAAAAGGTAGGGGCCGCTTCCACGGCTTGGAGCCGCTACTACGGCTTGGGGTATCGCTTTTACGGTTTGGCCTGGCCTTCCCTGGGCCGCATCTGTAGTCTCGCACATGCGGTCCACCAACTGCAAGTGCGGTTATCACAGAAGCAGCAGTTTCAGCACTTCTCCAAAATTTCAACTTCACTCGAGCCTCGTCCGATAGACGCTCGGGGCTTCCGAGCGTGCCCGCACATACTGACAAGTCTAAAATCATGAAGCAGAGCTACTTGAACCTTCAGAACGCCCAAAAGAACACTAAATCTAGGAATCAACCCCTAAAACCAATTGAATCAAACTTATGAACTTCAACTTCTTAATTTTCCTTCAACATGACAAAACGCCCTTATACTACTCGAATTGACACCAAATTTTGCAGGCATGTCTTAAATGTTATTTTGGACCTGTACCATGCTTTGGAACCAAGATACGAGCCTGATACCCATGTGATCAATCATTAATTAGTTTATTGAAATCCTTAAAACTTCAAATTAACAATTTCTAATAAAAATTCATTACTCGGGCTAGGGACATCGAAATTCAATTATGGACGTACGGCCAGGTCCTATATTTTTCTATGGACCCTCCGGGATTGTCAAATAACGAATCTGGTCCATTTTATCAAAATGTTGACAAAATTCAACTTAGCCTTTTAAAAAAATTCTAAGAAATCAAATGGGCATATTCACTCCAAACTCTTCTAAATCCCGAACCAACCATCTCTGAAAGTCATAAATTAGCTAAAGCAAGTATGAAAAGTTTTATTTAAGGGAATGGGGTTCTAAAAGATAAAACAACCAGTCAGGTCGTTATAAAATAAAAAATTGAAGTCCAAAAGTATTTTTAGTTTTCTTTAGAAGCACTTTTGTAAATTTAAAAATAAAAAACTTAAAAATCAAATATATTTTATTAAAAGTCCCTCTTTCGTAAATTAAGAGGCAACACCAAAAATTCAAAAATATTTTTTTTCTTTAAGAAATCTTTCATTAAAAAAATATCAAAAATCAAAACCAAAAAATATTTTCTTATGAAGTCTTTCTTTCAACATGTCAAAAAAATCAAAATTGAAATCCTCCAAAAAAGTAAAAAGTATTTTATTTCTTCTTTAAATGTCTTTATTTGAAAAATTTTACAAAAAAGTCAAAAATCAAAACCAAAAATTCAAATATTTTCTTTCCTCTGTGAAAGACTTTCTTTCAAATATTAAATAATAAAAAAAATGAACTGCGTACGTATATATTCTTTTTCTAAATGCTTCATTCGTCTAAGTTTTATAAAAAAGTAATAAAAATAGAGAGAGTTAGTTTATTTATTCCATTTCTAATTTTCATGAACTACATAAAGATCTGATTTATGTGGCGTCATGATACGTAGGCGTTCTCTATCAGATTCGATCATAGCTATAAAATTAATTGAGTGAAAAATAAATTGAAAAAAAAAATATGAGTGAAAAAGAAATAAAATAGTGAAAAAAGGGATCGACAATATAATAAAACAGCGAAAAAATAAAAGAAAAAAGAGAAAGAAAAAAAGAGTGCAATAAAAAATGATAGAAACAAAATGAGAAAATTAGGATTGATTAAAGAGAAGCAGAAATGAATGAAAACAGATAAGAGTGGAAATGGTTAGTTAAGGTCGTGATGAAACATGCAACAGTTAAAACACATGGTGTAAACATTTAACTGTTTAGGTACATTGCATCCAAACATACAAATTCTTATATGTTAAGCGTTTCAAAACTACAAGGTTGTTGGGTGTGCAAATTAGCTAGACTCTGTTAAGGTGGTTGGTTTTGTTGGTAATCTGACTTTCCATCCTTACTTCACAAGATCCAAAAGGCATGGTTCCTATGGCCTCGGTCCCACCATACTATTATCCCTTTCAAGATGCAGCTTATGTTGTAGCACTACCTCCCTATGCGGTGATGACCATGCAACCTTACACGCGGACACAATATTATACACAAAAATGAGCTCCATCTCCTAGAAATGTCCATCTTTACCAAGCTCCATATAATTCCAACCAAATGTCCCCAATTACAATCCTCGCCCAAGCGTGACTTTCAGAAAGAATCAGTTCACCCCTATTGGTGAATTATATTCAAGCTTGTTCAAAAAGCTAATCGGGCTAGGTCTTCTACAACCAGTGATCCCGAACCAGCCCCCCCGAGTCCCCCTTGCACCAAGCTAATTTTATATGTGGACCACTCTGGCGTAGTGGGACACAGTACAGAGGACTGTTGGGCCCTTAAAATGACAATCGAAGACTTGATCGAAACTGAAAGAATTGTTCTTCCGGACAAAGAGGCTCCTAATATGATGAACAACACATCGCCTGCTCACAACATCAGTCCAATAGTTAGAATGATTTGTGAAGATGAGGAATTTGATTCGGCATTAAAGGCCACTGCAGCCATTGCGGAGACAGAGGAAAAGCCAAAAAAAACGTCGCCAAGCCTGAAAATTCCCTATCAGATTGAAATCTCGGTAGCCAGTGTTGTATACTTTTTGCGTTCAGATTATCTCAGGGTGTGATCGTGATGTTTTAGTTTATTGTCTTACTTTCCTATGTTAACCCTTCTATCTTTTAAAAGTTAAAAAATATTCAAAAAAATCATGTGACTTTTCTTATTTTTCTTTTCAGTTCTATCAAATGCAGATTTCAATAATATGATATGCTTACGGACTTCATACCTAGATCTAAAACGTTGTCAGACTTCGAAATAGTAAATCAAGAATCGGAATGCATTGAAGAGGATTTTAAGGAAATAAAACAAAGACTCGGAACAGTTAAAGAAAAATCAGTTCCAGATTGGAAAGGTCCATTCATTACAACAAGAGTACTGTCAAAAGAGTGTGTTGTACTAGGGACACATAGAAGGAAATATCCCTGAAATAACTGTCAATGCAAATACAGCCAACAGGTCCTATGTTCGATCCTCCATTATAGTATTAATATTCTCTCGTTGGGATGACGAATACTTTCATTCTCGCTACCTAAATACCATTAACCCTTTTGTAAACCATTTGAGTCGGTTACTCTTTTTTGATTACCCTTTTTCAAATCTGAAAGTGTTATTTTTATAAAAAATTTGAAATGAAAAATGAAAAAAAATTAAAAAAAAGAGAATAAAAATAAAGATACAAATAGGGAATAAAATACAAAGAAAATGAATTGGAAAAAAGAAGAGGAAAAAGGAAAGGAAAAAGAAAGAGAAAAGAAAACAAAATAGAAAAAGAAAATAAAATAAAAACAAAGCATCTTGAACTACGTTCGACTTAATTCTGAAATGATATGTAGTCAGCCTATCTCTGGGGTTCTGTCACACCAAAATAAAGTCTAAATTCCCTCAAAATTTTAAACTGGAGCAGAAGTTATAATGGTTCAGCGATGGTTTCGCTAGAAAGGTTCCAAAGTTGTAATTTAATCCAAATATTTTTACCCCTAATCATATTCAAGTCCTTCCGATCAATCGGTAAAGATTTTCAAAATTTAAATATAGTTTCTTGGATATGATACAACCAAATGAGAGAGTCAGATAGGTAAAAATTTCTACGGGTACCAGTGACGACCCGGCCGGTCGTCTTTGGAATAGATGCCTCGTTTCCCCATTTTTTTGCTTCCCCTAAGTTCATTTCTGCTATTTTATGTTCGCGGGATGTTCGATAATAGAATTTGGAGTGTTTTTGGACACTTAGTCCCTAAATGAGAGCTTAGAAGTTGGAAAAGGGCCCGTAATAATAACAATGTCAAGACGACCTCGAAATGGAAAACCGATGGTTTTTTTAGATCCGTTAGGTGATTTCGGGGTTGGGAGAGTGTTCTGAATGTATTTTGGATGTCTGTAGCTCATTAGGCTATAAATGCCGAAAGTTAGAATTTTGAAGTTTCCAGTCCGATAGTGAAATTTTAATTCGAGGTCAGAATGGAATTTTGAAAGTTTCTGTAGCACAGTCATGTCACTTGGGACGTGCGTGTAAAATATTAGGTCAAACAGATGTGTTTTAGTTAGGTTTTAAATCAACAGCAAATTTGGTTAAGTTTTGAAGTTTTTAAGTCCAAATCATTGATTACTTTGAGTTTCCGGCACTGTTTTAGGTGGTTTAAGGATTAGTACAAGTTTGAATGATTTTATGGGATATGTCCGTGGGTTTGGTTGAGGTCCAGGGGGCCTGGGGTGTGTTTCGGATGCTCAACGGAGCAATTCCGGACTCAAAAAGATTGCAGAAGTTCAGCTGTTGGGTTCCAGACCATTTCTTCAATGCGATCGTGTACTGCTGTCCGTGGAGGTCCTCTATTCCTTCTACGAAATCGCATCTTCTTGTTCGCGATCGCATAAGTTGGCTTCTTTCCCTTCTGTGATCGCAATTAGTTCAATGTGTTCGCACTGGGTAAACGTAGTCCGGAGTCTCAGGGTTTTCTTCCTTCTATGCGATCGCATGAAGCCTTATGCGATCGCATAGCTCTGTGTTGTTCTTCTCTGCGATCGCATTAAACAGGCTGCGTTGGCATAGAACATTTCTCCAGCTTTCCAGATTCCTTCTACGCGGTCGCATTCTCATTCACGCGATCGCATAGAGTAAATCACTGGGGCAGTTATAAATATTTCAAAACGAACCATTCTTCCATTTTTACAAAAACTCAAGCTAGGGAGCTCGGTTTTGGGAGATTTTCGAAGGGTTTTTAAAGGAAACGATTGGGTGACGATTCCTTACTCTCTTATGATTATTACCCACTAATATAAACTCGAATTCAAGCTTTAATTTCGGATTTAGCATGAAAATTTGGGTTAAGTTCTTAGACCTAACTTTGATGATTTGAAGGGGCATTTGACCTCCGATTTGAGAGATTTGTATATGGTTAGACTCGTGAGAGTACGAGGATTCTGTAACTATAAAAATTATGTGATTCCGAGGAGTTGGACTAAGGGGAATTTTTGTCATTTCACCTATGCTTTAATTTTAACAGTGTAATTAGTTACTTTCGATGTTATTTACATTATGTTATTGGTTTTAATTGATTTGGGCCACTCGGAGTAGGATACCCGTGGAAAGGGCATTATTTCTTAGCGGTTTTGTACCAATTCGAGGTAAGTGGATTGTCTAATCTTGTGTGGGGATCTCTCCCCAGAGGATATAGTAATTGTTATTTAAAGGCCTTGTGCGCGAGGTGACTGGCGTGTACTTGTGCTAGTTTCTGAAAATTCACCTTACTTGACTTATTTAGACTGTGTTTCTTCGTGTATTTAACTGTAAAAAACTGTGATTCTACTTGCATGGCTTAGGAAAAGCATGTTACTATTTAATTTGCTCTATCTGACTAAATTGCAAATACCTGCCCTCTTTGTGAGCATGCTAGGCCTAGAACTTTACATTGTTGCTATAATTGGTTTCCTTCTGTTAAATATTGACTTGTTGTGAAGTGTTTACGTTTGGGACTACGGGTTCAATTCCCGGAGATCCTCTATTATTGGTATAAAGACTGCGGGTTCAATTCTCGAAGGTCCCCTGATATTGATATAAAGGACTGCGGGTTCAATTCCCGGAGTTCCCTTGATATTGATATAAAGGAATGCAGGTTCAATTCCCGGAGATCCTCTGTCATTGCTCTAAAGGAGTGCGGGTTCAATTTCCGGAGATCCCCTGATATTGATATAAAGGACTGTGTGTTCAATTCCCGGAGATCCTCTGTTGTTGGTATAAAGGGTTGTGGGTTCAATTCCTAACCCACAACGATTGGGTAATGAAGAACTACGGGTTCAATTCCCGGAAATCATCGGATATTGATAAGGTGGAATGCGGGTTCGATTCCCAGAGTTCCATGTACAGATCCTGTTTATAAAGTGATTTGCATTGTGTTTGTAGTTGGTAATTGTAGCCGCTCTGTTTTTAATCACTGTCTTGTTATATATTCAGATTTGTTTCCTTCCTACTGTTTATTTATTTATTTTTCATTATTTCTTATGTACTTCTCATTAGGGCGTCGACCTTCCTCGTCACTACTCCATCGAGGTTAGGCTTGGCACTTACTGAGTACCGCTGTGGTGTGCTCATACTACTCTTCTGCACACTTTTGTTCTACAGATCCAGGTACATCTGGTCAGGCGCGCTATTAGAGATTTGGAGTTGCTTTGGAGGCTTGAGGTATGCATCTGCTGCATCCGCAGAGCCTACGAGCCTTCCTCTATTCTACATGTAGTTGATAGTTTTTTTTCGCATTCTCATTTGATTTAGATACTTCGGGATGTTAGAGCACCGTAGTATGTTTACTATTAGCCTGTGTTGCCCGTTGGTTTCCGGGTCTTGGAGGTTTTTATGTTATATTGAGTTGACATGTATGTGCCAGGCGGAACTCTAGACATTATCGTACGTCATTTATGTTTTAAATTATTGCTTCCACAAAGACTGTCGAATTTCCGCAATGTGTCAGACCTACCTAGTCGCAAAGACTGGGCGCCGTCATGATGGGTTCATGATTGGTGAACTAGGGTTGTCACAGCACCGTAAGACGATGGTAAGTAGAGAAACGAAAATGGGAGAGTCTTTTTAATGAAAACTAACAAATAGCACTACAAGGTGGTGCTAAGAAAAGAAAGGAAAGAGGTCAGCTCGTGAAAACCCGCAAAGGGCACCACTGATCGATAAAGAGGATCTCCAATCACTGACATTAACACAGTCCTGGACAAGGTTTCTTTGTTTCTAGGAAAGAGTTGTGATAAGTTTCTGAGAGTCAGACGGTTTGCACAGATCTGGAATCCAGCCAAAAAGGCATGTCATGTTCATTGAAGTATGCATGTACTCTAGATATGTGCTTATGTCCTTTACCCGAAAGGGATACCTTTTTAAGTTCATTGTTTTTCCATTGTTTGTTTTCTTTGAATCTCTTTCGATCTAACTCTGTTCCAAAACTAAGACAAAGAAAGGATGGTAAGACTGTTTTACAAGGATCTCATTTGATACAAACTAATACACAAGAAGGCACCCATCCTCGACAAGGGCATCAAGTCAACTTCGACCGGCCATGGTGGCTAATGTTTTGAAATTGAAAGCTCTTGGAAGGAGAACCAAATTGAAGTGCCTATAAAAGCAAATGAAGTTGAAAAGGTTGAGTCACACGTGGCTAACCATCTCGTCAAGGTTTGAAAAGCCAAGATACCCCAAATGCTTTGAAATTGAAGTTGGAAGAAAGAAGCTAGAAATGAAAGGCCTATGAAGACAAAATAAAATTAGAAAAGATTAAGTCCTAAGCGACTAGCCACTGCAGCAAAGTATGAGGAGCCAAATGTTCTCCAATGCTCCGAAGTTAAAAATTGAAAAACAAAACAACAACAACAAAACAAGTCAGAAGTGAAAGGCCTATAAAGGCAAAATAAAGTTGAAAATGTTGAATACCACACGACCGGTCGTCATGGAAAAGTCTAAAAAACCAGAGGGTCTCCGATGTCAGAAATGCAATCAGTATTCAGGAAACAACCAATTGCAGATGAAAGAGCTGAGATCAAGTGACTGAAATTCTCAAGGCCAAAAAACCAACCACTCTTTCAAACTCACAAATTGTTCTTCGTTAGAAAAACAGGAAATAGGTGTAATTAAAAGTAAACTTGTAAGAAGCAGGTGCAACAAAAAACAAACTTGCGCGGAGACTAAAATAGATCTGCAGCAATAACCAATCTAAAAGGGAAGTCTTATCCAAATTCTATCCTGCATTTTTACTGATTCTCTTAAATAATAAATGATGAAAATTAATTAAATAAAATGAAATAGAATAAAGAATTTGAAAATAATGGTAGTATAGGGTCTCCAATCCATAGCTGCGTTTTTCAACATAGGGTCTCTACTCCCTAATTAATGCCAACATAGAGTCTTCATTCCCTAGTTGATGCCAACATAACTTGATGCTAATATAGGGTGTCTGTTCCCTAATTGTTGCCAACATAGGGTCTTCACTCCCTTGTTGATGCCAACATAGGGTCACCACTCCCTAGTTGATACCAACATAGCGTTTCTATTCCTTAATTGATGCCAACATAACTTGATGCCAACATAGGGTCACCACTCCCTCGTTGATGCCAACATAGGGTGTCCACTCCCTAGATGATACAAGCATAGGGTCTCCACTCTCTAGTTGATGATTTTCTAACATAGGGTCTTTAATCCTTAATTGATTTTATTTTAGACATAGGGCCTCCACTCCTAGTCGCTTTTCCAACATAGGATATCCATCCCTAGTTGGTACAAACATAGGGTCTCCATTTCCTAGTTGATACCAACATAACGTGATGCCAACATAGGGTCACCATTCCCTAGTTGATGCCAACAAAAATTGATAACAACATAGGGGCTCCATCCCAAGTTGATTCCAACATAATTTAATACCAACATAGGGCCGCCACTCCCTAGTTGATGCCAACAAAGGGTCTTCACTCCCTAGTTGATGCCAATATAACTTGATGTCAACATAGGGTCACCATTCCCCAGTTGATGCCAACATAGGTCTCCACTCTCTAGTTGATGCCAACATTGAGTTACTGTAGACATGTGATTTTTGACCCTTCCCAAGATTTTTATACTTTAGCATGTAAATATTTCATTTAGGCATAATATTATTATTTTAATTAATTTTGACTCTTTTTCTTATTTTATTATAAGAAATTAAAAATTACAAAAAAAATAGTATCATTAAGATTTTGTAGTCATTTTTAGTTTTGAAAAGTACTAAAAATAGTTTTGTTTTGACGGTTAGTCTTATTTTACTAATTATTTTTATTTGAGTAAGGCTAACGAATAATTTTGGTAATATTTCTATATGGATAGATTTTTAGTTAATTAAACTACTTTTAAGCAAATCTAGTTATAAGGATCCAAATTTCTATCACATTATCAGCCCGAGGCCCTTAAACCCAAATAATAACCTAGACCTTACATATATAAACTATAAGATCATTTAGAGCTGAAAATAAAAATACAAAAAAAAATATAAGACCTACAGATGGGACAAAAGTTGTCTGAAGTTTTACCATTCCATCCCTCCCCCCCCCCCCCCCCCCCGGGTCTTCTCCAAGAGACCCCACGCCCCTAATTTCATCTTCTTCACACCCATCACCCATACACGAACACACAACTCTGACACCACCCTCCCTCATACAGTAACTAACACCTTCAGTCGTCTCTCCAAGTTGCCAGAAAACCAGCGAAACTCGAATCCGCCGTAGATAGCCACCAAACTCACCGGAACTCCACCCACTCTATCCAGGAGAAACGACAGCCGCACCCCATTGTCTTCTGAAATTGGTCGCCACACATATACAGATGGTGGAAGAAAAACGGACGGGAGAGCATGTCGATTTCTCTGTCTGGGTCAATTTTCCAGTTTCAAAAATGAATTTTGTGTAAGATCTGTTCGAAGTTTCTGATTTTAGGTCCGTTTTCACGGTTCATCGGCTCCATTTCGACTTCGTTGCTGTTTTAGTTGTTATTTATCTTATTGTTAAAGGTTTCCTTTGGAGTTTCTTGTATTATGGAAGGTTTTGCTGTTATATAAAAGTTTCAAAAGAAAAGTTTGCCCCAGCTATGGTGCTATTCTCTAAGAAGTTACAACTGATTAGTAACGTTGCAAGATGCACACTATGACGTTCCCGGGGAGATTCACAGTTCCGTCAAAGGTCGATGAGTTATTAATTTTTTAAGCTTTGCTCATCGGTGATTCATGTCTCCTCCTGAGATTTGCCTCCAAGAACTGTAGGAGAGATCTTCAAAGATTATAACGCTCACCATATTGGAATAGTTCGTGCTTTATCATATGTCTATGCGATCCAGGCAATTTCATTGAGCTTTTAATTGCACGTCTTAATTTTGGTGGAAAAATGATTTGCAACCTTAATCTGATTTTCTTATTTTAAGCATTGAGGATTCTGCTATTACTTATTTAATAGGACATAGGGTTTCCATTTAATTTGCACTACTTTATTGGTTTAATTATTGGGGTATAGTCAGATTGATTGTTGTTAAACAAAAATCAATAAGTTGGTGTCCCATCTCAAACGTAGATGAATAATTATGAACACCGTAGTTTGTTTTAGGCGCATTAATAATAATTATTGTAACTACGAGTATGGTTCCCGTGGCATAGTCATGATATGTAGTTCAAATTCGGTGTGCATTTCATGTAACCCGAATCTAATTTCCAACAAGGTTAAATAAAGCGTGTAATGAACCGTAGATGCACTTCATGTACCATGGCTTACGATATGTTTTAAATAACCTTGAAATTTTTTGAAATATTAAAAGTGGCTGAAAAGTTAAAAAATGGACGTAGGCTCAAAATGTGCAACTAATCAGATAATTAGGCCAATATAATAGTTGAGCGACCGTGCTTGATTACTGAACCCGGGAATGTCTAATACCTTCTCCTGGGTTAACAGACGAGAATCAGTTTTTGTTGTGGGAAGAACAAGGGCTCTTTATTTAACAGGTATAGTGCGGTATTGCACTGCGTTATATATAATGCGGTTCCGCTATATATAACGCGTTATTATATTGCGCTATACTTTAACGATATAAACATTGATGAAGTATAATGTAGTATTACACTGTATTATATATAGAAAATTATTTTTAATTTTTCGACAATAAAAGTGTATTTTAAATTCAAAAACTTGGCATTTAGGTTTCGGACTCGAGCGGCAAGAAACATCAGCACTATCAGAATATTCCGAAGTGCAACTCACTAGTAAATACTTGCAATTGCGATATACTTGTCTCTCTCAATATATAACTCCAATAAATTTGCATAATTTCTAACAAGGGGATACATTTCGAGTTTTGGTAATCAGGCGCCCACCTGGAGAACAAGGGAATACATTTCAAGTTTTGGTAATCAGGAGCCCACCTGGAGAACAAGGGAAAACATTTCAAGTTTTTGGCAATCAGGCACCCACCTGGAGAATAAGGGAATAAATTTCAAGTTTTTGGTAATCAGGCGCCCACCAAGAGAACAAGGGATAACATTTAAAGTTTTTGGTAATCAGGCACCCACCTGGAGAATAAGGGAATAAATTTCAAGTTTTTGGTAATCAGGCGCCCACCAAGAGAACAAGGGATAACATTTAAAGTTTTTGGTAATCAGGCGCCCACCTGGATAACAAGGGAATATATTTCAAGTTTTTGCAATCAGGTGCCCACCTGGATAACAAGGGAATACAATTCAAGTTTTAGTAATCAGGCACCCACCTGGAGAACAAGGGAATACATTTCAATTTTATTCAAGTTTCGGCAATCAGGCGTCCACCTGGAGAACAAGGGAATACATTTCATATGTTTTGCAATCAGGCGCCCACCTGGTGAACAAGGGAATACATTTCAAGTTTTTGCAATCAGGCGCCCACCTGGATAACAAGGGAATATATTTCAAGTTTTCGCAATCACGCGCCCACCTAGAGGACAAGGGAATACATTTCAAGGTTTGGTAATCAAGCACCCACCTGGAGAATATGGAAATACAATTAAAGTTTTATAAATCAGGCGTCCACCTGGAGCACAAGGGGAAACATCTCCGATTACAATTCAAAGCAGCAACAAAGGAGTTTCATAGGAAGATATACAACGTAACAAGGAAACAAGGATCAAGAGCAAGTTTGAAGACATAGATAGGTTCTTTTGTAATCCATAGGTCATAGATTAGTCTAGCTTCTTTTTCTTTTGACATGGTGTAATAAGGGGATCTAGCAAGCAGTAGCAGCAGCAGTAGCAACCGTGAGATCACAGCTTTGATAGTCCTAGCTACCAAACACTCCTGAACTATACTGACCTGATTCCTTTTTTAGCCAAGGATATGCAGGCAACCTCTGAAGTAGGGTGCGGTCAAGCTTTTCAAAAATGCTTCTCACAGAGTATTCAAACGGGCAAAAATCGCTTGTATCTGCTCACTTATCATTGCACGAAAACTCTTCGTGTTTCCGAGCAAAGAGGGGCAACTGTGAGCATGTGATTTTTCCCTATATGAATTACTCCCATAGCTTCAAACAAAATAATTTCTTTTATATATTTGCAATTTTATGAATTTTGTGGCATTTTCTGTTAAGTGTTTGTATTTCTGTTTGTGCATTTGTATTAGTGAAAAATATAAAATAGGTTGCACTTACATTTAGAATTTAATTCTATATTTTTAGAATTAATTAACAAATTACTTGTTTTATAAAAAGGAAAAATAACCAAAAATATTTTTATTTTTCATCTTTGAGGTTTCATTTTAGTTTGGTTTTTAATAATTGGTGATAATTATCATCTAGAATTAATTAATAAGTTAATATGCTTTTATGATTTAGTTTAGGATTTCATTCCCAATTTTGAAAAAAAAAAGAGAAAGAAGAAAGGAAAATCTAGAATTATAGAGAAATTAAAAATTGGACCTCTTTAATAATAGACCCAAATTGGATTCTATTCAATTTCCGACCAAAAATAAAACACCCAAAACCCGATCCATACCGGTCCCTACTCGGTCCAGCACCCCCCCCCAATAAAAAACCAAACGACGTCGTTTGAATCGATCAATCTCAGCTGTCTAGGATCTTTGATCCAATGGCTGAGAACTAGGGATCCTATGATATATATAAATATGTGCAAATCCTACCCCACCCCCAAACCCCTTATCTCAATCACCCCTCTCAAACCAGACTGTCCACCGCCATAAACTGCCGGCTGGAAATCGCCTCCATCATTGGCGATCGACTAACCCTAAGAAAAATCACACCCTAAGCTCGCTTTGATCCCCTCATCTCAAAGCCACCATTCGTTTTATCTGAAACTTCACCCAATATTCTCAAATATCCAAAACTCTAGGACACTGCCATGGGTTCCTCCGCCTTGTCCGGCGGCACCGCCACCAATTGGTCCCACATTAACACCAAATGACCCCCTCACCTCCCTCTTTACAAATCCATAGCCCGTCCCCTTCAAATAATCCTACAACTGGTCGAATTTCATTTCGAAGTCAAGCCGGTAAAGTGTCAACGCCAGAGATGGGATAGATTTGGACATAAACGTGCCTTAGTCATGTTTTCTCATTTGAGGACACATGATTGAGACCCATTGTGGTCAAAATCAAGGTTTCTAGGGCAATTTATAGTTAGTTCTCATTTTTAAGGTATTTCTGTTCTTTTTCTTTCTGATTTTGCATGATTTTTGTTTTATTTTTATCATGGTGATTTTTGTTTTTTCTTGATATGCTTGATCACTATTTCTTCATTAGCTTCTAATTTTGAAATATTAGTTTTTGATTGGTTTTCTTTCTCTTTGCTTCTATTTATTCTTTCTGGTTTCCTTTTTTTGCTTATAGTGATTTGTTCATCTGAGTTTGATTAAATTTTGGTAGTGGAAATTTGCATGTGTTTAAACATACCTTTGATTTTATTTATATCTCATTCCAGTTTGTTTTCCATTTTTAATTGTGTGGAAGGCTTAATTGTTGTGTTGATGTTTTTACCTTTAATTTCATGATAGTGTTTACTTGCCAGTTTTTCTTTCGATTATGGTTTATTCAGGGGTTTTAATTCAGGGATTTTTAATCAGGGGTTTAATTCTGGTTTAAAAGAGAGTTGCTCAATTCAGGGGTTTTATTTGGTCTTAAAATATTTGGGCCACTTGTTTGAATCCTTAAGCAGGCTGGTCGTGAAAGTCCAATTGAAAGGGTCAATCCAAGGTTTAGTGGCCCAGTTGTGATTTTGCCTTAGGTCAAATTGATCCAGGCTGGTAGTTTAGGTTAATGTTCAGGGAATGGAAGGGTAGTATAGGTAAAGAACTTAGGAAATCATAACTAACAATAATAGGAAGCTTGTAGTAAGGGCTTCCTATTAATTTTGGTGCTATAACTTGGTTAACAATTTAAAAACTAAGGGACTTAAATGAAATAAAAAACATGAAAGATGCCCTAATTGCTTGCTTTTAAAGGCATTCATTCTTGCATTTGAAGGCAAGATTAAAAAGGGGAGAGAGTCCTGAAGTTAAAAATAAGAGGAGAGGAGAGGAGAAAAATATATATAAAAAGGCTAGGCTGCTACTATTCTATTAGGAAAATCATTGAAATTCCTACAGTATTCTTGAGAAGTTCCTAAAACAGTAGAAAATTGAGAAATTTACTGTTTTATTGATCTCTTGACTAGTTTTTTTCAAAAATTTTCAAACTCTGAAACACTTTTGGGTGATTTGAGATTAAGTATGGGTTGATATTGGGCTTTTCTGAATGTTTGTGGTTCAAGCTGGTTAAATATTGCAATTTTGTTGGGTTTTGAGCTAAATTCCTTACTCTAAGTTGCTGAATCTTGGTTCATCACTGTCATTCCTCTGCTGATTCCTGTTGATTTGCTGGTAACTCACTTTTATTTTGCTTCCGTTAAAATCCAATTACATGCCTTTGAACTTTGATGGTTGTAATTTCATAATGAATATTCAATGAGAACTTGAAGCATGGGACCAAGTCTGCATTGTTTTCTTTTACTTCTTTCTTGATTTCATATGTTTAATCATCCACTTTAATGTGATCTAGTTGTTTTTAGTTAGATTAGATAGGTTGTTGTATTACATTGAACCATGGACTGTTATTTTAAGTTGGATTAGATAGGTTGTAAATGAACTATGGACTGTTATAATTTGGGACTGTCAGAGACTTTCAGAAATATATCTCTTCACACGAGATTTCAGCTTTACAGTTGTTTAGAATAGGTGTTATGTTCATGTGTGATCGTATACTCGAACAATTGCTGGTGGTGACCATATGGTCTAACATGTTATAAATACTATGATATATTGTTAAGTGCAAATGGGTTATTAGGTAATCATGTATTCGTGGTAGCTATATGTTTATTTTATTGTCACATGTTTAATTTCCAACAAATAAGCTTCCTGACTTGCTTCCTTGTTCAAGTACTCATATTCGGGGTTGAAACTAGCCTATGAGTGTAATAGATGTGATGGTCATGTTTTTTTGCATATTGGATAGCCTTTGAGGGGGTCCAATTGTGAGTCTTTCGTTCACAGCGGTGAACTCATCAGTAGTGGGGCCCAACTTGGGCTTAATTTTCGTTTAGAAGTGTATATTTCGGTTTCTGAATAAAGATTTCGACAATTGCTGGGCCTATAGTCAGGCCTGGTAGCTTTTGAAGAAATCACGAGTCCAAACCTAGGTGAATTAGTCATAGTCCCTTAATTATGATTTTAACTAGTATACTGGAGGTGAGCCATTTCTAATAAACGCAAGGTAGCCATAGCCCTCTACAACCCTGTTCAAGCACCTTTTAACTTAAAATTGGGGCAAATGTGATGAGCAAGAATAACAATTGCATTAGTTTTAATTCAATTTAGAACTGAGGTGGGCCAAAGCCCAATTAAAATAGAATGATGGCTTGGATCTCGCTTAATTGATTTCGAGTTCATACGAGTGCGCATTTATGTACCCAAATCCAAATCTCAATGTTAGATAAAACGTGTTGCGAATTATGGGTGCAATTATGTGACGTGGTTCAAAACGCATTTTAAAAACATTGCAATCTTCTTAAAATTAAATAAAAGCGGTTAAAAGTTAAAATTTGCTCATAGGTATAAAATGCATTAAAATCAGATAATCAATCCAAATATAACAATTGAGCGACCATGTTAGAACAACGAAACTCGGGAATGCCAAACACCTTCTCCCGGGTTAACAGAATTCCTTACCTGGATTTCTGGCTCCCAGACTGTATTACACAGTAAAACTTTCCTCGATTCGGGATTTAAACCGGTGACTTGGGACACCATTATTTATCCCAAGTGACTACTCTGAAATCTCTAAATAAATAAACACATTTCTATTGTCCTTTAATTAAAAAAAACTCACTTTATATGCCCTTCCAGGGGTAGAGTAAGAAAAAATAGGTGTGACACTTGTTACGTGAAGTAACAACTATAACATGGTCGGGAACTACACTAGTGGATTTTAGGGGTGCCTAACACCTTTCCCCGGAGATAATTTCTATCCCTTACCCAAACTCTGGTTCATCAACTCAAAAACCTTCTTAGTGTTCTAATGCACAAATCATTTGGTAGTGACTCTTCAAATTCACAAACCCAATTCCCAAAAGGCAACGAGTTGTCCTCCAAAAATGTCATAAACCCGATTTCGCCTTAGAAAAAGGGGGCATCGACATCATGACTACTCTGCTGGGAATATTGTTTAGGCTTTTACCATTTCATGTTATTTGTGACATTACTGCTTTTTATTTGCCTTTATTTAATGTCTTTATCCCTCTTCTACTGCAAAACTAACTTGGCTATTTGTTTCTTTTCTTTAATTCTTTCTTTTATCGCTTTGCTTTAATACTGTTGTAATTATGAGCAATTATTCTAATCATTACTTTATGAATGTGCAAATACGTGACAACTTGTTTCATTTTTTTAATTGTATATTCAATATCATATTCCACTCGTGCCAAACAAAATATCACAGCAACGCTTATAATGAGTGGTTTCGCCCTTCTGATTCTATCACCCCCTAAATTTGGCAAATGCGTATTTGCGGTAAAACCAGTCGATCAATGTTGTAGTCGACCGTTCCACGCCTTTCCCTCTTGAATTGTCCGTTGAAGAGTACCGGTGTAGCACCCCATAGAAACCTTACTCTATTCAATTGTGCATGCATTATGGTCAAACCTAGCTAAGTCAGTTATGTTATCAGCATAACGACTCTTTAAGATAGCCTTGTCCAAAGTCCACTAGGTTTCTCTGGAACCTGAATGGACACTATTATGTCTGTACATTTATTTGGAGAACTAAAATGTTGCTTTTGCCAATTGTTGACATTTAAATAGTTGAGTATGGCAGGGGTAAGGGCTTAACACTTTGTTTTGTGGAAAATAAGGCACGAAGTCCCTAGATTCGGCATGGTAACCAACATCCACCCAAGGATGCTAAGCTAGTGGGAAGACCTTCACTTTAGTGATCAGACCATCATCCGCAAGTATTTGGGAAATCTCCCTTCTCTTCTGGAAATCCAACCCGACAACAAAATCATAGAGGGTGCAACTCCATTCTAGGATGGAGATAGGTCTGTGTTCCATTTTGGGGACCTTGAAATGACACCTTTGCTAGAAGAAATAGGAGGGCTAGCTGGTATCCCATGGGAGACTTCAGGTTTACTTATGCTGGAAAATCATAAGGATATGGGTTTTCTCAAAATGATGGGACTAAAGAGGAACCCAGACATGACCTTTTTGAAGATTCCAACATTCCTTTTAACCATTTGAATGAGAGGTCTGGCTAAAGTATTTCATTAGCAAATCGTACTTTCCTCATGCTCCCCTTATTTTACCGCAAAACCCTTTCCGGTGCGCGACAAGATCGCTGTGACCATCATACATGTCAAATTTAGGCATTTTGAAACCTGTAGGCAACTGTACATTCGGGAACAAACAAAGATCTTTAAAGGCTACACTCACCTGGCCCTATAACCCACGCATGCTCCTGAATGATTGTTCCAGACTCCGGATTTTTCTAATCCATTCTTCCTGTTCGGAATCTTTGATCGGCTTCTCAACTCACATTGGGATTTCAGGACGAGGAGCATAAGAGTAAGGCTCTTGGGCTTTGTAGGCGGGTTCTGGAGGATAGTATTGAGGGTCATAGGCTTGAAGTAGTGGTTCGCTGGATGACCTATGAAGTGCAGGGGGTGGAGGTGCCACATAGATAGGAGCGATTGGCGGGGGAGGGTGAGGAGTGACTTTGGGTAGTTGGGCTGGTGCTGGGAGACAGCACCCTGATGCTGAGAGTATATAGGGAAACCTAGGGGCGGATCAGTAATGGACTGGTGAGATGTCTGGGCCAGTGGCAGGATGACAGGTGGATTGGCAGGATAGGTTGGGGGCGGCTTTCCTCTTGCCCATGCCTGGTACATTTTAGCCATTTGGTGTTTAAGCTTGTACATTTCCTCTTTCATAGCGTTTTTGTCCAGTTCCTCTGCCTCCTTCGAGGGGTCCACGATGCTGATATCAGCGTGTTGGTTAGCCACCGCCGCCACCGGCGTAACTCAAAATTCACCCAAATTAACACCATCTACACCATGTCTTCTCCTATTTCCAACCCCCAGAAATCAACCCTCGAATCCCGGCCAAACGCTTCGAACATCCGTTCTAAGAAGCGTCTGCTCCGCCGTCCACGGCGGTGCCGGCTCCAATGGCCACCAAAAACACACCCTATACTACCCTAACATTCCTTATCCCCAATCCCTAACTGGGTTTCTTCGAACAGCCCTCAAACCCCTCGAATTTCCATTTGTTAGCCCGAACGACATCACCAAGAACTCAAAGTGCCCATATCTTGTCCGGAATGCCGTCTTTGGAATATCCTTCTCCTTAACCCTCATCTGAGGACACCCTGAACGTAAGTCAATCTTGGAGAAATACTTGGCACCCTGGATTTGGTCAAACAAGTCGTCAATTCTTGGAAGTGGATACTTGTTTTTTATAGTAAATTTATTCAACTATCGATAGTCGATACACATCTGTAACGACCAGTCTTTCTTTCGCATGAATAGAACATGCACACCCCAAGGTGAAGTGCTAGGCCTAATGAAGCCTTTATCCAGCAAGTCCTTCAACTGGGCCTTCAACTCTCGCAACTCTGCCGGGGCCATTCTGTATGGAGGGATAGAGATCGGTTGAGTGTAAGGCAACACATCAATGCTAAACTCGATCTCCCTTTCAGGAGGAAGACCGGGGAGTTCATCTGGGAAAACATCTGGAAATTCATTGACCACGGGCATTGATCGTAGAGTAGGCGGCTTTGCAGCGAACGAGATGATAAATGTAACCTTTTGAGATCATTTTCTTTTCCTTAAGATAGGAAATAAACCTACCTTCCGGTGTAGCAATGTTACCCTTCCATTCAATGACAGGTTCACCAGGAAATTGAAACCTAACAATCTTTGTACGACAATCAACATTTGCATAGCATGAGGATAACCAGTCCATTCCCATTATCACATTGAAATCAACCATTTCTAACTCAAATAAATTTTCCGAGGTTTGACAACTAAAAATCACCACAGTGCAACCTTTATATACCCTTCTAGAAATCACTGAATCTCCTATTGGAGTAGATACCGTAAGGGGTTTACTTATTAATTTAGGTTCAACGCCAAACATATTAGCCACAAAGGGTGTAACATATGATAATATGGATCCAGATCAATCAGCGCGTATACATTATAAGAAAACATAGGCAATATACCTGTAATAACATCAAGAGATGACTCTAGATCATGTCGACCTACTAGAGCATAGGTTCGACTTTGAGCACCATTGGAACTCGACCCTACACATCTACCTCTACCAAGACTTGTCGACTGTTGAAAACCCCGTGCTGGAGGTCTAACTGATGAGGAAGAACTAGACACAGATCATGTCAGCTGAGCCAAACCATCACCTCCTATGTTAGGAAAATCCAGCATCATATGGCCAGGCTATCCGCAAGAATATCACGCATCAGAACCTCGACGGCACAGTCTAAAGTGGGCCTTACCGCACTAATCACAACGTGGTGTTGGGCGTCTCGTCTGATTAGTATCCCTGTGATGTTGTGAGCTAGATGCCCGCAAACTCTGACCTAGACCAGAATAGGATCGATCATATCGAGGCCTTTGAAACTGTGGAGGAGAACTAGTTACAGGTGGTTCTAAACTCCTCGAACACTGGGGCCTGATGTTTAATAATTATGAATAGTGATCTTTATAACCTAATGAACCTGGTCCTCGATGATAAGTGAAAAAAACTTCTAACTTTGCATTGATGTTGAGATGAATTCAGGCAGGGTCCAAGTGTATGAAAAGCACAGAGTTTGTCATCATCAAAAAGGGGAAATTTCTTGGACCAAGTAAAGGTTAGTTTTGAAGACTAACAAAAGAACTCAGATATAAACCAGGTCCATCCTAGTGGAGCACATATATGGATAGACATAAGCATCTGAGATGCATGTGAAAGAGATAAACTTAACTAGAAAGATGTAATATCTTCCGATCTTGATCGAAAAGGTTGCATATTGGACAAGGAGAATGACTCTTTAGTCTAAGAGAACACGGTTTAAGAAAGGAAAGAAGTTAGAGGTTGAGATCAACTAGAACTCTTCCACCAAGGAAGAGTAGCATCATAATTCTAGTCAATCTTTATTTACTAACTTTATAAATATCAGTGTTGTTCTCTTATACAGGTAACACACATAAGCAGAAGTTAAATGTGAATTGAGAGCCAAATAGCAAGGCAATTTTGCAAGCAATTCGGGTGCGATTCAAGTGTGCATACCTGAATCTACGTGAACCAAATAGAAAAACTAGTTCCAAGTTTCTGTATTTTAATCTAGTTTAATTGTAGTAGGTATCTTCATATTGTACCTTTCAGTTTTATCAAGAAGCAATTGTATTAAGTACTTAGAGTTTTCAAGTTAGAGTTAAATTGTGGTGGAAACACGTTCTCAAGGCATTATACTAAACGTGTGTTCATATTTGTAGGTTTTGATGAATGACAAACTGTGCGCAAATTGACACATGACGAGGTCCAAGCACAAGCGCAAAATTGATATATAACGAGATTCAAGCACAAGACAAAGATCGAGATTAAGTTTTATATGAGTCGGTATTTAATTGTGATCTTGATCCGACAACTTAAACCAAGACTTGGCTTCTCTCGTAAAAATATTTTTAACAAATCATGCATATTTAATTTAGAGTAAAATGATTTTAAATAATGCATATTTACTTTAGTTAAAATGATTTTTAAACATGCCTCTAAAATCTGGACTAAGATAATCGATTATGTACTTATGATAATCGATTATGTTTAAGTCAGCTGCTTGACAATCGATTGTGAACTTATGACAATCGATTGTGTTAAGGCAGTGAGCATCAGATTTTTCAAATCTGCATGACAATCGATTGTGAACCTTATGACAATCGATTGTGATGAGGCAGTGTCCATCAGATTTTTCAAAGTCACAAAATAATCGATTGTGAAGCTAATGACAATCGATTGTGTTGAGGCAGTGTCTTCCAGACTTTTTCAAAGTTATTAAATAATTGATTGTGAACCTATAACAATCGATTGTCAAGAGGCAGTGTCTAAATTGATTTTTCAAGACTGATATATAATCGATTGTTAACTTAATATAATCGATTGTATAAGTGACCGTTGCCAAAATGTTTTCAAATACCGTCAGGTAATCGATTATTGATTTCTTATAATCGATTGTTTTAATTAAAATCTGGAAAGGATTTTTTGAACGTTGCTGAGTAATCGATTATTGATTTCCTATAATCGATTGTTTTATTAAAATCTGGAAAGGATTTTTTGAACGTTGCTGAGTAATCGATTGTAGATTTCTGACAATCGATTGTTTTACGTAAAATCTGGAAATGATTTTTTGAACGTTGCCAGTAATCGATTATTGATCTTAGATAATCGATTGTTAGGCGTAAAATCTGGGATTGATTTTTGGAAGAACTGGCAAACAATCGATTGTGGTAATTTGACAATCGATTGTCACTGAGTAAAATCAGCAATTCTTAATTGGCAATTAGGCAACGGTAATACAAAGTTTTTCAACTATAAATACAGCTTCAATTCAGTCTTTTAAGTACAACAACACACAACAACTGATCATACAATTGCTAAAGCTTGCATACTTTATTGCTTATCATTTTATATTCATTACATAAGCTTTTGAGAGCCAAATTCTTGTCGAAAGTTGTTGCAATCTTGAGCGTATTCTTTTTACTCATATCTACTCTTAAAGGAGTTTCTTGTTTGAGTGCTAAGTGTTTTTGTACACTTGAAGGGAAGTGTTAGTCCCTTGTTTTGTAAGAAGGAACTTGTGTTTCCTTGGTTGAAGTCTTGGAGTGCTGTATCTCCGAGCAAAGGTTGTTGAGGCTTGTGTCCTCAAGTTGTAACGGTTTGTTGAGCACCCGTAAGCTTAACAAGTTAGTGGAAATCTCGAGAGAGTCTCTCGGGGGCTGGACTAGCCACGGGTTGTGGTGAACCAGGATACATCGGTACGTTTGTTCCAAGTTATTTACTTATCGCACTTATTTATTTCCTGCAATTTTTAAATTCCGCAAGTTTACGCTAATTTTTATTATAACGCTATTCACCCCCCCCCCCCTCTAGCGTTAAGCGTATTATCTAACAAATTGAAGTTGTGGCAACAGTTGAGGCTGTGTGCTACAACGAGATTAGAGTTAGTCCTAGTTTTACAAAAGAGTTTTTGTTAATGCAGTTTTTGGCTAAGTGATTTTACTGAATAGTTTGGAAAAATCCTACTGAAAAGTATGTCGTGATTTTTTCACCCTTTGAGCCAGGTGTTTTCCACGTAAACGACTTATGTTCTTTACTTTTGGCATTTATTATTTCTGTAATAGTTGGTTATAGAACACTTAGAAGAACCAAGTCCACCCATAAACAACTTAAGCAAAAAATTGGTCACCACATAAATCATCTCCCCCACCACACAAATATCTTGTTGTCGATACTATCTTTCCCATGATTTTTCTATTAGTGTATTTCTATTAGTATTATGTGTTCAAAACTAGAAAATCATGAAAAATACTCGTTCATATAATAAACAAATTGTAAAATAATTCTGAGCCCACAAGTTTGTTGTGTGTCTTAAGGAATTTAATCCCTCACTGTCGCTCAAGGTTATGGATTACTTCCTCCTAGGATACAGCGGAATAACTGTTCTGTAATATTGGCAATCGAAATTACATAACTTTAGTGAACTCAACAAATGAAGCAAATCACACTTGACACTTCGTTTATTTGGAAAAGTAATGCAACGGAGTAGGAAAAAGGGGAAAAATTAAATTTTGTCATGTATTAAAAATGAGGCTAAACCTCTAAATTTATAGACAATGAAAGGTTGAAATGAAGGGATGTAATTAAAAGGTGCCTCTTTCATTTCTCGTTCACACCCTTTAGAAAGAAAAAAAACCCAACAATTTCTTCTAACACCAGTGTTTTAAAACGCGTGGTCGTAAGGCGAGCCGTTTTACATATGCTTCAGCGAGACATAAGCCCCATAAGTACTTAATTTTTAATATTTTCTAAAATAACATAATTGCAATAAATTTTTAAATAGGTAAAATTGCATAAAAATTAAAAACAATATAAATAAGTGAAATATATATATATATATATATATATATATATATATATATATATATATATATATACACGGATGAGTTATTTTTTAATTTGCTACAAATAAAATTGATTGTTCTTTGCTATTGGGAGATAGTAACAGACTAACCGACAAAATAACTAATTGGGAAAGACCATAAATTAGAGCTTCTAGCAATAAAAAAGGTATTGATTTAAATTAATGTTTCAATTCCTTTACAAAATATTGAGTAATTAAAAGCTCGCTTTTGAGAATTTGGTACTATAGCAAGGACATAATTAGCAAAAAAAATTAAATTTGAAAAAGTCTCTTCGTCTTACTCATTATAAAAACGCGCCTCAATGTCCAGGCGTATGCCTCCTAAGACTTACGTCCCCCATCATTGCTTCGAGGAATTTTTGGTGGGCCTTGCCTCAGGCCTCACCCCAAAAATACCTATTAAAACACTGCTAAACACTACCATTATTGTGTTTTGCTTGAGTCGAAATTTTTTCGAAAACAGACTCTGTACTTTTACAAGGTAGGGATAAAGTTATATATATACTATCCTCTTAAGATCTCAAGTGGGATCATATTGAATTTGTTGTTATTGTTCTTATGAAGGTATTCAGAGTATTACGTAAGAATTCGAGCATTAGTAATTTAGTTTTTAAATTAAAAGTTATATATTTAAAATTACATAAAAAACTTCTTATATTTAATAATCCAAAAATATTTATAAAAAATATAATTGTAGTCTAACAAAAATTATTGGACTTCCTAAATAGTATTTTTTTCGATCTATTTTAATTGATTTTTGATTATTTTATATTTATTAAAAAATTACTTTTTAGCATTAATTAATAATGATATTGGCAGGTATAATATGTCGTGAAATATAATTTTTACCGACTTAGAAAAGAAGTGATCAATACGCGGACTTTGTATCTCTGCTGTAGGTTTGGTCTTCATTTTTTGTATCTAGAGATGATTGACTGATTATGGCGTGGTAGACTTGTGGATCCTTAGCTAACTAGGCAATTCATACTGATCATTTTTCTCTCGCCGACTTAAAACAAGAAAATTGAATGAATCAATTATTATAATATTAGTGAATTTATCCGCGTTTCGTGCGGTTATAATAAAAATTAAAATATGTCAAATGTGAAAATTTATATAAAAAAATAATTTTTTGCTGATTAATTGAATGTGCTTTTATACAAATGGAGAACTTAGTTAATGTATATAAATTTATACATATTCTGCACAAATAATTTAAGAACTTTGTAAAAATCCAAAAAGGTCTAGAATATAAAAAAATAAAGAGTTAATCTTATACAAATCAATACTGTAGAGTGATTCAATTTTTGTTTTTAGTATCAATGTACATAAATTAATTAAATCTAAATAAATAAATTTAAACTCTATATATTAAAGGTGTAAAAATATTTCCGCAATCAAATCCTTTAAGAGATAATTAAAAGTAACTCTAATAAATATCATTAATCGGTAGCCTTAAACAAACTAAATTATAGTAAATTCATTATATTATCCGGTTATATAACTTTAATTCAGAAAATAATGATCTTATTTTGGCAAACAAAGGCCAAAGTAAGAATGATATTATAGAGTTTGCAGAGCTAAGTTACATACTAATTATATGGTATCAAATATTGATTTTCAAGGAAGAGCTTTCAAGAATTTCCACCGGAAATATTTGGAAGCTTGTGCTTACAGATATGCTAAAGCTACGTGAAGAAGCAACCTCCATGAAGATGAGGTTGTTCCTTTTTTTTTTGTTCGTACTCTCCATATTTCTTTCATTTTTTAGTCAGTCTTTTCGAATCGATGTCCACTGCCCATTGATATAAGGCCCTTTAGCATTTCTTGAATGTTAAAGGTTCTTTTTTGTTTTTTTGAATTTCAAGGAATGTTAAAAGTTTCTTCAATATCTATGAATAAGTACTTGAGTTGATGGAAAAATTATACAGTTAGTTGTAATTATATGTACTTCACCTAGCAAAGAAGTTGTGAATCTTCAAGAAAGGTAAGTGACTATAACTAACAATGAATTGGTTGTTCGATTGTCTTTATGTTTTTAGTTTCTTTAATTCCATTTCATGATTCTTTTTTTTTTAATAGAGAAAAAGACATACACACATATTTAAACGTGACTTTTTATTCACACAATCTCTAATTTCATTAAAAATATTGTATTTATGATTTAATCGATATAATAAAGTCATACTTTATATGCGTAAAAACTATAAAAATCACATACCAATAAAATGCATAATCGAATGCTATGTTATTTCTTAAGTATTATCTTTATTTTTCTTTTTCATATTCAAACCCTCCAATAAATGAGAAATTGTTATCACTCCTTGAGCAATTAAATTAATTATCCTTTTTTCTACTAATTTTATAAAAATCTCAAAATTAACTCTCTTGATTATCATTTTTGTGATTACAACACAATAAAGAGGAGTGCAGGAAAATACCGTTTAAAAGATACATAGCTATAAACTACATAGAGAAGCATAATAAATTTGGAAAAAATAAAAAATAGTCAAAAGGCTATTAAAAGGTGACATGAAACAAACCATATCAATTGTTTACAGATGAGTAAAATGATCTTATTTTCTTCAATTATCATTTGTTTGAGCATGTAACCGTACTTTCTCAATTCTTTTTAAAAGAATAAAAAAATAATCAAAATTCAATGCAAAATATATTACAATCTTTCCTAAAATAAAATAAAAAGCATTTTAACGCAAGACAAAAAAGCAGAGTCATTGCTTATTATATATAAATTTACAATATAACGACAAGCCTAGAGTAAATGGAAGTGTAGGTATCAAGGTTGAAGTTGAATCCTAAATATTGCCCACAAAAAAATGCCATATGTTCTTCTTTTGCTCACTCCCTAACCATAAAAGTTATGTATCAGTGTTGTGTATGAACAGATAACTCTTGCAAAAATACTAATAACGTGAAGAAAAAGTCGATTAAAAAGAAGAAAAAGAACGAATTCCTGTACAAAAAATTTCAAATGAAAGGAGAAGGAATAGTCAAAGAAGAAGAGATGAGAGTGATGCAAAAGAGAAGATATGCTTCACTATTTATAATAACCAAAATAAAAGTTGTAACTTACATTGAGTCTAGGAAAAGAAAATGTAACGTATATTGAGCAATTGTAATAGAAAGGGTAATAAGTGTATTAATAATTGTAATGAACCTAATTATGGGCAGAATGAATAACTTATGTAATTAATACTATAATAAATAATTAATTTCCACTTATTAAATAATTTAAATAAAAAGAATGAAAGGAAAAAGGTAAAAAAAAAGGAGAAAAAAGATAAATAAAATCCTTGGCCAAAGAGAGGTGCCAAGTCACCTTTTCTATTCCCAAATTTATACATATATTGTTATAAATAGAACTCTAATTAGAGTGAATGTCTATCTTATAGAAGAGTTCTACTTTGAGGCTAAGTCTTTTCACTTCCTATAAATAGAGGGGTCTTACCCCATTGTAAATCATCCCAAAGTATCAATAAGAATACTCCTCTCTATACTTTTCTCTATATTGTTCTTGTTCTTATATTATTTCATAACACGTTATCAGCACGAGTCTCTAACCAATTGAATTTAATATTCAGCAATTATCGCTCTCAGAATTTCGAGTTGCAATCAGATTCATCCACTCTAATTCGTGTTCCGTCGTTTGGATTTTTCTATTTGAGTGAAACGAGATTTGTGATATTTTGATTTCTGAAATTCTTCAATTTTTTTTCTTTCTCGTTGTTTACTTTTGTTTTCTTTTTGAAGGTGAATTTCCAAGCAAAAGAGTGTAATAACGATTGCTACTGCTCCATATGAGAATTTCTATACGGAAAAATAGAAGAGATGGTATCATCATAAAATAATGCAACGGGATGGAAACTCAAGAGGTATATTTGATATCACAACATTTATTGGTATACCTTAAAGGTATGTAATTTACTTTTCCCTTTCAAATTCTTGAAATTCTACGATTTGATTTCATATACAAACATAGACAATAAAGTTTGATTATAACTGTAATGGAGTTTGTAAGGAATTATAACCACGTGAAGTGGTAAAAGTTCTATGTCTTGCCATGATTAAATTCATGTATGATTGTGGGCAAAGAATTGAAAATCCGTCCCATTGAATTTGCTTCATTCTCATTCCCTTTAGAGAATGTGATAGCAATATGAGATAAGTCTGAAAGAAGACAAAATTATTACCGTGAGGTATCAATGGATGTGGACGTGGCAATAGACGGAATTATAATCGTCATCATTGTGATAATGAGAATAATAAAGATTCTCAAAATAATCTTTCACTTTATGAAAGTAATATTTGACATGAGATTGTATATAGCACATACAGATGATTATGATCCATTCCCTGAAGTGAATGTGATAATTGTAATAAAGCCCGTAAGTATGGACACGCTCTTGATGTAATTTTGTTTTATGTCTGACATTATGAAAAGAAAGTTCGTTGCCCTTGAAAATTCGGGCAAGAACTATATGACATGGGTGTTGGATGCTGAAACCCATTTGGATGCAATGGGTCTTGGAGACGCCATTAAAGATAGAAATAATGCATCCACCCAAGACTATGCTAACGCCTTGATTTTCTTGCGCCATCACCTTGATGAAGGTTTGAAACTGTGCTAAGGCCTTGATTTTCTTGCGCCATCACCTTGATGAAGGTTTGAAAATTGAAGATATCACAGTCAAAGACCCACCTATCTTGTGGAATGGCTTAAAGGAGAGATATGACAACCTGAAGTTAGTCACTCTGCCACAAGCGCGATATGATGAGAATCCAAAAGCAAATAGTTCATAAACTATATGTTATCGCTGCGGTGGAAAAGGGCACTGGGCGAAAATTTGCCGTGTACCAAGACATTTGGTTGAGCTTTATCAAGCATCTCTAAAAGGTAAATGCCCTGAAACCAATTCTGTCTCTGACGACAATTTTGACATCACCCACTTGGATGTGGCAGACTTCTTTGAGCACCCTGAGGGTAAAATAGACCACTTAATTGGTGATGGATCTTTGATGAAGGAAGATGGAATTGTTTGATTTTATTTTACTTATTTGTATTAATCAGTGAATAAACTAATAGTCATTAGTATCAGCTCGTGTTAATTAGTTTATGATATAACGTTAGTACTAGTTCTTTAGAATGTTTCAATATGCTTAAATTTCAAAGATCCAGTAGAGTTAATCGACTAACCTAACAGTTAGTCGATTATCTAATATTTTGCATTAAAACTGGATTTTTCCGCAAGCTAAGTTAGTCGACTATCTGATTTAGATAGTCGACTAACCTAATGACTGTTTACTAAGTTAGTCGACTATCAACTTAGTTAGTCGACTAACTAATATTTCGCATTAAAACTGGACTTTTCCGCTAGGCAAGATAGTCGACTATCTGATTTAGTTAGTCGACTAACCTAATGACTGCTTCCCAAGTTAGTCGACTATTAAATAAGTTAATCGACTAACCTCAGCAGATTTTGAAGATATTGTTTAATTATGAAGCAACGGATTAAATTTGTTTGTTCTCATGTTCGTATATCTCTTTTGATTAATTGATTCATGTACCACACATACGATATTCAAAGAGAAGAAATATTACTCTCATTTAAGTATGTGTAAGGCAGATGTTACTACAATTTTTGGTAGTAGTAAATTGATTAAAGGCTCCGGAAGAGCAACTATAACTCTGCCTAAAGGAACAACATTTTAGAGAATGCAATGTTCTCCTCCAAGTCTAAAAGGAACTTGTTGAGTTTTAAAGATATCATTCAAAATGGATATCATATTGAGACAATAGATGAGAATAATCTTGAATTCCTCATTTACTCATGAAAACGAGGCTGGCCACTTCGGTTTGGGGTCACGCCATTTTGCATGCAGCAATGCTAGTTCGTCTCAGAACGACGAATTATCACAAATATTCCCCGTCGCAATGAGTTTTGGGTCATGAACCTAATATATCCCACCTAAGAATTTTTGGATGTGCAGTATATGTGCCTGTAGCACCGCCATATTGCACCAAAATGGGTCTGCAAAGAAGGTTAGGAATATATGTTGAGTTTGAATCGCCCTTCATTATTCGCTACCTCGAAACATTGACAGGGGATTTGTTCACTGCACGATTTGCAGACTGTCAACTCGATGAGACACTTTTCCCAAAATTAGGGGGAGAAGTTGGTGAAACCAAACGGGAAATTTTGTGGAAAAATGCATCATTATCTCATCTTGATCCACATACCTCTATTTGTGAAAAAGAGGTGCAAAATATTATCCATTTGCAAAGAATAGCAAATCGAATGCCAGACGCATTTACAGATTTGCAAAGGATAACAAAATCACATATCCCCGCAGTGAATGTGACAACATCTGATTCACGAATACATATTCATTATTGGAAGAATATGAACATGAAATTGGTATTGAATATACCACACTCACCCCTAGAAGGAGGTTTGAGATGATATATGAAAATAATGTCATTGTTATGGCATGAATAGTCATTGGTCACGTACCTATTGTACGCCAAAATAATTTGTCAATGTGATTATCAAAGGACAATAATAATGTAAGAAACATATCTTGCATATAATTTTGACATGACCATAATGGTATAAGTTTCTCTTTAAAAGAGATATTCACCACATGGATGTTGATGAATTTGTGGTAGTACAAAATTAATTGAGAGCTCTAGAAGAACCAATTATTACTATGTTGGAGAAACACAATTGATTACCAATAAGGTATTGTGTTGTAGTAAGTCTCAAAGAAACTTATTCAGTTTCCAAAGTATATGCGAAAGCGATTGATTATATTGAGACTATAAATAAAGGAAAGATTTGATATCTTCTATTACTACAACTTGTAGCGGGATAATCTGTATGTGAAAAACTACCCGCTTTATTCTCCAGTTTGTACTACACAAGAATACCACAATAAAGTGGACGTTTATTGATATAAAAACCCATATCATAATAAACTTGAAGTTTATTGATAATTGCACATGTCATGGTGTAAATTTGAAGTTTATCAATATTGATAACTTATTCAGTTGGCATTCGGGTTAGCCATATCATTTTAAGAATGATGTGCAGTAATAGAGAATTCATATGGGTAAATATTAAAGAACTAGAAAGTTCTTTACGAATTCTCTTGTATTACTTGTTCTCATTAATTAATTGACCAACTAAAGAGTTCGGGTTGAACCCCATAAATTCTGGAAATATCAATGGTGAATATGAGCCCATTCACCTGTCATGTATACCACATATGATGCATCTATGATATGTTTACATGTGCGATTGTTATTAACCCGCAGCCTGGCTGGTGCTTGCGAGGTAAATTGCTCAGTAATATAACTTCGAGCATAATTTCCAGATTTTCTATTCAAGATAGTTCATCTTGATAAGTTTGTTTATATCATAGTTGGTTTAGCAAGATAATTATTGAGTGCCTCCACTTAATAGCTAAACTGTTTCTTATGAGAACAAAGTTATATATATCAGTTTGATATACGTTGTATACGAGAGTATATTATATTCTCCCCTCACAAGTGGTTCAGGGTCAAGAACCAAATAATTTCATCTTATTATTATTGATATGCGGCGTATATTTTCATTAACACCATAATGCACAAAGATGGACTCTCAAAAGTTGAGGAAACAAGTTAGCTTTTCTAACATGAGGGGGAGACATGATAAACATTTGAGAAAAGGTTACATGGGATGAATTATCATTTGTATATATAGATCCTCGAATATCATAATATGAACCTGAAGTTCATAAAAGGATAATTCAATTGCAACATATTGCAAAGCATGCTATACGCATTTGCTGACCCAAAGAAAGTAACTATATCCTCACTGCAAATGCTCATATTAAGTCCCAGAAGGACAAAGTCTTTGATACGCTTAAAGCGTATAGACAAATCGATTTCAAAATAACTTCTTAATAAAGAAGATGAGAAAATGATCAAAGTGATCATAATGGGGAGGCAAGTGATCTAGAAGATCACATGACATAACACTTCATAAAATCTCATGAGAGATTGAGGTACCTGAATATATGAATAAAGAGATCTCCATGTTATGTCTTTATGAAAATTTACTGGAACCGATATAAAATGTTCGTCGACGACATCTATGATAGCGCTAAATATCGATGAGGATCTTATGTTTGTCGAATACAAACAAAAATATTGGCTAAATGGAAGAGATACAATTCAAGCAGAATTGATTCCATATGAAAGACATGTAGTTTTGGACATGTAGTTCAAATACTTGAAAGTATAAAGTCAATGGTATGTGTAATCAGTTTTCGATATCTTATTTGTTTAGCATGACATGAAAACTTGATATGCATCTAAAGTCTATTATATGGCTTATATGACTTAACTTATATGTCAATCCATGAAAGATTGAAGTTGCTTGAAGCATATACAATTCTTGGTCCTGAAGTACCACATCCTAAGTGCAACTTGTGCACATATGTATCTTGCTATAACTATAAGCATGATGGCATCGAGAATACCTCTATGGAGATATTGAAGAGTCATTCCACGACATTATATGAAGAAGTTCATATCTATCAAGAATGATAATTTCAAGGTGCGGAATATTTATTCAAATCAATATGGCTGATTTATTTATCAAATCTCTACAAAAGATCGTTTTGAAGATGGTGCACAAGATTGGAATGCAAATGCTCAAGGATGTGAATTGATGTTCTTTTCAGGGGGAGTTAATGTGCGTTGCACTCTTTTTCCCTTACAAGGTTTTGTCCCACTGGGTTTCCTTGCAAGGTTTTTAACGAGGCAACCAATAGGCGCATATTCAAACATGTGTACTCTTTTTCCTTTTCTATAATTTTTCCCATTGGGTTTTATTTTAGTTAAGGTTTTAACGAGGCACATTATTGAATAGACATTCAAGGGGGAGTGTTATAAATAGAACTCTAATTAGAGTGAATGTCTATCTTATAGAAAAGTTCTACTTTGAGGCTAAGTCTTTTCTCTTCCTATAAATAGAGGGGTCTTACCCCATTGTAAATCATCCCAAAGTATCAATAAGAATACTCATCTCTATACTTTTTTCTATATTGTTCTTGTTCTTATATTATTTCATAACATATATAGATTTAATAGCGTGAAATTTCGCTATCATATATACCAGGGAATATCCTCGCGTATTGCAACTTGGTTTAAATAGGCTAGGGAATAATTTTTTCTTTTTAATTAAACAGTCAATATTGATTATTGATGCGGTAGGGAATGAAATAAATGAGGGTGAGGGCTGTCATTGTTCAACCCACATGGCTTCGTATATATACTGTTACTCCCCCTCTATATTAATTACAGTTACATGCATGTGCCATTAACATCAATTAATGTACTGAATTAATGTTAAATTTTGAATTGTCTTTGAGCCTCTCTATGGGGGCTCCTTTTATTCATAATTTATAATTAATATAACGATTTGACCGGTTATTTTGAAAAATTAAGCTCTATTCACAAACGTATAATCTGGAGCAGCTTCAGAATATGAGCATTGACTTGTGTGCTTGGTGGAATTCAATTAACGGATGGTTTTGAGTCATATTAGAAGAAGGAATTTCTAGTTTTGGAAGCTCGAACAGTGAAAAGTTGATTGGAATTGGACTTTTACGTAAACGGCCCTGGAAAGGGTCGTGAACGATCTCTACAGCTTCGTATGGCAATTTTGGACTTGCGCATGTTCGAAAGGTGTTTTTGGAGGTCTGTAAATTTAGGCTTGAAGTGCCGAAGTTTGAATTTTTGAAATTTCCGGTCCGATAGTGAGATTTTGATCCGAGAGTTGGTATGGAATTCTAGAAGTTTTAGTAGCTCTATCATGTCATTTGGGATGTGTGTGTAAAATTTCAGGTCATTCGGACGAGGTTTGATAGACCTTTTGATCGAAAATGTGTTTTTTAGAGTTATTGAAATTCTTATGGTTGAATTCAATGAAAAATAAGTATTTCGATGTTGGTTATGGCATTCCGAAGGTTTGAACAAGCTTGAGTGATGTTATAGGATATGTCTATAGATTCGATTGAGATCCCGAGGGCCTCGGATGTGTTTTGGATGCTCAACGGACCATTTTGAGTTTTTAAAAAGTTGCAGAAAATTCAAGTTCATGTGTTGCAAACCTTACATCAGTGCGATCGCTTCCCTTCCCCGCATTCGCATAGAGTAATTCCAGGGGGCGGGGTATTTAGGCTTGAAGTGCCGAAGTTTGAATTTTTGAAATTTCCGGTCCGATAGTGAGATTTTGATCCGAGAGTTGGTATGGAATTCTAGAAGTTTTAGTAGCTCTATCATGTCATTTGGGATGTGTGTGTAAAATTTCAGGTCATTCGGACGAGGTTTGATAGACCTTTTGATCGAAAATGTGTTTTTTAGAGTTATTGAAATTCTTATGGTTGAATTCAATGAAAAATAAGTATTTCGATGTTGGTTATGGCATTCCGAAGGTTTGAACAAGCTTGAGTGATGTTATAGGATATGTCTATAGATTCGATTGAGATCCCGAGGGCCTCGGATGTGTTTTGGATGCTCAACGGGCCATTTTGAGTTTTTAAAAAGTTGCAGAAAATTCAAGTTCAGGTGTTGCAAACCTTACATCAGTGCGATCGCTTCCCTTCCCCGCATTCGCATAGAGTAATTCCAGGGGGGGTATTTTTTTCTACGTGTTCACATCACAAGGCTAGGGATTGCGGAAGTCTATGTGTTCCTCCTTCGCGATCGAATCCTCTAGTATGCGTTCGCATAGTTCTTCCCATGGGCAAAAAATTATTCCTTCAATGCGATCGCATCCTTCTCCTTGCGATCGCGAAGAGTAGCTTTGGGCATCAAAAAATTTCCTTCAATACGCGATCGCATAGCACATTTTGACAGTGGCTTTTTCCTCATATGCAATCCATACTTGACCACGCGATTGCATAGTGCAATTCTGGGCAGCCTTAAAAATTCTTCTACGCGATCGCGACTCTTCTCCCTCTATCGCAATGCACAAATACATGGGCAGGCAGAATATATCCTAAATTCGAGCATTTCACCATTTTTACCATATTTTGATTTCTAGAGCTCGGCTTTTTGCGATTTTTGGAGAGATTTTCACCTGGGCGACTTGGGCAACGATTCTAAACTCCTTTTTGCTTGTAACCCACTAAGCTAACCATCAATTCCTCCTTTAATTTTGGATTTTTGAATGAAAATCTGATAAAAACTTCATAACCAAATTATTGAGTTTTTATTGGATTTTTGACATCTGATTTGAGATATTTTTATATGGTTAGACTCGTTGGAATACGAGGTTTCTAAAAATGTTAATTTCACCCGATACTGAGATGTTCTCTTGAGGGGCGTTTTGGTCATTTTACCTAATTTCGTGTCTTAGATTTGAATTAAATCATAGGATTAGTTCCTTGAGATGTTATTTACGATATGCAATTAAATTGAATAGATTTGGGCTATTTGGAGTCGAGTACTCGTGGCAAGAACGTGGTTTATAGTTGATTTTGAGTCGGTTTGAGGTAAGTACCTTTCCCTTAGGATTTAGTCTTCTCTGCTGATTGTATTCCGTGTACGCGAGCTGACGAGTGCATGCTCGAATTTATTTGTGGGAAAATTTACCTTTTTAGGTTCTTAGGTCCTTAGATTCACTGAGTATGAAATTGTTTCTGATGTGATTCAATTTTCCTATTACTAGTTCCACATCTACATGTTTTACTTGGAATTAATTTCCTTATGGTTCGTTCTTATTGCCTCATTGACTCTTACTTTGCTTAACTAAAGATCATTACCCCTCTATTATCACATTATCTTTCATAACTACATATCTTTTTTGGAAATCATTATGTTCACTCATGTAATTATTTAGTCTTAATCAAGGTTACGTGTGACGACCCGGCCGGTCGTCTTAAGAATTAACGCCGCAATCCCTTATTAACTACGTTCCTCAAGTTTATTTATGCTAATTTGATTTTCCGGGACGTTCCATTTTGAGTTTCGGGACACATAGTCCCGAAATGAGAGTTTAAGTATTGGAAAGTTGTCCATAGTTGGAATATTGTGAAGACGGCCTCAACATGGAAATCTAAGGGTTCCATTAGCCTCGTTAGGTGATTTCGGGGTTAGGAGCATGTTCGAATTGTGTTTGGGAGGTCCATAGCTAATTTAGGCTTGAAATGCCACAATTTGACTTTTGGAAGTTTTTGGTCCGATAGTGAGATTTTTATCTGAGGGTAAGAATGGAATTCCAAGAGTTACAATAGCTTTGTTATTCCATTTGGAATGTGTGTGTAAAATTTCAGGACATTCAGACGTGGTTTGATTGGGATTTTGATCGAAAGCGTATTTCATAAGCTTCTAGAAAGGGTAGGATTGAATTCAATGAGTTTTGGGTAATTTGATGTTGTTTGAGGTATTTTGATGATTGGAACAAGTTTGAATAAGGTTTTAGGATGTGTTAGTGCTTTTGGTTGAGGTATCGGGGGCCTCGGGTGAGTTTTGGATGGTCAATCATACCTTTTTTGGTATTTAGAAGTTGCAGATTTTAGTGTTCAGGTGTTGCAGAGTTTATCTCTTCGTGTTTGTGTGAGTAAGCTCACATTCACGACGAAGGAAAGGAGGAAGGCCAGTTTTTAGCCTTCCCGATCATGACATGGGGTTCTTGTTCGTAGAGGGTTGTAGATCAGAGCATCGTGTTCATGAATGAGGATATGCGATCATGTAGAGGAAGTGAGTCAGATAGGGTCCAAGGTGATTTATGCATCGCATTTGCGTATGGTTGCTTGTGTTCCCGTAAGGTGATTTCATCTGGTCATAACGTTCGCAGGGTGTTGGTCGCGTTTGCCTAGGGTATTTTTGAGGTATTGGATACTGCTCTTCGTGATTGCGAGGCTTGTGTCGCGATCGCGATGAAGAAAGGTTAGAACTAGGCAGAAATTTTATAAGTTATTTCATTCACCATTTTGAGTCATTTTTCCTGCATAACTGAGTATTTTGAGAGCTTTTTGAAGCGGGTTGGAGAAGGATTCAAAGGGAATCACTTGGAGGCAACATTTTTGACTTCATAACTCACTTTGACATGATTAAATACCTAATTAATGGTGAGAAATTTAGGAAAAATGAGTAATTAGGGCTTGAGTTTAAGAGGCCTTTAAATGAGGATTTGAGTGGTCTTTTGGACTTCGATTTTTGTGTTCTTATTATGTATAGACTTGTAAGAGTATGAGGTTTCCAAAAATATAAGTTTCATCCGATTCCGAGACGTTGATCTAAGGGGCATTTTGGTCATTTTACCGAATTTCGCGTCTTAGCTTTATATTAAATGGAAAAACCAGTTTTTTGAGATGTTATTTACGATATGTAATTGAATTGAATAGATGTGGGCCATTTGGAGTCGGATACTCGTGGAAAAGGCGTAACTTCTAGTTGATTTTGAGCTGATTCGAGATAAGTGGCTTGTCCAACCTTGTGGGGGGATTTCTCTCCTTAAGATATGATATTTGGTGATTAAATTGTCTTGTGCCTAAGGCGACGAGCGCGTGCTCGTGCAAGTTGTTGAAATTCCAGGTTTTCCAAAAGCATTCCTTAGTATGTTTTTTTCCCTGTCTTACTGTATTTTCTAACTAATCCTGTTGTTAGTTAGAAGAGCATGTATAGTTGACTTAAATTTTTTATTTGCTTAAACTATCTTAATTGCATTACGTGCAGATGTTAGGCTAGAATTGGATGTTTACTTATACAAAGTTGGCATTTAATTTAATATTCTTGTGTCGTTGTTGTGTATATTTAATTGGACGACGGAACGGCATTTCGGGAGATCCCATATATGGATATTTTGATTTGGACTGAGGTGCGAGATACCAAGAGGTCCCTAGCATTTATATTGAGGATACCAAGAGATCCTTAGGGCACCATGACATCATTGTCATTTATATTGACGATACTAAGAGATTCTCGGGATACCAAGAGATCCCTGGAATTTATACTGATGATACCAAGAGATCCTCGGGATACCAAGAGATCCATGGCATTTATATTGAGGATACCAAGAGATCCTCTGGATCCCAAGTGTATACATTGAGAATACCAAGAGATCCTCGGGATACTAAGAGATCCCCGGTTATTATTATTCTTGGTTGGAGCGGTATTTCCTTGTTGTATATCCTCCGTAACTTTCCAAACATTAAAAGAAGTGTAGATATCCTACGTTTGGTTGACATTTCTTTATTTCAAATTATTTGATTAATGTTAACTTCCTTGTTGTTGAACTACATGTTAGGGGATTACTGCTTCATTTTATTTTTTCCCTTGTTGAGTTGTTCTTATTTTGCTTACTATTCTCTATTGTCGTTATTCATTGTGAGATAGTAATTATCGTCCCCTGGGAACAAAAGTTCTTGAGTTGATTCATTTGTTGTGCTTTTGTATATATCGTCATTGTTGTTGTTGTACTTGTGGTGTTGATGCACGAGGTTTCTGCCGTATGATTGTTGATATTGTGATGCATGAGGTTTTTGTCGTGCGTTATTGATGTTTTGATGCACAAGGGTTCTACCGTGCGGTGGTTGATATTATGATGCACGAGGTTTCTGTCGTGCAGTTGTTGTTGAGGGGTTGCACGAGGTCTTTGTCGTGCCATTGATTGATGTATTGCACATGCAGTGTAATAAGGCGGGATACGTGTATATGTTTATATGTGAGTTGTGCATGTGGAGAAATAAGGTGGGAACATTAAGATGCACATGTGGCGAAATAAGGCGGCACTTATTACGTTATTATTTGCACACGTGGCACAATAAGGTGGGTTATATCAGGGATTGATTGTAAGGGTTTGTTATGGCCTATGGAGGCATTCCTATTTTCGTTTAATATTATGATTGTGGCTTGCTTTCCTGTATGAGCTTTATCTTGAGGATGTGGTGAAGGGACATTGTGTGTGCTTCACGCTCTTCTTCTTACGTTTATTAGCTGGTAGAAATCTTGTTAAAGCAATCATACAAGTATGTACGTCGTTCGAACACTCCTATTGGATGTGAATTCCTCCTAATTTTTCTAAGTATAGAGGTACGTCCTCATTTAATCATTTTATATGTGAGAGTGATCCTAATTAGCCAGTTAATTGTCAGTGTGACTGTAAGACTGAAGGAGACACAGGATGCCGAGTGTTAGATTTCAGATGCTGGGACTTGTGAGTTGTGATTTGATTGAGTATAGGTAAATTCGTGGGTTAAGTAAGACCTAATGTGAACACCACCCCCTTTCTGTATTGTAACCTGGATTTGAATTGTGTTTTTACCGTTATTATATATCATCATTCTTTATATTCTCGTTGTTACTTGTTGTCTCTTCCCTCATTGTGATTGTAGCATTATTGGTCATTTCATACAGTCTTCACACACACACACACACACACACACACATATATATATATATATATACATGTTCCGTTGCTCCTATAATTATATAATTTATTATACTGGTATGTGTTTTGATTATTCCTCGTCACTACTCCGCCATGGTGTGCTCATGCTACTGTTCTACACATTTTTATTGTACAGATCCAGGTACTTTCACTCGGTGCTGTCAGCCTTGGAAGAAGGCGTTCTGTAGAGACTTTGAGGTACATCTGCTACGTCCGCAGACGGAGGAGTCCCTTTCTAGTTTTTTTTTGTAATAAGCATAGCTCTCTCGGTATTTCTCCTTGTTTAGACATTCCTGAGTTAGAGTCTTTTATGTATCCTTTAGCTTGTGATTTGTGAGATTCCAGATTTGAAAATTTTTGTTAGTTTTAAAAGATGTTATTGCATGTGCCGAGCGGTGCCTTAAACACTGTTTTATTTTACTAGTTCAAGTGTAATTATTTCTTCTTCAATTATGGTTTATATTCCACATTTGTTAGGCTTATCTAATCGCAGAGAATAGATACCGTCACGATGGTTCCTCCGAACCGGGTCGTGACAATACTGTTACTCCCTCTATATGTACATTACAGGTACATGCATGTGCCATCAACATCAATTAATGGACTGAATTAATGTTAAATTTTGAATTGTCTCTGACCCTCTTTTTGGGGGCTCCTTTCCTTCATATTTCATACTGATTTGGGTCTTTTTCCTGGAAGCTTGGTAACAGCAAAAACAGCTTGCATCGTACAAAAAGTTGGTAGGAATATCAATACAAAAAGTTACAAGGAATACAACTCGTTATATTGGGGTAAGATTCCTTATAGTCCGTCGGGTCAAATAAGCAAAAATTATTTATTTTTTAATAGTATTTTATTTAAAAGAATTTTTCGAAAAAGTAATTTAACAAATTAATAGTTTATGTTTGCTTAATTCATTTGAATAGTACTTTTGTAAACAAATGAATTTGACCGATTTTTCCAAAAAGTACTTTTGAGTATCACATTATAAAAATGACGGTAAAGATTCACTTTGCAATTAGTTTAATAAGTTATATGAATTTAAATATTTATTATAAATGAATTCAACTAAAAGTAAAAAAAAAACATAAGTAACAATATAAATTGAGGTCTTCTATTAATATAAAATATTGTTATTCCAAAGCATATACGGCATGCCTGATATTACTTATTATCTATATGATTATTTAAATATATTAAAATACATCATTAAATATAAATTAAAAATCTTATAAATCACTATATATATATATATATATATATATATATATATATATATATATAAGAGAAAATATTCCAAAGAAGAATAAGTAAAAAGAGAATAAAAATGATAGAACTAAAAAAAGAGAAGAAAGGGTATGGTAGGAAAAATATTAAGTTTAAGTGATAATTTGAAAAATATAAATTTATTGCAAAAGTATTTTACTCTTGAATAAGTTAATTTATTGTTTTTGCTTCTTCTTCTTCCAAGAGCCCGAGATTTGTAGCATTTAGGGGTGGCAAATGAGCCGGTTGGATTGAATTTGGCCGGGTCAAGATGGTTATGTTAATAAATGGGTCATTGCCCAATTCAGCCCAAAGTATATTTGGGTTAAGATGAGCGGGGTTAATATGGGCTAAACAATAGGTCATAACCCAACCCGTTCAACTTGACCCATGTTTTAGAACAATGCTCATCTTGCATAAGAAAGACTTTTTATCTTAATATATGTAAGTTGACAAATATTTTATGGGTGGGTGGATGGTGTAGAAAAACAAAAAAATATTAAACAAAAAATTGAAATTATAAAAAAAAATAATTGAGGGGTTTTGCGCGGGGGTGGGTGATGGTGCATAAAAATTTAAAAAAATTAAAAATACAAAAAAAAAAGTAAAAAGAATTTTTTTAGGAGGTTTGCGTCAGGGGTGGGGGGCGGGGGTAGAGTGAGTAGTGTAGAAAAATAAAATAATTAAAAATTAAAAATACAACAAAAAAATAAATTTTTGTAGGGGTTTTGCATGGGGCATGGGGGCGAGGGGGAGGGTGGGGTAGGGGGGCAGAAAAATTGAAAAACAAAAAACAGAAATTTAAAAATAAAAATAAAAAGTAAAATCTTTTTTGGGGTTTTGCGTACGGTAGGGGTGGGGTGTTGGGGTAAAGGCGGGTGGGGTGGGGTTGGGTGGGTGGGAAAATAAAACAACAAAAAATTAAAAATACAAAAATAAAAAAATAAAAAAATATGAAGCAACTAAGTAAATTTCTAGATAAGTTAGGTTGAGATCCTTTGTTTTAGGTGAGTTTTATAGGTTGTATTTGGACTGTTAAATAGGTTAGAATTGGCTTAAAAAATAAGAGATTTTTTCTTTCATATATCATATATGAAACTTTATTACCAAATATGTGCATATTTTGTAAATTACCTGACATGTGCACTGTTTTTCTACAATTTTTATACCATAAATTCAATATATTCAGTTTGTAGATATTTTGTAGATATATTGTAGATTATTTGTATTATCCCAATTCTCATTAAATTGTAGCGTAATTGGTATTTTTGACATAATTGCGTTTTTTAGAAGATTTGTAGAAGTTTTAGAAGTTTTTTATTTTTGAAAACAGAAAATAAAGTATCGACAATCAGAATACAATTTATCCACAATTTCTTCAATATATCTTCTTCTTCTTCGAGTTACAATTTGAAATTCAACCAAAACCAAGTCTAATCTTCACCAAAACCCCTCAAAATTGAGATATAAACCCCAAACTATATTCCCGATTATTTTCAACAATACTCAATCAAAACAAATAATGATTTTTGAAAACTCAAATTTGAATTCAAAGCTTTCAAGCTTTTTAAAGGCTGTTAATGATAGAAAATATCTGGATCGGCTATTATTCCGGCATCCGGCAAGGTAACATCTCAAAATTGGTCCGAAAAGAACATCCTTCTCATTGTTAACAATCTCCTTTTATTTTTTCCCTAAAATCTACAATCATTTGCAATTGATCTTTAAATTCTTTTTTAAGAATTAATATAGTAGCATCGTCTTCTTCGTAGCATCATCTTCAGTGTAGCAGCGTCTTCTTCGTAGCATCATCTTTACGTAACAGCGTCTTCTAGAAGCGTCTTCTTTGTTAAGACAGTGGATTTCTTCTTCTTCTCATTAAGGTGCTTAGGTTGGTTTTAATAATTTAAAGTTTTTATCTATTCATTGGAGATAGTATAGAATTGGTAATTTGGTATACTAAGTATAATTAAATCAAACCTTAAATATGGAGGGTAATAAGATTTCCTATGTGGTATAGGAATATAAAAATTCCAAAAAATAATGGGTTAACTTGGACTCAATCAAAATTGACCCATGAGCTAAAATATTGGTATTCAACCCATTAATCTCTGAATTAGTTGAACGGGTTAGATGGATTTGGACTCAAATTACCACCCCTAATAGCAACTTCCAAAAAAAAAATGAAATTAATGACAATAGCAGAAACAAAATGATCCGCCCGTAACATTTACTAGTAATTACTATTGTATCAATTTTCACGCTTATAATCTCATGGAATTTAATCCTGAAAAGATCGAATATCTTCAATCGTTTCTATATCCCAAGTCTCAACTAGATCTAGATCCTTTCCTACTTAGACTTTCTTCTTGATCCAATGCAATCTTATACTGGAAGAGTCACTTTCAGGGGATGAAGATTGGTTGAATGCATCCCTAACAAATTAAATTACCAACTTAGCAATTAAACCTGCTCAGTTCCTAGTTATTACTAATTAGGCAGGTTAAACATTCAGCACTTGATCTCTATTATTATAATCCAAAGCTGAATTTTCATACATTTTAAATACATAGCTATTATCATTCTCCTATAAGGCTATATAACACTTCACTAAGTATGTGTATATAAGCTCAAGGGCGGAGCTAGCTTTTCAATTGCTGGCTCAGTAGAACTGTTATTAGTCCAAACTCTATATTTGTTTTAAGAAATATGTTAAATATGTACAAATTAGTAATGTAGAATTCACGAACTTAGAAGAACTAAGAGATTGAATGAGACAAGACATTAATATTGGAGACAGAAAAGTAAGGTGCAGTGGCTGAAAAAAGGGGACTTAAACACCAAAAATTATTATAGTATGACAAAGGCTAGAAGGAATATGAAATAATCTTCTCTATAACAGATGCATAGAGAGTCAATCAAACTGAGGTGGATGAAATTGCAACAAGAAGCACTACTTTGTATTAGATATGAACAGAATCTTCATAGTATTTTTGTATTGATTTCTACAGTACTTTGTTGGGCACTACCAACAAGAAAAAGAAACATGTCAATAGTAATTCAGCAAGGACTAGTAGTTACAGAAATACAAAGAAACATGTTAGAGAAAACGTTTACAGAAAAAGAGCTTAAAAAGCATTGCGAGCAATCAATAGAGATAAATCACCATGTCCATATGGCTATGGATGCAATTTTTTTAAAGATAGCTGGGAGGTGGTAAGCAAAGATGTAGTAGATGCTATAATGAAATTCTTTAGAACACGGGAGATGCTAAAGGTACTGAATCATACAGTGATAACCATCATTCCAAAAGGTTCTCATGTTAAAAGTGTGGGATATTAGAGGCCTATTGCAGGGTATGTGCCACAAACTGATTGTAGTTGGTATTGGAAGAGAATATACAATATAATGGAAAAGTTCAAGGGAGGATAGGGGTAATGACTGCAACAAGTAGGTGGAAGGTATTATATACAAATAGGATACCAATAGCGGAAAGGTAAGCTGAATGAGTGGCCTTGGCCAGATGAATTTGGAACTCTGTTAGTATCCTAAAACGCAATTTATTAGTTGGTTAGCAGTTCATAAAAGACTATAAACAAGAGAAATATTGAAAAAAATTGGAGTAAGTATAGAAATAAGGTGCGAAGTATCTGGTGGAAGTAAAGAAACAATTCAACACTTGCGAATGTCACTTGTTGAAGGAATGCATGAGAATTCTGCTGGAATGGCTAAGATTAGGGATAAGGGAACCAGATATTAATGGACTATGGAGAAGACTAAGGCGAAATATTAGAGGTAAAATGTGCAGGAAACTCATTATAGCAGCTGTGGCATCGTTGTTGTACAAGATATAGCAGGTCAGAAATGATACAATATGGAATAACAAAGTATTACATCCAATGATGATTTGTAAATAGATTCAACAAGAATGTAAAGTTAGTGTCACAACTCCAACCCCGATCGTGATGGCACCTAACACAATGCTAGACAATCCCGACCATCAAATATTCACAACCCTTTTATATAGAATCCTTTATTATTTATTAGAGTTAAAGGAAAATTTATTAATAATAGAAGTTCAAACAGCACATGTGAAATTTGTGGAAAAACCATAAAAAAATCTTAACAATAACCCACTAGATCCGGTGTCACAATTTTGAGCCTCTAAGTACAAGGTTTCAAAAGTCTACTACAGAGATATACATAAAATGCGAAAATGTAAAAGATTGAGGGAGAACATCGGGTCTGCAAACGCCATGCAGATACCTCGATAACTCTGGCGGAAAATGAGCTGCTGAAGAGCTCGCACTACACCTCAGAGGTACCTGGATCTGCACACATAGTGCGGGGAGTAATGTGAGTACTCCGACCCAGTGAGTAATATGACTGAAAGTATAAAATCAGGAAAAGGAACTACGTAATTCTATGTCAAAGCAGTAAAAACATTTAAGCAGCAAATAGTGAAGATATAAAGTGAAATTCTTTAAAACCAGGTAGAACATGTAGCTCAACAGGTATTAATCAAGTATAAAATCTTCTCCTCGAGTATATTGTTTACTTATTTATTACTTTTCCTCGGTACTCAATTTATATACTTTTCACAAGAGCCAAAATCATAAATATACCGCTGCGGCATTCAGCCTGATCCGAATATCACTATGGCGCACAACCCGATCCATAACAATAGTCGACTGCGCTTACTGGGGGTGGGCAGACTATGGAGGGGCTCCTACAGCCCAAGTGCTATATTGTTGCGGCGCGCAGCCCAATCCGCGTATATATATATATATATATATATATATATATATATATATATATATATATATATATATATATATATATATATATATATACACACACACACATATTTCCAGTGCCGTGCAGCCTGATCCATATAAGAATATTTACAATTGCTGCGGCGTGCAACCCTATTCATATAAGTATATTGTTGCGGCGTGTAGCCCGGTCCATAACATATAAAATATCCTCACTGCTGGGTTCTCAACTCCTCCTAATCAATATAATCATTGCCTCTTGGACATACTAATACAAAATAGGGGTCTAAACCCACATACTACTTTCATTCATGATTAACATTTCAAAACCAGTTTGTATTGTGTTAAACAGCTAGGAGCATGATTAAGGACATGATTTTTAACAAGTAAAGTGAGGATAATCAGTAAAAGAATGCCCCGATGGGTTCTACAGGTCGGGATAAGGCCCCAAACATGGAGACTACCCAAATCATAATAATAATGAACAAGACTTAGTCAAAACACGATAAAATTATCAACGGGGTGGACTAAGTCAACATCCCCAGTAGTAACGCACTCCACAGTCATCATACAACGTGTGCCTTAACTCAATATAGCACTACGTTGTGCAAATCCGGGGTTTCAAACCCTCAAGACATCATTTATAGTCATTACTCACCTCAAGCCGGCCAAAATCCTAGCTCGTTATGCCCTTGCATCTCAAATCGACCTCCTCGCACGTCAAATCTGATCAAAACCACAACGAATACGTCTCAATATGCCAATGAAAAATACCCAATAAAAAACAATCGAAAAATCACAGAAATCTCAAAATATGTAAAACTCAAAGACTGGGCCCACTTCTCGAATTCCAAAAAAATTTACATCAACGAATTGCTTATTTCGCCACGAGTCTATACATACCAAGAACTCCTAAATCTGAGCTCAAATGACCCATCGAAACCCAATTTGAAATATCAAAACTCAAGCCCTTGTTCTTCCCATTTTGCTAAGTTTTCATGAATTTCCAGGCTGATTCTACAATTAAATCATATTTTATATCATAGGACTTACCTCCAATCAATCCCAAACGAAGCCCTCTTCAATTCTCGTCCAAAAGTTCTCAAAAATCGCGCAAGTTCAAGTGGAAAATGAGGGAAATGGGCTAAGCTTGATTTGATAACTGAACACAGCCCTCAGATGTCGCATTTGCGACACCTGGTTCGCAAATGCGACAGCCGCAAATATGACAAAACTTGGAAGTACGAACAAGAGCCTCCTCTGCCAAGGTCGCAAATGCGACAAAGAGCTCGTAAATGCGAACCCTGCTGAGGTCACAAATGCGATCAAATTGTCGCAAATGCAAACCCTGCCTCAGGAAGGCTCCTTTGCAAATGCGAAGCCTCACTCGTAAATGCAAAATCGGAAATGCGAACCATTTCTCGCATTTGCGAGGCCTGCAAGTGCTGCTGCATCTCCAAGTCTGAGACTTCCCGTTTAGCCATCTGAAATCACCGCGAGGACCTCGGGACCTCAACCAAAAGCACCAACACATCCTATAACATCATCCAAACTATTTCAATCATCAAAATGCCTCAAACAATACCAAAACCATCAAATTAGATCATATTCTAGCCGAAGTTCTTCTAATACTTCTGAAACACGCATTTGACCAAAACCCAACCAACGACGTTCGAATGATTTGACATTTTGCACACACATCAAAAATGACATAACGAAGCTACAGCATCTCTCGAAATTCCATTCTGACCATTGGATCAAAATTCACATATCAACCGAAATTCGCCAAATACCAACTTCGCCAATTCAAGCCTAATTCTACATCAGGCCTACAAAATCAATTTCGATCACTCTCCTAGGTCGCAGATCATCCCCCGAAACTAACTGAATCACCAAAATCACATCCGACCCTGTAACTCATAAGTCAATATCCGTTTAACTTTTCCAAACCAAACCTTCCTTAGAGAGACTATGTGCCTCATTTCCTACCAAAACCTCTCCGAACCAACTCGGCCACATAAGATACAAATAATGAAGCATAAAGAGGCTAAAAACGGGATAAATAAATCGGTAACTCACGTGACGATTGGTCGGGTCGTCACATCCTTCCCAACTAAAACAAATGCTCATCCTCGAGAAGGTCAAGAAACATACCTGAAGCCTCAAACAAGTGAGGGTATCTGCTCCGCATCTCCCGCTTAGTCTCCTAAGTAGCCTCCTCCACAGGCCGACCGCTCCATTGTACCTTCCTCGAAGCTATATCCTTTAATCTCAACTTTCGAACCTGACGATCCAAAATAGCCACCGGCTCCACATCATAGGTCAAATTATCATCCAACTGAACCATGTTGAAATCAAAAACATGGGACGGGTCTCCAACATACTTTCGGAGCATAGAAACATAAAATACCGGATGCACACTCGACAAACTGGGTGGCAACGCAAGCATATAAGACACCTCCCCAATCCTCCTAAGGACCTCAAAAGGTCCAATGAACCGCGGACTCAACTTCCCTTTCTTCCCAAATCTCATAACACCCTTCATGGATGAAAATTTCAACAGAACCTTCTCACGAACCATATTAGACACATTGCGAACCTTCCGATTAGCATAACTCTTCTAATGCGACTAAGCTGTACGAAGTCTCTCATGAATCAGCTTCTGCTTCTCTAAAGCATCCTGTAGCAACTCTGATCCCAATAGTCTAGCCTCGCCGAGGTCAAACCACCCAACTAGAGATCTACACCGCCTCCCATACAACACTTCATATGGAGTCATCTGAATGCTCGACTGATAACTGTTCTTGTAGGCAAACTTTGTGAGTGGTAAAAACTCATCCCAAGAACCTCCAAAATCAATAACACAGGCACGCAACATGTCCTCCAATATTTGAATGGTACGCTCAGGCTGCTCGAAATCCAAGGATAAAACATTGTGCTGAACTCCAGCTGAGTACCCAACTCTCGCTGAAAAGTCTTCTAAAACTGAAAAGTAAACTGAGTACCTCTATCTGAGATTATAGTCACTGGAACACCATGCAACTGAACAATCTCCCGGATAAAGATCACTACCAGCCACTCCGAATAATAGGTAGTACATACCGGAATGAAGTGCGCGGACTTGGTCAGCTGATCCACAATCACCCAAATCGAATCAAACTTCTTTAAAGTCCGAGGAAGACCACTTACAAAGTCCATAGTAAATTTCTTCCACTTCCACTCGGGAATAACCATCTGGTGAAGTAAGCCACCCAATCTCTGATGCTACTATTTCACCTGATGGTAGTTGAGACACCGGGCCACAAATCTCACAATATCTTTCTATATTCGTCTCCACCAATAGTGCTGCCTCAAATCCTGATACATCTTTGCGACACCCGGATGAATAGAATAACACGAGCTATGTGCCTCCTCCAGAATCAACTCTCTAAACCCATCCACATTGGGCACACAGACCTGGCCCTGCATCCTCAACACATTATCAACGTCAATGGTCACATCTCTAGCATCGCCATGATGAACTCTTTCCATAAGGAAAAGCAAATGCAGATCATCATATTGGCGCTCTCTGATTCGATCATATAACAAAAATCAAGAAACCATGCAAGCCAACACCCGATTGGGCTCCAAAATATCTAATCTCACAAACCAATTGGCCAAGGCCTGAACATCGACTAGAAGGGGCCTCTCCCCAACTGGAATATACGCCAAACTTCCCATACTCATTGCCTTTAGGCTCAAAGCATCGGCCATTATATTGGCCTTTTCCAGATGATACAGAAGAGTGATATCATAGTCCTTAAGCAATTCTAGCCACTTCCGCTGCCTCAAATTAAGATCCTTTCATTTGAAAAAATGTTGAAGGCTGTGATGATCGATGAATACTCACAAGATATGCAGTACAAGTAGTGCCTCCAAATCTTCAAAGCATGAACTATGGCGGCCAACTCTAAGTCATGAACAGGGTAGTTCTTCTCATGGGGCTTCAACTAACGAGAAGCATAAGCAATAACTCTGCCCTCCTGCATAGATACACAACAAATCCCAACTCTCAAGACATCATAATATATTGTATAAGAACCTGAAATTGATGGCAAAACTAATACTGGAGCTGTGGTCAAGGCAGCCTTGAGCTTGTGGATGCTCTCCTCTCACTCGTCTGACCACACAAATGGAGCACCCTTCTAAGTCAACTTGGTCAAAGGCGATGCAATGGATGAAAATCCCTAAACAAAATGGCGATAATAGCCTGCCAACCCAAGGAAACTATGAATCTCTATGGCTGAGGAGGACCGATACCAACTATGCACCGCCTCTATCTTTTTTGGATCAACCTGAATACCCGTGCTGGACATCACATGTCCCAAGAAGGCCACATAACTGAGCCAAAACTCACACTTGGAGAATTTTACATAAACTTCTCCTCCCTAAATCTCTGTAATACTGCTCGCAAATGCTCTGCATGTTCCTCCTGACTACTCGAGTACACCAGGATATCATCAATGAATACGATAACAAATGAATCCAGGTAAGGCCAAAATAAATTGTTCATCAAATGCAGGAACGTTGCTGGGGAATTTTTCAGCCTGAAAGACATGACAAGAAACTCATAGTGACCATATTTGGTCCTGAAAGCAGTCTTAGGAATATCTGAATCCCTTATCTTCAACTAAAAATAGCCAGAACTCAGATCAATCTTGGAAAACACCCTCGCTCCCTGGAGCTAGTCAAATAAATCATCTATGCGAGGTAGAGAATACTTGTTCTTCACTGTTACTTTATTCAATTGCATGTAATCAATGCACATTCTCATTGTGCCATCCTTCTTCTTCACGAACAGAACTGGTGTACCCAATGGTGACACACTAGACCAAATGAACCCTTTGTGTAGGAGTTCCTGAAGCTGCTCCTTCAATTATTTCAACTCTGCTGGTGCCATTCGATATGGCGAAATAGAAATGGTCTTAGTGCCCGGCACCAGATCAATACCAAAGTCAATATCACTGTCTGGTGGCATACTCGACAGGTCTGCAAGAAATACATCAGGAAAATCCCTCACAATCGGGATAGAATCCATACTATGAGTCTCAGCTCCGACATCTTGCACAAAAGCTAGATATGACAGATAATCCTTCCCAACCATACGCTGGTCTTTCAAGAATGAAATCACTCTGCTAGGAATGTAATGAGTCACACCACGCCAATTGATCCTCGATACACCTGGCATAGCCAAAGTAACTATCTTAGCATGATAGTCTAGAATAGCATGGCATGAAGATAGCCAATCCATGCCAGAATAACATCAAATTCCACCATGCTCAACAGCAGTAGATCAACTCGGGTCTCCAGACCCCCAATAGTCACAATACATGGCCGATACACACTGTCTACAATAATAGTGTCGCCCATCGGATTAGACATATGAACATGCAAAGTAAAAGGCTCTCTAATAGGCTGACTGGGCATGCATGAAAGAATGACCTCTACCATACTGAGACTGGCCCCTCGAGGGAGCGCCACTGAAATTGCCTGAACCTCGAGGCCTTTTGGCCTCCCTCTCTTCTCTCTCCCGAAGATGAACTGACTCGATCTCACGAGCGATATCCACTACCTCCTCGAACACAACACCCAATACTCTCTTTCTAGTCATCAGAATACGAAGATGGTAGATAAGGCCGTCCACAAATCTCCTATTCATCTCACAATCTGATGGAATCATACAGGTGGCATGACGAGCCAACTCTAAAAACATTATCTCGTACTGTGTCACGGTCATATCTCCCTGCGTCAACCACTCAAACTGCCTACGCAGCTCCTCCCTGCGGGACTACGGTATGTACTTCTCCAAGAAGAAAGTGGAGAACTCCTGCCAAGTAAGGGGCATTGCAAAAACTGGCATACGCCTCTCATATGCCTCCTACCAAGTGAAGGCAGCCTCAATAAATTGAAAGGTGGGAAATGCCACACCACTAGACTGAAGAATCCCTGCTATACCGAGCATCCGCTGACACCTGTCAAGAAAATCCTAGGCATCCTCGCCCTCGGCGACACTAAATGTTGGAGGCTAGAGTTTACGAAACATCCTGAGGCGACGCTGCTCATCCTCAAGCATAGCTGGAACCCTGAACTCTTGCAGTGGTACAACTGGCTGAGCTGGAGGTGCCTCTTGAGTCTGTAAGCCCTGCACTACCTACTCAATTGTGCGAGCAGCGGGGGTCTAATTGCCTCCCCCAGCCTACGAAGTTGCAGCTGGTGTCGTGGCTGAAATTGCATGAGCCAGGCCAGTGCAAACTGTTAATATCTGAGCCAAAGTCTCTTGAAGTCCCGGAATTATAATAGGCACAACTAGTGCCTTAATTGATGCTGCTGGACCCTGGTCGTAAGCTGAGGCAACTAGAGGATCCACAGGTGCTACCCCTGTTGCTCTACCTCTACCATGACCAGGACCGCTTCCACGGCCTCAGGTGGCCTCAGTGGGTGGTACTAGTGGTTGTCCGCCACATCCAGTAGCTCGTGTCCGCACCATATGTGAGAGAATAAAATAAAGAGAAGTTTAGCACTCGGATCAACAAGTTCGCACGACAAGAATTTCAAGAATGTGAAGTTTTCCTAAAAGTTATGCAGCCTCCCGAGGATAAGTATAGACATCTCCGTACCGATCCGCGAGACTCTAGTAAACAAACTCATGACTCGCGAGACCTAGTACAATTAGTTTGTATTTTAGAAAGTTATTGTATTTTATCCATGTAAATTGCTTACATCAGTTCTTGATTCTTGTATATAATCTTTTGATAATTTTAATTTATTGATCTATTGTATTAATAATTGATTGAAGATTTGCGTGCAACTCACGTACATAAAGACTAGTTATTATAAAAGTACGAATATAATATCAATTTACAAAAATAACCTTATAATATTAAACATAATAACTTATAATTAAAAAATATAATCGAAATCCTAAATATTAACCTTATAATGCTATTAGCTTTAGAACATAATAGTCCACGTTACAAATCCTAGAAAAGCATGAAAAAGTAATACTTACCGTTAAATGTTCATAAGCATTCTACAATGTGAATTTCAAAAGAGATGAAAACTAGAAGGAAGTTTTCGTTGCTTGGCATATAATCACTATTCACATATTTATTTTAGAAATTGTGCGATACATATATGTAAAATCCAACTTTGTGTGAATATCTTAATTACATTCGCCACCCCCAAAAATATGCACATGCATATATTATTGACTAATCTATCTATCAATATTTATATCTATATTTATTCTATATTATTATAAAAGTAGGCATAAAATGTCGGTTTACAAAAATAACCTTATAATATTAAGCATAATAACTCATAATAAAAAGATATATTGAAATTCTAGATATTAGCCTTATAATCCAATTAGTTTTAAGACATATACCATACTTCAGGAATCCTGCATGATATCACGTCCCCAACCCCGGTCGTGATGGCGCCCAACACAATGCTAGGCAACCCCGCCCATTAAACACTGACAACCCTTTTTATATAAAAATTTTTATCAGCTATTAGAGTTAAATGCCAATTTAATATACATAGAAGTCTAAGCAGTATATATGAAATATGCGAAAAACTATAAAACATCTCCACAATAGCCCGCTAGATCCGGTGTCACAATTCTGGGCCTCTAAATACAAGGTTTCAAAAGTCTACTACAAAGATATGTCTGGAATGCGAAAATGTAAAAGATAGAGGGAGAACATCGAGTCTGCGGACGCCATGCAGCTACCTCGATAACTCCGACAGAAACTGAACTGCTGAAGAGCTCGCACTCCGAACCAGTGAGTAATAAAAATAAATAATGACTGACAGTATGAAATTACAAAAAGGCACTAAGCGGTTCTATATCAAACCAGTAAAATCATTTAAGTAGCAAATAATGAAGATGTCAAGTGAAATTCCTTAAAACTAGGTAGAACATGTAGCTTAGCAGGTATTAATCAAGCATAAAATCCGCTCCTTGAGCATATTGTTCACTTATTTGTTACTTTTCCTCGGTACTAGATTCATATACTTCTCACGATAACCAAAATCATAAATATACCACTACGGCATGCAACCCGATCCGTATATTGCTATGGCACACAACCCGATCCATAACAATAGTCGACTGTGCTCACTGGGGGTGTGCAGACTCCGGAAGGGCTCCTACAGCCCAAGCACTACATTGCTGCGGTGCACAGCCCGATCCATATATATATATATATATATATATATATATATATATATATATATATATATATATAAATATATATATATATATATATATATATATATATATATATATATATATATATATATATATATATATATCTATATATTTATATATTTATATATATATATATATATATATATATATATATATACATATATATACATACATATATACATATAATAATAACTTTATATACATACATATATACATATATATACATACATATATACATATATATGCATATACATACATACATTTGCCACGGCGTGCAGCCCGATCCATATAAGTATATTTACATTTGTTGCGATGTGTGTATTGCTGCGACGTACAACCTGATCTATAACATAAAACATCCTCACTATTGAGTTCTCAACTCCTCTCAGTCAACATAATCACAGCCTCTCGGGCATACTAAAACACAATAGGGATCTCAGCCCACATATTACTTTCATTTTGGATTAGCATTTCGAAACCAGTTCGTATTGTGTTAAACAGTTAGAAACATGACTGAGGATATGATTTTTAACAAGTAAGGTGAGGATAATTAGTAAAAGAATACCACTAAGGGTGCTACAAGTCGGCATAAGGCCCCAAACATAGTGGCTAGCCAAGTCATAATAATAATAAATAAGCCTTAGTCAAAAACACGGTAAAATTATCAACGAGATGGACCAAGTCATAATTCCCAGTAGTAACGGACTCCATGCTCATCGTATAGCGTGTGCCTCAACTCAATATAACATTACGTTGTGCATATCTTGGGTTTCAAACCCTCAGGACATCATTTATAATCATTACTCACCTTTATCCTGTCCAAACTCTAGTCCGCAATGCCTTTGCCTCTCGTATCGGCTTCCGGATGCTCCAAATCTAACCGAAATCAGTACCAAACCATCAAAATATGTTAAGGGAACAGAGCCCACTTGAAAATAATTAAATTACCACAAAAATCTTGAAATTTGTCAAACCCGACCCCGGGCAAACATTTCGAGATTTGACAAAAATTCAAAAACTAGAATCCTTATACTCTCACGAGTCTAACCAAACAAAAATTATCCATTTCTGACATCATTTGGTCCTTCAAATCATCATTTTATATTTTTTAAAGATTTTACAATTTTCTTCCTAAATTTCACCCCAAATCACCAATACAATAATGAATTCAATGATTGATTCATGTACTCTAGCCAAATCTGAGTTAGAATCACTTACCCCGATGAATTTCTTGAAAAACCTTCAAAAAATCGCAAAAATCCGAGCTCTCTAGGGCAAAATATCAAATAAAATCCAAAACCTCATATTTATAAAGTAAACCTCTGATATCCACCCACGCTTGCCGCACAAAATCGACCACGAACGCGCGAAATAAGTGCGCTCCGTGCAAAAACAACCGCGGCCGCATAGGTGTTCTCTGCAATGACAGGCTTTAGCATTTTAGATATAACTTTCGCTACAAATGTCTAAATTGTGATATCTTTATTATTCTCGAAACTAGACACGAAAGACTGCCACTTTTGCTTTTGAATAAACTCAAAATCCCTTTGTAGATCAAAAGATATGAGCTTCTAAAGTAGGACTAGCGGGAAGGTTCTTCACCGCGACCCCACACACTTTTGTGCGGTCCGCACGACACCTACCGCGGTCGCACACACTTTGGTGCGGTCCACAGAGCACTCACCGCGGGCGCACCTCATTTTGTGTGGACTGCATGGGTGTGTTCCAAGGCCTGCAACCCTTCTGGACCTGCTACAACTATGATTTTCGCACTAAAATATTCCGGAACCTACCTAGAACTCCCGAAACTTCAAACTAATTGTACAATCACATCCCATAACATCGTTCAAACTTGTTCAAAACTTTGAAACGCTCACAACAACATCAAATTACCAATTTAACATATGATTCAAGCATAAGAACTCCTAAAACTCTTAAATTATGCTTTCGATCAAATAGTCTATCAAATCTTGTCCGAATGAACTGAAATTTTTCAAGCACGTCATATTCAACACTACGGAGCTACTCCAACTTTCGGAATTTCATTCTGATCCTTAAATAAAAATCTCAATAACGGACCGAAAACTTCAAAAATTCGACTTTTGGCATTTCAAGCCTAAATTAGCTATGGACCTCCAAAACACAATTCGATCACGCTCCTAAGTCATAAATCATCCCCCGAAGCTAACCGAACCACCAGAAATCACATCCGAGCCCTCTAACTCATAAGTCAACATCCGGTTGACCTTTCAAAATTAAATCTTCCTTAAATAGACTACGTATCTCATTTCCTACCAAAACCAATCCAAATTGACTCGATCACACCAAATACCGATAATGAAGCATAAAGAATCTAAAAATGGGAGAAACGAAGCGGTGACTCAGGGGACAACGAGTCGGGTCATCAAACATTATTACCTTTAGGGATCCTATTAACATAATTACTTTCAGGCATAAACATATAACACTACATGTTAGCATGAATACCTAATACCTTTAGGAACACGTTATGTGTCCTTCTAATTAACTACATTCGGGGTAGAGACGTGTTTTTAGTCATATAATCCTATTACTTTTAGGATATATACTTCTTATTTTTTTTATTTTACTAATTTAATTTGAAAACGTATTATAATGTCACATTACTAATTTAATTTGAGAATGTATTATATTGTTTAAATCGATTTAGAAAAAGGAGACTCTGCATTATTATAAAAGCAAAAATATAATATTATTATACTAAAATAGCCTTAAAATATTAAATGAAATAACTCATAGGAAGAGAATATAATTGTAATAACCTATTTTTTGGACTAATTTGAGAATGTAGTACATTGTCCAAATCGATTTAGAAAAAGAAAAGCCTATATTATTATAAAGGCAAAAATACATTATTAATAGACCAAAATAGCCTTAAAATATTAAATAAAATAACTCATAGAGAAAGGACATAACTTCAATAACTTATTTGTTGGACTACAATACCTTATATGCTAATTTTTAATATTTAAAATTAAAAAAATTTATCTACTAAATTCTTATTTTAAAATATGTAGGAAGGTTTAATAAAATTAATTTTTATAATAATCCTCCATATTGGCAATACATTACCACCCCATAATGTCCAATACCAAGAAAAAATAAAAGTAATACTAATTGGGCTGCATAAAGAGCTCAAATTGAGGAAAATAATATCCGCACGATAATATATTTTTATATTACATTTGAAATGTTTTCTTACTCAAATAAATATATATATCTCAAAGTAGAACAATGGTGCTAAATTTATAAGGAAAGCAAAATTGATAATATGGGTTGAAGCACTTATAACTAAGTGTCAAACAATTGAAACAATTGCCCAGAGTTCTAGAGATATATTTGATGTAAATGAACTGCTTGGTGAAAAATTAATGATTTGGGAGGTGATTTCTGTCAAGTACTTCCAGTTGTTCCAAAATCAACAAAAGCGAAGACTGTAAAAGCCAGCTCGTCAAAGTTATTCTTCTAGCCTCAAATAAAAAAGATTCAACTGACAAGAAATAAAAAGTAAGAATAAATATGAAAATTAGTGTCTTTTTGCTTCATGTCGGAAATGAAGAAGAGCAACCAATAAAAGATAATTTGGTTCTTCTCGAATACTTGGTTATCAACCCCAATGCTAGTGCATTTAATAAGAGATATTTTTCTATCATTATATTAAAATAAAATTTGCAAATCACATGATAGAATAAAAAAGCTATCTTAGCTAGCAGAAATGAATATGTTGATCAACTAAATAAAAGGTTGATTGTGACATTTTATAGTAAAAATAAAATATTTTCCAGTTTTTGACCCAGTAGAGAATAATACCAATACTTACTACCAAGAAGAATAGTTAAATACTTTAATATCAAATGGCCTTTTACCTTACACATTTGTTCTTACGTAAGTTAGTGTCATCGTATATATAATACACTAAGTTAAAATTGATCTTTCATTGTATATAGGTTATTTGTGAAATAAAATATGCACGTCATGCTACTGAAAAACTTTGATGCGTCAAATAGCTTATGTAATAGCACACATATGGTATATAAAATTTGTGACAGTAATGTCATACATGCAAAGATTATGGTACTGGTCAATGTACTTCTAAGTATATTTTTATCCCTAAATTGAACTTTTGTCTTCCAAAACTAAAGAATATTCTTTTAAATTTGTGTCAAAATAATTTTTAGTATGTTTATATTTTTCAAATACAATAAATAAATCACAAGGACAAACATCCTAAATATTATATTATATTTACCGCAATATATTTTCTTACACAAACAATTGTATTTTATACTTTCAAGAAAGATGTTAAGGTAGAGTAAGCAATTAGGAGGAAACATACACACGCAAATATATCGCCCACAAAGAAATGTTTGGTATGATATCATCACATTAAATAATTTTAACCTATACTTCCTCCGAGTTACTTTAAGGTTAATATGATCAATTATATTGTTAATGAATGTTAAAAGATGAATTCATTAGTATATGCGAAAGTAAATAAAAAATCACTTAAAGTGGACTAGAGGAAGTACTAATACATTATTGTCTAACTAACATGATAAAATTAATCATTTGTGTGATGATGTCCTTTTATTTTAAATTCATCTATTTTGCTAATGTAATAATATTTTTATGTATTTAGATGATTATTATATTATAATATATAAATTTTTTCTCATTAATCAAATTTTATTGTTCTTTTATATAATTAAATGTTTAAACCATAACATATTATTATTAACGTGTAATGCACGTTCATAGATACTAATAATTTGAAAAATGTTTATTATCAAAGCGTAGAAAACGTATACTCTTTTTCAGTTAGTAAATCCTTGATTTCTCTGGTCAAAAAAGAACCAAAAAAAAAAAAATAGAAAGATATTTACAATGACCAACTTTTTTTCTTTATTTCTCTTTTTGGTAAAACTATTATTAATGACATTCATTTAAAGGTTAAGAGGTTTTGCTTATTCTTTTCGTGTACTTGACTACACACAAGGTATGGAGTGAGTTTAATTAGTACTTAATTAGTAGATGAAGCCAACACATCCCTCATACGTATTCAAACCTTTCCAGTTCAGTGTTCCGTGCTTTTATCATGTGGTAGTTGTTGTCAATAAATTCAGTTAGGTGAAAAATACTTGCTCTAGACATGGATGATTTCCATATAAAGATCGACTTAAATTTCTTACATCAAATAATTTTAGATTCAATTTATATACATTGATAGTACAAATGCGGGGCCTTAGAGCAGTGGCGGATTTAGGAATTCAAGTTTGTGGGTGCTGAATTTTTTTTGTACATAAAATTAATGGATATTTTTGTAAATTTTTATACGTTTTCTCAAATTCTCTATATAATTATACATACTCTGCGTCGAGGTTAATGGGTGCTCGAGCACCCAAATTCTAAGTGTAGATCCGCCCCTGCCTTAGAGCTACGCTAAATTTTCTCCATTATAAATTACGATTCGAGCTATGGAATCAGTCATTAATACTTGTATTAAGGTAATTCCTCGAATTTTGCATGAATATAGGATACTTTGTATGTCGGACTGTCTTTTCTTTTATATACTGATAGTATAAATAATTTGTACAGGCAATTCCAAGAGAGGCAAAACAATTTGGACTTGGAGAAGAAAAATACTATAATGTTGTAGTATGTAGTGCCATCATTTGGCAATTCTTCTTTGTAGGAGCCATTGGTGTCCTTTCTTATTCTTCCTCTTTGCTCTCTGGTGTCATTATTGCTGTCTTGCTCCCAGTTACAGAAGTTTTAGCTGTTATTATTTTCCATGAAAAGTTTCAAACTGAAAAAGGAGTGGCACTTTTCCTCTCTATTTGGGGCTTCATTTCATATTTTTATGGTGAGATGAAGCAACACAATAAGGAAAAGCAAACTTTAGAACTGGAGATGGCAACTACACAAAGTAGTAACCCTCCTTTAGAATCCGCATGAAAGATGCTTAGTTCTTATTTCTATTGATTCATTGTGTGTGAAATCGTCAATCTTCTTTATATTGTATTATTTTGTTGAATATCTAAGCATTGCGTTAGATATTGATTATTTAATTAATTTCCTCACATTGGAGCTACATGGAGTGGTATTCGCACCAAAAGGTTTGCAATCAAATAATATATTAGTGACATTGTTCCCAAGCTAGTCGTGGTTCATTTCAAACTTGTATATTCATCTCATACATATTCGAGTTTATTTCAAACTCGTATATTTGTTTCATACATATTCGAGTTCACTTCAATTGTACAAAAGTTTGGAAAAGAAAACAAATTTCAATGCTTGTTGATTCAACATACAGACAGAGGTAGAGCCAATATTCAAAGTTTAAGGGTTCTAAACTTGCCACCAAACTCATAGCTTATTTTAGTTACCGCGTTCGCAGTAAAATATTTGTATCTAGTGGATTTCCTAATACAAATAAAAAATTTAAATAAAAACTAATATATCCGTCCGAACCCATATTCCTAATATGTGTGATGTAATTCACATAACTTGAATTGTTCACATTGTTACACTTATCTTTACATGGCAAGAGGGGCCTAAAACCATGGCAAAGTTGCTGGTTTAAGTTTGCCAAGACAGCCCATTTGCACGGACTTGGAATTTATAAAGAAATTATGTCCCAGAGTACATGACTATCTTCTCCAGGAGAATATAAATTTGCAGCTTTCTTACTTTGGTCTTGAAAACCATCAATGTCGTGCCACAAAAGCACAACGCCAGATCTGGTTAGACTTGGAACAGCAGTTGCAATAAACTGTGCAGCGTGGAAAATTAAAAATTTACGGCTCCAATCCAATGTATCTCACAAAAGTTCAGGATTGAAGAAATGACATAATGCTTGGCTCAAGAATGGAAAGACGGGCTGAAGAGGGAGAAACGAGGGAAAAAGATCGATGGAATAGAAACAGGGTAGCCTACCTCCAAAAAAATTTCTTAACAGTAGAAAATCAAGTTACATCACTAAAATAGTAAAAATGTAATATAAATGCAGTTTCGTTTGCCTAATGATGAACTTTAAACAAAGAAGAGATCAAGCCACTAACAACAACTAACTGCTGGCAAGACAAAAGCAAATAGGAACTCATTGCTGTCCAACTTCAGCTTTCTTCTTTAGCCAGAGCCTATCAAGGCCACTATCGGCGTCTCCCTGCAGACGGAATTTTGAAATCAATTGCACAACAGCAAAAGCAAACAAAATAAGCCAACACAGCAAGATCCAAAGATAATAATCCACAAGTCAAAATAACCATAGCCCCAATTCATAGCTTGAACAATAATGTAAAAAAAGCATCCCTCTTTATGTTACAAGTTCTGATGGAGGATAAAATACAAGCTTAAATACCAACCACCATTGCAAAGAGCTAAAACTGTCATTAAATTGTATAATACTCGTTATCAATGATCAACACTACACAGAAAGAAGAATGGGACAAAAAAAACAGCCTACCACTAAAAACAAAATATCTAAAATGGATACGCTACAAGTATGAAAGTATATGTTCTGCATTATATGTTACCTATGAACTACTTCCTCTATTTCAATTTATATTATCTTTTTTTTTTTTTTTGTGAATATCAATATGTACCACATTTTTACATTATTATATTGTGCTGTTTTCAAGATTTCGGTCCTTGAGAGCTACTCTAGGGTGTTGGAGAGTTTGGCATTTAACTTGATGGCAAGGATTGAGGATCTACTAATATGTTGATGATGCCTCAAGACGGCGTGCAGCTGAAGAGTCAGTAACAACGCTTAACCAGCAAGGACACTTTAACACACATTCCCTACAGAATCAGGTTCCTTATGGTCCCAATTTGGTCCGAAATATATCTCTTCCTTCTTACCCAAAAGCACTCAGTTCCTCAGACATAGTAGCCGAAAGACTCAGGAGAACACCTCAGTCAATTGGACATACTGTTCTTAGAGCTGAGAAACACAAAGCACTAAGTTTTTGAGGACTCGAAAGGTGGTAGTATAGGTGTAGACTACAATGACAACTGACTACGACTCTGATGATCATAGTATCTTATGTGCTTGCATCAAGGCTAGTAAGCACTTGTATTTGCAGTTCTAGAAAATTAGGGGCCATTAGAGTTTAGAGAATGGTTATTCCAACATCAGTCTAATTGTTCAGGTATATAGCTGGTACTTAAAAAAGTTTCTAGATAATGAGAAAACCAAATGATTAATATGTGGTAGTTGGATAATTTTCTTGAAGGTATATTCTGTATCTGGACATATATATGTGTACTGTTAGAAAGGGCTTGTATGATATCCTTGTAAACTTCGACGTTCTAATCCACTAAGCACCCACTAACTTTCATGTTCATACACCGCGGTTGGGTGAGGCTTGACAGGGCTATCCATAAATGATTTGTGTTTTGGCTTGTGTCTCCATTATAGTAGTTATTTATGATAGTTACTGTATTATATTATTGCATGCTATTTTATTATGTTTCTTATGTTTAGATAATTATTTATGCTATTTCTGCTGGAGTTACTAATGCTCTTTTGTTTTTGTTTTTGTCTTTCCTTTCCTTCACTGAGCCGAGGGTCGATTGGAAACAGCCTCTCTGCCCTTTCGGGTAGGGGTAAGGCTCGTCTACATATTACCCTCCCCAAACCCCACTTTGTGGGACTATACTGGGTAGTTGTTGTTGTTGTTGTTGTTTTCAAGATTTCAAATTCATTTAACCAATCATTTTTTTAAAGAAGTATCATTTTGCTGTTAGACAAGAGGGGTTGCTCTGATGGTAAGCAACCCCCACTTCCAACCGAGAGGTTGTAGCTCGAGTCTTCCCAAGAGCAAGGTGGGAAGTTCTTGGAGGGAAGGATGCAGGGGATCTATTTGGAAACAGCCTCTCTACCCAAGGGTAGGGGTAAGCTCTACGTACACACTACCCTCCCCAGACCCCACTAAGTGGGATTATACTGGGTTGTTGTTGTTGTTGTTGTTGTTGTTGTTGTTGTTGGATACGCTACAAGTTACTAAGACCATAGAGCATAGGCACGGAGACCGCAGGAATGCAGACAAGGCTCTAAAGATGTTTGATATAACACAGACAATCTGAAGGTAAATACTATTTTCACATGATATTCAAAAAACAACAAGCAGCATACCTGGGCACGAATAAATCCACAGAGAGCATAAGTAGTGAACTGGTTATTGTATCGGCCAAACTCATCCAAATGCCCAACGTTGAGCTGGACAGAAGCGTGATCCTTAGAAGTGATCAACCTGTTAGTGGCAGAGCTGCATCCAAATAGTACATTAATTATCTAGGACAAACTAATATTACATCATCATTAATTAAATGACCAGGGGCAGCTGACTCAAATCCAAAGTGTTTGGAAGTAAGAAATATGTACCACTTCCTAGGGATGTAAAGGTCCATGTTTTGTCCCTCGTCGTTCTGCATCTTGGCAAATGGGCTTTACACTAGTAGACTAAAAGCTCCTGGTCTTAACCCAATACAGTCAATCATTAAAAAGAAGGCCACTCAACCTTCCATAATAATTTATAATCTAGAAGTATTCCAACAATTCAAAAGCATCCGCACAAGTAAGACTAATTACACTTCGATCATCCCAATCGACATGATACAAGTATGAATCAAATGAAATATGATGAAATTACTTCCTGTTACACAAGTTTGAATCACTTGGATTGAACTTTAACACTCGTATAGATGCACACACTATCAAATTTCAAAAAGAAAAATTGACAGTAAAAATTTGAAGAATTGAAACATGTAAGGTTACGATACAGCATATTTTATGCTGCTAAATCAATTAGGCTATACACGAAATCCGATTTTCAGTTACAGCACAAAGTTTAATTGCACGAACAAGAAGCATGAATTATTTATGCAAAAGATTACAGAGATACAAAGGAATTTGATGTACACTACAAAATTGGCATAATACATAATAATATAAAAAGGAAAGGACCCTGAAATTGAGAAGAAAAATGTGTGTGCACAGAGTAAATGAGATTGTTACCTGGAAAACAGACAGACAACACCGACGATTGTTATGGAGGAGAAGAGCTGAGATAGCTGCTTAAAGGTTTTATAGCAAAATCACCAAAAACCCTAAATTAGCGCCGATTGACTTAAATAACCTAGTTGTTTTGCCCAACTACAATCAAGGACCTTTGACCCATCCGGCCCGCCGCAGTGAGAAACATATTAGCGGTGTTATTCTTATCAAACAGATTAAAAGTCTTAATTTGAATATATATTTAAATATTAAAATACGTATTAAAATTAAGATATTTAAATTTAATTACAGATCTAAATATATTAGAATGTGTATTAAGATATGAATACCAAATAATCAAGATTGCTTTATTTTTAACATTTGAATATATAAAATTTATTATTATTTGAAAATTAATAAACATAAAATTCAAATGAAATACTAACTAATTTAATATTCTATTAATAAACAAAAATATGCAGTTTTTTAAAATATGATAGATCTTGGTGTTGATAGCTAACTGGTGATTACCAACTATAGGCAGTGGTTGGTGGTAGTTTTGATTTTGATGGCGGTGGTTCATGCTAGTAGCTAGTGGTGATTGGTAGTTGTGGCGATTACGATAGAGGATGATGGTAGTGAGTGGTGATAGCTAATAATGGCGGGCGGAGTAGTAGTTGTGACTGGGGAAGGTGGTGGATGGGAGTGTCACGCCTCTTTTTTCCTACACAACCCTGTTACGAGGTTGAGTTAGAAGAGTTTTTCCAATTAAAGTGACGTTTTAAGAAGGGATTATTTATTATTTAGAGTCGCCACTTTGAATTGAGTTTTGATGGACCAATTCACCTTTTATTTGAATCCCTTTTCAAAAGGAAGGTTTGACTCTTAATTTATGGTTTACGAAACAGAAGACTGAGTAAGGAATTCTGTTGACCGAGGGAAACGTGAGTCCCGTGGTTCTAGCACGGTCGCTTCTATTGATTCATGTAAGGCTTAAATCAATTTTTAGCTATTCTTGTATTTTATTGATTATGGCTTATTTATTACCACTTCACTTAATTTATTATACTTTTTTATTAATTATTTTGACCAAGATGCGATACACACACAAGGTACTTCCTTGAAATTAAATATTAAACCAAGGTACAGAATGCACACATGGTTATAACATAATTATTTCAAATTAAAAAGGTATCAAGACGCAGAATGCGCACATGATCCTTTTATTATTTAGGCATATCAATCCAAGGATCGGGTATGAACACATGGGCTAGTAGCATATTTAGAATATTTAATTATTTTGACTCTTTAATATTCAAGATGTCTAATAATTGTATATTCTTATAATTTGGTTGATATTTTGGAATTAATGTATAATATTTATTTTACAAAATTAGAAAAAAGTCAGATTTATAGCTTCATTAACTTTGAGTGTAGTTTTCTTTTACCCACTATTTAGTTTATTAATTTAAATCCATACAACCTAACTACTAATAACTTCTCAGTAATGCAACATCATCAACAATGTAAGAAAAATATTCGAACTAAAAAAATATATTTTTAATTATTATTAAAAGAAAAAGGTGAATTAAATCTTTGAAAGAAGCCATGAAAAATTCCGTTAAATTAATTCTGCGGACTTGGCTATTGTTAGAGAAAAGTCGAAATCATACCTTTATACTATATTAACAAAACTTTCTAACGATGGAGGCATAAGGAAGCAACATAGTAGAGTTTCTTATAATGAAGTAAATAAAAGAAAATCTAAGGGATTCTTTTGCTATTTTTCCTATGGTGGAATAAATAATATTTATGTCTCCAAAACGAATTAAGATGGATAACATCTCTCTAAAGCAATTCTGATAAATAATGTGACAAACTAATAAAATTATATTTACGACAGGAAAGTCAATGTATAAAGATAAGAAATAAGATTCTGATTGACCAAGTTTATGCAAATTATCTCAAGGGAAGAAAAATCCATATCCCAAAAAAAGTTACACTAACTCGATCAACATGCCACGGGGATTGAACGTGAAGTTGTGGGGGAAAAAGTAGATTAAAACTAAGATTAAAATTGAAGAACAACTTTCAAATTAGTCCGATTTTTTTCCCAAACATACATATACATGGATAAATAAGAAGAAACCGACGCCATCTAAAATACAAATGAAATCAAAAGATTAACTGAATTTAAATAAACTAATATCATACATTCAATTATATATTATATTAAATTAACCAAAGAGATTGAATGTTACCTTTTATAAGATTTCACAACAAAAGAATATCTAGAGATTTTCAAGGTTACAATACGAACCGTTTAGAACCCGAACGAAATCTCCAACTCCGTTCTTTTTCTTTCTTTCACGTTTTTGTCCTTCCTTTTGCTTTATTTTTCGTTGCTTTTCTTTCTTTGTTTTCTTTCTTCGTTGCTTTTGTTCCTTTTCTTTTTCTTTTTCCTTTGTTTTCGTTGCTTTTTCCTTTTTGTTCTTCAACGTTTTTGTTCTTTTTTTATTTTTAACGTTTTTTTTCTTTTTGTCTTTCAACGTTTTTTTTTCTTTTGTTTTATGTTTTGTTATTTGTTTTATAATAGAAATATAGGAGTAGGTAAAAGAGTTAGAGTTAGAATTGAAGTGGGAGAAAGAAGTTGAGTAGATCATGGTAAGTAGTTAGGATAATTTTGTTTGAATCTTTTAAGTTTTATACTTTTTTATTATATTATTATTATTATTACTTATTATTATTATTACTATTTTAACTTTTACTTATTCTTTATTAATGAAGAAATTAGAAAGTAAAATACATAGTTAAAAATATTAGTTAGCTATCTTATATTTAAATATTATATACATAAGAAAATTAAATATTTATATTGTAGTTTAAATTATACTAAGAAAAATACTATAGCTTACAATTAAAATTCTAATTAGATTTTTTAAAATTTTTCTTTTTATTTAAAATTAGGAGTAAAACTTATACTCTAAGAATGTGAATATATAGTTATTACATATTTTGTTTTCTAAAATAAAAACTTACTAAGGGTAAGATAAAAGTTTTAAAATATTAAGATTACACGTAAAAGAAATATTTACACTAAACTAGTATTGAATTTGGGTGTGGTAAAAAATTAGGTGTTCACAGCATGCCCCTCTTTGCTTGGAAACATTTTTTAAGCAAAGAAAACTGAACAAGGTGACTGATCTTTTTACCTCACTATTATTTGAAAAGGAAAACAAGATAGAAGAAAAAGGTGCGACCGAGCATTGGTTTTAGGCAGCCTACATATCCGGGGTTATAAGGTAATCAGGTCACGTGTAGTTTAAGTAGAAAGAAGAATGATGGAGTATACTTAGATGGAGAGTCTACTAAGGTTCCATCGAGGTTCCGATCCGTGGTTCATACTATTACATCAAAATGAAAAGAAAATTACATACTCTTGAAATCAGAGTTAAAAAATTCTTATCTAAATGTCATCTGGAGTCTTGTCTTGATTCGTGATTCGCTTCTCCCAGTGACTTTGGATTAAAACTAAATGCTCTCAATGCAATAGACTACGAAATATTCTTTCATGCTTGTTTCTTGATCCGACGATGGGAAGAAAGATCTTGACCATATGTCTCCACATGCGTTATGCCAAAGCTGGTTGCAGCTGGTATTGAGGTCAAACGTTCCATTTTCTCAGGAAAGAACTGAAATCTTTTTTTTTGCACGTCAAATCCGCGCTTTGCTGAAAAACCTACAAGCTAACACAAACAAACAAAACGAACAAAATTTTTCTGCCCTAGTTTGCTCTAGAAATTTTTGTGAGTTATTGAAAATGCATTAAACTATCATTGCTATTAAAGAATAAAGAATTGAAAAAGATTTTTTTTAATAATAGGGGATGTAGTACCCTGTGTTGAAAATAAGATGAGGCCCGTGGCATCTACTAGGGGATGTCGTACCCTATATAGGTAGAAAGTAATGCCACCGAGGGATGAAGTAGCATGTGTCAGTGATAAGATGAGGCTCGTGGCACTCTAACATGTAACTAAGGGATGTCGTACCCTATGTAGAAAATACGGCAGCAAGGGGATGTAGTACCCTGTGTTGGCAATAAAATGAGGCTTGTGGCACTCTGAAATGTTACTAGGGGATGTCGTACCCTATGTAGAAAATAATGCAACTAGGGGATGTAGTACCATGTGTTGGCAATAAAATGAGGCTTGTGGCACTCTAAAATTCTACTAGGGGATGTCGTACCCTATGTAAAAAATAATGCATTCAGGGGATGTAGTACCCTATGTTGAAAATAAAATGAGGCTCGTGGCACTCTGAAATGCTACTAGGGGATGTCGTACCCTATGTAGAAAATAATGAAGCCAGGGGATGTAGTACCCTGTGCTGGAAATAAAATGAGGCTCGTGGCACTCTGAAATGCTACTAGGGGATGTCGTACCTTATGTAGAAAATAATGCAGCCAGGGGATGTATTACCCTGTTTTGGCAAGAAAATGAGGCTCGTGGAACTCTGAAATGCTACTAGGGGATGTCATACCCCATGTAAAAAATAATGCAACTAGGGGATGTAGTACCCTATATTGGCAATAAAATGAGGCTCGTGGCATTCTGCAATGCTACTAGGGGATGTCGTACCCTATGTAGAAAATAATGCAGCCAGGGGATGTAGTACCATGTGTTGGCAATAAAATGAGGCTCGTGCCACTCTGAAATGGTACTATGGGATGTCGTACCCTATGTAGAAAATAATACAACTAGGGGATATAGTACCCTTTGTTGAAGGTAGGATGTCGATCCCCTATAATGAAACTAAAAGAACATGTTTACGTGCATATTGGAAGGAAATCATGGATTTGAGAGCTTCACTTGGTGGTTCGTCTTTCCACGAGCTGTTTCACTGAACGAATTTGTTCCTATTCTAAACAAAGAAAGATTCGCTGTTTTTTAAAATGGTGGTTAGATTGTGGCCTTGACTTCTTGGGCAACTTGACCTTGCGTCCATTACACTTGTTAGGACCCTATCGATGATCATGCAAATTGTCGGGAGATTCTGACTTTATTTTCTGAAGATCTCTTCTCTTTTTGTTTTAAAATCAACACCTGACTATTTTGCGCTTATCACCATTTGTGTTTGGTGCAAACAACTTTGTTCCCCAAAACAACTTTTGATGAGTAACTTTTGTTTCCCTTGAAACATTGTTAAGTCCTTCAAGCTTTTTGCTTGACAAGGAATATAAAAGTCGGCTTTATGGTTATGCCCATACTGTTTATGCCCTAGAAAATTTTGCCTTATATAACGAGGAAACTGTAACCAATTTTGTGGCCTTTTCCTTGCTTTGCTTTGGCAAACTTAAACTGAAAGGGTCTTAAGAATAATAGTACGAAAGAAGAAAATAAAAAGAAAAAAGTAGGTGAATAATAAGTATTACAACTTAATCGAGAAGTGTCCCTTTCAGGGGAAGAATACGGAAGGACTTATCTAGAGGAATATGCTGACTTCAATAAACATGACATGCACTTTGGATTGGATGCCCGATCCATCTAAACCGTCTAATTCTCAAAATTTGTTGTAAACTTCTCTTTGAAACGGAGTTTGTTAACCATGCTTGTGCCGGGATATAAGAAGACCTAAAATCGATCAACGATGCCCTTTGTGGGTTTTCACCAATTGACCTTTCTCATTTGCCTGTTTCTCAAGTGCCCGTGAGGGTTTTCACCAATAAGACTCTCTCGTTTGTTTTTCTCAACTCGACATCACCTTATAGTTCCCTTGAGGGTTTTCACCGATAAGACTCTCTTATTTGTTTTTCTCTCTTTGCAATGGTTGAAGCGTCACCGGCAGTGTACTGACTTAGCATTCTCAAAGCTTATCAGAAGGTCTTAAAAGGGAAAGGTAAAAGGAACTAGTCAACTGATTTCAACTTTTGGAACCATTAGATGGAACAACCATCGAAAAATAAAATAAAAACATGCCCCAGATTCATTAAATATTTGGGAAATGTGGATTTTTTGTTTGGTGTGACAGAACCTCAGAGAGAGGCTGCCTACATATCCTTTCGAAATCAAGTCGAAGTAGTTCAGGAAAGAATGAACTTGTTTTGTTGAGGACTTTTTTTTTAATCTTTTTCTTAAGTACATTGGTTCCAAAAGAGGGTAAACACAAAGAAATATAAACAAGGATTCAAAGGGCTAACTAGGGTTGACTAGTGTTTGGCTAGCGAGAATGATAGCCTTTCGTCATCCCAACATGAGAATGCTAAGTATAAACCAAATACCCCAATAGAAGCATGTCAGACATAATATATCTTAACTGCATCTGCATTGACGGATATATATGTCACCTTTCCTTCTATATATGCCAAGTGTAGAGCTCCTTTCGACAATACTTTCTTGACGAGGTAAGGACCTTGACAATTCGGGGCGAACTTTCCTTTTGCTTCTTCCTGGTGTGGAAAGATGCGTTTCAAAACAAGCTGTCCTACCTTTAATTTTCTTGGGGGCATTTTCTTATTGTAAGCGCGTGTCATTCTTTGTTGGTATAACTGACCAAAACAGACTGCCGCCAAACGCTTTTCATCAATCAAACTCAACTGTTCTAATCGTAACTTTACCCATTCAGTGTCTTCAATCCCAGCTTCAACAATTATCCGGAGAGAGGGAATCTCAATTTCAGCAGGTATGACCACTTCAGTTCCATAAACTACCAAGTAGGGTGTTGCACCAACTGATGTACGGACAGTTGTCCGGTATCCCAACAGAGCAAAACACAATTTCTCGTGCCATTGTCTAGACCCTTGGACCATCTTTCTAAGAAATACATCTCTATACTCGAACAAAACTTGAATTATGGCATCTCTCATCCTTTGGTCAGTATGAATGCTTATTTTTTTTTTCTCTGATTTCTTCAGGACTTCCCAGGTTAATTGCCTCAGTTTCATTTAAGTTAGGCTTAGACTTATTCTCAAATTGATCCAATTCTCTTTTTATTTCCTTAAAGGCCTCGTCTTCATCATACTCAACTTCTTGATTTATTAATTCGAGATTAGACAACTTTTTAAGATATGGGCATGAATTCCGCGTGCATGTCATGTTTTTAAAGCCAGCATTAACGAAACTGAAAACGATGAGAAATCAACAAAATTAAGGAAAGGAAAGACAGAATTCTACTATGATACTGGAACTTCATTTCGTTGAATTTGAAAGGATAGAAGGGTTAACATCAAAGCAAAGCAATTAAACTAAAGTATATAGATTACAACCCTGAAAATAATCCAAATACAGAAAAAGCAACAAAACAGACTACCAAGACTCCTTCCTGATGGGAAGAGGAGTTGCTTCCTAGTTGTTGAGCGAGGTATCTGGGCCAATCAACTGAACACTTGCACGGCTAGGGTTCTCACCAACTTGAACCATGTTGGTTACATAGAACATCTCTTTGAGACCCCGGCAAGCTTCATCAATGTCATCTTGAGTAGAAAGATTTGGACTTCTTCAAATTATGGCTTGACAAAAGAGTAGGCAATGTGAGGGATTGGTTTTGACAGATTCCAACCATTCTTTTTCCGGGACTTGGCTCTGTTTATGTCAGCTAATGTTGGTTTAAAACCAAAGCCAAAGGTATCTTTCTTCGAAAAGGGAGCAATGGGGTTCACAATTCCTTGCAAAAATGATCCTAATCCTTTTCCTGGTTCATAGTCGTTCCTCAACATCAGTGAAGCTACCATCATAGATGTGGCTGAAAGATGGGGATGCAGAATTGGCTTTCCTTCTTCCACCTAGTCTACCTCAATCACCTCAAATGTTTGATATAAGAGGGATTCAGATCCTTCCTTGGCCTCGATACATGGAATGGAAGGGTCATTATAGACGGACGAGTCATCCTCCCCATGAACAACAATTTCTTGCTTGTCATATTCGAATTTGACCATTTGATGTAGGGTGGATGGTACAGCTCTGGCCATATGGATCCACGGCCTTCCCAGAAGAAAATTATATGAGGTTTTCATATCCAACACATGAAATACAATGTTAAAACCAACCGGCCCAATTGTCATGGTGAGTTCAATTTCCCTAATAGTGTCTCTTTTTGAACCATCAAAAGCCCTGATGTTGACACTACTTGTTCGAATTCGGTTAGTGTCAATGTTTAGTTTTTGTAGAATAGAAAGAGGGCATACATCTACACTTGAGCCTCCGTCAATCATGACCCCTTTTATGTAATTCCCTTCACATTTGACCATAAGATGAAAAGATTTATTGTGCCCAGCCCCTTCCTTAGGCAAATCATCATCGCTGAAAGAAATTTTGTTCACCTCAAAGAATCTTTCAGCCATGTTTTCTAGCTGATTCATCGTTGTCTTTTCTGAGACATATGCCTCATTCAAATTTTTGATCAACACACGGGGATGTTCTTTCGAGTGAAAAAGCAGAGATAACAAAGATATCTGAGCAGGGGTTTTCCTTAGTTTATCAATGATTGAGTAGTCTTGCATTTTCATCTTCTTAAGGAATTCCTCCGTTTCTTTTTCTGAAACAGTTTCTTTCACTGGAAAGTGATTTTCTTGGCTTGCTTAGCTTTTCTCAACTCCTCTGGCGAGTAGCATCTTCCATAGTGAGTCAAGCCTCTCATTTCATCTGTTTCTTCCATTATCTCTTTTCTTTTGTATGTTATGACAGTCTTGTTAGGGAATAGCTTTTGGGTTTGACACTGGAAGTTGTGCAACAGGTCGGATCAAAACTGGCTCTTTTATATTTATCAAAGCATTATTCAGAACAATCTTTTGAATGCCCCCAGGGATATAAAGTTTTGGCCCACCCAATTGAACCTCAATATTTTTTGTGCTTCCAGGAACATAGAGAACCATTTTTTTAGAACCTGCCAAGTTTGAACTAGAACTCTCACCTTTCACAATCAGCGGTGCCAATTGCGGCAGGCTTACTATCACTTTTGGCTCTGGCCCTATGGTTCCAACAATCATCTCTTTCTTGCCAGATCTCTTATAATCACGATCATGACAAATCATTCCAATAAAATGTGTATTATCATGAGCTGGGAGAGGATTGTTTGTGATATTAGGAGTATCTTCATTGTTTTTCACCACAATTGCCTTTGTTTCAATCAAATTTTCAATGGCTTTCTTTAATGTCCAACAATTTTCGGTACTATGACCTTGGGTGTTAGAATGATACTTACATCTCGCATTGGAGTCAAAACCTTTTGAATTTGGATTCACATAACGTGGCATGATAGGTTCAATCAATTTCAGCTGCATTAACTTGTGAAATAGGCTTGTATATGATTCTCCAATTGGGGTGAACTCTTGCTTTGGCTTCTGTTCTCTCACATATTCCTGTCTGGGACGAGGATTATATGGTGCCTGAAAATTTTTCCGGAGTTGACGGGAGCCTTGCGGAATTGATGCTCGCCATCGTTGGTGATTGGGGGGCCTAGCATAAGCCTGAGCATTACACATTGTCTATTGTTGCGAGGGAAATGAGTATCGGGGAACCTGAGGTGGATAATAATGTTGAGGAGAATTGGATTGTCCTTGTTGGAGTTTCCCGTATGAAGGAATTGTTCCTCTTTGAACTCCCCCGAATCCAAACGCCATCATGGATCCTTCCTCCTTCTTTTTCCGATTTCCGAAACTGCCTGATCCACTTTGAATTGCTTGCGTGGTCACCTTAAAGGCTGCCTGACTCACCATTTTTCCCGACTTCATGCCATTCTCAACTATTCCCCCAATATTGATCGCATCGGCAAAAGGCTTACCAATGGCGGCCAACATATAATGGAGGTAATCAGGATCCTGAGCTTGGAGAAAGTATTCAATCATTTCGACCTCTTTCATTGGTGGTTTGGCCCTAGAAGACTGCTCTATCCACTTGATTGCATATTCTCTGAAGCTTTCTGTAGATTTCTTCTTTATGTTGACAAGATAGGAGCGGTCTGGTACTATAGCAATATTGTACTGAAAGTATTGGACAAAATCTTTAGCCATGTCGTTCCAAATGTGCCAGTGAGATATGTCTTGATCTATGAACCACTCTGAAGCAATTTTTGTCAAACTTTCCCCAAAATAAGCCATGAGTAATGCTTCTTTGCCCCTGCTCCCCTCGATTGGTTACAATATCTCTTCAAGTGGGCCACAGGATCACCGTGACCATCGTACTTGTCAAACTTAGGGGTCTTGAATCCATGCATAAATCATTGAATGAAACACTCTTGTGGCCTCCCAAACCCTGTTTGTTTCTCATGGTTTGTTCCAAACTCTTCATTTTTCTGGTCATTTCCTCTTGTTCCATATTCTTGGACCTCGATTGGGAACATGTTCTGAGGAGTATGCTTATATGAATCTGGAACCTTGAAATCAGTTTTGGAGAGTTATGTTGGGTATCATGAGCATTCAATTGTGGATCATTGTTGAGCTTTTGCGCAAGAGCCGGTTGAGGAATGGGTGCAGCATGTAGGTCATTTCTGAAGGGTGCGGCTGGAGGACGTGGAATGGAGGTACTGGGAATAGTGGGAAGGTTAATGCTTGGACTGAATCCAGGTTGGTACAATGGCTTACTTATTATGGAGATGTGCACTTGATTTGCAACTGACAAATTATGAAGATTATCTGAAGGCCCCAGGGGTAGTGAGGGCGGTGCTTGTCCATTCCAGGCATGGTACATATCTGCTAATTGTTGTTTCAACACTCTTACTTCTTCAACCGGTCCCGAACCTTGTTCGACCAATTATCCATGGACATCATCATTATCTGACTCATTCTCACTGTTGTTTCCTATTTTACTTTTTTCTTTTGACCTCGTGTTGTAAGGGTGAGTCACCAGTTTAAACTACAAACCAACTACCTCCGTTTAACCTTATCTCTTTAGAAATAACAAACAACAAACGTGTTATAGTTAGGCATTTTTCAGATATTAATCACACATTGTATGCCATGCACCTAATGCTATTTTCATTTCTAAAATGATTTTGGAAGGCTTCATGCTTCATCCCGGCTTGTTAGTTTATTTCCTTTTGAACTTACTGCTCTCTTATTTTATTTTATTTTATTTTTATTTTCAGATTAATTATGGTTGTGATCGCATCCGATGGGGATTGCCTACGTATCATGACGCCGCATGAATCAGATCACCACGTAGTTCAGGAGAAATAATAACAATTCTAATGATTTCTTCTTTTTTTTCTTTTTTTTAATAAATAAAACAAACTAAAATATTTTTCAATTATATTTTTTATAATGAGAGAAAAGGAAATATATACAAACGGACTCTACTGACTCTGAAGACATAAACATTTCACGAATAAAATACACTTTGATAATAATAGTCAAAAAAATTTCCAAAAAAATATAAATAAATAAAAATCAAACTGTGGGACTAAGAAAAATTAAATTAGTAATAGCCATTAAAAAAACAAAAGGCCCAAATAACTTTTTTTTTTTTGTAAAAAAAACTAATAAAAAATAAAACTGGCCTCCCATTTCGCATTTTCGATGCAGGTTTCAAGGGTATTTCGACAAAAAGAGCGGATGCAAGGGCAAAACTGGTAAAAAACTTGACAAAGTGACTATATTATCATTATTTGAATAAAAAAATAATAATAACTAATAATCCATAAAAACCCTTTTCTTTTACTCCCTTTTTTAATATTTATTTAAAATGGGGTTAACCCTGATGAAGGTTGCCTACGTATCTCACATCCGGCGAGAATCAAACCCGCGTAGTTCGGTAACTTAAAAAGAAAACTATTTTGAAAATTGTTAATCCACATACCAAAACCTTTCAAAATTTTATTTAAAAATATAGTATTTTATGAAAACTTGAAAATTTCCTCTTTATTTACCCTTGTTTAATTCTATCCAAAATCCAGTCAATATTCGAGTGAAGCCTACCAAATAACATTATATATAGCACATAGATATGAACATGTTGGTCCAAAAAATTGGTTCCTGTCCTAGACGGGTCCGGCCCCTGTGCCGAGTCCCTCTAAGTTCAATGCATATGATGCAAATAAAGCGTAACTTACTAGGAATATTCATTGCACGTGGCTTGTTCTTCTAAGTTTTCAAATTCTAAAGGAGATGGTATCTAGACCTGGCTTACCCGAGTGGATAACCTGAGCCGAGGAGCGTCAAGCGTCACCAGCAGTAGAACAACACTGGCTAGCTAACGGCTCTCCCGCTTAAACATGTGTGACTAAATCTTTCACCAGAAGCTGGTAGGCTAACTGGCTTTATCTCAAGACAGAAGTTTTGTGATGCTGGTAGGCAAACACAACATAACTACCCATCAGAAGACTCAGAGGGGTCCGAGAGAGGATACAATTTATATCATAATTCAAATAAATATTAAAGCGGTAAATAAGCGGCAAATAGCACATTATGCTTCCAAACACAAAAATATCCAAAACATGATAAAAGCCAAACAAGAATCAATATACAAAGCTCGAATTCTTATTATTAGTCCCTAGCAGAGTCGCCACGGCCGTCACACCTCTTTTTTCCTACAAAACCATGTTACGAGGTTGAGTTAGAAGAGTTTTTTTTTTCCAATTAAAGTGACGTTTTGAGAAGGGATTATTTATTATTTAGAGTCGCCACTTGGAATTGAGTTTTGGTGTTCCATGTCACCTTTTATTTGAATCCCTTTTCAAAAGGAAGGTTTGACTCTCAATTTATGGTCTACGAAAACAGAAGACTTAGTAAGGAGTTCTATTGACCGAGAGGAAGGTGTAAGGCACCCCTCGAGTCCTGTGGTTCTAGCACGGTCGCTTCTATTGATTAATGTAAGACTTAAATCAATTTTTAGCTATTCTTGTATTTTATTGATTATGACTTATTTATTACCGCTTCACTTAATTAATTATATTATTTATTAATTATTTTGACCAAGTTGTGATACACACACAAGGTACTTCCTTGAAATTAAATATTAAACCAAGGTACGGAATGCACACATGGTTATAACATAATTATTTCAAATTAAAAAGGTATCAAGACGTGGAATGCGCACATGATCCTTTTATTATTTAAGCATATCAATCCATGGTTCGGGTATGAACACATGGGCTAATAGCATATTTAGAATATTTAATTATTTTTGACTCTTTAAATATTCAAGATATCTAATAATTGCATACTCTTATAATTTGGTTGATATTTTGGAATTAATGTATAATATTTATTTTACAAAATAAAAAAAAAAGTCAGCTTTATAGCTTCATTAACTTTGAGTGTAATTTTTTTTTATCCACTATTTAGTTTATTAATTTAAATCCATACAATCTAACTACTAATAACTTCTTAGTAATGCAACATCATCAATAACGTAAGAAAAATATTCGAACTAAAAAAAATATATTTTTAATTATTATTAAAAGCAAAAGTTGAATTAAAGCTTCGAAAGAAGCCATGAAAAGTTCCGTTAAATTAATTATGCAGACTTGCCTATTGTTAGAGAAAAGCTGAAATCATACCGTTATACTATATTAATAAAAATTTCTAACGATGGTGGCATGAGGAAGCAACATAGTAGAGTTTCTTAGAATGAAGTAAATAAAAGAAAACCTAAAGGATTCTTTTGCTATTTTTCTTATGGTGAAATAAATAATATTTATGTCTCCAAAACGAATTAAGATGGATAACATCGTTCTAAAGCAATTCCGATAAATAATCTGACAAACTAATAAAATTATATTTACGAGAGGAAAGTCAATGTATAAAAATATGAAATAAGATGCTGATTGCCAAGTTTATGCAAATTATCTCAAGGGAAGAAATATCCAAATCCCAAAAAAATATCACACTAACTTGATCAACATGCCACGGGGATTGAACGTGAAATTATGGAAAAGAGTAGATTAAAACTAAGATTAAAAGTGAAGAACAATTTTCAGATTAGTCCGATTTTTTTTCCCAAACGTATATATACATGGATAAGTAATAAGAAGAAACTGACGCCATCTAAAATACAAATGAAATCAAAAGAATAACTGAATTTAAATAAACTAACATCATACATTCAATTATACATTATATTAAATTAACCAAAGAGATTGAGTGTTACCTTTTATAAGATTTCACAACAAAAGAGTATCTACAGATTTTCAAGGTTGCAATACTAACCTATTAGAACCACAAACACAGAACCGCGAACGAAATCTCCAACTCCGTTCTTTTTCTTTCTTTCACGTTTTTTTCCTTCCTTTTGCTTTATTTTATGTTGCTTTTTTTTTTCTTTTTTTTCTTTCTTCGTTGCTTTTTTTCTTTTCTTTTTCTTCTTCCTTTGTTTTCGTTTCTTTTTCCTTTTTGTTCTTCAACGTTTTTGTTTTCTTCTGATTTTTAAAGTTTTTTTTTTCTTTTTGTCTTTCAACGTATTTTTTCCTTTTGTTTTTTGTTTTGTTATTTGTTTTATAATAGAAATGTGGGGGTAGGTAAAAGAATTAGAGTTAGAGTTGAAGTGGGAGAAAGAAGTTGAGTAGATCATGGTAAGTAGTTAGGATAATTTTGTTTGAATCTTTTAAGATTTATCCCTTTTTATTATATTATTATTATTATTACCTATTATTATTATTATTATTTTAACTTTTACCTATTCTTTATTAATGAAGAAATTAGAAAGTAAAATGCATAGTTAAAAATATTAGTTAGCTATCTTATATTAAAATATTATATACATAAGAAAATTAAATATTTACATTGTAGTTTAAATTATATTAAGAAAAATACTATAACTTACATTTAAAACTCTAATTAGATTTGTTTTAATTTTTCTTTTATTTTAAAATTAGGAGTAAAACTTATACTCTAAGAATGTGAATATATAGATATTACATATTTTTTTTCTAAAATAAAAACCTACTAAGGGTAAGATAAAAGTTTTAAAATATTATGATTACACGTAAAAGAAATATTTACACTAAACTAGTATTGAATTTGGGTGTGGTCAAAAATTAGGTGTTCACAGGTAGTGGTAGGTTATAATAATGGGCATTGTCGGTTGTGGATGTTGATGGTGATGGGATAGTCAGTTGTAGTAGTTGAGGAGGATGAGTGTTGATTGTGAGTGAGAATGATCGTGGTCGGAGTGGTAGGGATAGTGGGTGATGATGGTCGATAATGGTGGCGGCTATGATTGAGGATGATGGTAGCGTGGTGGTGGTGTGGGTGGTGGTGGTGGTTGAGTATAGTGGTGGTGGTGTCATGGTGGTAGTTGATAATATCAGGCGGTGGCGACAATTAATAATGAATATGCGATAGCATCTTAATGAAAATATGTCTCTGTGATAAATCTTAATCATACAGACCTATTCATAAAAATTAAGTGGTTGCAAAAATTTTAAAAAATACTTAATTAGGAGCGGCAAACGGGCGGATCGGGTCGGATATGGTACGATTAAAAACATATAATGAAAAAAACAAATCAATTATTCGGTCCGACCCATATTTAATACTGATAAAAAACGAGTTAACCGGCGGATAATATGGGTTACCTATATTATCCATGACTTCTTGTATATGATCACTCTTGGAATAATTCTTAGTGTCTCTAACAGTCTAACTTAAGGAACCCTCAATTTGAAGCTTTACAAATGTAAATGCTAAACTCATTGGTTATCCACTGGTTACTCATTGTTTATCTATTTTTTAATGGATAATATGGTTCTTATCCATATTTGACCCGTTTTAAAAAAATTGATTATCTAACTCATTTTTAGTGAATAATATAGGTGGTTAACTGATTTTTTTGAACCATTTTGTCACGCCTACATTTAATGATTAAGATCTGAATACTTAAGATTCAGACTTTAAAACAAATATATTTAATGTCTGAGATTTGAATAATTAAGATTCATATATTTATTAAATGCAAGCAGATCAGGCCTTAACTTAAACCCTTTATATAACGAAAATCCTAGCTAAATAAACTTAAAATATAAATAATAAAATATCAAACTAATAAAATAATTGAGAAAATCTTATTACACTAAGTTTCTTAAGCTTTTAGGAAAAAATAGAATAGCTTATACGTTCAAAGTGCAAGATAATTATTACTAGTAAGTTGTGCTCATCCTAGTGCAAGAAGACTAATGACTATGTTCAGATTAAGACATTGAATTATGTATATTGCACTTGAAAAGTAATTTAATTAGATATTTTAATTTTGGATTACTAAATATTTATTTTACCATTTAAATTATAAATATTATCTTTTTTATTTATTTTTTCACTTTTTAGTATTAACAACAAAAATTTATTTATATAATTCAGAATGAAAGAAAATAAATATTGTAAAATATATATTTCATACACGTAATATAAAAATAACTATTTAAATAAAGGTATTTTCATGATGTACATTATATATTCTTGAAAATTATGCTCAATTATATTATTATTTTTCTACCAACTTTTTGACGATACAAAGCTATGTAACCGGAAAGCTGGGGGACTATCTGTATAGGATAAACTATGCTAAGTTAAGTCGTGCATATATATATATATATATATATATATATATATATATATATATATATATATATATATATATATATATATATATATATTATAACATAATTGAGCATAATTTTTATATTATATGCATGGAATATATATTTTACAACTTTTATTTTTCTCTCATTCTTAATTGTGTAAATAAAATTTTGAATTTTTGTTGTTACTAAAATTATTATTACTAAAAAATTATTCTAATTAATATATTTACTATACTCATTATTCTGTTATTCCAATATTATAAATACTTGAATACTTTTTATTTTTTTAATTTATAAATAAATTTTATTTATTTTATTGGTATGTTATTATTAGAAAGTTTAAAAAAATAAAAAGTAGATAAATGTTTATAATTTAGAGGATAAAATAGATATTTGACAATTCAATATTTGAAAAATCTAGTTGAGTGATCTTCTGAATGCAATATGCATAGTTCAGTAACTTTATTGTTACAAACGAAAAAAAATGACTTTAGAAAATAATTTAAGATAATTGAATGATCATACATTTCATGACATTTTTATTCTCTTTCTTATTCCATAAGATTAAATATATCAGAACTTTATGTTAGTGACTCTAATTTATTTTGTAGTTATTCTATTTTAATATACTTAGTTTGAGATATGTTTATTTTTCAAATCTACGCACCCCTATAAAGAGAAAATACTACTGAAACTTTATATGAAATATTATTTTGTAGTGGATATCGATAATTCCTAATAAAGTTACTCCCACTACTCTTCTCTATTAAGTAAATAACTCCCACTACTTTTTACCATTATAGTTGTAACTCCCACACCTCCATAACATCTTCATGATCTTTCCCCATGATCTCAATAGTTAATACCATGTTTATGATATCCCTTTGTATATCTCAATGCCGTCCTATAAATAGGGAGTTTGGACATTATATTGTACATACTTGAACACATAGAGAAATAAGATTCTCTCTTCTTTTTCTCTCTACATTGTTATCTATATTCTTGTTTTATATTATTACTTTGAGCTAAGTTTTGTAACACATTATCAACACTGTTATAAATACACTTCTATTTAAGGTGAATGTCTTTAATTAGAGAGATTCTAGAGTTCTATTCTTGGTAGCTAAATCATCCTCTTCCCTATAAATAGAGGTGCCCTCTACCATTGTAAATAACTCCTAACATTCTCTAAGTATCAATAAGAAGAACTCTCTCTACTCTTCTCTCTATTGCTCTTGTTCTTGCATTATTGTTCTTGTCTTTTATATTATTTCATAACACGTTATCAGCACGAGACTCTACCGTCTCAAGAACCATTCTCGAAAAATCTAAGGTATTTCCCTCTTCCTAATTTAATTTTCGATTATGTCTGACATTACGAAAAGAAAGTTCGTTGCCCTTGAAATTTCGGGCAAGAACTATATGACATGGGTGTTGGATGCTGAAATCCACTTAGATGCTATGGGTCTCGGAGACACCATCAAAGATAGAGAAAAAGCATCCACCCAAGACTGTGCGAAGGCCTTGATTTTCTTGCGCCATCACCTTGATGAAGGTTTGAAGATTGAATAACTCACCGTCAAGGATCTACTCATCTTGTGAAACGGCTTAAAGGAGAGATATGACAACCTGAAGTTGGTCACTCTGCCACAAGCACGATATGATTGGGCTCATCTGAGGCTCCAGGACTTTAAGTCCGTTTCTGAATATAATTCTGCAATGTTCAGAATTACTTCTAAATTGAAGCTATGCGGGGATAATATCTCCGATTATGATATGCTTGAGAAAACGTTTACAACGTTTCATGCCTCCAATATGGTACTGCAACAACAGTACAGAGAGAAAGGCTTTACAAAGTACTCTGAACTGATTTCTCTTCTACTAGTGGCTGAGCGAAATAATGACCTGCTCATGAGAAATCATGAAAATCGACCCACTGGGTCTACACCACTGCCTAAAGCAGATAAGGTGCACTCTCATTATGCCAAACATGAAAAGGACCATGGTCATGGTCGTAAACGGGGTCATAGCCAGGGACGTAGACAAGGAAGAAATTCCAATGAAGTCCGTCAACCCCCAAGGAGAGATAACCGCCGAAAGCAGAAACGGGGTCATGAAGATCCTAAGGCAAATGGTTCAGAAACTATATGTTATCGTTGCGGTGGGAAAGGGCACTGGTCAAAGACTTGCCGTATACCAAGACACTTGGTTGACCTTTATCAAGCATCTCGAAAGAGAAAAGGCCCTGAAATAAATTTTGTCTATGACGACAACTCTGACATCACCCACCTGGATGTGGCAGACTTCTTTGAGCAACCCGAGGGGAAAATAGACCACCTAATCGGCGATGGATCCATGATGAAAGAAGATGGAGTTATTTGATTTTATTCTACTTATTTGTAGTAGTTAGTGAATAAACTAATAGTCATTAGTATTAGCTCGTATTAGTTAGTTCATGATGCAATGTTAGCAGTAGTTCTTTAGAATATCTTCAATATGCTCAAATATCAATAAAATTTTTATTTTCCAGTAGGGGTAATCGACTAGCCTGAAAAACTAGTCGATTATCTACTATTTTCGCATTAAAGCTGAAAAATAATTGATCAACAATCGATTGTCTTTGTCTAACAATCGATTGCCGTTAAGACAGTGTAATCTGGAATTTTTCAAAAATCATCCACAATCGATTGTCTATGTCTAACAATCGATTGTCGTTAAGACAGTGTAATCTGGAATTTTTCAAAAACCATCCACAATCGATTGTCTATGCATAACAATCGATTGTCTTAAAATAGTGTGCTCTGGAATTTTTCAAAACAGCCAACAATCGATTGTCTATACTTAACAATCGATTGTCTTAAAACAGTGTGCTCTGGAATTTTTCAAAATAGCCAACAATCGATTGTCTATGCATAACAATCGATTGTCTTAAGACAGTGTGATCTAAAGTTTTTCAAAATAGCAAATAATCGATTGTGTGTGTTTAACAATCGATTGTCAATGTTCAACAATCGATTGTTTGTGTTTAACAATCGATTGTTTGAAGAAAATGTTTAAACTGAAATTTTCAAACTGCAAAGTAATGGATAACATATCTGTTTTTGTTAGTCAAATGTTAGCAGCAGATTTTGAAAATATTATGTGACACAAACGAATTGAACTTGTTTATTCTTATATTCGTATATCTCTTTTGTATGTCAAACTATGGGATAGCAAATATGGATATCTCACAAAGTGAACTTGGATCAACGTCCAACTGTAAAAGTATTTGCCTAGTTGATTCATGTACTACACATACAATACTCAAAGAAAGGAAATATTTCTCTCAACTAAATATGTGTAAGGCAAACGTTACTACAATCTCTGGAAGTAGTAAATTGATTGAAGGCTCCGGAAGAGCAATTGTAACTCTGCCCAAAGGCACGACGTTAATCATAGAGAATGCAATGTGCTCCTCCAAGTCTAAGAGAAACTTGTTGAGTTTTAAAGATGTACGCCGGAATGGCTATCATATTGAGACAATGGATGAAGATAATCTTGAATATCTCGTCAGCACAAAGAATGTCTCCGGCCAAAAGAGGGTTATTGAGAAATTCCCGTCTTTAACTTGTGGCCTGTATTGGACAAGAATTAGTGCAATTGAGGCACATTCAACAGTAAACCAAAGGGTTACTGATTCCAATACCTTTGTACTTTGGCATGATCGATTGGGACACCCAGGATCGATCATGATGAGACGGATTATAGAAAGCTCATATGGGCATCCGTTAAAGAATTTCAAAATTCTTTCGAATAATGAATATCCTTGCACTTCGTGTTATCAAGGCAAGTTGATTATCAGGCCATCACCAACAAAGGTTGGGACTGAGTCACCCACGTTTCTGGAACGTATACAAGGGGACATTTGTGGACCTATTCACGCACCTAGTGGGTCGTTTAGGTATTTCATGGTCTTGATAGACGCATCCTGTAGATGGTCTCATGTGTGCCTGTTGTCATCACGCAACCTTGCGTTTGCGAAATTAATGGCACAAATAATTCGTCTACGAGCACAATTTCCAGATAATCCAATCAAGTCCATTAGACTGGATAATGCTGCTGAGTTTACATCCCAAGCATTTAATGATTATTGCTTATCAATCGGGATAAAAGTTGAACATTCTGTAGCTCATGTTCACACTCAAAACGGTCTTGCAGAATCGTTAATTAAACGCATGCAGTTGATTGCAAGGCCATTACTTATGAGAACGGGGCTGCCCACTTCGGTATGGGGTCACGCCATCTTACATGCAGCAATGCTAATTCGTCTCAAACCGACGAATTACCATAAGTATTCCCCGTTGCAATTAGTTTTGGGTCATGAACCCAATATATCCCATTTAAGAATTTTTGGATGCGCAGTATATGTGCCTATAGCACCGCCATCCCGCACCAAAATGGATCCGCAAAGAAGGTTAGGAATATATGTTGGGTTTGAATCGCCCTCCATCATTCGCTACCTCGAAACATTGACAGGCGACTTGTTTACTGCACGATTTGCAGACTGTCGATTTGATGAGACACTTTTCCCAAAATTAGGGGGAGAAGTTGGTGAAACCAAACGGGAAATTTTGTGGAAAAATGCATCATTATCTCATCTTGATCCACATACCTCTATTTGTGAAAGAGAGGTACAAAAGATTATCCATTTGCAAAGAATAGCAAATCAAATGCCTGACGCATTTACGGACTTGAAAAGGATAACGAAATCCCACATTCCCACGAAAAATGTTCCAATCCGTATTGATGTCCCTGTTGGACAATCACCTAGTGTCATAACCAATGAGTCGAATGCACGCCTGAAGCGTGGCAGACCATTAGGCTCCAAAGATCGAAATCCTAGAAAGAGGAAAAAGAACGATCAAAATGACACCAAGAAAGAATCTCATGATTTAACAAATTCTGAGATTCATGAAGAATCCATTGAGCCCGAGACTCTGGAAAATACGGAACTATCCCTAAATCCAATTAATATTGAGGCAAATATTAATCGAGTGGATATTGTGGTGGATAATGCCTTTGCTTATAATGTAGCATCTAGCATTATGCAAGAATGTGAGGATCTCGAACCTCAATCTTTTGAAGAATGTCGAAAAAGACATGATTGGCCAAAGTGGCAAGAAGCAATTCAATCAGAATTGAATTCGCTGGCAAAACGTGAAGTTTTTGGCCCTATAGTTGAAACACCTAATGGTGTTAAGCCTGTCAGCTATAAATGGGTCTTTGTACGCAAAAGAAATGAGAAAAACGAGGTACAAAGATATAAGGCACGCCTTGTTGCACAAGGTTTTTCTCAAAGGCCTGGTGTCGATTATGAAGAGACATATTCGCCTGTAATGGATGCGATAACCTTTCGTTATCTCATAAGTTTTGCTGTCCATGAAAAGCTTGACATGCACTTAATGGATGTGGTTACTGCCTATCTTTATGGCTCACTTGATAATGAGATATACATGAAAATTCCCGATGGACTCAAGATGCCAAACGCGCATAATTCAAAATCTCGGGAAATGTTCTCAATTAAATTGCAAAGATCCTTGTATGGTCTAAAGCAATCTGGACGAATGTGGTATAATCGTCTTAGTGAGTACTTGTTAAAAGAAGGCTATATAAATGACGCCATTTGCCCGTGTGTTTTTATAAAGAAAACAACATCGGAATTTGTTGTACTTGCCGTATATGTTGATGACATAAACCTTATTGGAACCCCTATAGAACTCGAAAAGGCAATTGATTATCTAAAGGATGAATTCGAGATGAAAGATCTCGGAAAGACTAAACTATGTCTTTGTTTGCAAATTGAATATTTGGCAAACGGAATTTTTGTTCATCAATCTACCTATACAGAAAAGGTACTGAAACGGTTTTACATGGATGAAGCACATCCTTTAAGTACACCGATGGTTGTTCGATTACTTGATGTGAACAAAGATCCATTCCGACCACAAGAAAGGAATGAAGAGCTACTTGGTCCTGAAGTACCATATCTTAGCGCAATTGGCCCACTAATGTATCTTGCAAATACTACAAGACCTGACATATCCTTTTCAGTTAATGTCTTAGCAAGATTTAGCTCGGCTCCTACGAGGAGACATTGGAATGGGATCAAACACATATTGCGGTACATAAAGGGAACTACCGATATGGGCTTATTTTATGGCAAGAATTGCAGCCCGGATCTTGTTGGTTATGCTGATGCTGGATATTTGTCCGACCCACACAAGGCTCGATCTCAAACGGGTTATGTGTTTACCTGTGGAGAAACCGCCATATCTTGGCGATCGACTAAGCAATCAATTGTGGCTACTTCATCTAATCATGCCGAGATAATTGCTATTCATGAAGCAAGTCGGGAGTGTGTGTGGTCAAGGTCGATAATACATCATATCCAAGACAAATGTGGTTTGAAGTGTGATAAACTACCCACAACTTTGTATGAAGACAATGCAGCATGTATAGCTCAATTGAAGGGAGGATTCATAAAAGGAGATAGAACGAAGCATATTTCACCAAAGTTATTCTTCACACATGATCTTCAAAAGAATGGTGATATCAATGTTCAACAGATTCGTTCAAGCGACAATATGGCTGATTTGTTCACAAAATCTCTACCAAAGTCAACCTTCAAGAAGCTAGTTCACAAGACCGGGATGCGAAGACTTAAGGACATAAATTGATGTTCTTATCAGGGGGAGTTAATGCGCGTTGCACTCTTTTTCCCTTACAAGGTTTTGTCCCACCGGATTTTCCTTGCGAGGTTTTTAAAGAGGCAACCAATAGGCGCATATTCAAACATGTGTACTCTTTTTCCTTACTTTAATTTTTCCCATTGGGTTTTGTTTTAAGGTTTTAACGAGGCACATCATTGAATTGACATTCAAGGGGGAGTGTTATAAATACACTTCTATTTAAGGTGAATGTCTTTAATTAGAGAGATTCTAGAGTTCTATTCTTGGTAGCTAAATCATCCTCTTCCCTATAAATAGAGGTGCCCTCTACCATTGTAAATAACTCCTAGCATTCTCTAAGTATCAATAAGAAGAACTCTCTCTACTCTTCTCTCTATTGCTCTTGTTCTTGCATTATTGTTCTTGTCTTTTATATTATTTCATAACAAACATGAAGATGTAACTAAATATGCTCTCATTTTTGTAAACCCCGTATAGGCATAATATTGTACACTAATACCACAATTCTGTTGCTTGAAGGAAATAAAGGTTTCACTAACTGGTTTTTTTATTTTTTTGACTAAAAATTTGTGGTTTCTTTACATTTTCCTTAAGCATGAAAGGCCGAGAAAGGTGTGCTCGAGAAATTAGCAGGACCTTCCATTGGTAAGATGTAAAATGGAGATCAAATTGGGGTGTATATCATTGTTGCCATCTTCTGCTGCTTCTTAGTTGCTAACTCCACTATCACCTGTCAACGTAGCGATTCTGACGAAAAGTATCTTAAGTCAGGTTTGGAATCTAATGAAACTGTTTCTTGGCTGAGCAATCTAGATGTTACTGAATTGAAGCCACTGGGATAGATATTAACATAAGTTGATTTGCATGTGTATTATACATGTCCATGGGCAGTCATTTTTTGGCAATTGATGGAAATGTTATTTAAGACTCCCCCTGGCTAAAGGCTCAAGGGTGATGCACTATGGCTTATTATGCCAAAGGTTAAGGATAAGATGGTAGGTTTTAAGTTCCACCGCACCATAGGGGTAAGATATCATATTCGAGTTCTGATGCATCATAATGATAAGAGTTGACTTCGAGTCCCAACTCAATATGGTCTAACATGCCTTATATGGGTAAGACATTGGGTTTGAGCCCCAATGCACCATATTGATTATATAAAGAAAGAAAAATAATGCATTTTTTTATGAAAAGGCACGAAATGTCCCACTTGATTTGCTTCATTCTTAAAGTGAATGTGATAGCGGTGCTTAATAAGTCTAAACGAAGACAAGTGGTTGACAATGAACATGGTCGTGCCAAAGACAATAATAATAGTCATCATTATGGTAATTGTAAAAATGAGAACAATAAGGGTTCTCAAGTATTCCTTCAAAATGTGAAGGTAATGTTTGTCATCAATGTGGTATCAAAATACTAAGCATGCCCATATGATTATAGTCCACTTGAAGAGAATGTAACTTGTGATATGCATTGTAAATGCAAACTCATTTTTGAATATGAATTGAAAATATATATATGTGATATAAATTATGCACAAGAATGTATTTATGCATGGTTGAAAAAATACTACAATTCACCTCTACGGGAGGTTTGAGAGAAAGAAAGATCATGAACATTACTATGTGGTTACATGAATATGTCATTGATCGTGTACATATGGTAAGCTAAAAATATTTGTCATGCCTTATAAAAGGTTATTAAAAGCAAAAGGAAAGCAAGAAACAAGTCTTGTCTATTGTTTTTGATTGTGACAATGATAAGATAATTTTTTTGTGGAGAAAAAAATCACCACTAGGATGGTGGTATAAAAGATCTTGTAGTACAAAATTATTTAGAGCTCTAAAAAAGCGAAATTGTTACTAACCGAATAATAAAATTATTCATGGCATTGGTAGTAGTAAGTCTCAAAAAGGAACTTTTTGAGTTCCAAATATATTAGCCAAAGTGGTTGGCGTATTGAGACTATAAATGAAAGGAAGATTGAATATCTTCATATTACTATAATTATACCGGATAAATATGAAAGGTTACCCGATTTTTCTTCTATTTGTACTACAAATGTATAAGCATGGTGATGGAATCACATGCCACAGTAAATTAAATATTTACTGAAACAAATATTAGTTGGCACGACTGGTTGGTCATCCTGGTTCAATTATGATGCGAAAATTAATTGAGAATTCACATAGGTATATACTGAAGAAATAGAAGATTCTTCAAGAATTCTCTTGTGTTGCTTATTCTCATGATATACCAGTTAAGGTTGGGATTGAATCCCTTAAAATCTAGAACGAATAAAAGGTGATATATATAGGTCCAGTCACCTGCCATGTGAACCATTTACTATTATATGATTTTAATAGATGCATCTTTTGTATGATCACATGTGCATTAGTTATCAACTTGCAATTTGGCTTTTGCAAGGTTGCTTGCTCAAGTTATTAGAGCACAGTTCCAGAATATAAATTATGATAATTTATTTTGATAATGCTGGTTTAAATCAAAGGTGGTTTAGCAGAAATTGTATGCCTCCAATTGTAGCTAAACCATTAGTTATGAGAATAAAATTACCAAAAAAAAATTTGGTATGAGATATATTATTTAATATAGAGCAGCACTTGTATGCATCTAGCCAAGTTGCGATAAATTTTTCCCGTTACAATTGGTTCAGGGTCAGGAACCAAATAATTTCCATCTTGAAATATGGATGTGCTATATGATTTAATTGTGACACCACATTGTAAAAAGATGGGTTCCCAAAGAAGGTTGGGAAATGTGTTGGTGATTCCAACATTAGGGGGAGAAAAAAGGCAGCTGAAAAGTGATACTTAGAATGAATTATTATGAATATATCTAGATCCTCATACAAGAAAATGTGAACTTGAAGTTCAAGTGAATTCATTTTCAAAAATATTTCCAGGCGTATTTGCTGATCCAAATCTAAATATCATATTTCAGTTGTTAATGCTCCAAAAGAATAAAGTCCATGATAGACATAGTCTATGGAACACATGAAGTGAAATAGACTAATTGGTTCCAAATATAAAACTCCTTGAAGAGGGAGAGGAGCAAATGATAAAGATGGTCATATTAAGGAGGCAAGTGCTGTGTAAGAGCACCATGACATAACGCTTTATACAACCTCATGGAAGAGGATCAGGTACCAGAAAATAATGAGATCTCGACAAGTTGTCTTTATTGTGCGATGATGGAACTAATTTAAAATGATCGTCGACGATGTTGTTAATATAATGCAGTGCTCAATATTATTAATATTGACGAGGATCTTGAGCTCAAATCTGTCATGAAATTTGGACAGATAAACGATTGGCTAAATGAAAAATATGCAATGAAATTGACTTCACCTGAAAAATGTGAAGTTGGACGGATAGTCCCCACACCTGAAAGTGAAACGAAAAATCAAGTCGATAGGCATAAAGACGACTAGTGACACAAAATTTTCATAAATATCATGGTATTATGAGACATGTTCTCCTGTGGGGAATGGAGTCATTTCAGATTTTTAGTCTGACAATAAATTTGATATGCATATACTGAAAATTCTTGAATGATTTAAATTGTTCTGAAGGATATTAAGGTTCCCAAGAAATTTATTAAATATATCTTCGGCAGATCCTTTTGTAGATTAGAGCGGTCATGACGTACATGATTTATTTTTGTATCTAGTGCAACTGATATACTAATATATATGGCTAGAACCATGAGTATAACAATATGCTAGCAAGATATAGTTTTATTCCAATGTGAAAATATTGGAATACAAATAGTATTATATTTCAAAAGGAATACTTGATATAGATTTATTTTAACAAATATTGCCAATATTTTGTTGGTTATGCAAATGCAGACATTTTTCTGAAGTTCGTTCTTCAAATAGTCTACTTGCATGTGAGAGTACTGCTATATTATATTTTACAAGGCAGTTAATTATTGATACTTATTCAAGTCATGCCAAGATAAGCAACTAATAAAGCAATGGGCTCAACACACAATATGTCACGATCCAAAATCCACTAAGGGTTGTGGTGGCGCCGGACACTGCTGTCAGGCAAGCCAATCAAATTACTTGTTGAAGTTCTCCTTTTAATAATCTTGAAAATTGAGTTTTTCCTTTAATTTTTATAAATAAAAAGAAAGATAACCGCTTCGATTCGAATTAAATAATAGGCAATTATTACAAAAACATTTCAAAATCATCCCGAAATATAGTGTCACAAGTGCATGAGCATCTACTAACACAGTAATAAAATACAATATCCGTCCGGAAAACAGTGGACAGAATGTAAATAGATTATGCTGGAAAGGGACAACACTAGCTGCAGGCATCCTTGAACAATGCAACTCACCTAGTCCCAGAATCATCCGTGCTGTTATGCCCAATAGGCCACTAGTAACACATGAACCTTTACAACAAAAATGCACAGAAGCGTAGTATGAGTATGAATACCCAAGAGTGTCTCGTCTAATCTCGAATAAGTAGAGACGAGAGGCCGACTTCGACACTTACTAAGGGTCCAGTAATGTGATGTCAATGATACATTAAATCGTGGATTTCTATAAACATGATTTTTAATCCAATAGAAGGAAACAATTAAACAATTATTTCTTTTTAGGATTTCTCAAGCCATGAAGATGCAATAACAACTTTAATAAGTTCAAGGCAGCAATACAAGCATGCGCAAATTATGCTGAGGTCGACGGCCCGCTCCAACAGAAATGTAAATTGTACACTACCGAGGGTCGAACGGCTCGAACCATAGATTCATCTATTTAATCTGGCGAAGCGTTCGGCCTGCTCCAATAGGAGATAAACATACACAGGCAGTCAATCAAGAAGTCATCATGGAAAAATTTTCCGAAGAAAAGCCAATTCTTATTTAATAATTTAAGAAAGTGAAGTTTAAATACTGTTAGAAATTCTTTTAATAATTTAATGTGATTTAAGCAAGTCAAGCTGTCAATAAGTTTACAATTAGTCCAAGTATAGCATGCTTTTGGGTTCTAAATACCCGGAAAATGGCATAATAGTCGCTAGGTACGAACTCTCGTCACCTCGTGCGTACGTAGCCCCCAAAATCAGGAGCATACATAACTGATTGTTTCACCTATGGGGACAATTCCCTCTTACAAGGTTAGAAAGGAGACTCACCTCGCTCCGAAGTTCCATAACCGGCATTCCATGCCCTTTTGAAGACTCAAATCGATGCAAAAATGCTCCAAACTAGCCAATAATTATATAAACCCATTAATATACGTTCAATTAATCATTATAGTCTAATTTGTAATAATTCCTAACCCTGAAAGAAAAGTTGACAAAATTGTCCTCGGGCCCACGTGCCCAGATTCCGAAATTTCTGAAGATAAATTTTACCCATGACATTACGAACTCAAATGTATAATTTATTCTCAATTACATGCCCAAAATCCTGGTCAAAATCCAAAAATCTCAATTTTTAGGTTTTTCTTTAGAACCCCAAATTCTCCTATAGATTCTCATGAATTTGATGTTAAAACTAAGGTATAATCACAAAATATGATTGAAAATTAGTTAGAGAAACTTACTCAATGATTTCATACAAAAATTCACTCTCAAAATCGCCTATTCTCGGACCTAGGGCTCAAAATATAATAAAATAAAGCAAAAACTCAAGTTAACAGCTAAAATCAAGCTGCAGATGTCGCATTTGCGATCCAGGGTTCGCAATAAGCAAAGAAAGCCTTCGCAATTGCGAATAAATAAGGGCTGGAAAAGTTAGCATTTGCGACAAAAAGTTCGCAATGGGACCTATGCATCGCAATTGCGATGGATATGTTCGCAATTGCGATCATACCAGAAGCAACAGTTTTTTTCCGACACAAAAATGAGCATAACTTCCTCATACGATGTCCAAATTCGATGATTCTTTTTGCTATGGCTCCAAAATTTCGATACGGATCTAGTGGTACAATAAAAACTTAATTTGGAGCTCATTTTCTCAACATAGTTCCCTTTATGTCCAAATAAACGACGTTGAAACATCAAATAAGAGCGCGATACAACCCGAAACACACCTGAGGCCCCCGAGACCCCGACCAATCTCACCAACTAGTCCCAAAACACATTTAGGACTTGCTCGAGGCCTCAAATCACATCAAACAATGCTAAAATCATGAATCAACCCCCAATCCAAGCTTTATGAACTTTAGAACTTCTAACTTCTACTTTCGATGCTTAAACTTATCAAATCACGTCTGATTGACCTCAAATTTTGCACACAAGTCATATTCGACATTATGGACCTACTCCAACTTTCAGAATCGAATTCCAGTCCCAATATCATAAAGTCCACTTCCGATCAAACTTCTCAAAAACCTTCAAATTTCTATCTTTGGCCGAATGGCTCCAAAATGACCTACGGACCTCCGAATTCACTTCCGATTTATCTTAATAAACAATCTAAAAATAATTTCGTTGAATTCCTTAAGATTATTGATAATCTGTGCTTGAAACAGAAAATCAGAAAATTAAAGAAATGTTAGTTTGATAAATAATAAATAAAATAATTTCGAGCTCACAATTTGGTTTTTAGAAAAATTGTAGATAGGCTGAATTTCATATTAAAAACGAACAGAATTTATTTATAAATTGAAGATGAGCGATTTTCGTGATATGATATGATCTTATTCACGCCAAATCTGTTCAAAATATTTTGCTCCTAAAATTTAGCTCGCAAAAATAGGAAGATATAACTGTTATTAATTAGCTTTTAATGGTTGGTACAATAATTGCAAAAATAATGTGATTGGACGGTTAATTTAGGAATTATGCATATTTTTGGTAATAAAATTTTATATATGATATAGGTAAGAAAGAATCCCTTTATCCAACTATGTCAAAAAACTTGCAACCAAAGCAAAGATAAAATAATGTTATAAATAGAACTCTATTTAAGGTGAATGTCTATCTTATAAGAAGAGTCTTACTTCAAGGCTAAGTCTTTTATCTTCCTATAAATAGAGGGGTCTTACCCCATTGTAAATCATCCCAAAAGTATTAATAAGAATACTCCTCTCTCTCTACTTTTCTCTCTATTGTTCTTGTTCTTATATTATTTCATAACACGTTATCAGCACGAGACTCTACCGTCTCAAGAAGCACTTTGAGAAGATTAAGGAGTAATTCGCCCACACGAATTTCGCTAATTCTGGGCATTATTCGGGTCACGCTTCAAGAGATAAGTATCATTTTATGTTCGATTAAAATCTATATGTGTTGTCTATATTACATACAAGTGATCCTAGCTATTTACTTCCGCTATTCCTTTCTTTGTTACAATTGAATTGATGACTGGTTTAATTTAGTTGTATAGTGGAACGTTTCTGGTCAATTATGCAAACAATGGGTTTTTGGATTTTTAAAGTTTGCTGATAGTTTGGAGGTCCAATGGCAATCTTGAATTTCTATACGGATAATATGTCGCGTTCTCCGGCATCAAATTGGCCGCGGGAGTCGACCAAAGTTGCCAGAATTTGTTGCCACGGGATGGAAACTCAAGAGGTATATTTGATATCACAACATTGATTGGTATACCTTAAAGGTAAGTAATTTACGTTTCCCTTTCAAATTCTTGAAATTCTACGATTTGATTTTATATACAAACAAAGACAACAAAGTTTGATTATAACTCTAATGGAGTTTGTAAGAAATTACACTCACATGAAGTGGTAAAATTTCTATGCCTTGCCATGATCAAATTCATGAATAATTGTGGGCAAAGAATTGAAAATCCGTCCCATTGAATTTGCTCCATTCCCTTTAGAGAATGTGGTAGCAGTATGTGATAAGTCTGAAAGAGGACAAAATTATTACCATGATGGTATCAATGAATGTGGACGTGGCAATAGACGGAATTATAATCGTCATTATGATCCATTCCCTGAAGTGAATGTGATAATTGTAATAAAGCCTGTAAGTATGAACACGCTCTTGATGTAATTGTATCTTATGTCTGACATTATGAAAAGAAAGTTCGTTGCCCTTGAAATTTCGGGCAAGAACTATATGACATGGGTGTTGGATGCTGAAATCCATTTGGATGCAATGGATCTTGGAGACACCATTAAAGACAGAAATAATGCATCCACCCAAGACTATGCTAAGGCCTTGATTTTATTGCGCCATCACCTTGATGAAGGTTTGAAACTGTGCTAGGGCCTTGATTTTCTTGCGCCATCACCTTGACGAAGGTTTGAAACTGTGCTAAGGCCTTGATTTTCTTGCGCCATCACCTTGATGAAGGTTTGAAAATTGAATATATCACAGTCAAAGATCCACCTATCTTGTGGAGTGGCTTAAAGGAGAGATATGACAACCTGAAGTTGGTCACTCTGCCACAAGCACGATATGATGAGAATCCAAAAGCAAATAGTTCATAAACTATATGTTATCGTTGCGGTGGAAAAAGGGCACTGGGCGAAAAGTTGCCGTGTACCAAGACATTTGGTTGAGCCTTGTCAAGCATCTCTAAAGAGTAAATGCCCTGAAACAAATTTTGTCTCTGACGACAATTTTGACATCACCCACTTGGATGTGGCAGACTTCTTTGAGCACCCTGAGGGGAAAATTGACCACCTAATTGGTGATGGATCTGTGATGAAGGAAGATGGGATTGTTTGATTTTATTTCACTTATTTGTAATAGTTAGTGAATAAACTAATAGTCATTAGTATCAGCTCGTATTAGTTAGTTTATGATATAATGTTAGTATTAGTTCTTTAGAATGTTTCAATATGCTTAAATTTCGAAGAAATTTTTATTTTCCAGCAAAGTTAGTCGATTAACTAATAAGTTAGTTGACTATCTAATATTTCGTATTAAAAACTGGAATTTCCGCAAGCTAAGATAGTCGACTATCTGATTTAGATAGTCAACTATCCTGATGACTGTTTACTAAGATAGTCGACTATCAACTTAGTTATTCGACTATCTAATATTTCGCATTAAAACTGGATTTTTCCGCAAGGCAAGATAGTCGACTATCCAATTTAGTTAGTCGACTATCCTAATAACTGCTTCCCAAGATAGTCGACTATCTACTAAGTTAGTCGAATAACCTAAGCAGATTTCGAAAATATTGTTTAAATATGAAACAAACGGATTGAATTAGTTTATTCTCATGTTCGTATATTTTCTTTTGTATGTCAAACCATGGGAATTAAATTGATTGAAGGCTCCTGAAGAGCAACTATAACTCTGCCTAAAGGAACAATATTTTAGAGAAAGCAATGTTCTCCTCCAAGTCTAAAAGGAACTTGTTGAGTTTTAGAGATATCATTCAAAATGGATATCAGATTGAGACAATACATGAGTACAATCTTGAATACCTCATTTACTCATGAAAACGAGGCTGCCCCACTTCGGTTTGGGGTCACGCCATTTTGCATGCAACAATGCTAGTTCGTCGGCTGCCTACTTCGGTTTGGGGTCACGCCATTTTGCATGCAGCAATTCTAGTTCGTCTCTGACTGACGAATTGTCACAAATATTCCCCGTTGCAATTAGTTTTGGGTCATGAACCTAATATATCCCATTTAAGAATTTTTGGATGCGCAGTATATGTGCCTGTAGCACCGCCATATCGCACCAAAATGGGTCTGCAAAGAAGGTTAGGAATATATATTGAGTTTGAATCACCCTCCATTATTCGCTACCACCAAAATGGGTCTGCAAAGAAGGTTAGGAATATATGTTGAGTTTGAATCGTCCTCCATTATTCGCTACCTCAAAATATTGACAGGGGATTTGTACACTGCACGGTTTGCAGACTGTCAATTCGATGAGACACTTTTCCCAAAATTAGGGGGAGAAGTTGGTGAAACCAAACGGAAAATTTTGTGGAAAAATGCATCATTATCTCATCTTGATCCACATACCTCTATTTGTGAAAAATAGGTGCAAAATATTATCCATTTGCAAAGAATAGCAAATCAAATGCCTGACACATTTCTCTTGTATTACTTGTTCTCATTAATGAACTGACCAACTAAAGAGTTCGGGTTGAAGCCCATAAATTCTGGAAATATCAAAGGTGAATATGGGCCCATTCACCTGCCATGTATACCACATATGATGCATCTATGAAATGGTTACATGCGCGATTGTTATTAACCCGCAGCCTGGTCGGTGCTTGCGAGGTAAATTGCTCAGTAATCTAACTTCGAGCATAATTTCCAGATTTTCTATTCAAGATAGTTCATCTTGATAAGTTGGTTTATATCAAAGTTGGTTTAGCAAGATAATTATTGAGTGCCTCCACTTAATAGCTAAACTGTTTCTTATGAGAACAAAGTTATATATATCAGTTTGATATACGTTGTATACGAGAATATATTATATTCTCCCCTCACAAATGGTTCAGGGTTAGGAACCAAATAATCTCATCTTATTATTATTAATGTGCTGTGTATATTGACATGATAATGCACAAAGATGATTTCCCAGAGTTGAGGAAACAAGTTAGCTTTTCAAACATGAGGGGGAGACATGATAAACACTTGAGAAAAGGTTACATGAGATGAATTATCATTTGTATATATAGATCCTCGAATATCATGATATGAACCTGAAGTTCATAAAAGGGATAATTCAATTGCAACATATTGCAAAGCATGCCATGCGCATTTGCTGACCCAAAGAATGTAACTATATTCTCACTGCAAATGCTCATATTAAGTCCTAGAAGGACAAAGTCTTGGATACGCCTGAAACGTATAGACAAATCGGTTTCAAAAGGAACTTCTTAATAAAGAAGATGAGCAAATGATCAAAGTGATCATAATGAGGAGGCAAGTGATCCAGAAGATCACATGACATAACACTTCATAAAATCTCATGAGAGATTCAGGTACCTGAATATATGAATGAAGAGATCTCCATGTTATGTCTTTATGAAAATTGACTGAAACCGATATAAAATGATTGTCGACGACATCTATGATAGCACTAAATATTGATGAGGATCTTATGTTTGTCGAATACAAACAAAACTATTGGCCAAATGGAAGAGATACAATTCAAGAAGAATTGATTCATATGAAAGACATGTAGTTTTGGACATGTAGTTCAAATACTTAAAAGTGTAAAGTCAAATGTATGTGTAATCAGTTTTCGATATTTATTTGTTTAGCATGACATGAAAACTTGATATGCATCTAAAGTCTATTATATGGCTTATATGACTTAACTTGAAAGATTTAAGTTGCTTGAAGCATATACAATTCTTGGTCCTGAAGTACCACATCCTAAGTGCAATTTGTGTACATATGTATATTGCTATAACTATAAACATGATGACATCGAGAATACCCTATGGAAGTATTGAAGAGTCATTCCACGACATTACATGAAGATGTTCATATCTATCAAGAATGATAATTTCAAGGTACGGAATATTCATTCAAGTCAATATGGTTGATTTATTTATCAAATATCTACTAACGATTTCTTGAAGCTAGTGCACAAGATTGGAATGTGAAGGTTCAAGGATGTGAATTGATGTTCTTTTTAGGGGGAGTTAATGCGCGTTGCACTCTTTTTCCCTTACAAGGTTTTGTCCCACTGGGTTTTCCTTGCAAGGTTTTTAACGAGGCTACAAATAGGCGTATTTCTAAACATATGTACTCTTTTTCTTTTTCTAGAATTTTTCCCATTGGATTTTGTTTTAGTTAAGGTTTTAACGAGGCACATTATTGAATAGACATTCAAGGGGGAATGTTATAAATAGAACTCTATTTAAGGTGAATGTCTATCTTATAAGAAGGGTCTTACTTCAAGGCTAAGTCTTTTATCTTCCTATAAATAGAGGGGTCTTACCCCATTGTAAATCATCCCAAAAGTATTAATAAGAATACTCCTCTCTCTCTACTTTTCTCTCTATTGTTCTTGTTCTTATATTATTTCATAACAAATAAAATATACTCACGTGCATTAATAAGTTATAAGTCCTATTACAATACTTGTAAAACCTAAAAAAATATTTTTTATATTTGTTGAACTTCTAACACTCTTTTATTTCGAGTCTAAATGAGTAAATGGAGTTTGAACCCTATCTGCAAAGAAAAATAGTAAACACAATTGAACTTCTACAATAGGCTAGCTAAACTAACAGGTGAGAGAAGAAAAACAATAGACGCATAATAATTTTAGCCAAACACTCTATGGATATAGATCTGCTTGTGATTGTCATTCGTTTCTTTATTTTGCTTTCGGCAGGGCCGGACAACATTAATTGGTAGATGAACTAAAGTTAATCGGAAAGGGTTATATATGTCCCTTTACTATTCAAAATAAGTTATATTTGTCCTCCGTTATATTATTTGGCCATATATATTCCTACCGTTCACATCTCTGGTCATATATGTTCCTCTGACATTAACTTTTTTCTAAAAAAAATTAAAAAGCCACGTGTTAGAGTCCTTTTTGTTAAGCTAAACCCACTCCCCTTTTTCTTTATATTAAAACGAAAATATTTGTAAAAAATGTAAAAAACTTCTAAAAAATGGGGAAAAAATTTGTAAAAACTGGAATTTTTTTTATATATTTTAAAAAATGAAAATATTTAAATTAAAAACAAAAAAAAATATTTAAAAGAATTTTGTTATATAAAAAGTGAAAACACATATTTGTAAAAACAGAAAAAAAATTTAATATAATATTTTCCTTTTTTAAATTCTGAAATAATAAAAAAAATTCCCAGTTTTTACAAATTTTTTCCCCTTTTTTTACAAGTTTTTTTACATTTTTTACAAATATTTTCGTTTTAATATAAAGAAAAAGGGGAATGGGTTTAGTTTAACCAATAGGACTCTGACACGTGGCTTTTAAATTTTTTTTAAAAAAAGTTAACGTCAGAGGGACATATATGACCAGAGATGTGAACGGTAGGGACATATATGGCCAAATAGTATAACGGAGGACAAATGTAGCTTATTTTGACTAGTAGAGGGACATATATGACCTTTTCCGAAAGTTAATTTAAGGATATAGGTGCATATGAAGAGCATGTTTGGTCAAGTTTTTGAAAGACTAAAAATATTCTTTTTCTCCAAAAAAGTGTTTCTTTTTAAACTAAAATTATTTGGCCAAGACAGAAAATATTTTTGGCCAGTAGCAGGCGCAGGTTTCAGGTTTTGGAAAGAAACAAAAATTTTAACTTTTTCCAAAAAGCAGAAGCAGAAGAAAAGAATTAATTTATTCAAGACAAAACTATCCTCACAATAAATTTATATTTCTAAATTATCACTTATTGATTTAAGTTGGTTTTTCCTTTTTCTTGTTTTTACCATTTTTTTTATATTTAAAGATATCATTTACATGAATCATATTGCAACTTTTTAAAAATTTTATTGATTTTTTTTGTTTTTGATTTTTTTTAATATAATGTCTTGTAACTTTCAAAATTATCTTCTTCTGTTTTCATACTAAAGCAAATTATCTATATCCTTCTTTGGATTATCAATTCTCTTCTTATAAATAATCATCAAAATTTCTTCTCTTATAGGCCCGCATCTTTAAAATAATTATCAAATTTAATTTGCGAAAATTACCTACAAATAGGTAATAAATTTATAATTGCATCGCATAATCTATATATTATCAAAAGAAAAAGGAAAAAGCCTCCACATTAAGCCAAGTGAGAGCCTCACAATAGGTCACTTGGTAATTCAGGATGAAGTTAGTCAGGTAAGGTAATAATAAGTTTCTTTTTGAATTTATATTTAAAAAATATTAAAGTATGCATTATGTGTTGTTAATAATTGGCTACTCATTTTGAATTTGAATTTAAAATTATATTTGTTTTATGTTCAATGCCATCATTCAAGTTTAATACTTAGAATCATTTTGTTATAGCTATCATGGTTATACAAAATTTCATCTGACGACATTCTTCTACCGATAAGGAATTCAACTATTATGCAAGTGACACTACTAAAAACTCGGCAAAAACCGACCAAGTAAACCCGATCAACTTTGATCAGTCAAAAAAGGGCAAAAAAACTAACAAAAGTTGATCGGTTTTTAAAATATTTTATTTTATTTTAACGAAACCGACCACCTTTGGTCGGTTTTTTTTGGTGAAAAAATATAAAAAACTATTTTTATGTCCTGCAAAATTTAATTTATAAAAAACCGACCAACTTTAGTCGATTTTTCAATTAAAATATCATTTTAAAAAATCAACCAATTTTGGTTGGTAGTTTTTTTTTTAAAAAAACGACCAACTTTGGTCAGTTATTTTCGTGCGAAACAATTAAAGAGTATAAATTTTAAAAAAAAGACAATCTTAAAACAAAATGCACCAATGATCTAGTGGTAAAATCGTATTCTACCACAGTACACACCCCGATTCGATTCTCATATGGTGAATCTTTTCATTACATAACTAAAACACCGACCAACTTTGGTCAGTTTTTTTTTGCAATTTTTTTGAATTTAATTGACCAGTCAACTTTGGTCAGTATTCTTTACCGACCTCAGAAATACCGTCCACATGTATATGATCGCCTTTTGGTCAGCAATTGGCCATAACCGACCAACTTTGATCGGTTTCTTTGGTCTATTTTTGGCGTATTTTTAGTTATGTGAAGACATTATTGCAGAGAATAAGGAAGAAGATGAGCCTTTTGGTATTCCTTTAGAGATGTAAGATAAGTCTTCTACAAATATGGAAACGTTGTGTGATAGAATTAAAATAAAATTGTTGAAAAATATTATCATGTGTGAGTGACTTTGGTTATTATTTCATGGTGGATTATCAATATATAGTAATTTGAGAAATATACTTCTAATTCATATTGAATAATGTGTTTTGATTATTCAAATCAGCATGTAAATAATAGGTAATTATACTAGATAATATTATATGTTTTGGTACAACTATATATGATGTATCGATTTAAATCTTTAATATATATATTTACTTTATGTTATATATATTAATTAAATAAAATAAAAATAATAAAAGTATCTTAAGATAAATATTTATAGTTTGTTTTCTCTTTAATATATATATAAAATTTTAGTACTATTCTTTTTGGTAATTTGACACCCAAAAGTATTTTTTAAAAAGATTGACCAAACATAATGTGCTTACTAAATGTCGCAAAAAGTAATTCTTAAATGAGTTGGCCAACACAACTATTTTTTTTTTGTCAAAAGTACTTTTGATAAAGCAATTCTAAAGAAAAATACTTTTCAAAAGAAGCAGTTTTTGACATCTTGGCAAAACAGGATCTAAGTACTCGCTCCGGTCCACAATAAGTGATCAATTTACTTTTTTATTTTAGTCCAAAATAAGTGTCCATTTATATAATCAAGAAAAAATTTAATTTAACTTTTCAAAATTACCCTTATATATGTATTCCTAAAAAGTCATTTACTTCTCACATTTGAGAAGAGAAGTAAGTGCTACTATTATTATGGTGCAATATTTGATGAATGGTAGTTTAGTCGCACTGACTATTTTAGCTTAGAATTTACTATTTTCTGAATGGGTGTGCCCAAGCAAATTGGTCACTTATTAGGAACTGTGAATTTTGAATAATATAATAACATAAAAGTAAATTATAATATATTAAAAGATGTAAAATATTTTAAAGAAGAAATATGAATGTTTTGAATATTGTTTGACCAAAAAGTATAGTACTCTTTGCTAAACTAATTAAATAATAATTGAGGTGAAAAGTGAATCTTAGTCAAGCATAATAATTCCTAGATCTAACTTAGAGTTTGGGTTTATGAAGTGCTCAGAATCATGTATTCAGTCATTAAATACACACTTTAAGGAGTAAATGAAGAATGAGTAATGAGCAGTAAATATGAGAAATGACAAGAAATATAAATAGGAAGAACAATTCACCCAAATATCAAATGATATGGAAGATTCTTCCTTCTGACAACGAAATATGCCAGTAAACAAGAATATGAGTAATCTTTCTTGGATCATGTAAGTGGAAAGGAAGTGTAATTGATATAATCAATCACTATGGAAAGGTGAACTTTGTTTTCTCTCAATGGTCAACTCCTTACAATAGTTTTCCCATATTCAATCTCACGAGCCTTTTTTCTTATCTCTATCTTTCTATTTATATGGGATATTCTCTAAAAACCCTAGAAAGTACAACAAGGGGAATATCCAAGAGAATATTCTTTTCACTAGTTCCAAGACTACACTAACCGTTATTCCTACTCTTCGCTACTCGACCTCAACCTCTACGGCTCACTCAGCGACTGCTCGTTGTTAGTCTTTGGTCAATATCGGCCCGTCCTTCCAAATCAAAACACAGTCTTTTCACTTTACGATCTTCCCACACCCAATTTTCTCAGCAAGCTTTTAACCCATATAGTTAGTCCCTTCTATTGTCGGTGTCACCTTCTGGTCGGCCTCGATGCGAACCTTTTCAGTCGGCGATTTTGTGAAGAAATTTGTGGCATGGTGATCGAGCGGAGGTGTGCGTTGTCGAAGTAATGACGTGTCACTTTGAGATTCGTAGGTCATGAGGTTGGTGCAAAATGACGTCACAACGCATGCATCATCATTATGCATATTCCCGATATATTGCATTGTTTCTCAAGTCCCTATCGTTTTGATTCTAGGGCCACTGGTGGTTTCTTGCATCAATTCGAACGCCCCTTGTGGTCTATAAATAAAGAAGGGGAAACTTCTCAAAGAACTTTAGCACTCTTCTAGTTTCTTCAATCTTGCAATTGCTTCCTTTTCTCCTTCTTGTTTTTTTGCTTCCAGTAATCGTTGCAATTGCAACCCTTCTTCTTTTCTGTCCCCTAGTTTACATGTTATCGGAAAATGGCTACCGTGACTCCCAACCCTAAGATAATTTCTGACCCTACTCCACTATTGGTGGCCAAGCCTTCTGGTGGCGGAGAATCAACGGCGGTAGAGGATGAAAGCTTTCCAGCTATGGGGGAAATCATTCCTCGTTACCCTATTTCCAGGTCTGACTTCTCTAAAGAATGTGAGTTGATTGGTGAAGGATCTAAACGACCTCAGGATGAAACAAAAAAAGTACACTTAACTAGGAGAATCCAAGACATAGTAAACATCAAAGAATGTCTACTTCATCTGGACCAGATTTTGTGACTTTCTTTGGAAAATGAGCCTCAAACATTTAAAGAAGCTATGTATTCTTCGAAATCATTGTTATGGAAAGAGACAGTCAATAGTGAAATAGAATCCATACCGAACAACTATACATAGGAATTGGTTTATCTTCCTCCTGGAAATAAACTGATGGGTTCTAAATGGATCTTTAAGAGGAAAATGAAAGATGATAGCACTATTGACAAGTAAAGGCATGACATGTGGTCAAAGGGTATAGACAATGAAAAGGTCTTGAATATTTTGATACATACTCTCCAGTTACATGAATTACGTCCATACGAACGTTAGTAGCGTTAGCTGCAGTTTATGGTCTTGAAATTTATCAAGCGGATGCTAAGACGGCCTTCTTAAATAGAGAGTTGGAGGAGGAAATCTACATGGAACAACCTGAAGGATTTGTGGTTCTAAGTAAATAAAGGAAGGTCTGTAGGCTTGTTAAGTCCCTTTACATATTAAAACAAGCACTCAAACAATGGCGTGCTAAATTTGACCATACATTCTGTCAAATGAATTTAAGATAAATGAATGTGATCAATGCGTGTACATTAAAAATTTTACAAATCATATAGTCATTGTTTGCTTATATGTAGATAATATTCTCGTAATGTGTAATGACATTGCCAATATAAATGCTACTAAGCGTATGCTAACTAGCAAGTTTGATATGAAAGACTTGGGAGTTGATGATTTAATTCTGGAAATTAAGATCCATAAGACTTCTCAAGGTCTAGCATTGTCAAAATCTCATTATATTAAGACAATACTTGAAAAGTTCAAGCACTTGGGCTTTAAAGTTGCAAAGACTCCAATTGATGTAAATCTTGCATTAGCAAAGAACAAAGGTCATATCATATCACAATTGGATTATGCTCGTGTGTTGGGTTGCTTAATGTACATCATGAATTGTACACGACCAGATATAGCTTGTGTTATAAGTAAATTGAGTCGATATACGAGCAATCCAGGCCAATCTCATTGGATGGCTATGAAATGAGTTTTGGGATATTTAGTACATACCCAGGACTTTGCTTCCCACCACAGTAGATATCCTACGGTCATTAGAGGATACTGTGATACAAATTGGATCAACGAATCAATTTATTCCAAGTCCATAAGTGGATGTGTATTCACTACTGGTGGAGGAGTGGTATCTTTGAAGTCATCCAAACAAACTTGTATTGCTCGCTCTACAATGAAGGTTGAGTTCATAGCCTTGGATAAAGCCAGTGAAGAAGCTGAATGGCTCCTGAATTTCTTGGAAGATATTCCACTTTGGCCCAAACCATTGGCACCAATATGCATGTAATGTGATAGTCAATCGGCAATTGGAAGGGCTGGGAGAGTTATCTATAACGGTAAGTCTCGTCACATACGACGAAGACATAAAACCGTTAGGCAATTACTCTCTAGAGGAATTATTATGATTGACTATGTAAAATCAAGTGATAATATGTCAGATCCACATATAAAAGGCCTAACTGGAGAGGTAGTTAAGTCATCAAGGGGAATGGGACTGTGGCCGAGAATAAGTCATAGTGGCGGTAACTCTACCTAGAAGACTGGAGATCCCAAGATCTAGGTTCAAGGAGATCAAACAAAGTTATTTATGATGGTTCAACATTGTCAACTAAACTTTTGGTCCATTCTCGTGATGAGACAATGTTCAGTACCAATGATAAAATATTTAGGCTTTTTAATTATTTCTAAATTTATGGTATATCAAATAGTGTATCTACGGGATGATATGTTTAGGAATCATCTATGTAAGTGTGAAGTGTTATCCTCTTCAAGGAGAACATTGTAAGGTCGGTTCTCTACGCACTTATGAAACCAGGTGGTGTTCATGGCTGAAATAAATACAACAATGAGAACCAAAGACGGTTAAAGATTGGTTGTGTGACTTGTGGTTGTCTAGGTATACACTAAAGTTCGAAGGTTCAAAGATATCAAATCTATCGATTGACCGAGTATATCCGACATAAGTTCACTACGAAAAGATCAAAGGACAATCTACTTATCTAGATACAATTAATCCTTACTTGCGAATCACACTGTTTTTCATGCATACTTCCGTGATATAGCCTTTCCCCATTCATATGGGGGATTGTTGAGTTATAGATGTATTTAGTTACTATATTAAATACTTAAAAGAGGGTGAATGGAAAATAGAGGAAAATAAAAATTTTGAGTGAAATTTAAGTTCCCCCTGGTAAGTGGACATTATCCCATATTAGAAGAGGAAGAGGTTTTTTATGGTTATATAAGCAATTGCTCTTCTTCTAGATCTTAAAGAGTTGAGAAGAAGGCAAGCCTCGCGTGGCGGTCGTCGTTGTCGTCGCTCGCTCGGCTCAGCTTGACTCGACTTTAGCTTAGGATTTGGCGTCGGCTTCGCTTTCACCTTCGAATTCGGAATCGGATTTGGATTTGGATTTGGTTAAGTGATCGATTGATTGATTAATTTTTTTGACCAAAATTTATTTATTAACAGTAAAATATTAATAGAAATTTATTAAATATTTATTTTAATAACAAAATATTAACATTAAATAAATATTAATATTAAATCCATTTCAGCTATTCAAATTTCAGTTTTCTATTTTTGTAACAGAAAATTAATTAACTATCAATTTTTTCTCTTTAATGTTGAGTAAATAGACATTTATGTAATGACATTTATGTTGTGGCTATTTTGCAGAAACAGTTATTCTGAAGAGTTGCATCTCTTTAGATTTCAGCCCAACTTTGGCTATGAATACAACGTTATTCTGCTCAGAATTTTACTACGATTTTCTAAGTTCCTTCTCTTTCTTCTGCATACTTTTAGCATCAATCAAAGCAAAAAATAAGTGTGATTTGCTACCGAACTTTGTGTTCGTTGAAACACTGGGGTTTGAAGTACCACTATACTAGTGTGTAATTCGTTTTATCCTGGGATGAAATAATCCATAACGTTGAGTATTATGAGGTAATTAAATTTCTTAAACAAATACTGTGAATTTGTCCATACTAACATCTAATTCTTTGCTGAAGAAAAAGGAGTGAGCTATTTTTGAAAATGATCGAGCGAATGCAGAAGAAGGGGAAAAGGTGCGCTAGAGGGTCTGATCTATTAGGGTCCAGAATTATGTCCTTTTCTAGGTTATTTTAATGTGGGGGGGAATTGGGCTTGACGGGTCGGGGCTTGGGCTGACAGGTTGGAGAAATTGGTTGGGCCGGACTGGAAAAAATTAAGTGGGTCTTTAATTAAAATTACCCAATTTCAAGACAAATCATTTTCCCAACTCTTTCTTTCATTTATTCTAGTTTTTCTTTTTTTCTTTTAATTAAAATCCTACAAATTAAAAATCTTAAATTATCTAAAAGTGTAAAATTAAGCTAATTAGCTAATTATAACAATTATAAATCATACTTAGTTCTAACTTAAAAGGGAAAAAATCAATACGTTAAAAATTAAAAGACAAAATGTAAAAACAAACTATGTTATGTGATTTTTTAATTTTTATAAAATAACTACTTTACTAATTAACCTAAAAATATAAAAATAAAGCCTAAATGATGTGTGAAGTATTTTTGGTACTTTTCATGATTTAAGTAGAACTTAAACATGCACAAAATGCAAAAAGTTAAATAAAAATCCTACAAAATGGCAAATAATTAAAAAAATCTATTTTTCTTGGATTTTGTAGGAGTAATTCATGTGAGGCAAAAATCATGTGCTCACAATAAACGTGAAATATCATTATCTACTAACTTATGTACGTGAAAATATTTATAAATTATTATCTACTAACTTATTATTTATAATTTTTTAAAATAATCTGATAAATATTTTATAGCAATCACCTCATAAAATGAAGTTTCATAGCAGCATCAACAACATCAGAAGAAAGAAAAAGAAGAAGAAAACGAATGAGGAGGAGGAGGAGAAAGTGACTGAAGTTATTTAAAAAGTAGGTATAAGTTAAACTTTTTAAAAAAATAACTATAGTTTAAATGGGGGCGACCAAATAAGATGTCTCGTGCAATTTTTACCTTTTTTGTTAGAAAAAAAACACTTACTCACATTTAATACATGTAATAAACTCATAAGTGACCGCCGTGTGTTTTTACATAAACTTAAACTTCTATAGTAATTAGTTTTTATATATTCGAAAACATTTTCTTTATTTTTTCAAAGTAGAGTTAAAGTTGCAATACATTATCTTTCTCGGGCTCAAATCTTACTTGTAAGAATTTAGTAAATTTTATTATTATTATTGTTATTAATTTATCCTAATAAGTCAACATTTTTAGTTTAAATAATAACATAGAGAACATTTGAGTTCTCCTAGTCCAACAGTATGGAGGCAAGTGAGAATATTATTAATTCTTTACCCAATAAAAAATAGAGAATATTATTGATTCTCATCTTACTGTTGGAAAGCACTCCTTGACATCACCGTCCACGCAACATCCAATTTTATTTACTCCACGAGCCATTTCATACTACGCGTTCGCCCCTAAACCACGCCTACAAAATATCCGACCCGACGCCCTTTGACCTTCCCTTTATAAATTGAAGGCTCAAACAGCATTTTCTTAGCTGTGTTTTATATATATTTCTCCAATACCTGCGGAACTCTTCTCGTAAATTAAGGGAACAGAGTCTTTTTAGTTTCACAAAAAATATAATTTGCAACTATGGGATGTGAAGGTGAAGCCAATCAGAGGAAACCCAGATTTCTTTGTCTTCATGGGTTTCGAACGAGTGGCCAAATTCTCAAGAAACAAGTCTTCGACAAATGGCCAACTCAAGTGGTAGAAAAATTAGATCTTGTTTTTGTTGATGCACCTTTTTCTTGTCAAGGCAAATCTGAAGTTGAGGGTATTTTTGATCCTCCTTATTACGAATGGTTCCAATTTAACAAGGTTATTTACCTGTTTTGCTTTTTTATTTAAGAATCCCTATATTTACTTTCAATGAAAATGAAAACCTTTTTTACTTAATTGTTTATGTAGGAATTCACGGAATATCAGAATTTTGATAAATGTCTTGCATATATAGAAGAGTGCATGATAAAACATGGACCTTTCGACGGTCTTCTTGGTTTCTCCCAGGTTAGTTCTAATCTTTTTTTTTCCAGAATCACGTTTGCTTTTGTGTTCTATCTTTTCCTTATATTTGAGTATAAATTCGGCAGAAGTTGTATTTATTTTTGAAAAATTTAATTCTGAATTTCTTTGAGAAAACATAATTGATTTTTACAGCGAAACGTTTTTACTTTAAAAAGAAAATGTTTACTATTTTCGGTAAAAGGTAGAATTCTTCATTTTAGGGTATCGACCTTTTAAGAAGTTACCATATACTCTTCCCATTATAGGAAAAATAATTTTTTTAGAGTTTATGATCCTAAATAATTTTAAAAAGCATAAAATATTTATGTTATTATAAATTTTTTTATTAAAAATAAAATTATAAGTTTAAGTTAAATTATTTATAAATTTAAAAATAATTTATTCTTTTTAAAACAAACTAAAAAATAGAGAATAGATTTACATAAAAATTTAATACTACTTAATATTAATATTTTGTTGGCTGCGTGGCTTCTTTCTTCTAGATGACTTTGACAGTTGATTCTTTTAATATTTTTTTTTCTTTTTCTGTTTTTATATTTTAAATTGACGATAATGGGTTCAATTGAACTTATAATTTTTTATAAGTAACATAAATTAATGTATAAATGTTCATTAAAATTGTGAAAAATAGTAAAAATGAACAAATAATTATAAAAACATAATGAATTCAATACTAATAAATTTAAAAGTTGAACTCCTATATTTAAATTTAAAATTCACCTCTGCGTCAATATAAAAGAATTACACAATCTGATTTTGAGTTTATTTGCTTTTGATACAATTCAGGGTGCAATTCTTTCTGGAGCATTGTCAGGGTTGCAAGAAAAGGTAAATAGTGTCTTGTATTTAGCTCTTTGTATTTGTAAAATGAAAATGCTGTCACAATTCGAATCATAATAGTATTATATTTACTGGTGTTTAAATTAAATTTTAATTTATGATGATTATTGATGATTACATGATGTGATTTTGACAGGGAGTGGCACTTACAAAGGTGCCCAAAATAAAATATCTGATAATAATTGGAGGGGCTCAATTTAAGAATAAATCAGTCGCCGAAAAAGCTTATTCATCGTCTATTACATGCCCCTCCGTTCACTTCTTAGGTATTTTCTGTCCCTACAATCTTTTAGCAAGGTGTATGTTTCTTTATTTATTTAAACAAAAAACGTGGTGTGCAAATTAAAAGACACGTTATTTTGCTTATTTAAAAAGTTTGTTTAACACGTGGCCTGTGTTCATCAAATTTGATTCTTTGTTCAACCAGGAGTCTAGGACTAGCCAACTATATAGATTCTCGTCAATTGGGGCGGCTCAATAAATGGAATTTATTAAGAAAATTTTAGAATGAATTTAAATTAAGTATTTGTGAAAGGCACACAATGAAACACAGTGGGTAATTAAAATATTCCTAATTGTTGTTCGTAATTTATTGTTAAGTCTTACACTATCCATAAATTGTGGATCAAAACTAATATCTTGTTCATCTAATTAATGTGTCCTCGAATTTTTACTATAGCCGAACACAAGGGAAAGATCATTTTTTTTACCGGAAAAAGGGCATTTTCTGACTCTTGAAATAATGTGATTCAAAGAATTGACGGTAACCAAGGTGCCTACTCTTCCTAACGAGCCTGCTTATTAAGCATGGTCGGTCAATCAGGTAATACCCCAAAGGCTGTCTCCAGAGATATAACATTTCTTGAGATCCAAAACTACCCCGAGAAATGCTCTAGATCAAACGAAAAGGGGACCAGAAAAGGAATCCCACATGATGCTCTTCTTCCTCTTAGCGTTAGCGACTCTGAGCTCATAGGGAGCTGGGACCAAGAAGGGATAGAGTTGAAAGAGAGGATTTGATTAGCGCGCCTTAACTTATTGGAGTCATGAATTACACTTCAAATTTCTTTCCTTGTTTCCATCACATTCTCGATGTTATTATACAGTAAGTTCCGAGTAGTTATGATCTCTTTTTAATTGACTTAGTTAGCTAATTAGCTCGCATTATCTGAATGTTAATGACTCCAACATGCATTTATTATATTGGAGGACGGGGGATTGTTCTGTTGCCTAACTTCAATATGTTAAATTACTATCGCCAATAGTATATAGGAAAATTGGATTTAATTTCACAAGAGGGGTTGCTCTGATGGTAAGCAACCCCACTTCCAACCAAGAGGTTGTGAGTTCGAGTCTCTCCAAGAGTAAGGTGGGGAGTTCTTGGAGGAAAGGATGCCGGGGGCCTATTTGGAAACAGCCTCTCTACCCAAGGATAGGGGTAAGGTCTGCGTGCACACTACCTTTTCCAGACCCCACTAAGTGAGATTATACTGGATTGTTGTTGTTGTAATATATACTGAGAAAACAATTAATATATTTTAACATGACAGCCTCTCTACCCAAGGGTAGGGGTAAGGTATGCGTACACACTATCCTTCCCAGACCCCACTAAGTGGGATTATACTGGGTTGTTGTTGTTGTAATATATACTGAGAAAACAATTAATATATTTTAACATGCTATAACATATTATTTTTTCTAAATAATTATAAGATGCGATATTAAAAGGCTATCATTTGATATTGTAGGTGAGCAAGATTACCTGAAGAAGTATGGGATAGAGCTGTTGGAATCATATGTTGATCCAGTGGTGATTCATCATCCTAAGGGCCACACTATACCAAGATTTGGTAAGCCTCTTAACATATTTATTAGCTTAACTTTATTTAATATAGCCAATGTCGTTTAACAAATACCATCTTCTTTTTTTTCAGATGAGAAAGGATTAGAGAGCATGCTTAGCTTTATCGAGAAGGTGCAAGCAGAGATTAGCAAGTGAATAATTTAAGAAAATCATTTTTTTTGGGTGGTCGCTCCTTGTTTGGAGCTTTGTCCTCCTTATTCTTAATTTTTAAAATACAAATTGCGTCTAATAATACAGTTCTTGTGTTGTATGGAAGAAAATATTAGCCTTATTAGGAAGGTTGCAGGTTCATGGCCATTCTATTATATTTATGTATGCATTTCTCTTGGTTACTAGATGATGTATCGCACGGGCCCTATTACCCCAATTGCTTTATAATACTTGTTGAGGTTAGATACTTTATTACACAAGATTATACAATATTGCAAGTACTGTTTTGTCACGATTCGAATTTTTTAACGTCGGAATTGTGATGGCGTCTAACATTGTACCCTAGGCAAGACAATGTTATAGAATATTTCACATATTACCTTTATCTTTAATAATTAAAACTTACGAACTGATGTCGCAACGCATGAACCATCTACGAATAATATAAACATTGGTCTGAAAGAAAAAAATATACATCTGTCTTAGAGGAAAAAGTAAAACAGAAAGACAGAAGGGGACGTCAGGGCCAGCGGACGGCTGAAGGACTACATTAGGTCTCCTGTGGACTGAAAGCACCAACCTCGACTCTGATCAACCACTAGCTCCGAAATCTGCACAGAAAGTATAGAGTGGAGTATCAGTACAACCGACCCCATGTACTGGTAAATTTCGAGCCTAACCTCGACGAGATAGTGATGAGGCTACGGCTAGGCATACATCATATACAACCTGCAATAGTTTATACTTAACAAAAAGGAAATACATAAGGAATTGAAGAAGTAATTGCATTAGATAAGTTCGGAACCTAGTTGCTCTACTAGTATTCAGCTATAAGCAATCCTTAAGGGTGTTTCAACATCACTGTAATGGGCCTCGACAGCAATGAGTACCTAACAACAACCGATGTGGCATGCATCCCGATCCCATCATATAAACAACAACAATATTAATATTCACCCTTATTACTCCTTGTTGCGGCATGCAATCTGATCCCACATATCCACCCTTATTTCTCCTCAACATAGATCACCCTTATTTCTCCTGTTGTGGCGTTCAACCTGATCCTATTTGTCTACCCTTATTACTCATTATTGTGGCGTGCAACCCGATCCCAATATATATAGCACCAAACACAATATAATGACAAATGTTTCAAAAACCACTCAAGTCCTCTACAACACCTATTCCTCAACTGACACAATGGAATATCACTATAACTGTAAAATTTCACCAGTGCAAACTACTCAGCGAGACCAAACAGGGTATATCATAAGGCACCAATAAACCAATATAAGCCAATATTGTACCAAAAGGAAACCATGAACAATTAAACACTTCAATAAAATAGAATAATAGTTAATATAAAGTGATTAGACATGGAACATTTTTATGAGCAAGTAGCAATGAAGGCAGGAGAGCAATATATAGGGAAGCGGGGAAGGGAACAAGAAAAAATGATAATTTAGTGCCGCATAGGCACTCATCACCGCACCTATACCCCACACACATGCAATTACACATATCAAATAGTTTGGAGATCCCTAATCCCTCAACTCAAGGTTAGACGAAACAGTTACCTCAAGCCAACAGGTATTTCAAAGCTCAAGCACCGCTTTATCCCTGGATTCTACCACCATTTACTCGTATCTAGCCATAATTAACTTAATAATATCACTAAATGCTAAAAAACTCAACTCCAATGAACAATTATAGGTTCTCTAATATTTTTTCCAAAAAGTCAAAAACCCGGCCCTAAGCCTGCTTGGTTCAAACTCAAAATTCAGACCACAACCCTATTACTTATTCACCCCTGCACCCGGATATATAATTGGTTTTAGAATGCGACATTAAACGAGGTCCCCAATTTATAAAAATCCCTCATTGTATCCAACTCGCCAACTTTTACCATAGAAATCATAGATTTTTGGTTGGAAATTCATGAAATGTGACGGGAAAGTGAAATAAAGTGGATTAGTATCACATACCAAAGGTTTGGAAAAGATTTGGTCTTGAGGGAATCACCTCTAGGGTTATAGGATTTGAGAGATGTGAAACAACAACAACAACAACGCCGTATAATCCCACATAGTGGGGTCTGGGGAGGGTAGTATGTACGCAGACCTTACCTCTACCCCTGGGGTAGAGAGGCTGTTTCCAAATAGACCCCCGGCATCCTTCCCTCCAAGAACTTCCCACCTTACTCTTGGGGAGACTCGAACTCACAACCTCTTGGTTGGAAGTGGAATGGGTGAAAATCCCATTCAAGTTTCATTTTGAACAGTTGCAAATGTCGCAATTGTGAAGCTCGCCAATGCGAGACAGGCGTCACAAATTTGAACCTGCTGCATGCCTGCTGCTGTCGCAATTGCAAACCTTTGGTTGCAATTCCGAAGGTTATCCCTCCTTGATGACTTTGCGAATGCGAAGATTTATTCGCAAATGCGAACTATGCTGGCACAGGGCTTCTTCGAAATTGAGAATTGCCAAGCATGTGAAGCTCGCAATTGCAAAGCTTGATCTCGCAATTGCGAGATCAGAGACTACAACAAATACTAGATACAACAACAGCTTTTTCTAAGTCCAAACTCGCTCTATACACTATCAAAAACTTACCCGAGCCATCGGGGCTCTAAACCAAATTTACATACAAGTCTAAAAATATCATACGAACTTGGTCGCGTAATCAAATCACCAAAATAATATCTAGAACTATGAATTCAACATGAAAACTCATGAAATTTTCAAGATAGTTCAAAATTTCTAACTTTTTAACCAAATGTCCGAACTACATCACATCACCTCCATTTTTCACCAAATTTCACAGATATTGTCTCAATATCATAACGGACATGTACGAGGCTTCGGATCCAAAATTCGGGCCCGATACCAACAAGATCAGATCTTATTAATTTTCTAAAAAACCATTATATTTTCTGTTAACAATTTTCTTCAAAAATTTATTTTTCGGGCTAGGGACCTTGAAATTTGATTCGGGGCATATGCCCAAGTCCCATATTTTATTACTGACCCTCCGGGACTGTTAGAATACAGGTCCGTGTCCATTTACCTAAAATATTGACCGAAGTCAACTAAAATCATCTTTCAAGCCAAAAATTATTGTTTCTTGAATTTTTCATATAAAAGCTTTCTGGTATCGCATCCAGATTGCACACGCGAATCGAAGAAAGATAAAAAGAGGTTTTCAAGGCCTCAAATTATGGAAACAGATTTTAAAATAAAAGATGACCTTTTAGGTCATCACATTCTCCACATTTAAAACAACCGTTCGTCCTTGAATGGACATAGAAAAGTACCTGAGTCAGTGAAAAGATGGGAATATCGACTTTGGATATCAGACTCGGACTCCTAGGCATCTGCCTCTATAGGCTGACCTCTCTACTGCACACGAATCAATGGAAAACTCTTCGATCTCAAATGTCAAACTTGCCAATCTAGAGTAGTTACCGGCTCCTCCTCGTAGGTCAAATCCTTGTCCAACTCGAAAGTGTTGAAGTCTAACACGTGGGATGGATCACTGCGATACTTTCTGAAGCATGGACACATGAAACACATGATGCACATATGATAAACCTAGCGGCAATATCTATAAGCCACTTCTCCCACTCGATTAAGGATCTCAAAATGTCTGATGAACCTAGGGCTTAACTTGCCCTTCTTCCTAAATCTCATCACGCCCTTCATGGACGACACTCGAAGCAACACTCGCTCTCGACCATGATGCCACATCACAAAACTTACGATCGGCAAAACTTTTTTGCCTGGACTAAGCTATAGAAAGCCTATCATAAATGATCTTAACCTTATCCAAGGCATCCTGTACTAAATATGTAGAAACAACCGAGCCTCCCCCGGCTCAAACCACCCAACTAGGGATCAACACTGTCTACCATATAATGCCTCATAAGGAGCCATTTGGATGCTTGACTGATTATTGTTGTTATAGGAAAACACCACTAACGGAAAGAACTGATCCTACGAACCTCCAACGTCAATAACACATGCCCGGAGCATATCCTCCAAAATCTAAATAGTACGCTCAGACTGTCCATCAGTCTGAGGATAAAATAATGTACTCAAATCGACCCATGTACCTAACTCATGCTGTACTGCCCTCCAGAAATGCGAGGTAATTGCGTACCTCGATTAGAAATGATAGACGTGTGAACACCATGAAGACAAACGATCTCACGAATATAGATCTCAGCCATCCGCTTTGAGGAATATGAAACTGCCACATGAAAGAAATGTGCTGACTTAGTCAGCGTATCCCCAGTAACCCATATTGCGCCAAACTTCCTCTAAGTCCGTGGGAGTCCAACAAGGAAGTGCATAGTGATACACTCCCACTTTCACTCAAGAATCTCAATCTTCTAAAGCAAACCACCAGGTCTCTGATGCTCGTACTTTACCTGCCGACAGTTTAGACACCGAGCTACACATGCAACTATATCCTTCTTCATCCCCCTCCACCAAAAATTTATCGTAAATCCTAATACATCATAGCGGCACCCGGATAAGAAGAATACCGGGAACTATTGGCCTATTCTAGAATCAACTCACGAAGTCCGTCCACATTAGGTACACAAACACGACCCTGCATCCTCAAAACCCCATCATATCTGACTGTAACCTGCTTGGAACCATCATGCCGCACCGTGTCCCTAAGGACCATCAAGTGAGGGTCATCATACTGCCGATCACTGATGTACTCAAATAGTAAAGACCAAGCGACTGTGCAAGCTAGAATACAGTTAGGCTCATAAACATCCAACCTCATGAACTGATTGGCTAATGCCTGAACATCCAAAGAAAGCAGTCTCTCACCGACCGGAATAGATGCAAGGCTTCCCCTACCAGCCGACTTCCTACTTAAAGCATCAACCACTAAATTGTCCTTCCCGGGATGACACAAGATGGTGATATCATAGTCTTTAAAAGCTCCAACCCACCTTCTTTGCCTCAAATTTAACTCTTTTTGATTGAAAAAATACTGCAAACACATATGATCGGTGATGACCTCACACGACATGCCATGCAAATAATGCCTCCAAATCTTTAGCGCGTGAACACCGACTGCTAGTTCCAAATCATGTACTAGATAATTCTTCTCGCGAATCTTAAATCGCCGTGAAGCATATACAATAACCTTGCCATTCTGCATAAAAACTGTACCAAATCCAATACGAGACACATCACGATAACTGTAGATGGTCCTAAACTTGTGGGTAACACCAACACCAGTGCCATATTCAAAGTTGTCTTGAGCTTCTGAAATCTCGTCTCACACTCTTCCGACCACTTGAACTGGGCACCCTTCTGGGTCAACCTGGTCATCGGGGCTGCTATAGATGAAAACCCCTCCACAAATCGACGGTAATGACCCGCCAAACCTAAGAAACTCCAGATCTCTGTAGCTGATGTGGGTCTAGGCCAGTCCTTGACTTCCTCAATCTTCTTAGGATCTACCGAAACATACTTTACTAATACGACGTGACCCAAGAACACAACTGAACTCAACCAGAACTCATATTTCGAAAACTTAGCATATAGTTGATTGTCCCTCAGGGTTTAGAGAATGACTCGAAGATGCTGCTAGTGCTTCTCTCGGCTGCTGGAGTAGATCAAGATATCATCAATGGAACTAATTACAATTGAATCCAGATAAGCTTGAACACCCGGTTTATCAAATATATAAAAGCTGTTGGGGCACTTTTCAACCCAAATGACATCACCAAGAACTCATAATGCCCATATCGAGCTTGAAAATCTGTCTTGGGGATGTCGGATGCCCTAATCTTCAACTAATGGTAGCCAAATCTCAAATCAATATTCCAAAATACCTTGGAACCATAGAGCTGATCGAACAAATCATTAATCCTCGACAATAGATAATTGTTCTTGATGGTGACTTTGTTCAATTGCCGATATCTATGCACTTCCTCATCGATCCATCATTCTTCTTAACAAACAACACTGGTGCATCCCAGGGAGAGACACTAGGTTTGATAAAGCCCTTATCAAGAAAATCTTGCCACTGCTCCTTTATTTCCTTCAACTCTAGCGGGGCATACAGTACGACAGAATGGAAATGAGATGAGTTCCCGGAGCCAAATAAATGCAAAAGTCAATATCCCTTTCGAGTGACATCCCGACAGGTCTGCAGGAAGCACCTCTAGAAACTCCCGAAGAACTAGCACAGAATCAATAGAAGGAACCTCAGCACTAGAATTACGAACATAAGCCAAATAAGCCAAACACCCCTTCTCGGCTATATGCTAAGCCTTCATATAAGATATAACCCTGCTAGTAGAATGACTAGGATTCCCTATACACCCCAATCGAGGCAACCACGGTAAGGCTAATGTCACGATCTTGGCATGATTGTGCAATATATCATGATTAGGTGATAACCAATCCATCCTAAAATAACATCGAACTCCACCATATCAGGAAGTAGGAGATCACCCCCAACAATAACCACACACGAGTAATAGACATGATCTACAACAATACGATCACCCATCAACGTGGACACACATATGTGAGCACTCAAAGAATCACGAGACACTACCAATATGAAGCAAAATAAGAAGACATATTGGAGTATGTAGACCTAGGATCAAATAGTACTGAAACATCTCTACTACAAACTGAAATAGTACATATGATTACAGCTTTGGAGGACTCATCCTCAGGCCTGGACGGAAAAGCATAACATCGGGGCTAGGCCCCACCACCCTGAATTATCTCTCTAGGACGACCTCATACTGGCTGGCCTCTACGTCTAGCGGCCTGGCCTTTATCTCTAGCGGCCTGATCTCTAGCGGGCTGAACCCTACCGCTAGCTCCCTGACCATTTCATCTAGCTGGCTGGGTAGGCAGTGTTAGAATCATGGAACGAGAAATCTGCTACTGCGACAGAGCACCTACTAATCTCGGACAAGCCTAATGGATATGCCCATACTCACTACACTCAAAACATCTATATGAATACTGCAGCTAGGGAAACTGAGACTGACCCTGACAAGCCAGCTAACCACGATAATAACTCTGAAGAGAAGGTGCTCCGATAGGAGTTGGTGGTGCACTATGAGCTTTCTGTCCTGAAAGAGGTACATATGGGCCACGACCCCCTGAAGCTCCACGGATGTCTGAAGTGCTAAATGAAATGGCCTAGGATGATGGCCTCTACCAAAAGAACACATGCCTTCAGACGAGGCACCACTGAACCTACCAGAATAATGAGGCCTCTTGTCTAACCTCTAACCACTCCCTTGAGATAGAACTGCCTCAACTCGTCGAGCCATATCGGCGCATCCTGGAAAGAAATCTCGGTCCATGTTTCCTTAGCTATCTTCAATCTGATAGGTTGAGAGAGTCCCTCAATTAACCTCCCTACCCCCTCTCTCATTGGGAAGTATAAGAAGAGTATGATGGGCCAAAATCACAAATCTGGTTTCGTGCTGAGTGACGGTCATAGAACCCTATTGAAGGCGCTCAAACTACCTCCGATAGTCCTTTCTTTAAGTGATAGGAAGATACTTCTCCAAGAATAGCTGCGAGAACTGGTCCAAGTGAGAGCTGGTGACCCAGCTGGTTTGGCCAAACAATAACCCCTCCACCATTTGTTGGTGGAACCTGATAAGTAAAAAGCAGCAAAGTCGACCCCATTTGTCTCCATTATCCCCATATTTTGTAGAACCTCATAGGAACTGTCCAAATAGTCCTAGGATCCTCTGAAGATGTACCACCATATATAGTAGTGAAAATCTAGGTGAACCTTTCCAACCTCCACAAAGCCTATGAAGACGTAGCTGATCCATCACCGATCTGTGCTACAACACCCGACAGAACTACCCCAACTAGCTGAGTTGTTAGTGTCTAAAACTGAGGAGCTAGCTACTCTGGAGTATGAGCAGCAGGAGTCTGTGTTCCTCCCCCAGCCCAAGAGACGGCTGGTGCTACAGGAAGTATGTCGGCCTGAGAAACACTTTCCATAAGACCCACTAGATGGACCAAAGCAGCCTGAACTACCGGGGTAGATATGAACCCCTCTAGAACCTGAGATGGCCCTGATGGGATAGTCTAGGCCGGAACCTCATCATCAAACTCTACCTGAGGCTCCGCCTCTGGTGCTGCTACTCGAGCGTTAGGTCGAGCAATCCCCTTACCTCGGCCTCTAGCATGGCCTCGACCTCGGCCTCTACCCTCGTAGGAGCTTTTATCGGGGGCTCAGGCTGCTGATCAACTGATGAAGTGGTACGTGTTCTCGCCAACTGCAAAAGAACAAAATATAGAGTTCAATTAGCATTGAGAGATCAAACCGCACGACATAGATGAATAGAAGTGAAACTGTTCCTTTCTCTGTAGCCTCTAGGGGATAAGCATAGACGTCTCTGTACCGATCCATCAGACTATACCAAGTTTGTTTGTGAATTGTGAGACCTAAGAAACCTAGAACTCTAATAGCAACTTGTCACGACCCGAATTTTCTACCATCAGGACTGTGATGGTGCCTAATATTATACCCGCTATGCAAGCCAACGTTACATAATATTTCACATAACACCTTTATATTTTAATAATAAAAACTAAATATAAGTAAATAAGCGAAAATAGAAGCAGAGAAGACACTTTAAAGGATTATCCTTGTGCTAATAATGAAAACCATAATAAATTCCCAAAATTTGTATCATAACTCACGAACCGTCCACGAATACTACAAATATTGGCCTGAAAGAAAAAAAAACTATACATTTGTCTCAGAGGGAAAAGTAAAACAAAATGCAGTAAACATACTAGGGGACGCTAAGGCTTGCGGACACCTGCATGACTACCTTGGGTCTTCTGTGGACTGAAGGTATCAACCTCGACTCTGATCAGCCACTAGCTCTGAAATCTGCATAGGAAGTGCAGAGTGCCGTATCAGTACAACCGACCCCATATACTGGTAAGCATCGAGCCTAACCTCGACGAAGTAGTGACGAGGCCACGACGGGGCATGCATCATACACAACCTGCAACAGTTTATACTAAACAGAAAGGAAAATAGAAGGAAATAAAGCAATAAATTAAATAAGTTCGGAAGGCAGTTGCTCTACTAGTATTCAACTATAACCAATCCTTAAGGGTATTTCAACATCACAGCAATGGACCTCAACAGAAATGAATACCTAACAACAACTGATGCTGCGTGCATCCGAATACCATCATATAAACAACAACAGTATCAATATTCACCCTTGTTACTCCTTATTGCGGTGTGCAACCCGATCCCGCATGTCCACGCTTATTACTCCTCAACACATATCACCCTTATTTCTCTTGATGTGGCGAGCAATCCGATCCCGCCTGTCCACCTTTATTACTCCTTATTGCGGGATGTAACTCGATCCCACTAGACAATCATATTCATCCTCATTCCTCCTGTTGCGACGTGCAAACTTATCCCAATATTGATATTCCAGCGGGTGACTTAGTCAATTTTTATTTGATGTCTCTTCTGATTATTTCTCTAATGACGTTTGCTTGAGAAAATTACTGACCAAAATTCTCTAGTATCCTTTTGTCAGTGTTCTCTTTTGGCACAAGCTAATTACTGCAAACTTAATCTGTTCTAGAGAAAGTTGAAGTATCAAAAATCCTTTTTTCTGACCATTGGTATGTGTCAAATTGTGATATTTAGGTGACTCTTCAAGCCTAGGTTTTTCCCTACAAGGACGAAAAGTATTTGCTTGGGGTAATGTTGTTCTTTCTTCGGAAATGCACTGCTCTAAGCGAGAGCTGTTTATTCCCCCTTCATTTTCTTCCTTTACCGTTTGGTTTCATTAAATCTGCAAATTTATGGTTATTGGTTTTCTTCTCTGAGCTCAGTTCTCATCAGTTCTGTTTAAATGGTTTGGAGTCCAATTTCGCTACCGGCATAACTCTTAAACTGACGAAAGACTGGTGACCACGACAACTGATTCAATCCCTGATAATATCTTCCCGTGGAAAAAGAAGACGACGAAAGTTGATGTGCCACAATTAAAGTCTCTAAGGCATTGCAAAGTGGAGTTGTTATTAGGGAACAATAGGACTGTACAACACTAAGTGTGAGATTTTACAGTCTATGGGTTCCATTTTCTTTACAAGTCAGTTTGGTTCTTGTACCATTAAATTTATGACCAATTTCACCTTAATATTACTATAAGGATCAGTTCACTTCTCTATGACCTCTTTGTCGTCCTACCTATAGGGGTTTTGTCCTACTTTTTCTAGATAATATTACCTGAACACAATTTTCGTATGATAAGTCTTTAGTTATATTGGTACGACATAATCATCATACTTGTTTTGTTAGTCGGTGTTTTTTAAAGTTGTGACTTGAATGCTAAATTATTATAAAACTACATTGCTTCCTGTTTCTTGAGTTCGAAGTTGTTCAATAACTACATAACATGTTTGATTGTTTGTTGAGATTAGTTTAGAGATTTAAGTTATAATATCTAATTTCTTACTAGCGCACCATGTGAAATATCTGTATTCTGAAATAAAAAAGACAAAATATGTGTATAATATTTTCCTGAGTTCTAATTGAAAATAGCGGTGACATATGCTGCACTATAGTTAAGAGAGTTCATTTAGCTTGTCCGTGCGTTGTTGCGTCGACTGCAAGCTCAATCCCCTTCTCCCAGTCAATAATGACTATTAATGCAAAAGATAGCGCTTGTGCCTGACGAGGGATATTCACAATATTTGGGTTAATAGATAAATTATATAACAGACATAATCGTTAAGGACTTCTTTACTTAGCTAAAGAAGTTTCAGTATAATTTTTTGCTCTCTCATCATTGTAAAGAAAAGAATTTATTGCACTTTCTCAGTACTATTGACCAAAGTTACTTCTTTACTTATCAAAATGAAAAGGATGTGGCCTTTTCTCAGTATAGTTTCGTTTTGTTTCATTGGAAAATACTCTTGAGGTGATTCTGAGACTTGCACTCTTTTCCAATTTGTTTAAAAACTGTATTTTCTATGGCTTGCACTCATTATGTTTTCCGCAATATGAATGAGTAGTTGTCTCATCATGTTTTTTCATGTAGCAGCCCCAAAAATGGTAGAATTGTTGGAATGAATCCAAATAAACACTATAGCCTTCATATCAAATTATTTGGAATAACAACATAAGCGGAAGCGTACCTGAATTCATAAGTAGAAATCTTTAATCCTTCTTGAAGATTGTCCAATGTGTGCCTTTGAGAAGCTCCTTGATCCTTCCTTTAAGATTGTCTTGAAGTTTTTGCTTTCACAAGAATATATCCAAGACCAAAAATCGAGGATTGGTTTTCCACTTGATATGCAAGACCAAAATGCTCTCTAGTTTCAATGGGAGGAAGAAGAGAATGTCTTGCATTCTTATGGGAACCATAACCCACCTCTTATAACATATGAGTTATGAAACTCAAAAGTCATAAGCATGTAACCATGGTTACATGTATGTAACCTTAGTTAGCCCATCATTAACTAAGGTTACCCTTTTGGGTATCTACACATTAGTCCTACACTTTATATGACAATATATTGGCCCCCTTAACAATGTCCATAAGACCACCAATTTAGGCCAAACCAAAAGATAGCACATAACATATATTAATCCATATATTGTTCATATGTATGTAGATATAAGTCCATATATCTAACAATCTCCCATTTGGACGAGATACTCATACATATGTACAAACCTTAGCATTATATATTACATTATAACCTTATGAGCTCAGAATTGCTATCATAATAAAATTGTCATGAACAATCCGGTCCATCAATCATACCAACATAGGATCTAAGAGCTCTTAGTTACTCTTGCGTAACTAGAACCAACATAGATCACGTATATCAATATAACCAACGACATGGATCAAGTATAGGTGTGTATCATGGAAATAACATAAAGTGTGGTCTGAAATAGAATGTCTATTTCCAACTAGTTCTCTTTATTGAGATCAATCATAAACCTTAAGAGTACATAAAACTTTACAACTGAATATCTACAGATATATCCTTAAAACTGAATTACTGAATGTAATGGACAATACATAATTGTATAATACAAACTCCCACTAAAATTCATAATCCTTAACTGATTTGACACCCATGCAAGCAATATGCTCATGAAATACTTTTGGTGTCAATCCCTTAGTGAGCGGATCCGCAATCATGGAGTTTGTACTTATGTGCTCTATGCACAATTGTCCATTCTATACTCTTTCTTTAACAACCCGAAATTTGACGTCCATATGTTTTGCTTTCGTCAAACTACTGTTGTTGTTAGCATAAAAGGACTGCTGATCTGTTGTCGCATAATAGCATATGTGGCTTTTTAATGCTGTCAACTATGCGCAGTCCACTAACAAAATTCCGCAGCCATAATGCCTCATTGGATGCTTCATAACATGCCATGAATTCCGCTTCCATAGTGGAAGTGGCCGTAAGAGTTTTCTTGATGCTTCTCTAAGAGATAGCACCGCCAGCAAGCATGTAAATATAGCCTGATGTAGACTTCAGACTATCCTGACATCCAGCAAAATCGGAGTCGGTATACCCGATGATTTCAAGCTGGTCCGATCTCCGATATGTAAGCATGTAATCCTTTGTTCTCTGTAAGTACCTCATGACCCTTTTGGCTGCCTTCCAATGGTCCATTCCCGAATTGCTTAGATATCTGCCTAGCATCCCAACAATGTATGCTATATCAGGTCGTGTACATACCTGAGCATACATCAGACTACCTACAGCCGAAGCATAAGGTGTCTTTTCCATTTCCGTAGTTTCAAACTTATTATTTGGGCACTGTTTGAGACTAAACTTGTCTCCCTTAGCAACAGGGGTGTTGCCTGGTTTACAATCCTGCATGCCAAATCTTTTAAGAACCTTATCGATATAGCCCTTTCGTGACAGACCGAGAACACCTTTGGAGCGATCTCGTTGTATCTGAATTCCTAATACAAAAGAGGCATCACCAAGATCTTTCATTTCAAATTTCTTTGAAAGAAATTTCTTAGTTTCATGCAATAATGCTATATCATTACAGGCAAGCAGTATGTCATCGACATATAAAACCAGAAAAATATACTTACTCCCACTGAACTTATGGTATATACAGTCATCAGCAATATTCGGTTCAAAACCAAAAGATGTAATGACTGCATGAAACTTATAATACCATTGACGGGAAGCCTGCTTGAGCCCATAGATGGATTTCTTTAATTTGCTAACCCTTTTCTTTGATTCTTCCAAAACAAAGTTTTCAGGTTGCACTATATAAATTGTTTCCTCAATGTCACCATTGAGAAACGCTGTCTTAACATCCATCTGATGAAGTTCAAGATCAAAATGTGCTACTAGTGCCATTATAGTCCTGAAAGAGTCTTTCGATGAAACTGGAGAGAAAGTCTCTTTATAATCAATGCCTTCCTTTTGAGTGTAGCCTTTTGCGACAAGACGAGCTTTATACTTAATGACATTGCCCCCTGAATCCCTCTTGGTTTTAAATATCCATTTACAACCAATCGGTTTAATACCTTCGGGCAATGTAACAAGCACCCAAACGCCGTTATCGCTCATAGACTTCATCTCATCATTCATGGCATCAATCCAATTTTGAGAGTTAGAACCCTTAGTGACTTGACGGAAGTTGATTGGATCATCTTCCTCAAGTCCAATATCACTTTCTTGTTCTTGGAGAAATACAACATAATCATCAGGAATTGCATTTCTCCTCTCTCTAGTGGATCTCCTTAATGGCACTTCAGTTTCTTGAGGTTGTTGAGTTTGATTTTCATTAGTAATATCAGGAACTTGATTGGGGAGATTTTCGAGATTGTCTTGAACTGGAGTTGTGTGATCCGTGTCAGGAATGAGAACACCCTGACCAAGATCAACAACTTGAGGAAAAGACACATGTTCTTCCTCAAAGACAAAATTGTTAGAAAATACGCTTAATGCTAGAGGGGGGGTGAATAGCGTTATAATAAAAAACAGCGTAAACTTGCGGAATTTAAAAATTGCAGGAATAAAATAAGTGTGATAAGTAAATAATAAGGAACGAACGCACCGATGTATCCTGGTTCACCACAACCCGTGGCTAGTCCAGTCCCCGAGAGACTCTCTCGAGATTTCCACTATCTTTGTCAAGCTTACGGGTGCTTAACAAACCGTTACAGTTGCTCAAGGATACCACACCTTAAGACTTCACTTGCTTGAGGATACCTCACCCCAAGACTTCAACCACTAAGACTTTGGGTACTTAGCAAACCCGACAAATGAGAAGAATGTTCTTCTCAAACAACTCTCTTTTACAACAAATACTCTCTCAATAGAGTGGATAAAGAGATACACAATCAGCTCTATAAACAACACAAAGTTGTCTATCAAATGGCTCAACAAAAGCTCTAAAATGATGCTTGAAAATGATCAATATGTATAACAATGTATGGAGGAGTTGTGTATTTAAAATTAGCTCAAAAGACCTCTTTTTATAGGTGAATAAGTGGTTCTGACCGTTGCTTAATTGCCAAATAAAATCCCCGATTCTGTGCTCAAACAATCGATTGTTTGGAGTAGATAATCGATTGTTTGACCAACGTTCAAAAGACAGATTCCTGATTTTAGGCTAAACAATCGATTGTATGGACTAAATAATCGATTGTATTCAACGTTCAAAAATCAATTTAGGATTCTGTGGGAACGGTCAAAATATAATCGATTGTATGAAAATGACAATCGATTGTTTATAGATATAATAGATTGTATGACAAAAACAATCGATTGTTTGGATGTTTAAAAACTTCGGTTGCACACTGTCTCAAAATAATCGATTGTTAAAAGTAGACAATCGATTGTTTGCTATTTTGAAAAACTTCAGATCACACTGTCTTAATACAATCGATTGTAGGATTCAAATAATCGAATGTTGAGGCCCAGATTTAAAAGACATGTTTAAAAACCATTTTGACTAAAATACAAATCATTTTGGTTTAACACAAAGATGCATGTTTATGATAAATAAGATTTAATAAAAGGTTTTATGCATGTTTATGATGACCTAATGTTGAGCCAAAAGACGAGATAACTTAAGCGTTGTTCTTACATAGGTTCTACCTTACGACCTACTCCTTGCGTCTTCGATCTTGAACATTTGAGCTCGTCTTTGGCTTGTTCATGCAATTCCGTCATCAGTATGCTTCTCGCCATTTGATTGATTGTCATATTATATCGTTGTTTGACACTTGACTTCATTGTTTGTCATTCATCAAAACCTTTACCTGAAAATCATGCTCATACAACCAAACCGCATATATCATTGATATACATGATTTCCAACAATTTTCCCCTTTTTGATAATGACAAACAACGGAAGATATGCATATTGAATTCCCCCTAAATAGATGCTATATCTCAACATACAATTTATGCAACCAATTCAATTTAATATAATTCCCCCTTAATTGAATATTCCCCCTCAATTAAAGCATGCATATCGCCCATATTCTTCCCCCTTTTGGCATTAGCAAAAAGAGTATACCAAAAGCTATTTAAACCATTGACGATACCAATCGTTATACACAAGATCATATAAAAAGTAAGTAAATGGCATACTAATAATAACGATTATTTTTTTTTCAACTATGCCAATTGTTATTTAAACTAAAAATATTCATCAAAACATGAATCAATCATTTATTATAAAACCAATTGATACTAATTGTTAGTCAAGAATAAAACTTGTTAAAGCATGTATCAACCAAAACTGATATAGATTAATTGCACATATCAACTCATTGCGTTTTTATTCAAAATACGATAACTAACCGACGTTCCCCCTTAATGCATTAAGGTTTCGTGCTTGGTGCATCCACTACAATATTGTAGTCTTCAAGCACACCTGCAAAAAGAACCTAAAAATAGATTTTTGGTACCCAACTTCTTTTGGGTCCTTGGGGGTTAGGATAACAATAGTCATAATCAACACATAAATCTCTATGTTTAGCAAAACAAACGGGTGCAATGTGTCCTACCCGATTACAATAGTGACATATAACATTAGGATTGTGCATATGTCTAGGTTGAGCCAAATGCGTTCTAGGTGATCCAAAGTTGTTCCCCCTAGAAGCGTTGAATTTCCTAGAGTCATGTCTAGGTGGTCTAAACTTATTCATTCTAGACTCATTTATAAAATTCCTAGAATTGTGTCTAGGTGGTCTAAAACAATTAATCTTAGAATCATTAGTGAGGTTCCTAGAATTCTTTCTAGATGGTCCGACCTCATTACTTACATCCTTTTTAATATCTTCAATTTTAGGACTATCAACACTACGTGTTTCTAGTGCTTTCCTAAGTTCTGTGTTCTCTAGTTTTAAAGAACAACAAGAAGAACAATTGGAACATTTATTAGTAGAAGAGGCTTCATTCAATTCCTTGATTTTATTTTTAAAATCAACAATGTCATTTTTCAAAAAAGTATTTTCTTTTTCTAAGACTTCAATTTTATTTTTAAGAACACCATTTTCATTATTCAATTTTTCAAAATCTATTTCTTTCAAAGAAGTGGATTTTTCAAACTCTTTTTCTTGTAAAGAAAGTGTTTTCTGAAAATCTGTTTCTTGCAAAGAAAGTGTTTTCTTCAAATCTTTTATCATTTTGGAAGCATTAACAAATTCACCATACAAATCATCATAGGCATTTTATAATTCTTCAAACGAGTGAGAGTTAGAAGTACTTACCTCTTCTTCTTTGTCGGCCATGAAGCATAATGCGGCAGTTTCATCGCCCGAGCTGTCCGAATCCTGTGATACGCGCCTATGGTGTTTCTTCTTTTTCTTGTACTTCTTCATAGACTTACAAGACTTTTCAATTATATCATTTGAAATATTATCATCATCCCTTTCCGAATCACTTACCTCTTCTCGTTTAGAGGATGAGGCTTTGAAGGCGAAATTCGAATTGCTTCTAAGATAAGGATTAAGAATTGTGCTATCATAAGTTTCGAGGTTACCTCTTAGTCCATCAATTGTGATATCCGTGAATTCCATCGACTCTTGGATGGCGTTGGCTTTGGAGCGCCATTCGGGAGTGAGACTCCGTAGGACTTTTCGAACAAGATCTTTGTTCGTGTAAACTTTCCCGAGAGCATGGAGATCGTTGACGATTCTTAAAAATCGTTTAAACATAACACCAATGGGTTCCTTCTCCATTTTAAAGATTTCATATTTATGTGTTAGAAAATCAATTTTGGCTTCTCGGACTTGAGGCGTACCTTCATAAATGATCTCGAGCTTATCCCACATCTTCTTGGCGGTTGTGCAGCAAGAGATTTTTCGATAATCATCTGGATTCACCACACAATATAATACATGGATGGCCCTTGCATTATTTTCAACTTTCTTGATATCCTCGGCATCATATTCATCTTCCTTCTTTGGAACCGTGGTCTCTCCAACTTTCTTTGTTGGCATTGGTTCACCGTTTTTGACGATTTGCCACAAACGAAAACTGTTTGCTTTGAGGAAGATGCTCATCCGCTCTTTCCAATATGTATAGTTTGTTCCGTCAAATAGTGGAGGGCAAGTGGTGGATTGTCCTTCATCCATCGTTCCTGCGTTCAATATTCTCAATAGAAAAATATATATTTCTCTCAACCGGTTAAGGCTTTCAGAGAGTTAGGCTCTGATACCAATTGTTAGAAAGTACACTTAACGCTAGAGGGGGGTGAATAGCGTTATAATAAAAAACAGTGTAAACTTGCTGAATTTAAAAATTGCAGGAATGAAATAAGTGCGATAAGTAAATAATAAGGAATGAACGCACCGATGTATCCTGGTTCACCACAACCCGTGGCTAGTCCAGTCCCCGAGAGACTCTCTCGAGATTTCCACTATCTTCGTCAAGCTTACGGGTGCTTAACAAACCGTTACAGTTGCTCAAGGATACCACACCTTAAGACTTCACTTGCTTGAGGATACCTCACCCCATGACTTCAACCACTAAGACTTTGGGTACTTAGCAAACCCGACAAATGAGAAGATATGTTCTTCTCAAACTACTCTCTTTTACAACAAATACTCTCTCAATAGAGTGGATAAAGAGATACACAATCAGCTCTATAAACAACACAAAGTTGTCTATCAAATGGCTCAACAAAAGCTCTAAAATGATGCTTGAAAATGATCAATATGTATAACAATGTATGGAGGAGTTGTGTATTTAAAATCAGCTCAAAAGACCTCTTTTTATAGGTGAATAAGTGGTGCTGACCATTGCTTAATTGACAAATAAAATCCCTGATTCTGTGCTCAAACAATCGATTGTTTGGAGTAGATAATCGATTGTTTGACCAACGTTCAAAAGACAGATTCCTGATTTTAGGCTAAACAATCGATTGTATGGACTAAATAATCGATTGTATTCAACGTTCAAAAATCAATTTAGGATTCTGTGGGAACGGTCAAAATATAATCGTTTGTATGAAAATGACAGTCGATTGTTTATAGATATAACCGATTGTATGACAAAAACAATCGATTGTTTTTGTTGTTTAAAAACTTCGGTTGCACACTATCTCAAAATAATCGATTGTTAAAAGTAGACAATCGATTGTTTGCTATTTTGAAAAACTTCAGATCACACTGTCTTAATACAATCGATTGTAGGATTCAAATAATCGATTGTTGAGGCCCAGATTTAAAAGACATATTTAAAAACCATTTTGACTAAAATACAAATTATTTTGGTTTAACACAAAGATGCATGTTTATGATAAATAAGATTTAATATAATATTTTATGCATGTTTATGATGACCTAATGTTGAGCCAAAAGACGAGATAACTTAAGCGTTGTTCTTACATAGGTTCTACCTTACGACCTACGCCTTGCGTCTTCGGTCTTGAACATTTGAGCTCGTCTTTGGCTTGTTCATGCAATTCCGTCATCAGTATGCTTCTCGCCATTTGATTGATTGTCATATTATATCGTTGTTTGACACTTGACTTCATTGTTTGTCATTCATCAAAACCTTTACCTGAAAATCATGCTCATACAACCAAAACGCACATATCATAGATATACAAAATTTCCAACAAAAATCTCTAATAACTTTATCTCCCCACCCCCCAAACTCTGTATCCTCAAAAAACCTAGCATTACCCGTCTCAAAAATAGTTCTAGAAGTGGGATCATAAAACTTAAACCCCCTGGATCTTTCAGAGTATCCAACAAAATAACTACTAACCGTTTTAGCATCCAGTTTCTTTTCTTTCGGCCTATAAGGCCTTGCCTCAGCTGGACAACCCCAAATGTGTAAGTGCTTAATACTGGGTTTATTCCCAGTCCAATGTTCATATGGAGTTTTGATTGTAGCTTTAGTTGGAACTCTATTAAGAATATAGCTGCGGTTTTTAATGCTTCTCCCCAGAGTGAGTCTGGCGAAGTAGTACGACGAATCATACTTCTTACCATATCCTTAAGGGTCCGATTTCGTCTCTCAGCTACACCTTTCATAGTAGGACTGCCTGGCATAGTATACTGAGGGACGATCCCACACTCATCTAGGAATATAGCAAATGGCCCTGGACGTTGTTTACCTGAACCATCATATCTACCATAGTATTTACCACCACGGTCAGATCTAACGGATTTAATCATTTTGCTTAGTTGATTTTCAACTTCAGCCTTATATGATTTGAACACGTCTATGGATTGGGACTTTTCATGAATAAGATATAGGTACCCACAACGAGAGTAATCGTCTATGAATGTGATAAAGTATTGTTGACCATTCCTACAAGGAGTAGGGAATGGCCCACAAATATCCGTATGTATCAATTCTAAGACATCCGAAGCTCTCTTAGCACCTAATCTCGTCTTGTTTGTTTGTTTTCCCTTGATACACTCAACACAAATATCCGAATTTGAGGAATCAAGAGAATCAAGAATTCCATCTGACACGAGTTTCTGAATTCTTTGAATGGATATGTGACCCAAACGTTTGTGCCAGAGTGATAACGAATTCTCATTAGTTAATTTTCTTTTGGTACCACTTGAACTTGTATGCAAAGTTTCATTATGTGAGGTTATTATATCAACCAAATATAGGCTATCATATGTTGATAAAAGACCAGTACCGATAAGATTTGAATTTTGAAAGAGACTAACTTTATTGTCACCAAATGAATATGAATAACCAGATATGTCCAATTTGGGAACAGAAATTAAATTCCGTCTAAAAGACGGTACAACAAAAGTCTCATTCAAATCTAAATAAAAACCAGTCTTAAACAACAGCTAAATTTGCCAATAGCCTCAACTTGCACCTTTTTGCCGTCACCCACATAGATGTATCTTTCACCATCATTTGGTTTTCGGCAGTTCAGGCAACCCTGCATAGATATACTTATGTGAGTAGTAGCAGCCGAATCTACCCACCAAGTATCCTTAGGTACCGAAATTAAATTAACTTCAGAACAAACAAGAGAAAGAGATGTACCCTTTTTCGCACGCCAAGCGTGGTACTTGGTACAATCTTTCTTCATGTGATTAGTCCCCTTACAGAAGAAGCAACCTGATTCTGTAGTTTCAACCTTTGGTTCCTTATTTTGCTTCTTCTGGGGCCTTGCAACCGCAATTTCCTTACCTTTCCTCTTCTTATTATCTTTAGAAGAGGATGCCAAATGAGCACTTTCAGTCTTATCTTGCTTTATCCTTTCCTCCTCTTGCACACAATGTGAAATGAGCTCATTAAGAGTCCATTTCTCCTTCAGGCAGTTGTAACTGACCTTAAACTGATTAAAGTGTGCAGGAAGAGAGATCAAAACTAAGTACACAAGTAGTTCCTCAGGTAATTCCAGCTTGAGTGACTTAAGTTTCGAAGCAAGAAGAGACATTTCCAGAATGTACTCCCTTATGTTTCCCTTGCCTTTATACCTCATGGAAACAAGTTTACTCAAAATAGTACTTGTTTCCGCCTTTTCGTTTTGTGCAAAACGCTTTTCAAGGAAAACTTTGGCATTATTTTCATCATTCATAGTGCCCCTGAATGATTCTGGAATTACACGTTTCATGATCATTAGACTCATGCGATTTGAGCGTTCTCACTTCTCCATCTCCTTCTTTTCATCAGAAGAAGATGTATCCTCAAGAGAAGCATGTTGCTCAATCCGAAGTGCAAGGTCTAGATCCATGCAACCGAGAACTATCATAATGTTCTCTTTCCATTCCTTAAAGTTTGTGCCGTTAAGCACAGGGATGCTGTTTATATTTGCAGATATCGAAGCAGCTGAAGAATTCACTGAATATAGAACAAGGATAACTTAATACATGCTTACAATTACTTGAACTTTAACTTTAGTTTACAGATTCAAAATAGGCAAATCCCATTACAAGATACCTAGCACAACATTGATTTTAGTCTTTGGACAGAAAATCAACTTGTAAGTGGTACTCTTGGTGTAGTAATCAAATATTGACAATAAACTCCTGTCAAATATCAAGCCTTCCTTTGGGCCGACTTAATATTCACATGGAAAACCAAATAATTGTCACATATTTATCACCACAAGCATGTTCGAATTCCTGCCAAATAACAACCTTCCTTTGGGCCGGTGTTAAACGCATGGAATACTAACATCCACAGTCATCTTATATTTCAAGATTAATCAATCTACACAAAAGAGGTTACTTTGGCAACATAATGCTTCAATTGACTAATTTAAAATATTAGATGCTAAATCATATAGTTCTTTAAGCCATATATTGAATCTTGATTGAAAACTTACACGTTTTGACATGTAAAATCTGAATATTAATTGTTTTAATCTTAATTGGACAATACCAAAATCTGAAGCATGATTGACTAAAAAACAATTAATATTAAAACTGAATATTAATGTACAAAACATTAATAATTAAAAAACTGAATATTAATTGACATATTATTAATGTACAATTAAAAAATCTGAAAACTTAATACTTAAAACGTTTTATTAATTATGAAAAACGTTTCTTACATTATGTCCTCATTAAACTGCCAGAAAATAAAACGTTTCTGCAATTTATGGCCAGATAATCGATTATCTGAGCCTGATAATCGATTATCTGGGCCTTCTGGAATCTCAAAATTTGCTGAAAAACTAGGATAATCGATTATCCTTGTAGGATAATCGATTATCTTGGCTCTCTGAATTTTCAATTTTGCTGAAAAATTCCAGATAATTGATTATTTTAAAAATAATCGATTATCCTCAGATTCTGTTTCAAAAAGAAAAAAAATTTGATGAACAAAACTGAATAATCGATTATTTCATAAAAAATAGTCGATTACTCTGTGCTACTGTTTTGCAAAATTTTGGTCAACCTTTCAAGATAGTCGATTATCTGGATAAGATAATCGATTATCTTACTATTCTGTCCAACGACTTAATATGGTTTTCAACAAGAAACTTAAACAAGAAATCATGTTGATCATCAACCAAAATTATGCAAATTTTAATATTTCAAATCATCTAGAGATAACAAGATATTGATACACCAAAGTTCATCAACAACATATCATTCATGAAATCATGCTATATCATGGTACTAGAATTTCATAACAAAATTCCATTTTAACTTAATCATAAACTTTATATAACATGGATTTCATGAACTTCCAAATAATCCAAATATGAAGGAGGCTCTGATACCAATTGTTGGAATGAATCCAAATAAACACTATAGCCTTCATATCAAATTATTTGGAATAACAACATAAGCGGAAGCGTACCTGAATCCATAAGTGGAAATCTCTAGTCCTTCTTGAAGATTGTCCAAGGTGTGCCTTTGAGAAGCTCCTTGATCCTTCCTTTAAGATTATCTTGAAGTTTTTGCTTTCACAAGAATATATCCAAGACCAAAAAATCGAGGATTGATTTTCCACTTGATATGCAAGACCAAAATGCTCTCTAGTTTCAATGGGAGGAAGAAGAGAATGTCTTGCATTCTTATGGGAACCATAACCCCCCTCTTATAATATATGAGTTATGAAACTCAAAAGTCATAAGCATGTAACCATGGTTACATGTATGTAACCTTAGTTAGCCCATCATTAACTAAGGTTACCCTTTTGGGTATCTACACATTAGTCCTACACTTTATATGACAATATATTGGCCCCCTTAACAATGTCCATAAGACCACCAATTTAGGCCAAACCAAAAGATAGCACATAATATATAATTAATCAATATATTGTTCATATATATGTAGATATAAGTCCATATATCTAACAAGAATTTGTGTCTAATATGAAGCTGTATTTTAATCCTTCTATCTTGCTAAGTTCTCTTTAAAATCTACATTGTCTTCCAGGGACCTACATCAAATTCTGAATCAAACTGTAGTTACTTCAAGTGGGCTATTGCTTCAACATTTAAAGAAAAAGGAAAGTGAAATCTCCACTGCATATATTCGCAAAACGATTAAATCTCTGCCATAATGAAAGCTCAGGTTAGTTAAAAGTTGGAAACTTTCTCACTTGGAGTACATGTTATCCCCACATTTTTGTATTTTTTCTCTGCAGGTAACCTTCTATTTCTACTTTGACGTGAAAAGTTGTAGCATCTTTTTACTTGATTAATTGCAGAATCAGAGCCCAAGTAACTTCGAATTGAGGTGCGGTTGTTGTTAAACCACATATCAACAGATTCAGCATTTGATGTCATATGAAGTTTGGGCGTTGGGGTGGGGATGGGGTGATTGATGTCCATACATATTATTTTGTCCACATTGTAGAATAAAATAATTCGTGATATTCTCAAAAAATATCATTTGTGTTACTAAAATTACCCATTCGGTTAGCAAAATCATTTGTGGCATTAATTTCATTTTTTCAGAAAGATATTGAATTAGTTTCGGAAGTAATCATAAAACTAATTTTCAGGTGATTTTAGAAGCTGTTTCTAGCTATAAGGATGATGATTAGTTATAAGAAGATGATTAATTTTCTGATTTATATGCTTTCGTTGAGACATGAAGCTTTTCTAATAAATTTTTGTCATAATTTTTCGTGAAGGAACTTTATCAGAAAAAGTCTATTTTATTGAAGAGTTTGGAGTAACTATGTTTTTTGTGTTTATTTTTTTTGCAAACAGACTGACATGCTGAGATAATTGACTCGAGAAAATTAATATTTGAAAATTGGAATCGACTAATATTTTCAATTTCTAATTTTTTGGATCTTCACTACGTCTAATAGATTGAAAATGTGTCACTCTTTCATGTCTTTTTAATGATTAAAGTTGATTGTTTTCTAGCAAACTGGGAATATTTATTTAGAAATTAAAATCAAAATATTTTGTGTTTGTTTTTATTAAAGCCTTTGTGATCAAAGTGGGTAAGATAGTATATAGTGGTGAAAAGAATGGACATTGGGCCTAACTCAACCCCAAAAGCTAGCTTATGAAGTGAGGATTGCCCAAGCCATATAAGGAGACCAAGGACCTCAAATCCATCCGATGTGGGACAACTCAAGTAGCTAGCTTTTGGTGTTGAGTTAGGCCCAATGTCCATTCTTACCATGGTATCAGAGCCAGACCCATCCCAATTATTGTTACCGATGTTGGGCCCCCATTTATGTTGTCCACGCTCCAGAGATCTGGGCGTGATGGGGGGTTTTGAGTTGTCTCACATCGGAAGGATTTGAGGTCCTTGGTCTCTTTATATGGCTTGGGCAATCCTCACCTCATAAGCTAGCTTTTGGGGTTGAGTTAGGCCCAATGTCCATTCTTATCGGGTGGGAGGGAGAGAAAAGTATTGATGGTGATAGTGATGAATAGGACGTGCCGAAAGCAAAGATTTTCCTTATTGCTTGAGAGAGTTATCAAAGCTCAATAGGGAAGAAGGACGAGGAGAGTGAGACAATTAGTTATTTTCTACTACTACTAGTTTTTTATGGTGAGTAGAGAATATTCTTGAGATCTGAAAATTGGTATAGTACTGCCATCATGGCTACTACAATTCTTTCTTGTTCTACTGATTTATTTCTCAATTTGGTTGTTCATGGAGTTAGTATATCTGGCTTGAACCTTTGGATAGACTATGCAAGATCAATAATTATAGTTGCATGGAGTATGGTAGAATTCCTCGGTACAGTCACTCGAAAATCCCAGACGTTCTAGCTAGGGCTGTTAGAGGCAACTCTGATTTTGATTTAGACTAATGTTTACACTCACCAAAGATGTTAGTTGGCCATGCCAAATACAACAACAACAACCCAATATAATCTCATTTAGTGGGGTTTGGGGAGGGTAGTATGTACGCAGACCTTACCCCTACCCACGGGCAGAAAGGCTGTTTCCAAATAGACCCCCGGCATCATTCCCTTCAAGAACATCCCACCTTGCTCTTGGTGAGACTCGAACTCACAACCTCTCGGTTGGAAGTGAGGGTTGCTTACCATCAGAGCTTGGCCATGCCAAATAAGAACAAGAAAAGGCAGCGATACATTGGTATGGTGACTGCTTGATATCACAACATCCATCTTCAAGGAACATGGTAATATCAGCGTCTCCATTTATGACTTACCAGGATGCTTAAGTCAAGTAGATGAGTCTGGAGCAGTTATGGCATGGTAAATGACCGCAAATTTGATCAACTAATTGGCCTTTACGCAACTCTTACCTATTGGAAAGAGTCCTTGATCTCCAAAAGTAAGGAAAAGAAATTATTTTAAAGTTATTGAAATGAATTACATATATTTGCACTAGTAATATCCCTCTTCTAATCAGTTTTGCTTATTGCAGATTCTGTTTCTTCCCAAGCTCTTTGTTGGCATGGAAAAATATTATCTTTGCTTTGATCTGTTTGAATCTTTGTCCATACTTGTAGACGCACTGCTTAAATTTTGTAGAGAGATGGCGGCGGAAAAATTTAGAATAAATTGTATCAGTGTGCATTCAAAATTTGGACCTGAAGATATTTTGGCGCTTCAATTTTCATTGATAACTCTCTTGTTGCATAACAATATATTGCTATTATCCTTTTTCTTACCGGTTGAATGCAAAAAAGGGAACTGAATGAGAGGAAAAGGTCATAATGTCATGATGTAAGAATGCAAAGCAACTAGCACGAAACTACTTATGATGGAATAAACACAAATAGTGTATTTAAGTTGGTCTCAGGCCCGTTCTACCATAACTAGTAGTTAATATAAAGCGATTAGATATGGAACACTTTTATGAGCAAGTAACAATTAAGATATGAGACTAATATATAGGAAAACAGGGAAAGGAACGAGCAAAAATGATAATTTGGTGGCGCATAAGTACTCATCAATGCAGTTATATACCACGCACATGGAATTACACTTAGCAAATAGTTTAGGGATTCCTAATCCCTCAAGTAAAGGTTAGACCAAATATTTACCTCAAACCAACGGGTATTTCAAAGCTCAAGCACCGCTTTACCTCTCGATTCCATTACCAATTCACTTGTATCTATCAATAATTAACTTAATAATATCAATAAATGCCAAACAACTCAACTTCAATGCATAACTATAGGTTTTCTACATTTTTTCCAAAAAGTCAAAAACTCGACCCCAGGCTCTCTTGGTCCAAACTCGAAATTCGGACCAAAACCTGATTACCCATTTACCCTCGAGTCCGGATATACAATTGGTTTTGGAGTCCGACCTTAAATTAAAGTCCCCAATTTATAAAAATCCCTACTTCTACCCAAACCCCCAATCTTGACTATACAAATCTTAGATTTTTGGCTGAAAATTCATGAAATGTGATAGAAAAGTGAAAGAAAGTGGATTAGGATCAATTAGTAAAGGTTTGGGGAAGACTTGTTCTTGGGATAACCGCTTCTAGGGTTTTAGGATTTGAGAGATGTGAAAAATGGTAAAAATCTCGTCCAAATTTCATTTGAACAGTTACAGATGTCGCAATTGTGATCAGAGCTTCGCAATTGGGAAGCTTGAAAATGCGTGACAGGCGTAGCAAATGCAAACCTGATGCATGCCTACTAGTGTCGCAATCACGAACCTTTGGTCGCAATTGCAAAGGTTACCCCTCCCTGATTACTTTGCAAGTGCGAAGGTTTGTTCGCAAATATGAACTATGCTGGCCCAGGACCTCTTTGTAATTGCGATAAAACCCTCACAATTGCCAAGTTTGTGAAGCTCGCAATTAAGAAGCTTGATCTTACAATTGCGAGATCAGAGCCTGCAACGAGTACCAAATGCAACAACAGATTTTTTCTAAGTCCAAACTAACTCTGTTGCCTATCCAAAACTTATCCCGAACCCCAAGGCTCTAAGTCAAACATGCATACAAGTCTAAAAACATCATAAGAACTTGCTTGTGCGATGAAATCGCCAAAATAACATCTAGAACTATGAATTCAACATCAAAACTCATGAAATTTTCAGGATAGCTCAAAATTCCAAACTTTTCAACCAAAGGTCCAGATTATATTACATCATCTCCATTTTCAAGAAATCTCAGATAATGTCTAAATATCATAGCGGACCTATATCGGCTGTGAAATCAAAATACGGACCCGATACAAATTAGATCAAATCTTATTAATTTTCTAAAAACCATTATATTTTCTTCAAAAAATTATTTCTCGGGCTAGGGACCTCAAAATTTGATTCCGAGCATACGCCCAAGTCCTATATTTTACTATGGACCCTATGGGACTGTCGGAACACCGGCTGAGTCTGTTTATCCAAAATTTTGATCGAAGTCAACTAAAATAATCTTTCTAAGTCAAAAATCATTATTTCTTAAATATTTCAAATAAAAGCTTTCGGGTATCGCGCTCGGACAATGCGCGCAAATGAAAGAGCGTCAAAAAGAGGTTTTAAATGCCTCAGAACATGGAAAACAAAAGATGACCTTTTAGGTCTTCACAAATTAAGAGCGTTTGAAGGCTCTACACTTTCTTATATTAAAAAAATTTCTACACCGAATTGATTATAAAATAATGACTAAAAAGTTAGTTTAAAAATAAGTCATGAAGTTGTCACGACCCCAGACCGGACCCAGTTGTGATGGCGCCTCACGTGAGATAAGGCAAACCGACACAATCCCCAATCCGTATCAATGATTTTAATAGATCAATTTAAGCTTTTTTAATTAATCGGACATTAAATAATGTAAATTTAAATGAACAGTGCGAAAATAGATATAGCCCGACATTGGGGTGCCACAAGTCACGAGCATCTACTAAGGTTTAAAATACAACAACATTCTGGAAATATACTAAATATAGTCTAATGATAACAAGAGGGAGTAAAGCAGTGCTGCGGACATCAGGCAGCTACCTCGCTAAACTCCAATGACTCTGCCTCTGCTCAACCGATACCCGCTATCGGGTGCAGAAATACCTAAATCTACACACAAAGTGTTGGGAGTAAAATAAGTATTCCATCTCAGTGAATAATAATCATAAATAAAGACTGAGCGATAAAAACTACAAAAAGTGCATCAATCATGCTGTATAGAAGCAGTACAAAACCAGAAAGAAGTAATGAAGCTGTGAAATCTCTTAAGCACATTAGCTCTGTTTAAACTTCTTCAAAAAATGGTAAATAAGAACAGATAAGCACAGAAGATCCGCCACTCAGGAACAAATACACAATTAAACAGGCAAATAAGAAAGATAAACACATGAAGGTTCGCCCCTCGGGCACAATATCGACAAATCTGATCCTCGGGCAATATCTCAGAACCATACCAGCCCCTTGGGCAATATCTCACATCACAATGGTACCCACACTCACTGGGGGTGTGCAGACTCCTAGAGGGCCCCCTTATAGCCCAAGCGCAATATCAATCAATCTCGTGGCATCATCTCTAGGCTCTTGGCCTCATATCAACAAGCCACCTTGTGGCGTACATATCTCAAGCCTTCGGCCTCATAATCATAGTCAGTGTATCTCCGCAGCGGCGTGCAGTCCGAAACAAGATATCCTCAGAACCTAGGCCCTTGGCCTTACTCAATCAAAAATCACATAAGCCACTCGGGCAACAGTAAAACATGATGCTCAACCCAAAATATTATTTAGAATATTATTCCAAGTATTAAAGTAGAGTTAACATGGCTAAGTTTTGAAAAGGGTAGTATATATAGTGACTGAGTACAAGTTTAAAATCAAGCAGTGAGGAAAAATCAATAAAATCTCTGAAGGGTTCAAATAGTTAGCACGAGGCCCAAATATGGCATTCAGCCCCAAACATGATGATAGAAAATAGTTTTCAATCAAATACGCAGTAAAACAGTCATTCGGGAAGGACTAAGTCACAATCCCCAATAGTGCACGATCCTATGCTCGTCATCTAGCGTGTGCGTCACCTCAATATAGCACAACGATGTGCATACCCTCAGGATAACATTTACAATCATTACTCACCTCGCGATGCCTTTTCCCTCACAAATCGACCTCCGGATGCTCCAAATCAAGTAGCAATCATTAATAGAAATTAAAATATGCTAAGGGAACAAAGCTCACTCGAAAATATTCAATTTACATCAAAAATCTTGAAATTGCTTAAACTGGCCTCCGGACCCACGTCTCGGAATTTGAAAAAATTAACATCAATGACATCCTCATCCTCTCGCGAGTTCATACATATCAAGAATACCAAAATAAGATCACAAATGACCCCTCAAATCCCTAGATTAAGGTTTTCAATTTCCAAGCCCTAAACCCCAGATTTTACTATTGATTTTCCATAGAATTCAAGCTCAAATGATAAAATTCATTATAGAAACAAGTTTAGGGTCCAAAAATCTTACGTCTACAAAATCCTCTTGAATTCCTAATTAGCTCTCCTAAGCTTTCTTCCGAGTGAAATATGGTGAAAACCCTCTCAAAATTGCGAAAGGAGAAATATATACATTCTGACCTTGGCATTTTTTCATCTGCGTCCCAATTTTCACTTCTGCGGTACCGCATATGCGATCAACTAACCACTTGTGCAGTTCTTCACTTAACGACCAAAATCACATCTGATACATTTCTCGTATCTACGCCTTCGAAAGTGCGGTCCCACTCCTCCAGATTCCGCTTTTGTACCTCTCTTCCATATAAGTGGTGTCGCATCTGCGGTCCCCCAATCCGCAGGTGCGGAAATACCAGAAGCAGTAACAGTTTTGCAGCTCATCAAATCCAAACTTCTCCGTCAACCATCCGAAATCACCCCGAGGCCCCCAAACCTCAACCAAAAGAACAAACATATCCCAATACCTTATTCAAACTTGTACAAAACATCAAAACACTTCAAAAAACATCGAATCAACCAAACTCATCGGATTCAAGTCTAAGTTAATAAAATTCATCCGAATTATGCTTTTGATAAAAACTCCAACCAAACCACGTCCGAATAATCTATAATTTTGCACACACATAAAAAATACCACAGAGGAGCTATTACAACTTTCAGAATTCCATTCCGACCCCTATATCAGGATCTCACCTATTAACCGGAAAATGCCAAAGTCTCAATTTCGTCAATTCAAGTCTAAACCTTCCACTGACTTCCAAAATGCATTCAAATCACGCTCCTACGTCCCAAATCACCCAACGAAGCTAACTAAATCATGAAAATTTTGATTCGAGATCATATACAAACAAGTCAAAAATCTTGGTCAAACCTTTCAAATTTCAAGCTTCAAACTAAGAACTGTTCTTCCAAATTCATCCCGATTACCCTAAAAATTAAAACCAACAATTTACATAAGTCATAATATATCACACGGGGCAAGCTATGTCCCAGAATTGGCGAGCAAAGTGTAAAAGATCAAAACGACCGGTCGGGTCGTTACATCCTCCCCACTTAAACATGCATTCATCCTCAAACGAGCCCAGAGTTGTCCCAAAGGCCAACCAATCGCTAAATAACCTTACCATGCTTATACCCGGAGGTGATCCCATGTCACTCTATCTCTTACAGGTTCGATAATACAATGCGACTGAAATTTCATAATCCAACCTAGCCCATTACCTTAGAACCGCATTTCCACTTCTGAAATCATCCACAAGATCAGAATCTCATATCTATACTCTAAATAAGCCCGAACCAGCTGTAATAATCCATACCTACAACCTCAGGTGTAATTACATGATATACCACATACTCAAACACTTGTAACGATAATTTCTAGTGATAGAAGGTGTACATAACAACTGCATACTGATATGATACCTCTTATCAACTAAAGTCCCATTTCAACACTTTCTTATACTGCTAATGATAAATGAAGCACGCCATAAACCATAACCATTTCTCAAGTCAACCATTCATGAAGCCACTTCTCCTTTGGCAATGACCATAGCAAATTTCTGAGCCGAACCTCGATATTCATCCTTCCAATCATGCCGAAATCAAATCCGTTTGTATTTATTAAGGATCCCAACGATCTCATCTAATCCAATACACCACTCTGGTGACATGACACCTCAATACAGGCTAAAGCTGCAACTTGTACAATCTGTGCACTGATAAGAAACCATCCGAGCATACTCAAATCATGAAAATGAATCGAATGAAAGAGCTGTACCGCCGGCTCACCACTACCACCACAACACAAGGTTGAGAACCCGTCACACATTACAGAAACAGAATATACGAATCAATTCCTACAGGATCATACCTCCACATAGCTTCGGTCAAATGCGCGACCTCATTCAAACACTGGTCCATATAAAATACCTCAAGTCACTATCCACAAAATCGAGAACCATGCGCAATATGATGTCTAAAGCCACAACAATCATCATAATCACCAGCATTTGACATAGCATTACACAACCTGTAAGGACATAACGATACACCATCCGTCAAGAAATACCCAATACTCTTCTTCTTCTTCTTCTCGTTCGAATTCCACTATGAGACCCCAATAGAACCGCACCACATATTCCTATAACCAACAATTTCCAACGCCTCGCAACACGTAAAGGTAACTTATAGATCACCTTAGAACACTAATATCTCAATAACAATTGAATCAATACATCCCTGACCAATGGCAACTCGAAGTCAACAAAGCCATCTCGATGCAGAACATACATCCATATAGGTCTAAAAATGACCATTATCAAGGAGTTCCTGAAGCTGATCCTTCAACTCCTTTAACTTCGCCGGTGCCATACGCTATGATATGCCACACTACATCAATACCAAAATCAACAACCCCGTCTAACGACATGCGTTGCAACAAGAAACACATCCGGAAGAATCCCTTATCACTGGAACTGAATCAATAGTAGGAGTTTCTGCACTAACATCCATCACGAAGGCCAAATAAGAAAAACAACCATTCCCAGCCATCTGTTAGGTCCTCAAAAATGAAACCACCCTACCGAAAATATAATCCGTCGAACATCGCCTCCTAATCTGTGGCATTCCCGGCATATCTAACATTGCCACCCTAGCGCAACAACCCAGAATAACATGACAGTGAGACAACTAGTTTGTACCCAATATCATACCAAAATCTAACATACTAAGCGTAATGATCAAGCTAGACTTTGAGGCATAGGATCCGAAGTGGCCGAAAGAATGATCCTCAATCAGAAATATAGAAAAGAAGACAAAGAACAAAAAAGAAGTGAATTCAAACTGCTGAAGCAGACAAAAATGCGGACTGCTCAAAATTTGATTAAAGTCATAAGCTTCACATGTCCCGCTTTGATCCAAGAGCTGAAGAATGAACCAGCACATGCAGCTGACGAGTATCAAGATTTAGATCAGAATCAACAGCAAAAATCAGCTAAGACTCAAGATCAAGCTTCAAGAGATTTGTAGATAGGAATCTTGTAACTTGTAGTTGATAGGCCTAGCTAACTTAGCTTTTAATTTTTCTTTTGGTGTAATAAGGGCGGTCAGCAAGCAGCAGGAGCAACAACAACAATGAAATCACAACTCCCGTTAGTCCCATCTACTAAACTTCAAGAATTACACTGACCTGATTCCTTTATAGCCAAAGATATGTAGGCAACCTTTGAAGCAAGGTTCGGTCAGACGCTTTTCAAAAAAATGATTCTCATGGAGTGCCAAGCAGGAAAAAATCCTCGTCGTTGCTCATTTTATCTTTGCCATGTCTTTGAGCAAAGAGGGGCAGCTGTGAGCACGTGATTTTTGCCTTGCATGAATTACACCTACAGAATTCCCCAAAATTAGGATTTTTCTTTTAATTATTTGGTTTCTAGGAATTATTGCATAATTTTCGTGTTTGTTTGCAGTTTTTGTATGCATGTTTAATTGATTTAATTCATAAAATACAAAAATACATTGCATTTGCATTTAGGATCCAATTATATATTTTTTAAGGAAAATTAGTTAATTAATTTTACAAAAATGAAAGTAAATAACAAAAATAGTTCATTTTGCATTTTAACTTTTTAATTTTTAATTTTTATACTTTTCTTTTAATTTAGGAGTTAATTATTTTTTTAGAAGCAATTAGCTTATTAATTTAGTTTTAGAATTAAATTTGAATTTTATTTTAATTTGTAATTAATAAAATTTTAAAATGAAAAAAAGAGGAAAAAAAGAGAAGGTTTTTAATAGAAAAAGGAGAGAGAAATTTTTGGCCAAAACCCGTTAAACCCATCAAATACCCGTCCCAAACCACCTGAAAACCCGGCCCATAATTACCCCTGAACCTGTCCAGACCCTTACTCTAATTAAACGACCCCGTTTACTTGATATTTGATCTCGGCCATTGAGTTTAATTGATCTAACGGTTGAGAAGTGGGGACTCAATTAATATTTAACGGTCAAAATGTCCCTTAACCCCCCAAACCGTCTCTCAACACCTCTCAAAGCCCTAATGTAATGTCGACCCACACCGCCGTTCGTCGCCCATCGGAAATCGCCCACGGTGGCGGCCGGCGGCCAAATACCCTCAAATATATATCAAGTAATCCCCAGGTTTCCCTTATCTCAAATCCCCAACTACCTTCACTCAAATCCCCATGAAGCTCTGCAATATCCGATCAAAATCGGAATCCCTGGCGCCACTATAGTTTCTCCAGTGGCAGCGCCACCTCCAAACAACCTCAAAGTGATACCATAGAATCACCCCGACCTCCCCATCCCAAATATCCACCTAGATCCCCTCAAGCACCCCTAAAAACTTCGAATATGGATTTGAAAGAAAAACCCTAAAATCCCAAAAATCCAAATCGTGGAGGAGTTGAAGATTTGAGGTCGAAATTGGCTTCAGTTATGTGTTTTCATTTGAGAACACACGATTGAGGCCCATTTCGGCCAGAATCGAAGGTCGCATTGTGAATTCAATATTTTGTTCGGGCTAATCTTTAGGTATCTCTGTTTACTTTAGGTTGCTAATTTCTATTGCCTTTTCTTTTTTACTTCTCTTCTTATTCTATCTCTTTCTTTTTCAGATTTTTGTTTTCTTTTTTTATCTATTTATTTTCATCCCCTCACATGTCCACCTCTGCATGCGTTACTTAGCAAGAATGGGAAGAACTAGGGTTTGAGTTCTGATATTTCAAATTGGGTTTTGATGGGTCATTTGTGCTGAGATTTGTGAATTCTTGGTATGTATAGACTCGTGGCGAGATAAGGAATTCACTGATGTAATTTTTTTTGAAATTCGAGAAGTGGGCCCGGTGCTCGGGTTTTGCCAATTTTGAGATTTTTGCTATTTTCAATTATTTTTGATTGGGTATTGTTCCATTGGCATATTGATATATATTCGTTGCGGTTTTGATCAGATTCGACGCGCGAGGAGGTTGATTTGAGAGGCAAGGGCATATAAAGCTAGGATTTTGGCCGGCTTGAGGTGAGTAATGATAGTAAATGATGTTCTGAGGGTTTGAAACCCGAGATTTGTACAACACAGTGCTGTATTGAGGTGAAACACACGCTTAATGATGAGCGCGAGGTTGTTGACTACTAGGATTATGACTTGGTCCATAACGATTGATATTTTTACCACGTATTTAACTAAGATGTGTTCGTTATCAAAATGATTTGGGCTTATTGCCATATTTTGGGCTTCTTGCCGATTACTTCAGTCCTTCATGGATTTTATCACTGTTTCCTCACTATTTGATATACTATTTGAACTTAGTCCTGTTGATTAATACTGTTTTACAAACTCAGCCCCTTTTAATTGAATTTTGAGATCTAAATGATATTTACAATGTTGTTTGGGTTGAGCACTACTTTTTTATTGATGCCCGAGGGGCTTATGATGTTTTTCTGGACTGAGTGAGGCCGAGGGCCTGAGATATATTTATATGCCACGAGGTGGCTTGAGTGTGATGTGAGAAGGCTTTCGGGCCTTAAGTGTGATGTGAGAAGGTTTTCAGGCCTTGAGTGTGATGTGAGAAGGCTTTCAGGCCTTGAGTGTGATGTGAGAAGGCTTTCAGGCCTTAAGTGTAATGTGAGAAGGCTTTCAGGCCTTATGTTGATATTGCTTTTAGGCCGTAAGGGGCCGGAGTCTACACACCCACAGTGAGCGCGGGTATCCATATGATCTGATACTGAGCCCGACTGATACTATTCTGAGTGACTGATACTGAGCCTGAGGGGCTGATACTATGCTGAGTGACTGATACTGAGTCCGGGGGGCTGATTCTGTGCTGATCGATTTATACTGGGCCCGTGGGGCAGATTACTACTCACTGTTTACTTGTTGTTTTACCTGATTTACGTGTTTTTAAAAAGGAGATGTCATTGGATTCTTTACAGTTTTACTGCTTTAAGTGATTTACTGCCTGGTATAGAATTGCCTTGTAAATTTATGTGTTTTCAAGCCTTCGGTTATTATTTATTATTATTACTCACTAGGTCGGAGTACTCACATTACTCCTTGCACCATGTGTGCAGATTCAGGCATAGTAGAGTCCTCACCTGAGCACTTATTCCTTCCAGACCAGGCAGCAAGTTGGAGTTACGAGGTAGCTGTAGACGTCCGTAGCCCCTTGTCTCCCTTATCCTACCTCATTTATGTTTTCCTCAAACTGTTGTATTGGATATTATATTTTGTAGACTTATAGCCACCTCTGTAGAAGCTCATGAATTTTGACACCCCGATTTGGGCTGTGTTGGGATGGTATCCTTTGCTATTATCGTTGTTTCTGCATTTATGTTTTACACGTGTTTTGGTTTAGTTAAATGTTGATTATATGCTAAGAGAGGTGTTTGTGTTGTTCTGGCTGGCCTCGTCTTCTGGAGAGGCCCCATCACAACCGAGCATGGGCTTAGGGTCGTGACAAGTTGGTATCATAGCCTGGGTTACTATGTCTCGCGAGTCATGAGCCGGTTTAGTAGAGTCTCGCGGATCGGTGCAAAGACATCTGTACTTATCCTCGGGAGAACTTTTAGGAAAGCTTCACATTCTTGAAATTCTAGTCGTGCAAACGTGTTGATCAGAGTGTTAAACTTCTCTATTCTATTCTATCACAGATGGTGAGGAAACGAGCTACCAGATGTGGCAGATGACCACCAGTACCACCTACTGAGGCCACTAGAGGCCGTGGACACGGCCGTGGTCGTGGTAGAGGCAGAGTAGCAGGGGCATCACCTGTGGATCCTCTAGTTGCCCCAGCTCAGGATCGGGCACCAGCTGTGCCCATTGTGATTCTGGGTCTTGAGGAGACTCTGGCTCAGATATTGACAGTTTGCACAAGCCTGGCTTAGGCAGTTTCAGCCACCACAGCAACAACTACTTTGCAGGCTTAGGGAGGCAATAAGACCCCAGCTGCTCGCACACCTAAGTAGGTAGTACAGGGCTTACAGACTCCATCACGAAGGCCAAATAAGAAAAACACCCATTCCCAGCCATCTGTTGGGTCCTCAAAAATGAAACCACCCTACCGAAAATATAATCCGCCGAACCTCGCCGCCTAATCCGTGGCATTCTCGGCATATCTAATGTTTCCACCCTAGCGCAACAACCCAGAATAACATAACACTGACACAACCAGTCTATACCCAATATCATACCAAAATCTAACATACTTAGCATATGAGCAAGTGAGACTTTGAGGCACAGGATCCGAAGTGGCCGAAAGAATGATCCTCAATCCAGAATAAATAAAAGAAGACAAAGAACAAAAAAGAAGTGAATTTAAACTGCTGAAGCAGACAAAGATGCGGACTGCTCAAAATTTGATTAAATTCATAAGCTTCACATGTCCCCCTTTGATCCAAAAGCTGAAGAATGAACCTGCACATGCAGGTGACGAGTATCAAGATTCAGATCAGAATCAACAGCAAAATCAGCTAAGACTCAAGATCAAGCTTCAAGAGATTTATAGATAGGAATCTTGTAACTTGTAGTTGATAGGCCTAGCTAACTTAGCTTTTGATTTTTCTTTTGGTGTAAACGGTCAGCAAGCAGCAGCAATAGCAACAACAATGAAATCACAGCTCCTGTTAGTGCCATCTACTAAACTTCAAGAATTACACCGACCTGATTCCTTTATAGCCAAAGATATGTAGGCAACCTTTAAAGCAAGGTTCGGTCAGACGCTTTTCAAAAAAATGATTCTCATGGAGTGCCAAGCAGGCAAAAATCCTCATCGTTGCTCATTTTATCTTTGCCGTGTCTTTGAGCAAAGAGGGCAAATTGTGAACACGTGATTTTTGCCTCGCATGAATTAGACCTACAGAATTCCCCAAAATTAGGATTTTTCTTTTAATTATTTGGTTTCTAGGAATTATTGCATAATTCTCGTGTTTGTTTGCAGTTTTTGTATGCATGTTTAATTGATTTAATTCATAAAATACAAAAATACATTGCATTAGCATTTAGGATCCAATTATATATTTTTTAAGGATAATTAGTCAATTAATGATACAAAAATAAAAGAAAATAACAAAAATAGTTTATTTTGCATTTAAACTTTTTAATTTTTGAATTTTTATAGTTTTCTTTTAATTTAGGAGTTAATTATTATTTGAGAAGCAATTAGCTTATTAATTTAGTATTAGAATTAAATTTTATTTTTATTTTAATGTGTTATTAATAAAATTTTAAAATGAAAAAAAATAGGAAAAAAAGAAAATGTTTTTTTTAATAGAAAAAGGAGAGAAAGCAATTTTTGGCCAAAAACCCTTAAACCCATCAAATACCCGTCCCAAACCACCTGAAAACCCGGCCCAAAATTACCCTTGAACCGGTCCAGACCCCTACTATAATTAAACGACCCCGTTTAGTTGAGATTTGATCTCAGCTATTGAGTTTCATTGATCTAACGGTTGAGAAGTGGGGACTCAAATAATATTTTAAAGGTCAAAATGTCCCTTACCCCCTAAACCGTCTCTCAACACCCCTTAAAGCCCTAATGTAATGCCGCCCCATACTGCTGTTCGCCGCCCATCGAAAATCGCCCACGGTGGCGGACGACGGCCAAATACCCTCAAATTTATATCAAGTGATCCCCAGTTTCCCTTATCTCAAATCCCCAACTACCTTCACTAAAATGCCCTTGCAGCTCTGCAAATATCCGATCAAAATCGGAATCCCTAGCGCCACTATAGTTTCTCCAGTGGCAGCGCCACCTCCAAACAACCTCAAAGTCATACCACATAATCACCCCGACCTCCCCATCCCAAATATCCACCTAGATCCCCTCAAGTCCCCTAAAACCCTTCGAATATGGATTTGAAAGAAAAACCCTAATATCCCAAAAATCCAAATCGTGGATGAGTTGAAGATTTGAGGTCGAAATTGGCTTCAGTTGTGTGTTTTCATTTGAGAACACACGATTGAGGCCCATTTCGGCCAGAATCGAAGGTCTCATTGTGAATTCAATATTTTGTTCGGGCTAATCTTTAGGTATCTCTGTTTACTTTAGGTTGCTAATTTCTATTGCCTTTTCTTTATACTTCTCTTCTTCTTCTATCTCTTTCTTTTTCAGATTTTTGTGTTGTTTTTTTATCTATTTATTTTCATCCTCTCACATGTCCACCTCTGCATGCGTTACTTAGTATCCTATTTAGTTTTTAGTTCTTTTTATTTTCAAAAAATCTCATTTCAAATTCAAGAGTGTTTTGTTCATTGTTTGTGTATAACCAACCGCTACAAGTGGGCAGGAAATAGATGTGGTGGAGACTCAAGTTCCCCTGCCGGAGTTCCCCGAACCTGAAGTGGAAGTCCCTCTGTCGTTGTTGTTTTGCCTCAGTTAATTTGGTTTTGATTGGGGCCTGGGATTGTGCCTTTAGATTTCAGATTTGTTGGTTTGGGCTGAGTCTTGAATTAACTCAACCTGGGGTCAAATTTGACGCATTTTGATTTTGGCCCCTGAAGTAATTAACTGAAGCTAAAAGGATAATTTGGGTAGTTTGCTTAGGGAATCTCTAAATAACCACCTTAGGAAGCTTCCTAGAAGCTGAAAATTGACTTGCTTGGCCAATTTAAGGACTTTTAAGCAAAATAGAAAATTTAAAAAGTGCCCAAATGCAAAACTGAATATTTTTACGCTGTCCTATTTCCTCGCCTATAAAGGCACACTTCCTTACATTTTAAGCAAGAACTTTTAGACCTAGAGAGAGAAAAAGAGAGAAAAATTCAGAAAATACAAACTGCTGATTTTTTTTCTACTGTTTCATTGATATTCTTTAGTGATCTTTGAAGTTTTCGATTACTGAAACATTTCTGATTCATCTGGAATTAAATGGTATGACTCTGTGTTCTTAGAGCCTGGTTTTGTTGCTGGGATTACTGGGCTATTGAACTTGGTTCTGAGTTTTGTTACTGTTGTTACTGTTTTATTGGCCAAACACGTTGGATCCTTGCATTGTTTTCTAATTATGGGTTGTTGCTATTACCGTTTCTTCACCTCTTTTCCTTTCATTTCTATGTACAGATTTGGAATTCTTCATGATATAAATTTCAATTTGAGGATGGAAATAAAGATAGTGTTGCAATCTTGCCAGTAGTTCTATTTGTGTCACAGCTGTATTTCTTTCATATTGTTTATGCTTTTAGTCACTTGATTCATAATGTAGTCTAGTTGATTGCTGTTTGATTAACTGAGTTCTCATGTTGTATTTAAATTATAGACTATTGGAATGTAGTATCAAGGGGTTTAAGTAAGTTAAAAATGCAGTAAGGTTTCTTCAGTCTTCGTCGAAAATGAGTAATCGTTGCTTTGGGTGTTAGTTTCATATTTGAATTGGTGTTAAGGATGCAAAGGGTAATCATGATACTATTTGATGTATTGTCAAATGGCATGTGAATGATTTTAGTTTAGAAATGGTGTAGAAGTTAAAATGCTTATTCAATTGGCTTAAAGTTGAATATTAAAGAGGGAGCATGATTAAAGTTTCAGTAGTTGCAAACTTGTAGTGTTTCGTTGATTAGCATATGAAGTGTTCGAATTTGAAAAAAAAAATGGTTTGGAACAATCATCAATTAATCCCAATCAATGTTAGTTTACATTTTGTGGTTTTGCGAAATCAGGTTCATGGAACTGTGATGGTCGGATGTTCTTGTAACTACATCTTTCAAATCTAATTGCTTTATGCTATTACATGGGTTCGAAACATGATTTATCTGATATCCAATTTGAACAAGCCTCATTAAAATTGGGCTTTTCACTTGGGCCTAGGTGGGATTTGTTGTGGAACCCAATCCTTCGTGTCCTGTCGATTTTATCGAACCATTGGGCCTCACGTTAGGCCAAGCCCAAATTCTGAGACTAAAAATAGAACAGACTTCTCTTAGCCTTAGTTTTCGACCCATGTTTGAATTCAACCGTGGTTTTAAACTAAATGTGATTCCTTTTAGCCTTGTTTCATCAATCGATCCTTGAAGTGTATTGGAAGTGTGCCATATTCGACAATAAAAATAGTTTATGGTCCTCCAAAATATAGTTGAATTTTCCTTTTAAATATTAGAATTGAAGTGCGCCGCGCCAAATAAAATCCCAAATGTGTGACCTTCATTTAACTATTTCTTTTAAACCCTTAGAATTTGAGGCATGCCATTTAGCAAATTCTCTATAGCCCCCACATAGTTAAAAACACGTAGTTGCTTTAGGTGCATTATTTTAATAATATTACCTTCCTAAATTCGGGTGCGCATTTCATGTGACCCAAATCCATCTCACAACGTTAATGAAATATGTCTCGGGCTGTGGGTTCTTTTCATATGCCGTGGTCCAAAGACGTGTTTTAGATGACATTGAAATCTTCTGAAAATTAAAGGCGATTAACAAGTTTAAAATGCACTGCTGGCTAAAACATGTATGAAAATCAGATAATAGGCCAATTATAATAGTTTAAGCGACCGTGATAGAACCACGTAATTTTGGGGTACCTAACACCTTCCCCCAGATTAACATAATTCCTTATTTAGAATTTCTGGTTCGCAAACTTCACAAAGAAAGTCGAATTTACCTCGATTTGGGATTTAAAATATACCGGTGACTTGGAACACCAGAAAACAAACCTCTCCCAAGTGGTGATTCTGAATAAATGAATAATTAATCATATTTCGAATAATATTACTTTAATTAGAAAAGCTCCCATATACACTATCCTTTCTGGGTGGTATTGTAAAAATTAGGAGGTGTGACATTATATACAAACTATTTCCTATTCAATTATTACTAGTGGAGATCATGTGGCACAATTTCAAGCCCAAAAAGGGCTGAAACAGGGGGATCCCTTATGTTTATTCTTATTTGTGTTAGTTATGGAGTATTTCAGTCAATGTTTGAAGGGACTCAATGTTGTACCTAAGCTCAAATTCCATCCTGTAGATTATTCAATTAGGAATGATAAGAGATGAGTCACGAGTGATAAGAGTTGAGTCACGATTGACTGAGATGCTGCCCGAGAGACCATGTTCTGAAACCTTGCTCGAGGGGCCCGTTTATTATAGTTCCCTTAATCACTCTTCTCTTTAAAATAAGCCTCTATTGAAAATTACTAAGTAAATGATTTTTATCATTCCAAATTGAAACTGAAGTTTTTTTTTGAAAAAGCTGGTTTATAAACTGTGGAATTTGATCTATTATACCGTTGTGACTCATTTATATGTTTTAACTGCTCATCACCGCTTTCAGCCCTTATTTTCTTTAGTTACTTACTAAGTTAGCATACTCATGTTAATCCCTGCACCTTGCTTGTAGATCCAGGTTCCCGAGCGACAGAGTGAGAGTCCTTAGCTGATTTATAGTTTACTGGAGATTGCAAGGTAGCTGCATGGCGTCTGCATCCTTATGTTATCCTTCCTATCTTGTTCTTTTCCGTATTTTCTAGACTTATGATGTATTAGACAATCAGTTAAGTATTAGAGGCTCTAGACTTGTGACACCAGATATTTTGGGCTATGTAGTTGTATGTTTTATTGACTTCCGCATATATTTTGTTGTTTTAAACAGTTATTATGAAAAATTGGTATTTGGACCCGTGTTATAAAATAGCTTATTAAAAGAAAATGGGTTGTGATTAAATGGTTGGGTTGGCTTACCTAGCAATGTGATGTGGCGCCATCACGACTGGTGTTTGGGGTCGTGATAAGTTGGTATCAGAGCCTAGGTTACATAGGTCTCGCGAGTCATGAGCCAGTTTAGTAGATTCTCGCAGATCGATACGGAGACGTTTGTATTTATCCTTGAGAGGATACAAAACCTTTAGGAAAAACTTCATATTCTTGAAACTCCTGTCATGCGAATCTGTTGATCTAAGTACTAAACTTCTGTTATTCCATTCTCTCGCAGATGGCGAGGACACGTGCTATCAGGCAGGATGGACGAACACTAGTACCACCAGCTGGGCCACTAGAGGTCGAGGACGCGATCGAGGACATGGTAGGGGCAGAGCAGCTAGGGCAGCACCTGCAAATCCACCAGCTGCCTCATTTGAGGATCATGTCCCAATTATGGACACTACATCGGCACTAGTTATGCCTATTGTGATTCCAGAGCTTCAGGAGGCTTTAGCTCAGATTTTATCAGTGAGTACCGGTTTGGATCAGGCAATCTTAGTTACTATGGTCGCAGCTACTTCTCAGGCAAGAGAGGATCTATAGGTTTGTTGAATGCTTCACATATGAGCTTTGGATCCTCATGACTATAGAGAGGGTGATAGGTGCTACTTTCGAGGAGGTTGTTGACATCGCCCATGAAATTGAGTTGGTTCATCGCCAGGAGAAAGAAGAGAGGGAGGCCAAGAGGCCTCGGGGATCTTGTAGCTTTATCAGTTCTCTTTTGAGAGGTAAGTTCCAGAAGGGCAGAGGTCGTCCATTCAGGTAGGCTCAGTCAGCTTGCCCAGGTTATCGTGGGAAATCATCGGGTTATGGTTCTCACAGTTCTCATCAGGTCCACTCATCACTCAGTGCCCTTCCAACCTAGAGTTTGTCTCGTGCTCTATCGGTTTAGGGTTCTTCCATGCCAGGTCCTTCTACTGGTTATCCTGGTACCAGGGGTTTCCTTCAGTCCCTATCTCCGCACTGGGTAGTTGTTACGAGTGTGGAGAGTTTGGGCATATGAGGAGGCAACATCCGCACCTTTATAATGGTCCATCTCAGCATAGTGGTCAGCCTTCGACTTCAGCTCCAATTACTTCACCACCCGTCCAGCCAGCTAGGGTTGGAAGTCAGTCAGCTAGGGATCTCCCTAGAGGGGGAGGTCAATCAGGTGGTGGACAGACTCATTTCTATGCCTTCCCAAGTAGACCAGATGCTACTGCTTCAGATGCTTAATTTCAGGTATTGTTTCAGTCTGCCATAGAGATGGCTCTATATTACTTGATCCCGGTTCCACCTTTTCTTATGTGTCATCATACTTTTCCCGTTATCTAGATATGCCCTATGAGTCTCTTGTTTCACCTATTCATGTATCTACTCGAGTGGGCAATACCGTTATTGTAGCATGTATGTGTCGGTCGTGTGTGATGACTATTAGGGGTTTGGAGACCCGAGTGGATCTTTTATTATTTTATATGGTGGATTTCGATATCATTTTAGGCATGCATTGGTTATCTCCTTGTCATGCTATTCTGCACTGTTATGCCAAGACGATCACATTGGCTATACCAGGTGTGCCACAAATCGAGTTGCGAGGTTTGACTGATTATGTTCCAGTAGAGTGATCTCATTCTTTAAAGCCCAACGTGTAGTTGGGCAGGGATGTCTTTTATATCTAGCATTTATGGGGGATTCTAGTTGTGAGGGATTTTCCCAATGTATTTCCTGCAGACCTGTCACGCATGCCACCGGACATGGATAGTGATTTTGGTATTGACCTGGTGCTGGTCACTCAACCCATTTCTATTCTGCCTTATCGTATGGAACTAGCGGAGTTGGAGGGATTAAAGGAGCAGCTTCAGGAACTCTTTGATAAGGAGTGATTCAACCTAGTGTATCACCTTGCTAGTTCTATTTGTAAAGAAGAAGCATGGCACTATGAGAATGTGCATTGATTATAGGAAACTGAACAAAAGTAACAATTAAGAACACGTGTCATTTGCCTCGCATTGATGATTTATTCAACCAGCTTCTAGGAGCGAGAGTGTTCTCCAAGATTAATCTCCATTTGGTTTATCACCAGTTGAAGATCAGAGACTTGGATACTCTTAATAAAGTTTTTAGGACCCGTTATGGTCATTATGAGTTCTTGGTAATGTCTTTTGGACTAACCAATGCCCTAGCAGTGTTCATGTATTTAATGAACAGCATGTTCCATCCTTATCTCGACTCATTTTTCATAGCCTTCATTGATGATATTCTTGTGTATTCGTGCAGTCAGGAAGAGCATGCAGAACATTTGAGAGTTGTGTTGTAGAGACTGAGAGAAAAGAAGCATTATGCAAAATTCTCTAAGTGTGAGTTTTGGCTCAGTTCAGTGGCAGTCTTGGACATGTGGTGTCCAGTGAGGGTATTTAGGTTGACTCGAAGAAGATAGAGGCGGTTAAGAGTTGGCCCAGACCGTCCTTAGCCATAGATATTCACAGCTTTCTTGGTTTAGCAGGCTAATATCGCCGGTTTGTTCAGGGATTCTCATCCATCGCATCTCCCTTTACCAAGTTGACTCAGAAGGGTGCTTCATTTGTATGGTCGGACGAGTGTGAGGAGAGCTTTTATAAGCTCAAGATAGCTTTGATCATAGCTCTAGTGTTAGTTTTGTAGAAAATCACTCTATCTATGATATGTGCGCTTTGGTTGTATGAGCATGATTTTCAGGTATAGGTTTTGATGAATGACAAACAATGAAGTCAAGCGTCAAACAACGATATAATATGACAAACAATCAAATGGCGAGAAGCATACTGATGACGGAATTGCATGAACAAGCCAAAGTCGAGCCAAAGAGTTCAAGACTGAAGACCCAAGACGTAGGTCGTTTGGTAGAACCAATGTAAGAACAACGCTTAAGTTATCTCGTCTTTTGGCTCAACATTAGGTCATCATAAACATGCATAAAACATTTTATTAAATCTTATTTATCATAAACATGCATCTTTTGATTTGTATTTTAATCAAAATGGTTTTTAAACATGTCTTTTAAATCTGGACCTAAACAATCGATTATATGCTCCTTACAATCGATTGTGTTTTTCAAAATAGCAAACAATCGATTATACAGTTTTAACAATCGATTGTATTAAGACAGTGTGATCTGAAGTTTTTCAAAACAGCAAACAATCGATTATATAGTTTGCACAATCGATTGTATAGAGACAGTGTGATCTGAAGTTTTTCAAAACAGAAAACAATCGATTATATATTTTGCACAATCAATTATATTGAGACAGTGTGCAACCGAAGTTTTCAAACATCAAAATAATCGATTACCCTTTTTATACAATCGATTATATTCAGACCGTTCCCACAGAATCCTAAATTGATTTTTGAAATTTGTATAATAATCGATTATACAGGTTTTACAATCGATTGTTTCCCTTTTTATCAGGAGTCTGTCTTTTGAACGGTCCTCAAACAATCGATTGTGTAGGTCAGATAATCGATTGTATGAGCAAAAATTCAGGGATTTTATTTGTCAATTAAGCAACGGTCAGCACCATTTTTCACCTATAAAATGAGGTCTTTTGAGCTGCTTTTAAATACACAACTCCTCCATACATTGATATACATATTGATCATTTTCAAGCATCACTTTAGAGCTTTTGTTGAGCCATTTGATAGACAACTTTGTGTTGTTCATAGAGCTAAAATTGTATCTCTTTATCTACTCTTTTGAGAGAGTGCTTGTGTAAAAGAGAGTTGTTTGAGAAGAACATATCTTCTCATTTGTCGGGTTTGCTAAGTACCCAAAGTCTTAGTGGTTGAAGTCTTGGGGTGAGGTATCCTCAAGCAAGTGAAGTCTTAAGGTGCGGTATCCTTGAGCAACTGTAACGGTTTGTTAAGCACCCGTAAGCTTGACGAAGATAGTGGAATCTCGAGAGAGTCTCTCGGGGACTGGACTAGCCACGGGTTGTGGTGAACCAGGATAAAATACGGTGTGTTCTTTCTTGATTATTTCAATTACCGTATTTACTTATTCCTGCAATTTTAAATTCCGCAAGTTTGCGCTGTTTTTTATTATAACGCTATTCACCCCCCTCTAGCGTTAAGCGTATATTCTAACAAGTTTTGCCATCAGATTCAGGTTCATATATCATATATTGTGATGCATCGAGAGTTCGTATTGGTTGTGTATTGATACAGGAGGGTAAAGTTATCGCTTATGCTTCTCGTCAGTTGAAGCCCCATGAGAAAAAATACCCCGTTCATGATTTGGAGTTGGCTGCTATAGTTCACGCGTTGAAGATTTGGAGGCATTACTTGTATGGTGTTGCTTAAAGATTATGATATCACTATATTGTACCATTTGGGGAGGGCCAATGTGGTGGCCGATGCTTTGAGCTGAGAGGCAATGAGTATAAGGATTTTAGTATATATTCTAGTTAGGGAGAGACCTCTTACAGTTGATGTTCAGGCTTTGGCCAATCAGTTTGTGCGGTTATATATTTCGGAGCCTAGTAGGGTGTTGGCTTGTGTGGTTTCTTGGTTTTCTTTATATGACATCAGAGAGTGCCAGTATGATGATACGTATTTGCGTGTCCTTAAGGACAAAGTTCAGCATAATGATACCAGAGATGTGACCATTGGTGATGATGGGGTGTTGAGGATGCATGACCGGATCTGTGTGCCCAATAAGATGGGCTTCGAGAGTTGATTCAGGAGGAGGCCCATAGCTTGCTGTATTCCATTCATACGGGTGCCGCAAAGATGTATCACGATCTGAGACATCTTTATTGGTGAAGGAGAATGAAGAAAGACAACGTGGGTAGCTCGATGTCTCAATTGTCAGCGGGTGAAATATGAACATTAGAGACCGGGTGGCTTGCTTCAACGGATGGATATTCCAGAATGGAAGTGGGAGAGGATTACTAAGGACTTTGTTATGGGACTTCCATAGACTTTGAAGAAGTTTGATGCTATTCGGCTGATTGTGGCTCGGCTAACCAAGTCTGCACACTTCATTCCTATGTGCACTACCGACTCTTTAGAGCGGTTGGCAAGGATCTATATCTGGGAAATTGTTCATTTGCATGGTGTCCCAGTTTATATCATCTCATATAGGGGCACACAGTTTACGTTGCAGTTTTGGAGGACTGTGTAGCGAGAGTTGGGTACTCAGGTTTAGTCGAGCACATCTTTTAACCTTCAGACTGACGGGCAGTCTGAGCGCACGATTTAGATATTGGAGGACATGTTGCGTGCTTGTGTCATTGATTTTGGTAGGTCACGGGATCGGTTTCTACCGCTCGTAGAGTTTGCTTATAAAAGCCGCTACCAGTCAAGTACTCAGATGGATCCATATGAGGCTTTGTATGGGAGGCGGTGTAGATCTTCAGTTGGTTGGTTTGATCCAGGTGAGGCTCGGCTATTAGGGGCAGACTTGGTGCAGGATGCTTTAGACAAGGTGAAAGTGATTGAGGAGAGGCTTCATATTGCACAGTCGAGGCAAAAGAGTTATGCTGACGGGAAGATTCGAGATGTGTCCTACATTGTTGGCAAGAAGGTTCTGTTAAAGGTTTCAGCCATGAAGGGTATTATGAGATTTGGGAAAAAGGGAAATTGAGTCCTTGGTACATTAGGCATTTTGAGGTGCTTCGGAGGATTGGAGAGGTGGCTTATGAGTTAGCTTTTCCACCCAGCTTGTCGAGTGTGCATCCGATATTTCATGTTTCTTGCTCCAGAAGTATTTTTGGTATCCGTGTCATGTTCCAGATTTCAACATGGTTCAGTTGGGTGATGAAATGACCTATGGTGTGGAGCCAGTAGATATTTTAGGTCGCCAGGTTCGAAAGTTGAAATGAAAATATATAGCGTCAGTGAAAGTGAAGTGGAGAGGTCGGCCCGTGGAGAACACTACATCGGAGACCGGGCGGGAGATGCGGAGCAGATATCCTCATCTGTTTGAGGCTTCAGGTGGGTTTCTCGATTCGTTCACGGACGAACGTTTGTTTAAGTTTGGGAGGATGTGATGACCCGTCCCCCTTTCCCCCATTTCTACTTCTTATTGCTTTATCTAATGGTTTTATATGTGATCGGCTTGATTGGTTCGGGTTCGAAAATTATTTGGTTAGGTTAGAGACAACTTAAGTTGGACAAGTCAACTAGGTATTGACTTATACGTTAGAGGGATTAGATGTGGGTTCTGATGGATCAGATAGATTCAAAAGGTAATTTAGGGCTTAGGAGCGTGATCGGAATGAATTTTGAGGTTCAGAGTAGATTTGGGCTTGAATTGGAAAATTTGATATTTTGGCAATTCCTGGTTGATAGGTGAGATATTGATATAGGGGTCGAAATGGAATTCAAGAGTTGCAGTAGTTACATTGTGTCATTGGGACGTATGTGCAAACTTTTACGTCATTTTGATGTGGTTTGGTTGGGTTTTTTTTTATTTATCAAAACCCGAATTTAGAAGACTTTGGAAACTTAGGCTTGAATTCGATGTGTTTTGGTTGATTTGTTGTTGTTTGAAGTGTTTTGGAGATTGGTACAAGTTTGAATAAGGTTATGGGATATATTGGTGCTTTTGGTTGAGGTCTTGGGGGCCTCGAGGTGATTTCAGATGGTTGACAGAGAGTTTGGGATTTTGAAAAAGCTGTAGATTTTCTGCTTCTGGTATTTCCACACCTGCGGATTGGGGACCGCAAGTGTGATGCTGCAAATGTGAGGGAGGAGCCGCAGAAGCGGAAAAGAGCTAGGGAGGGAGAAACCGCAGATGTGGTTGGAGGACCGCACCTGCGATGGCACAGGTGCAGATATGGGATCGCAGATGTGGTCGTGGGTAGCTTAAGTCGAAATTGCATAAACCGTTCTTCTACCGCAAATACGGTACCGCCGATCTAGTAGAATGACCACATATGCAGAAATCCTTAGGTCAGAAATATACATTGTTTCCTTCACGAATTTTTGCTAAGTTCTTCATTTTTGAAGACAGGAAAAAGACTAAGGTAGTTGATATCAAGAGAAATCAAGGGATATCAGTTAGGTAGGTTTCCTAAGCTTCATTATTTGGGTTTATGATCATTTTCCGTTGTTTAATTATAGTATTAGTGGAGGTTAAGGATGAAAAATTGGGAAGTAGGGCATGAGATTAAGAGGCATTAAAATGAGAATTTGAGGGGCCATTTGGACTCCGATTTTAGTGTTCTTTGTATGAATGGACTCGTGGTGTGATAATTATTTCATATATATAAATTTTATAAGATTTTGAGACATTGGACTAGGGATCGGGTTTAGCCGATTTCGAGAATTGTGCTATAATTTGGTTATTTTTGCTTGGGCTTCGTTCCCTTAGCATATTTTGACACTATGATTCTAATTTTGGATAGATTCGACGCAAGTGGAGGCCGATACAAGGGGCAAAGGCATCCGGGGTAGTATTTGCACCCGTTTTAGGTAAGTTACCATTGTAAATCTGGAACAGAGGGTACAAAACCCCAGTATTTGACTTTTTTATAAATGCACTGACGCACATGCTAGGTGACGAGTGTGTGGGCGTGCACTGGCAGGTATTTTATCTTGTTCCTTCTCGCGGCGACTATTAAGCCACGTATTTGATTTGAAAACCTTATGATATTCCGTACTTTAGTCATTTATACAGTATTATGGGTTGTATGCCATGTTTGGGGCTTTGTGCCGACCTGTTGAGACTGAGTTCCCTAATTTCTAGTGTTGTGCTTGAGAGGTAGTGAGGTTAATGACTGAGAGAGGTTGAGAATGCTCAAGATATTTATATATGTATGAAATATGGATCAGGCTGCACACCATAGTGATACTTCTATAGATACATACAAATATATATATATATATATATATATATATATATATATATATATATATATATATATATATATATATATATATATATATATATTTGATCAGGCTGTGCACCGCAGCAATATGACGCTTGGGCTGTAGGAGCCCCTCCAGAGTCTATACACCCCAGTGAGCATAGTCGACTATAAATTATGAATTAGGTTGCATGACGTAGTGGGTTACTATGATTATTATTATTATGAGATATTAATGAGCCTGAGTGCTGTGAGTATGCATTGAGTGACGAGAGCTGAGTCACGATTGATTGAGAGGTTTCCCGAGAGGCCATGTTCTGAGTGATACCTTGCCCAAGGGACCTATTAATGATAGTTCACTGATTTCAATCTTCCCTTAAAAATAAGTCTCTGTTGAAAATTGCTATGCAAAATGATTTTTATCATTCCAAAATGAAACTGAAGTTTTTATGACAAAGCTGGCTTATAAACTGTGGAATTCGATATGTTATACTGTTGTGACTCCTTTATATGTTTTTAACTTCTCGTACCTACTTTCATCCCTTATTTACTTTAGTTACTTACTAAGTTGGCGTACTCAGATTACTTCCTGCACCTTGGGTGCAGATCCCGATGCCTGAGTGGCAGAGTGAGGGTCCTCAATTGATCAAAAGTTTGCCAAAGATTACAAGGTAGCTGCACGGCGTCTACAGCCATGTTTTCTCCTTCCTATCTTGTTCTTTTCTGTATTTTCTAGACTTATAATGTAATAGATAGTCAGTTATGTATTAAAAGCTCTAGACTTATGACACCAGATACTTGGGCTATGTAGTTTTATGTTTTATTGAATTTCACATATATTTTGTTGTTTTAAACACTTATTATGAAAATTTTGCATTTAGACCCGTGTTAGAAAATGGGTTATTAAAAGAAAATGAGCACTGATTAAATGGTTGGGTTGGCTTTCCTAGAAATATGATAGGCGCCTTCACGGCCGGGTGTTTGGGTTGTGACATTTTCTACTCAGTAGTTGAGGAATTTTAAGTATCTCTTGCCCATTTCTTGCCTTACATTTAATTCCATCAGAAGAATGTTATGATCAGAACCTGCTGAATCTAGATGAGAAATAGTTATTGCAGGGAAAGCCACCAACCATTGGTCATTCACTAGACCCCTGTCTAGCTTCTTCCAGACAATAGTGTTTGATACCCTACCATTCGACCATGTATATTTGTGACCATAGTATTCCAGGTCCACCAGGCCACTATCTTCAATCATGCTCAAATATTCCAAAATTTTGCTCATCTGATATGGAATACCCTCAATTTTCTCCTCTACAGATGCAATGACATCAAAATCCCCTATAACACACCAAGGAATGGTGTATATGGAAGATTTATGTCTCAAGGTATCCCATAACGGCCTCCTCATTTCTGGTTTGCATTTGGCAAAGATGAATATGAGGTTAAAAAGGTCTCTATCCTCCACATGATTCGACTCCATAGATATCTGTTGGTCATTAGAATCTAACACCTTAGCAGTGAATTCTTTATACCGGAATATCCAAATTTTGCCATTGACATTGGAAGCTGCTTAGTGGATAGAAAGTTGGAGTCTAAAGAAGTTGATGTGGGTGTTATCCAGGAAAGGTTCAATGATAGAAATGAATGATAGTTGATGAAGTTGCTTTAGGATTTTGAATCTTTCAATAACTCTTGAGGTACTAATACCTCGTGCATTCCATATTAGTGTGTACTAATCATTGGAACTTTGATGGGGTTGTTAATTTTGGTGGTATATTGATGGTTGCAATTGCTTTGTATCTGGTAACTCTTGGTGATGGTACCATCCTAGGTGATAGATTTTGTGACATGATGAGTTCTTATTTATCAAGTGATCTATTTATAACTTTTATGACGAATTCACACAGCTGCTCATTGTGATCAATTTCTTCTTCCAACCAATCCCTAGGTTCCATAGGTTCATCCTCATACTTGATTGGTTTGTTCTCATCTTCTTCAGGGCATTTTGTATCACAATCGATGTTGAGAGTCTCCTCTCTAGCAATCTTCTATTTTTCGATATCATCATCATACATTTGGTTTTGCTCAGTTGGAGGCATTTTGCATTTTTCCTTCTCATTGCTCTTTTTTTCTTCTAACTCGAATTATTTGTTGGTTTTGGTACTTGAGTGGAGAAGCCATAGACAATATTTGCTTTGATTTTAGCAAGTTGATTAATGAGGGCTGATTGATCTTCCTCTGATTTGCAAGTATCTAGATTGGTATCCTCCCTTATAATGTTTGGGGGGTGGTTGGAAGTACCAATAATGGACTGATCCAGCTTCTACTGATTTTGATCTTCAAGAATTCCCCCTCTTTTTGGATCCCCCACTTTCATGAAGACTATGATCTTTCTGAATGTTCCTTTTTTCCTTCTTCCAATTCAACAACAGAAACCATTGTATGATTGTAGGTGCTTTGACAGTGTGTTGTTTCTATGGTGTGGTTGTTTCTTTCCCTTGCTGTTGAGTCTCTCTACTGGATTGAGCATGGATATCATTTTGTGTTTCAACGTGTGATTTTACACTGTCTTTTTGTGATCCTATGATTTGCTTTGGTATGAAAGTTTGGTGTTGCTTTTTATTATTTTTCCCATTGGATTGCATCTTTCTATGTGTTTGCCATCCTTCCTTTTCCTTAATTATGCAAGATTGATGATGCTTCTTTTTCTAGTGAGTTCACTGATGTTTTGGACTCCTTATTCTGACTGTTGGTTGCCCCTTCTTGTTGATGGTTAGCATTGACTTCATTGCTTAGGTTCTCCTTCTGACTAGCTTGATGTTCAACTGATGTTTTGTTTTGCGAATTTTCCAGGTTCTGTTCTTTTTTCTTCTTATTTTCTTCCTCTTTCATTCTGACAAGACAATCACGTGAGTTCTGTTCTAAGTGTTTGCAATAGAGGCAATACTCTGGGATATTCTCATGTTGAACTTCTAGCCACTTTCCATCCCCATTCTCATTTTTATCAAATCTTAACCATACATGATGAGGTCTTGACTTTGTTAAATAAAATTGCATCTTGATATTAACCACATTTCCTCTGGTTTTTTGGAAAAGCCAAATCCAAGTGAAGAGACTTTCACATTGGAGAGAGCAAGACTGTTAGCAACTCCATATAATAGAAATGCCAAGGTAATTTTGGCACCACCACCCATGTGGGAACAATTGGTGAATCTTTGTTGAGGTTGAAAATAGGAGTCATGCTTCCAATTTCATAGTTTGTCCTTATTTACATGAACTTTCTAATCCATATGGTAACATAATCATACTCATTATCCAAGTCTATGTAGACTGTTTTGGTATTGAAATGTGCTATCTTGACCCCTCCTTTAAGCTTAGTTTGTGCCAAAAAGCTTCTTCTAATGATCTCCATTCATGGATTGTGTTAGAGAACTCCCAACCACTGTGAATCTACATTTGGCTGCTAGTTTAACCATGTAGTCATGTCTATTGAAAATAACTGCTGGCTAGCCTTGCTTTGCGATAAATTTGGATGGTGCAAATTCAATCGGTTCTAGTTCAGCTTCATTCCTTGCTCTTAATTTTGTGGCATATGAGTGTTTAAATATGGGTAGAGGTGGTGCAAAAATGGTTGGTGGCTGATTTGGTTCGGTATTATTGCCCTTAGGTTGGTTGCCATTACTGACATTGTTCATATTCTGGTCAGGAGTATGCTAATGTCTTATGGTCTTGGTGTTGGTATGCTTGTCAAAATCGGAAGAGATCTTTGGTTGAGTGTTTATGTTGCTAGTATCTAGTTAATGGGTTTTGCCTGAGTTGGGAGGGTGCTTCGAGTGACTTTCTCTTTCTGTTGTTATGGTCATCTAGGAGTCTTTCCCTGCCGACTTTGTGTGTTCTGCTCATATTGATTCATTATGTTGGGTTCATGCTGTTGAATGACCTCTTGAGTTCCTACTACAACAGAGTTTTCTAATTGTGTAGTTGCTCTGCCCCATGACAACATGGGACCCCTTCCCCAAATTCGATCATTTGGAGTGACACCGGATTTTTGGAAAAAAACATTGGGTTCAATTTTCTGGCTGATTAGTTCTGAATCCTCTTGAAGTCTTAGAATTACAATACTATATGTGGCAATCTGGTTGACATCTCGTCGAGCATTTGGAGTGCTAAGTTCTAGCTTATCTAGTTGTTGCAAATCTAACTTGAGTCCTTTCTTGTCTGAAGAATTTGTGTTCTCCCCCATAATACACAATGACAAACATTGATTTTTCATGGTAGATGCTTGCTCTTCTTCCATGGTGCATAGGTCTAACTCTTCATGTGAAGTTTTGATCGTATTTTGGGATGATAATTCTGCAGATTGATTCAAATGATTTTCCTTAGTTTTCTTTGAAGAAAGATTTTTTTAGCCCAGTTGCTTTTTTCTCTGACTAACTCCCGCGGCATTTTTGGTTTTTGTATCAACTTGGAAAGGTTTTAGGAAGTAAATGGGTTGTTAAGATTCATTTTTTATTGGTCTGGTGGATTTCCACTACCGGGTGGAGGAGTTGTGGCCATGTCTGGCGAGCTAATTTGGGGAATATTTAACCTAATTTTGAGAGAGGAAAGGGGCACCCTCTTTGATAGGACTTGTCATTAAATGGTTTGTACCTTAACAACTTGTTTGGATAGTTGTTACCTATTGCATTGTATTATATTATTACTTTAAATACGACATTTGTTTTGATTATTACTTAAATTTTATTGTATCGTATCGTTAATGTCACACCTCCTTATTCCTACCCCGAAAAGGGTATAAGGGAGTTTTTCCAATTTAAGTGACAATCGAAACGGGATTATTTATTTATTGTTCAGAGTCGCCACTTGAGATAATTTATGGTATCCCAAGTCACCAGTTTACAAACCCAAATCGAGAAAAGTTTGACTATGCTTTGCAATTCACAAACATAGAAATCAAGGTAAGGAGTTTTGTTAACCCGCGAGAAGGTGTTAGGCCTTCCCGAGTTTTGGTTTTAGCACGGTCGCTCAACTATTATTATTGAACTATTTATTTGATTTTAAAAACATCTTTGAAACCTATGTACATTTTTTTACCCTTTGACCTCTTTAAATAAATCAATTGTTATACAACTAATTATTTAGTTAGACACAAGGAATCATGTCACGGGAACCGTACCCTCGATCTACAACATGTTCAATTTATTAACAAGATTAATTGTGGTCTGGTCACATAAATGTACCCTTGAATTTATAGAAATTAAGTGTCACAACCACGTCACGGGAAATGTACCCGTAACTATGACAATTTATTCAGTTACCGAGCCTAAAGCAAACTACTAGATTTCGGGGTTCTTAATATTAATCTAAGATAAAACTACCTAATAGAGCAATACAAAAAAAATGGGAGAGTAAAACATTAATTGCTCCTAAATTTCGAGCAAATGGCTTATTATGCAGACACTCTTACCTCAGGATCACTGATCAAACCAAATTGGTATCTTCTTGCAAATCTTCAATTGACTGAACGACAATGAAATTTTCTTGAATGATACTTCAGGATACTTTCTAGACTTCACCAATTTCATCATTGTGCAATACCACATAAAACACGTGTGACCAGCTATACTTCACCCGCGCAAAGACTTGATACAAGAAATCAATCTACAACAATGAACGAGATTCAAGTCCATCTTCTACAAAACTTCTTTCAAATCAACCCTCAATAGAAAATCGATCCAATAACATTCCAGCTAGTCCAAATTGGCAATAAAGAACCAAATTTATAACATGATCACACCAATACGAAATTCATATTGAAAGCAAGAAAACAGTTCAACGTATATCAAATAGAAGCCAAAAATGAGTCGAACGGGATTCACTCCATGGAAAATTGCAACTGGACAGAAACCTCAAACCACCACCGTCGACGACCTCGAAGCTCGCCAGAAATTAACAAACCTCGAATGGACCCCGACTCTCAGCGAAAACTGAAATAGATGACTGTTGTCATCGAACGTTCTCACTTTGTTTCTGCCCGTTTTGAGTGTGGGTGCGTGGGGTCGCTGTTGGGTGAGAGATAGCGAATTGGAAATGATTTTCGGTGATAAACCGGCGGATCTGATGAGGGAGGAGAGGTCTTGGAGATGAGTCAAGGAGAGGGGGTTCAGGGGTGTTGTCGTTTCCTCTTCGTTCAGCTGCTGTCTAGGGTCTCCAGGTTTCTACCATTTTTGTGTATTAGGTTGCTATAGGTTCGTTTAGTGTGAAGCCCAAGAACAAGCCATGGCCAAAGAGTCTTTTGTTACTGCTTGTTCTCTTCGATCTGAAAGAGAAGAAGACACTGAGGGCTGGTTGTTCTTGGAAGTTGTGGCTGGTTCCGGCAATTTGGTGAAGGGGGTGGTGCAAGGGAGACAAAAAATCAAGGGAGGAAGGGGGTTCTCTAGTCTTGATTAGCGGCGCTCGTTAGGCATCTAAGTCTGATTTTTTGGCACTTATAGGATTTTTTTAGGATAAGGGGTATGAGCCTATGAATTATGGGCATGAGGGACGAGATCCGAAAATTAGGTCAAAAATGGGTCGCTTGAGCTTAAGTTTTATTCTTTCCCCCGAACGAGACAAAAAATGAGATCTCATTTATTAATTAATTCTACTTAAATAAAATAACTATTAAAAGAAGACGGACCATTAAAATAAAACTAATTTTTGTATTTTTCAAGATTATAAATGAGTACAAAACATTAATGAACTATTTTTTTTTGTAATTTTCATTTTCTTGTAATAAAAAAAGTAAAAGAGCCAAAATTAGTTGAAATAGTGATATTAGATCTAAATTCAATATTTACAAGCTAAAATATATAAAATCTTGGGGAGCTCAAATCACATATCTACAATAACTATCTTCAATCTTAAAGAACAACTAGACAAGTTTTTTTACTCGACCCTTATTTGGAGAGACTAAAACTTAGAGAGAAAGGACAAGTCCGAGCCTGGTATCTGAGCTGCCTACATATCATTGGCTATAAAGGAATCATGCCATATGTAGTTCAGAGGTGAGTCTCATGATGGAGTATACCGAGCTGGAGCCCATCGAGGTGCCGTTCCGTCAAGGTTCCGGTTACAAGACTAGCTAAGCCTATTAACTATGAGTTACAAGATTCCTATCTATAAATATTCTGAAGCTTGATCTTGAGTCTTGAATGGTTCTTCATGCAGACTTTGGATTTGAACCTTGACGCTTGCTAGTTGTAGGTGCTAGTTCATCATTCTTCAGCTTTTCAGATCAAATCCGGACATAACATGCTTGTGACTCCAGTTATGCGGTGAGCATCTCACATCTTTCATCAACTTCTGCATCCGGATTCACTTCTTGCCTTTCCCTATTTTTATTCTGGATTGTGACTAAGATTTGTTGATCGCCTTGGACTATTGAATCGCATTCTTGCCACGAACTTCTTTGGTTGCTGACTTGAATTGCATCCTGAAGTGAATTCCCTAATTCTCCAGGTAGGCGCTTGATTACCAACATTTGAATTGTATTCCTATATTCTCCAGGCGGGCGCCATATTACCAAAACTTGAATTGTATTCCTTTTGTTACCTTAAATTGTTTTCTCTTGAAACTTGTGTTGTCTTCCTTTGAAGCTTGAACTGCTTTCCTTATTCTCCAGGTGGGTGCCTAATTTGCCAAAACTTGAACTATATACCTTGCTCTCCCGGTGGGCGCCTGATTTCCAAAACTTTAACTATTTTTCCTTATGACTTGAACTATTTCTCCTTATTCTCCAAGTGGGTGTTTGATTTCCAACACTTGTTCTGCTTTTCCCTCGGAACTTGACTTATTTTCCTTGTTCTCCAGGTGGGCTCCTGATTGTTGAACTTGAATTATCTTCCTTTGAACATTGTTGTTTTCCCTTGGTTCTCTAGGTGGGTGATTGATTACCAACACTTGCACTGTTTTTCCCTCGAAACTTGACTCATTTTTCCTTTTTCTCCAGGTGGGCTCCTGATTGCTGAACTTGAACCATCTTCCTTTGAACATTGCTGCTTTCCCTTTATTTTCCAAGTGGGTGCATGGTTACCAATATTTGCACTATTTTTTCTTGAAACTTGAACTAATTTTTCTCTAGTTCTCCAGGTGGGCTCCTGATTGTTGGACCTATACCGTTTTCCTTTGGACATACTTTCCCTTTGTTCTCCAGGTGGGCGCCTGATTACGAAAACTTGAATTGTATTCCTTCCATCTAAAACATGAATTGTTTTTCTTTTGTTTTCTAGGTGGGCGCCTGGCTGCTACCCTCTTTCCTTTGGAACTACTTTCCTTTGAAACTTGAAATGTCGTCCCTTGTTCTCCAGGTAGGGGCCTGATTGATGTGTTCATTTGAATATTCTTGATTTCCCTTTGTTCTCCAGGTGGGTGCCATATACCAATATTTGCATTGTTTTTCCTTGAGACTTGAACTGCTTCCCTTTGTTCTCCAGGTGGGCGCCTGATTACCAACACTTGAATTGTATTCCTTTCCTCTGAAACTTGAGTTGTTTTCCTTTTGTTCTCAGGTGGGCGCCTGATTTCCAACACTTGAATTGCTTTCCCTTTGTTCTCTAGGTGGGTTCCTGATTTCCATCACTTGAACTGCTTTCCTTTTGTTCAACATGTGGATGCCTGATTTCCCTCACTTGAACTGGTTTCCTTTTGTTCTCCAGGTGAGCGCCTGATTTCCATCACTTGAACTATTTTACCTTTGTTCTCCAAGTGGGCGCCTGATTTCTATTACTTGAACTGCTTTCCCCTTGTTCTCCCGGTGGGCGCCTGATTCCCAAAACTCGAACTGATTTCCTTTTGTTCTCTAGGTGGGTGCATGATTCCAAAACATGAATAGCTTTCAATTTGCTCTCCAGGTGGGCACCTGATTTCAAATACTTCAACTGCTTTCCCTTCGTTCTCCAAGTGGGCACCTAATTTCCAACACTTGAACTGCTATCCTTTTGTTCTCCACGTGGGCGTCTGATTTCCAAAACATGAACTGGTATCCCTTTGTTCTCCAGGTGGGCACTTGATTTGTAACTCGAACAGACTTCTCTGAAACTGCTGCTTTCCCTTTGTTCTCCAGGTGGATGCCTGATTTCCAACACTTGAACTGCTTTCCTTTTGTTCTCCATGTGGGTGCCTGATTTCCATCACTTGAACTATTTTTCCTTTGTTCTCCAAGTGGGCGCCTGATTTACAATACTTGAACTGATATCTCTTTGTTCTCCAGGTGGACGCCTGATTTCCAAAACTTGAACTATTATCCGTTTGTTCTCCAGGTGGGCACCTGATTTTCAAAACTTGAACTACTATCCCTTTGTTCTCAGGATGGGCGTCTGATCTCCAATATTTGAACTGATATCCCTTTGTTCTCCTGGTGGACACCTGATTTCCAACACTTGAACTGCATTCCCTTTGTTCTCCAGGTGGATGCCTGATTTCCAACACTTGAACTGCTTTCCCTTTGTTCTCCAGGTGGCGCATGATGTCTAAAACTTGAACTGCTATCCCTTTCTTCTCCTGGTGGACACTTGATTTCCAAAACTTGAACTGCTATTCGTTTGTTCTCCAGGTGCGCGCCTGATTTTCAATACTTGAACTGCTTTCTCTTTGTTCTCTAGGTGGATGCCCGATTTCCAAAACATGAACTACTTTCCCTTTGTTCTCCAGGTGGACACCTGATTACCAACACTTGAATTGCTTTCACTTTGTTCTCTAGGTGGGTGTCTAATTTCCAAAATTTGAACTACCTTCCTTTTGTTCTCCAGGTGGGCGCCAGATTGTTAAAACTCGAGATAATTTTCCTTTGTTCTCGAGGTGGGTGCATGATTTCCAAAACTTGAATTGCTTTTCCTTTGTTCTCTAGGTGGGCGCCTGATTTCCAACATTTTAACTGCTTTCCTTTTGTTCTCCAAGTGGGTGCCTGATTTGCAACACTTGAACTGCTATCTCTTTGTTCTTCATTTGGGCGCCTGATTTCCAGAACCTGAACTGTTATCCCTTTGTTCTCCAGGTGGGTACCTGATTTGAACTCGAACTGACTCCTCTGAAATTACTGTTTTCTTTTGTTCTCCAAGTGGGTGCCTAATTTGCAACATTTGAACTGTTCTTCGCTTCGTTTTCCATGTGGATGCCTGATTTCCAACACTTGAACTGACTCCTCTGTAACTGCTGCCTTTGAACCTGATTACAACAAAACAGATAAAACAAAAGAAATTTTCTGCCCCAGTTTGATATCAGGAACATCTGTAAGTGTTAATCGAATCATGGTACCCAAAAGCTCGAAGAACTTAAAAGATAAATCTCATTATCCAGGATGTTTCTGAAAATTTAAAATTAAATCTCATCTTAAAAGTGACCTCTTCAAAGCTAAATTATATTTCCTGAAGATAAAACTTATGCTAAACCTTATTATCTACGAAGGTCTTAAAGGTAAAACTTATGCTAAATATCATTATCTATGAAGGTTCTAAAAACTTACAATTAAATCCCATTATCCAGGAGGGCTCTAAAAACTTGAAACTAAATCTCATTATCCAAGAGGGTCCTGTGAACTTGAAACTATATCCCATTATCCAGGAGGGTCCTGACAACTTAAACTAAATCTCATTATGCAGGAGGGTCCTGACAACTTAAATTATATCCCATTAACTAAGATGGCCTTGAGATTTACGGTCGAACCTATCCGGTAAATGCTTTCCCCACGAAGGGTTCCTTAGAATAAATGAAATTTCATGCCTTTATTTTAATCAAAAAAAAATCTTGTCAGTTTTAAAATGTGGTGGTTAGTTTGCAGCATTCTTACTAGAGGTGGCCCTTTTGCTACCGTGCTTTTCTTTGGCTGCCTTGAGCTGGTCAAGAATTGTTTGACTTTCTGAATGACCTTCAACCGCAGTACTTTGGATGACTCGAGTGCTCTACACCCAAACCGTTGTTTTACATTTCTGACCCTTCTACTTGAACCTCTGTATCTCTCAGAAGATTATTAAACCATTGGACCAATGGAACCTTCACTGACACCTTATTTCCCACTTTAAATCATGCTATCTCTAGTATGTTTTGGCCGCACTTTGCTTTGTGCAATTTAGAAGTTGGTAGTTAGCTTTGAAATCCTTTCTTACTTGCTTAAACAAGACTGACATTTGAAAAACCTTAGAGAAATAAACCCAAAAGAAGTGAAATGCAACGACTTCGAGATTTAGGAATAAAGAAGAAAATCCAAAACTAGATGACTATTTGAGGGAGAAAAGGAAAAGATATTTATCTGAGTGGAGCAGCTGGTACCAATGATCATGACATGCATTTCGGATTAATCAGCCCAACCTATTCAACCAATAAACTTTCAGTTGTCATACTTTATGCCCCAAGATCTCCATATCCTAATTTTTTCGCCAAATCACTGACATTGTTTGGCTTGCGATGCCCTGAAAGGTTTTCACCAAACCTCTCTCATTTGTTCATCTCTCAACTAACTGTCACCTTACGGTGCCCATGAGGGTTTTCATGAAAAAGACTCTCTCATTTTAATTTCTCTAATCTTCCGTCACCTTACGGTGCCCATGAGGGTTTTCACCAATAAGACTCTCTTATTTTTTATTTTTCCTGCTTAGAGCGGAGTGTTGCCCTTGATATGAATCACCTCTACTTGTTTGACTTGGCATCTCTCGAAAGCTGATCGGAAGGTCTTTCTTTGGACCGTAATGTAGGTTTTTGGATAGGGTTAGAAAGAAAGAATATCAAAAGGCCCAATACAACTCAAATGGATTCAAAATTACAACTTTTGGAATCAGATTTCTAACAACAACCATAACTTTTTCTTTGCTTGGGGGCTTTTGAAATTTTAATTTGTTGGGAAAGAATCGTGATGCTGCATACGTATCCTTAAAAGGAATCAAGTCAAACATAGTTCATGAGACTCTTTTTGTTACTAATTTCTTTTTCTTTTCTTTTCTTTTTTTTCCTTTTTCCTTCTTTTTTTTTTCTTTTCCTCTTTTTTTATCTCTATTTTTCTCTCCTCTTTTTTTTTTTTTGAATTTCCCTTCTGGAATGAACTTTCTAAAATAAACCTATAGGGACATTAATTTTTTTTTCGTATGACTGTAACTTATTTCCAAAAGAGGGGAGGTCAAATAAATTAGTACAAGCTCAAAAGGTTATCAAATGGTATAAGTGTTTGGGTAGCTGAAAAAGGGCATTCCAACCCCTGAAAATGCCAAGTACAACACATGCAACTTGATATGAAAGATTATGCACAATATTTATTTTGCGGATTTGGCATTGATATTACTGATATGCTTTCCACTTTTCTTCAACGCCTTGTCAAGTACAGAACCCTAGTTAGATGATTCCCTTTTCACAATGGATATCCTCCGTCAATTCGGAGAAAGCTTCCTTTATTTTATAACTTGAGATGCATGTGAACTTAAAGTTGCTTGATTCAAATCGTCCAGGATGCCCTTCTCGTTTAATGAATTCTCGCCACCTTATTAACTTCCCAAATTACCTGCCCCAGTTTCACACTGTTCAGGCTTCAAATGACCTCAAAATGTCCAAATATGTACTTATCTCCCCCAAGCGTTCATCTTCAAAACATGTTTCATTTCTCCAAGATTAGACTAACTTTTGAGACCGGGCTTAGAGTTATGTGTGCGTGTCATGTCACTAGAGCCAGAATGAAAAGAACTATAAAAGGAGAAGAGAACAAAACAAAAACAATGACTAGAAAAATAGAAAACAACAAAATGCATTAGACATACGGTGAAACGGTTCAAACAACAAAACAAGCAAAATAAACTGGGATTACAACCCTAGGACAAACCTATACAACACTAGATGAGTTTCTACGACTAAATGAACAAGGAAAAATAAAATGATAAAAGGGTTTGAGTCACAAGATAATATCCAAATTACAACCCTGAAATAACTCGGACAACACAAATGACAACAAAAATAAGCCATCACAACTCCTCCCCATGCTAACCAAGAATGGAGCGTCTTTATAATGACCAAGCATGACATCTTAGCCACTGTGTTTCGCATCAACATAACTAGGACCTTCACAAGTCTCCATTACATTGACTTTAGCAAATTGCGTTTGGGTCCTTTTTGCCGGCTCGTTCTTAAGATCAACCTCTGATAGCGTTGAAAGCTTTGCAGCGTGTAGACCTCCGAGGATCTCAAAAGAATTCTCATATTCTTTTTCAAAACAAATCATACCCATCATATGCGTCTCATTATGAACAGGCGATGAACTTTGGCTAGTGTCTACTACATCTGGATTTTGCACGACAATGTCACCTGCATCAATAAGCTTTTGAATTGCTTTTTCAGATGCCAACACTTTTATGTGATGTGACCCGGGGCATCAGATCCATATGTGCACCTTTGAGAATAATCAAAATTCTTTGGAAGAGGGTTTGACATTTTTATCTGAATCGGTTTCAACATGTCTAATTGCCTCAACCTTTGAACAAACTAGCATATGATTCTCAAAGAGGAGTGAAAGTCTTTTCATTTTACTTTTGCCTTTTCATCTTATACCCTGGCCTCGGTTGGAACCTTTTGCGGGTAGGTGGTTGATATGATTGAGGGGGCGGGTAAGACATTTGTGGAAGTGGTGCAGGCCATCGCGGGTCCCGTGGGTGTGGGGCATATGGTGGTGGATTGTGGACGGAGTACTAGGAAGGTGATGTATGACTTTGGGGGTTGTGGAGAGAAGTCGCATCGTGGAGGATTATTTGGAGCACCGGGATATCCATGGGGTAGATATGGAGGCTGAAAGCGTTGAGAAGGAATGCCCACTGGATCATGTCGTTGGTGCGGCTTAACAACACTTTTTCCTATTTCTCTTTCTCCCATCTAAACTTACTGCGATGTTCTGAATGTCTTTTGTAGTGTCTTTCAATGCAGAATAACTCATGATTTTTCCTGACTTGATTCCATCTTCTACCATCTCCCCCATTTTTACCACATCATTGAAAGGTTTACCCAAGGCCGAGATCAAATAACTAAAGTAGGTGGGCCCCTACGCTTGTAGGAAAAGCTCAACCATTTATTCTTCACCATTTGGGGGGGAGGGGGGGCTGACCCGAGCAACTTGTTCCCTCCACTGAACCCAGACTCCCTAAAACTTTCCTCAGGTTTCTTTTCTATCTTATATAGGGAGGAGTGGTTTGAGATAATGTCTATATTGCACTGAAAGTGTCGAACAAAATCCTGAGCCATGTTATCCCATGCATGCCACTTATTAATATCTTGACGAGTATACCATTACGAGGCTGCCTCAGTCAAGCTCTCCCTGAAATGAAGAAGAAAAAAAATATTTTTAGATATCAATTTTTGATTACCTAAGGTAGAAACTTTAAAGATAAACAAAAGATAAAATATGTTTTTTTTCTCTTCTATGTACAATATCCTAAAGTTCTAATGAAAATAAAAAGAAATTTTTTTCACTTTTTATTAATTTTTCAAAGAAGGAAAGAAAATCTTTTTTGAATTTTTAAATAAATATTTTAATGAAAACTTTTTAAAGACTTACTAAAAGAAAATTCTCTCTCTTTTTTGAATTTTTGATCTTAATATACTAAAAGAAATATAAAAGCAATTTTTATTTTGACTTCTAGATATTAATTTTCTAAAGAAAAAACTCAAAAGAATTTTTTTTTAATTTCTAGAATTAGTGTTCTAAAGAAAACTTCTAACAAAAATATAAAACACAAAACTTCTTTTTTTGGATTTTTGGATTATAACACACCTTTTTAAATACAAAATAGGAAATACAACAACAACGGAAAAAAAACTTAACAAACTTACTAGACTATGACAGACTTCAACAACGCTTAAAAAACTTGATATTACTGTACAAAATTTGAAAGTAAAAGACGACATAAAAAATAAAAACATACTAAAACATAAAAAGAAAAATCTCCTGAAGCAATTCCTAAATGAGCGATCTTGACTAGATGGTCCTAGGACGTCTGTCATTCTCAAACTCCGATGAGTAAATCCTCACAAGTGTGAAAAGATTAAGACTAAATAAAGTTAAAGATCTAGAATACTAGGTGAGACAATAACCCATCCTGTTGGACACTTGCCAGACATTATTGTGACTATTTTTCTAAAAAATTAACATATGTGGCTAAAAGTGGCTAAAATGCAAGAATTGGCTAAAATCCCGCGAAGCTAAGAACCTAAATTCACTAGGAAGACCAGACCCTATGTGGGTCACGCCCCGAAAGACGAGAATCAGATATGTGCAGTTCCGACACATTGGAGACAAGCGAGAATTAAAAAAAACTACTCCCTCCATTTCATATTGTTTGATGTAGTTTGACTCATCACGGAGTTTAAGAAAAAAGAAGAAGACTTGTGAAACTTGTGATATTAAAAGTTTAAGGGGTAAAAAGCTTGTGGGGCCATACCATCTGTGTGACTATAAAAGCTTCTTATTAAGGGCAAAAAGAGTAAAATGAAGAGTTTAAAGTTGAATTATTACCAAATTTAGAAATATATCATTTATTTTGGAACGGATTAAAAAGGAAAGTAGGTCATTCAATATGAAACGGAGGGAGTAATTTAGAGAAAATATTTGTTTTTGTCTTTTCCCTTAAAATGATGAAACATATAAAATGTCTTTTGATTTTCTTTTCCCCTTTTGTTGATTTTTGATTTTCGAAAAAATGATAAAAAAGTGCAAAATCTTTTTGAATTTTTCATGTTTTTTTATTTGTTTTTTCTTAACAAAAAGGTGACAGAAGACATAACGGGCCCTACTTGGCTTTACTTTCACACTTTAGCCTCTTTTTGTTTCTTTTTTTCATTTGCCCTCAACTATTATTGGTCCGCCAAATGATCCTTTACACTTGAAGATTGCAACATGTAGCGTATTAGGATGCATCAGGATGGTCTTTTAATTTTGGGTACACTTGTCCTAGACGGACCCAACCCCTGTATTGAGTTCCCAAGGCCAAATGCATATGATGAAAACAAGTGTTCCTACTAGGAATCTGGCATGAGGCTGAGTTATTCTAAGTTCAAAACCTGGGTATGTTGTTCTAGACTTGTGTACCCGAGTGGACAACTCGAGCCGGGAGGCTACGTACCGGGAACCAAAAGGTCATCCAGCTTTATAACTTGTCTGAGCCTCTTCCTAGTTTAAGGTATGACACTAACCGAAGAAGAGTCACGCCAGCGTGCACATCTCCGAAGATGAGAAAAGAAGGGTTTTGTAGCAGTTTATATACAGTTCAGAAAATATCAAAGCGGTAAAAATTATCATTTCACATTAAGCCCAAAGAAGTTGTAAAACCAAATAATAAATAAAAGCCAAATATAACAATTATTCCAAGCTCGAATTCTTGAACTCTGAACTAGAGATTATGTGCTCGTTCTCTAGTAGAGTGGTCAGAGTTGTCACACCTCCTTTTTACTATCTCAAAAGGGGTATAAGAGAGTCTTTCAATTTAAGTGACAACCGAAATGAGATTATTTATTTATTGTCCAGAGTCACTAGTTGAGATAATTTATGGTTTCTCAAGTCACAAGTTTACAATCCCGAATTGAGAAATGTTTGACTCTGTTTTATAGTCTGCGAACACAAAAATTCGGGTAATGAATTCTATTAACCCGGAAGAAGGTGTTAGGCATTCCTGGATTCCGTGGTTTTAACATGGTCGCTCAACTGTTATTATTGGCCTATTTCTTTGATTTTTAGAACATCCTTAAAACCTATGTGCAGTTTTTACCCTTTGACCACTTTAAATAAACCAATTGTTATGGAACTATTATTTAGTTACACATTGCGAATCATGTCGCGGGAATCGTACCCACGATCTATAGCATGTTCAACTTATTACCAAGATTAACTGTGGTCGGATCACATAAATGTATCCTCGAATTTCTAGAAATTAAATATCATAACCATGTCACGGTAATCTTACCCGTAGCTATGAGAATTTATTCAGTTTAACGCTCCTAAAGCAAACTGTGATATTTCGAGGTTCTGAAAATTAATCTACGATAAAACTACCTAATAGAGCAATACCGATAAAATGAGAGTAAAATATTAGTTCATCCTAAATTTCGAGCAAATGGCATATTATGCAGACACTCTTACCTCAGGATCACTGATCAAACCAAATTGGTATCTTCTTGCAAATCTTCAATTGACTGAATGACAAAGAAACTCTCTTGAACGATACTTTAAGGTGCCTTCTAGACTTCACCAATTTCATCATTGTGCAATACCACGTAAAACACTTGTGCACCAGCTATACTTCACCCACGCAAAGACTTGACACAAGAAATCAATCAACAATAATAAACGAGATTCAAGTCCACCTTCTACAAAACTTCTTTCTAATCAACCCTCAACAGGAAATCGATCCAATAACATTCCAGCTAGTCCAAATTGGCAATAAAGGACCAAATGAATAACATGATCAAGCCAATAAAAATACCTATTGAAAGCAAGAAAACAGTTCAACGTATATCAAGTAGAAGTCGGAAATGAGTCGGAATGGGCTTCACTCGATGGAAAATCGCAACTGAACGGAAACCTCGAACCATGACCGTCGACGACCTCAAAGCTCGCCGGAAATTGACAAACCTCAGATGGACCCCGACTTTCGGCGATAACTGAAATAGATGACTGTTGTCAGCGAAATTTCTCACTTTGTTTCTGCCCGTTTTGAGTGTGTGTGCGTAGGGTCGCTGTTGGGTGAGAGATAGCGACATGGAAATGATTTTCGGTGATAAACCGGCGGATCTGGTGAGGGAGGAGAGGTCTTGGAGATGAGTCAAAGGAGAAGGGGTTTAGGGGTGTTGTCGTTTCCTCTTCGTTCAGCTGCTGTCTAGGGTCTCCAGGTTTCCACCATTTTTGTGTATTAGGTTGCTATAGGTTCATTTAGTGTGAAGCCCAAGAAAAAGCCATGGCTAGAGAGTCTTGTGTTGCTGCTTGTTCTCTTCGATTTGAAGAAAAAGAAGACGTTGAGGGCTAGTTGTTCTTGTGAGTTGCGGCTAGTTCCGGCGAGTTGGTGAAGGGGGGGGGGGGGGGGGGTGATGTAAAGGAGTCGAAAAATCGGGGGGAGGGGGGGGGTCTCTTGTCTTGATCAGCGGCGCTGATTCTCGTTGGTCATCTAGGAATTATGGGCTAAATTTGAAAATTAGGCCTAAAATGAGTTGCTTAAGCCCAAATTTTTTTCTTTACTCGCGAACGAGACTAAAAATGTAATCTCATTTATTAATTAATCCTATTTAAATAAAGTAACTATTAAAATAAGATTGACCATTAAAACAAAACTATTTTTAGTATTTTTTAAAATTAAAAATAACTACAAAATATCAATAAAATTTTTTTTTGTAATTTTTATTTTCTTGTAATAAAACAAAGTAAAAGAGTCAAAATTAGTTTAAATAACGATATTATGCCTAAATTAAATATTTATATGGTAAAATATAAAAAATCTCGGGAAGCGTCAAAATGTACATGTCTACGGCTAAATCTGTCGTTACGTAACGACGAAATGTGTCACTTTATGTATCGACCGAGTTGGTGTGGTCGCGTCGTTACCTTATCTATTTATCTTATCTCACCCTTCATTATTATTAAATAATTTTATTTTATCATTTACCCTATCTTTTTATATACTAATAATTTAACCCGTATTACAATTTTTCTTTATAATATTGCAAGTTTATTTTTGGTCTGTGATATCGTGAAACAACGGCAATCAATACAATCTATCCAAATATTATATTAATCAAACGATACAGTACTTTACAAATACTATAATACGATACATTATGAAAACGATATGTGACAACCATCTCAATAAGTCGTAAAGCTAAATGAAAAAAAAAACTAAAAGTGTGATTCGTCTTACATTATGGGGCGCATACAGTATGGGTGTTCAAAATCGATCTGAAACCGAAAATCGAACCGAAACCGAAGCTTAATAGCTTATTGGTATCGGGTTAATAGTTTAACGGACAGAAAACAGATTGAACTTTTTTGTATTAATGGCTTATCGGTTTGGGACGAATTATTCACTTTTCTTTACGAATAATCCGTTAAGCCTATATATATATATATATATATATATATATATATATATATATATATATAATCCTTCCACTTTCAGAGCTCCGATACTCTATCTTTGAGACTCTACCGCTTAACTCGTAACGCCTAATTCCTAAATAATCAAAAAGACAGAAATGTGTTTTGTTTTAGGATTTAATGTGTTTTGTTTAGAGGAGGCGTTAGTGTGTTCCTAGGCAAGATAACAAATCTTCTTTCTGAGTTCTCACAACTTAACAAGCATGTGTAATTTTAATTTCCGAATGTGTAATTTAGATTTTTGAATTTGTATATTGAAATTTCTGAATGTTTAATATAGATTGAATTAGACCGATAAACCGTTCGATAACTTAAGGCTAATGCGTAATAGATAATTTTAGTTGGACTAAGCTTTGGTGTGACACCATGATGATGGAGGTACACTATCAATCACATGTATTAGATCCAATATTTGTTAGGAGTCTTTTTTAAGTTTGTTTGAAGATTATATGACAGTGTGGCGATGGGTGTAAGATTTAGAGGTCCTAAATGACCAATAATTGAGTGGTAGAATGAGATGGATCAAAACGTGTTATGAACTCAACAAACTCAACACATGCAGGGGAAAGATGCCTTGATTAAACTTTCAAATAAACTAATTACAATGGAAATGCAAAATATAGAGTCATAAACTAAGGAAATAGTAATAAAGAAAGAAAGGAGACAAGGAGACAGAGCTATAGAGAGAAATGGACGAGGGAGAGAGAGACCAGGAGAGGGGAATTTCTCACAATAACTTGCATAACCTCCTTGCTAACCACTAGTCCCTTTTAACCAATCCCTGACAGCACCTCTTGTGCCTAGATCCCAAATTAACATTTTTAAAGGCCTTCTAGTCCTCTGGCTTCTTCTCGGCCTAATAGCTCTTTTCAGCCCAATAGTGGGTTGAGGCTGATTCATAACAATATTCCCATGCTCAATAAAAAAGAAACCAGCAGTCCCATATGTACTAGCAGCACTAGTGCGGGTAATGATGTTCACTGAAGCGACACAATGACAAGCACAAACCTTGGAATATGTGTTGCTTTGACGAGCTCATCTCTATCACAAGTAGAAAGGAAAACAAGGACTCCCCCCATAACAAGGTCAAGTTGTGCCACTTGAAGCTCTAGCAAAACAAATGCAGCACATGGTAATCCTTCAGACATTTCAAGTCTAGGTATGATGATTTTGCTCAATGAGGGCCACACCGACTTTTTGCTATCATATGTGGCATTTTCAAAATCCCTCTTAGCTTAATGGATATAGAGGATTCATATAGCTGACCTAAGCTAGTGTACAAGTGAGGCGTAGTTGTTCTTTTACCTTTCCCAGCCATCAATACAGGTCTTAGACTAATGATCTTCTGAAATTTCTGCTTACTTATTGGTAGAACTTTTACATTTCTGAAACCCTGCAAGTTATAACTAGCTGCCCAAATTTGCATGATAATACAACAACAAACCCAGTGTATTCGCACAAGTGGAGTATGGGGAGGATAAATGTAAGCAGACCTTACCCCTACCTTCAAGAAGGCAGAGAGGCCGTCTCCGGAAGACCTTCGGCTTAGGATTTGCATGATAATATACTACTAACTTTAACCTTCCCATGGTGAATTACTCCATATTTGCAAGCCTATGCCCATTGGCTTCTGCAACACATGTGCGTCACTTCTCCTGTACAATCTGGCAATTGCCTGTGTTAACTGAAAATGGTCTTGCCAAACTGAAATCTATATTCAAGACACATGCTGAAATGGTCGAGACTTTACTTTTAGCAACAACACCTAATATTTTCTTCTCTTTCATAATACTCCTCAATAAAAAGAAAGCTTAGTAGGAAGCAGTTGATTCTTGTGTCTCATGCTTTTCATGGATACGTGAATGTAGACTCTAGGACAATTGAATTGTGAGCTCAAAATTGTGCAAAATAAGGCTCGTAATGATACAAGATTAAATGCTTCAGAGTGAAGATGAGGATTATTATGATATTACTGTTTAAATTCTCTGCAAGCAGTAATATACGGGCTACTTTGTCTTTGATGGATTAGACGTTTTTCTTGCTACTTGATGCTTGTTGCAATATCTTCTATCACTAGTTCCCAATTTTTCACACAATATAATTAACTCCTGCTTTGGCTTAGCTGCAAGATTATGGCGATTCGAATTGTAGTTCATATTGACTAGTAGGTCTCCTTGCAAGCATGTACTTTCAGAACTTGAAGTTGAGGTGCGTGTTGTTGTTTTAATTTTATAAATCACAATAAGATAATAATTGTATCAATGTAGTCGGAAATCTCTAGGTAAAGAAGTGGTATGCAAAAAGTAGAGAACCTGTACAAAAACATGGTTTCTCTATGAAAGACATACAACCATCTATACTAACTAGAACCTCAGCAGTGTACCAAAACTTTACAAGGAACAAAAGACAAGTGCTTACATATATACAGACGTATGTTTGAAGGGAGTAAAGGCTAGCAGTTGAGTATTTGGACAAAGCGTGTAGTTCAGTCGATACAATACAGAAATACCATGCTAAATCAATATACCACAAGGTTGGGGCCTCTTACGTATTGGAAGTCGCTAAAGTGTGTGCATGTTTTCTTGCATGTCCATATTCCCATTTTGTGCATATGATTCTAATAGTCCAGTTTCAACTTCAACAGTTTCTGCTGCATTAAGTTCCTACAGTGAAGGCTTCCATCAGTTAATTTTTGGTGAGATTGAGTACAGCATGCACATCAAGCAGTCCAATCTACTGAGTCGACTATTTTAAACTATAATTCTAAGGCATTTGTTCTTTGTCCTTAGTTTATTCATGCAATGCATGTTATTCTGAATCAACAGAGGGAAAGGTTTTGGTTCCTACTCTGCTCCATGGGAAAATATTTGAGTTCTATGTTTACTTCGTTCCGTTCGAATATGTTAACCATGACCTTGACAAATGCAAAGTTTTCAGATTTCCAGTTACTACAATCGAAGTGGGCTGGTAATCTTGGCCTATTTGGTCTAGGAAAAAGAACTCTTCAATACCCATATTCACTTTCTAATGTGTCAATTGCGTTCCTAGATTGCATAAATCAACCAAGTTTAGATTGTCGGTCCAACCCATGCCACTTGGCTCGTGAATTCTTCCCACTAGGTTTTTGGTTTCATATATCTCACTTTGTTGAGATCATGAACATGTATGTATTGTTTCATTGACAATTTTATCAAAATTTTACACACGATGTGGTTATATGTATACTCCTAATCGAGCATAGTTTACTGCTCATGCTTTTCGGACTTTGGCATTCACCTGTCACCCATAATCCAAAAAGACTGATGTCAATGATGTTCATAATCATACCTTAGTTCAGGATCTACATACTCGTATGTAGGAGGAGCTATTGCCTTCCTTCTAATCGGTTCAAAGAGAAAAGGAAGCAATAAAGGTTCACTTTCATTGGTGCTTCCCCCTACACGTATATTTGAGCGAGAGCGGGTGCTAGCTTCCTAAACAGGATTTTTTATGAGGTAGAGGCCCGGCCGGGCGAAGCAAGAGGAAATAGGTATAGGCTGTATCAATAAAATAAAGATAAGGAAGGTTACGAAATAGTATTTTAGTAAAGAAGAGAGGCATTTTGGGCCGACTACTGCGACTACATGTCCATCTAGTGCAGTGACTTGGAAGCAAGCTACTTTGACCGTCTTCCGAAGTTCTTAATTATTTACTAATCAAAGCCGTAAAGACGGACTGCTATACATTCAGCCACACAACAGTGATCCCGAAGTGGTCTTCTTCTAGTTGCGGAACGAATTTCGACAGCCAATTGCTGGCTCTGAAAAGCTAGCCCAAGAATAAGCTCAATTCTTCCATAATATAAGTAGGCGGGCTTGCACGCGAGCCGAATGACGTAGGTGCACAAGAGTACTTCGTGCCACAACCATCTCCTTTTTATAGGTTCTACAGTACGGACCTATGCCTGCTGCTTCATCTGGGAGAAAAGAGTTTATACGAGTAGAGTGAGTATTTTGCAAAATGCAACTTGTCTTCTTAGTCCTCCATTTATGCATGCTTGAATTCCTTCCCTTGTGGTCTCTTACAATATTATGACCTCTTGCTTGGTCAAGTATTCGTGCAGATACAAAACATCTCAGTCCTTGGTGGTTCAATTCTACTTGTATCTTAAGTGGTCTGCCAACATTGGTTCGGTTAAGCACATTTGCCTTTTAATGCAGATGTAGCTTTAACAGTGCACTTCAGGAGTCTCAGCACAAATGAAAATTCACGATTTTGAAAAATACAAGTCGAGCACATAACAACTTAACAAGTATGTACCGTTGTCCATCTTTAAATTGATTACTCTTTATGATATGAATCCAGTTAGAAAGGGAACTATTTAAATACAACATCAAGTTGAGCTGGTACAATTTTTGGGTGTTGATAAGAGAATTTCCAGGACAACTTGCTTTTTTGCTCCTCAAGTTATTGCATAATTTCAAGTTCCCTGGATTATTGCACTTGGCTGATCTTAATTTGCTTAAAAGGAAACAATCTGGTTCTTTCAGTTATGTAATTGACCATTCTTTAACAATCTCATAAGTTACTGTGTCTTCCATCCCCTTCTTCTTTTGCTTTAATTTGTGGTAATTGCCAAAGCGGGATTAATATATATTTCGTGTTTCTCTTAAAGAAAATCAGGTGATTAATTTTTGAAAACTTTATATTGCATTTCCATTATCATGAACATTCCTTTATTATGCTTATCAGTTTTTAGGTATTTGTGAAAAGTTTGGATTTTGGTGCATATGTATTATTTGTTGAATCAAAGAGTTTTTTTTAACTAACGAAAGTTTTGGAGAAACAAAGGCGAAGCAGGGTATCGCCCTGAATTCACTAATCATAAGCTGTACATAATTGTACAAAATCTGAAAATTAGTCAAAGAAAAAAGCCCTGGAATTGCTTGTCTTTCGCCTAAATCAGACCCTAAATACACTGGGACATCGATCAAACAATCCACATTTAGTTGGTTGTGGATCACGTTAGTCAGTAGTTGAGCAATATCTTCATGAAATTCTTTTACGTTAAATTTATTTAGGAGCGGATCCAAATTATGTTGGTTGCTAAGCTGATCTATTCATTGTTGGATTATTTCAGGCTCATCTCATAGACATAAGCATCTGTTTGAAAATCCCAGCCTTGGAGACTAGTTCTTATTTATTTATTTCTTTATGAACATCTACAGCTGGCTTTATACAGTTCTTTCTTTCTTAAAAAGCCTCATGAAATTTTGAAAAAATTGCTATAGTTAAGAATCCTCACAAAGTGGAACTCTAAGCCGTGTTGAAGATATGGTTTCTGCGTGTGCCTACTGATTGGGTGCCTGTCCTATTAAATTCTACACGTTTCACAGATTATGTCATTTCTTGAGGAGACTGCCAAATTACAAGTGGGAGAATGAATCAATTAACTTCCTGACTAGTATTGTCGGTATTCAGTAATGAATATGTAACCCTTTTCGTTTATGACTTGAACCTACTATTATTTGTAAAGACATGGACATTCTGGTGATTGGTGTAAAGTTGTGTTGTTTTTCAAAATCTCATTTGTGCTTATTGCGCATACATGGGTATAATTACGTGTCTACATTGGTGTATGTACTTAAGGATAGAAGTTTATTAATACTGATTGTGGCAGAGCATCTGCTCCTAAATCCACAAAAGACTGCGACAACCTTTGTGAATATATGTCAACTGTTGAGTAAAATCAATGTTCCTGAAATAGTGCATGTTCAATGAATGGTGATTTTTAAATTTTTTATTTATTTATCTATTTGTTAATTTGTGTATGGTGATTGAAACAACACAATCATCCTAAAGTTTTACTTGCATCTCCATGTTATGAGTGAACTCTCGTGTACAACAAAAGAACAAGAATATAGATGTTAAATTCAACAGAGTGGCGCTCAAGATCTATGTTGTCTGTGATGTATTTGAAAGGGGAGTTGCTGGCAACCTTTCCTCAGGTTACATAGTATCTCGTCATCTTGTATGTGGAAGACACTTGACATCTCCAGCGGAGAGAAGACGACCTGGAATTCCTAGGGTAAACATTTTTTTCCTACTCACTTCAAAATTTGAGTTAGATAAGTCCTTTTCTCGCCGTTTGAAATTCAAGTCATGTAAGTCTCTGAATATGCAGACAATTTGTCAAGAAAATATTCAAATGCTTCATGACTATTGCTCCTTGTAAGTAAACCTGATTATGTAGTATGCTTTGGAGTCTCCAACATCAGCCTGTTGTCATTAACTCGGATGCTCAGTTTATACCATCCTGGATAATAGTTATCAGGCAATCATGTTTTTATAAACTAAGCCGAAAAGCGAAATGTAGAATAATGTTGCTTGGACATGGTTGGAATATGATGAATTTTCTCATTCTCAATTCTTTTTGTTATTGCCCCATGTGGATGCTATTATATTTGCTTGTGTAGTACTAAAATCACTTCTTCTTTGGTTGGTTTTAGCGGATGAATGGCTTAGAAGAGATATGACAAGTTTGTTCCCCTTCTAAGTAATGACTCTATATTCTAGTTTCTAGAGATTTGCACTAACTAAAGTTTTACTTGATGATTAGACATTTTTATTCAAGAATATGGTAAATGTAGAAAACTTGAAATCAAAGCCTTGCATATATTTTGATCAAGATTCTGGCTATGCTTAACATCATTTCAACTAGGTAGAACCTAGCCTAAGTATTCTGGGTGTGTTTCTTTTATAGATTCTTGTTGATTACTGTTATATATTTGTACAAATTGCAGTAAGTTGAAACTTAAATTTTGAGGCAGATCCTGGCAAAATTGGGACCACAATGAAAATACTTGAGGAATTTCTTTTTCAATGCTTTTTTGACCACTTGAAGCTCAAAACTTTGATGCTTTTCTTTCCTTTCTCTGAAAGGCCATCCTGATGGAGAGTGACCAGACCACTTTCTTTCCAGAGGATAGGTTTTTCATTTTCAATCACAAGAAGTATTTAAAATTTTACATCAAAAAGAAAAAGAAAAAAGAGATATCTGAAGATTATTCAGGGTATTTTCTTGTATTGGAATTGCACTCATAGGCGGAGCTAGCATACATCTTGGGGTTCGGTCGAATCCAATAACCTTAATTTAAATTCTGTGTTTTAAGAAATTCATTAAATATGTACAGATTATTAAGTTGGAATTCAGTAATTTAAACGGAGTAACCTCCCAAAACCCATAGACCTTAAATTTTGTAGCGCCTCTGACTCTGCACTAGGGTGTACATAGGTCGGGTTGGTTCGAATTTTACAATTATCAAACCAAACCAATTCTGTCGGGTTATTAAATCTAAAAACAAAATCAATTCAATAAAACTCGGGGTTTTCAATCTCGTTTTTTCTCGGGGTTTTGGGTTATTTTTGGATTTTTTCCGGTAAAATCTTCGTAGCACAAAACATGTAACTTGTGCTCAAAATATTTCTTTAATTCTAGTAAGATACAACTATATAATGTATTTTCCAAGAAAGTGTAAAATATGAAACGTATCATGGAATTATCTTAAAATATTCAACAATAAAGACAATAAAATTATGTAATATAAATATTGCTAATTAAAAAGCCATAATAAAAATAAACATAATCTAAAATTACTAAATCATGCTAAATAAATAGACTAATAAGGGAGTATTCATTATATGACTAAATGCTAAAGAAAAAGTAAAAATAAGTTATGCATTTTTATCCAAATTATTGCAAACAAAAAATATATATTCAATACATTGCCGTTCATAGTATTGAATTGAATGTCTTTTGCTAGCATTAGTATTAATTTGATTTTGGTTTGAGCTTTTGTTAGCATTATTTAAGTTATTAATATTAATGGTTATAAAACTTATTGGAACATTCAAAAGTTCTAAGTCTAACTTTGGAATAATACCTTAAAAGACAAAATTATGAAAAAGTTTAAGAAATATTTGTAAATTACATCACAATAAATATATTTATAAATTAAATATATCTAAAATGTCTATATATATACATGTAATGTCGGGTTGTGCAGTTTCGGTTTGACTTTCTTCAGTTAAAACTAAACCAAACCAATTATGATCTGATTTTTTGTCTAATACCAAACTAAATCAAACAAAATTATAATAAAACTTTTTTTCTCGATTTGACTCGGATAATTGAGTTGGTGCAATTTATCGGTACGCCCATACTCTGTCCCATACATTAAGCATCAGAAAATGACAAGTAATAAAAGGAAGGTTGGGGGGGAGGGAGGAGTTTCTTTTTGAGTTCTAAAGTTGAAATGATTAGCAGATTCCCTCCTGTTCTCACTCAAAATCAATGCATCATCTTGCTCAAAGCTTTATATCATGAATGAATTTTTAGAGGCTGTGCTTTGTGTTTATCATTTCAGTAGTGGGTGAAGCTGTTGGATTTAAGCTTTTTCATCTTTTTCTTTACAGGAAAGAGAATTGGACTGATGTTCTAGGACACCATCCCTTGCATTGACCAACGTTATTTCAACATCACTGAATCTTGAACCATTCGTAGAGTAGTGAATAAGCTGAATGATATTGACGACTCCTAAAAGTCGATTAGTTTAGAATGAATGTAATCTTATTGTATCTATATAATTTAAGTTCATTTATGTTCCAATTAGACCAGAGGGGTTGCTCTGATGGTAAGCAACCTACACTTCCAACCAGACGTTGTGAGTTCGAGTCTCCCCAAGAGAAAGGTGGGAAGTTCTTGGCGGAAAGGATGCTGGGGTTCAATTTGAAAACATGCTTTTTACCCACGCGTAGGGGTAAGGTCTGCGTGCACACCACCCTCCCCAGACCCTACTAAATGAGATTATACTGAGTTGTTGTTGTTGTTCATTTGTATTTGTGTTCTAACAAATATAGTTGAGTCAAAAGAAGTTCTCAGCTTACCCTGTCTGCCTTTGAGGAAAACCTACCCCTCTTCCTACCCCACCAAAAGTTACAAATTGCAACCCATTAATTAACTAGAAGAATTCATGATTTCTTTCACAGATGTCATAAAGGAGGAGCATGAAATTCTGGCCCTTACATGAATTTGGAGTTATAGTTGGTACCTACGAATATAGCTAGACCAGAATAAAATACTTGATTGGACCTGCGAAGAGTTAGCTAAATAGTCACGAATCAACATAATATGAACCAGGTGTGGTGTGACATGAAGTTTTTTCTTTGAACAATCAGTGGCACTTATCTTTATGGACTGATTTTCCTATACATAACATGGCACCATTCTATGTCATTTCAGTTGATTTAACTTGGTAATATATACCAGCCAAGTTACCAGGTTCTATTTGGCACTAGTCATCTCAAAAGTTCCTCCTTGCCGAACTTGGAAAGTGTGGTAGAATGCGAAAAATTTTATTTTATGTTTCATACAATTTATACTATTTGTATGAAGTAATTTTTTGTCTCATAATTTTGTGAAGCTAGATATATTCATAATATTTTAAAATGAAAAAAACTTATATAACTAATATCAGTTATATAAGACGGAAAATAAAACTTCTAGTAGAATTCACTCTCAAATATTTGCTGGGAAATTGGTCGTCCCTCCTATGTCCAATACAAATGGAATTACAAATTGAGCTTTTAATTTTTCAAGTTTCAATGCTTACAGTCATCAAGCTTTTTTCTTTTTTTTTTGTTTTTACCAAAGTTGTTATTTCCCAAAGTTAAAGTATTTGGCCAAACATTTTAAAGGGAAAAAAATATTTTTGAATAGAAGCAAAAGCAGTTTTAAGAAGCAGACAAAAATAGATTCTTCTCAAAAGCACATTTTTGAAAAGTATTTTTGAAGAAAATACACTTAGAAGTACTTTTTAAAAGCTTGGTCAACCACTAATTATTACATAAAAGTGCTTTTAAATTTATTAGCCAACCAAAAATCGTTTCTCACCAAAATTATTTTCTTAAAAATATTTTTTTTTAAAAATACTTTCTAAAATAAGATAATTTTAGAAGACTGATCAAACAACCACTATAAAACTACTCTTCCTAATTCCGGTCAAATCCGGACTAATCGTCCTTGAAATGACAGTCCTCGTAAGCTCAACCCAGGAGTTCCCCCCTTGAAGTGATTCAATCCCTTGTTGATCAAAAAGGCAGCGGCTTAAAGCGTTGCCTATCACGAGCAGCCTCGCTCCTTGATCGGCGGGGAGGAGCATCTCAAAGTATGGGGCAAAGGATGTTGCATTTTGACTTTGTCTCCCGGGATCCACCACAGGTTGGGTTTGAGAGCCGTGTTGCAGCTGGAAATATGGAATTTGCTCTAGATAAAGTAGTCAATTAGTTTTGTGGCTCTTTATAAACTTCTTTTTAGTTTTATGACCTACCTTTTTTGTTATAAATTAAAAATTTACTTTTACACCTAAGAGATCTAAAAAAGTTATTTTTTAAATTTTACATTATAAAGGGGCATAATGTACAAATAGCACATATAAAGTTAACAATGCCCTAGTGCAAATCAAGTAAAAAAAATGTAGTAAACTAAAAAGTGTTAGGTCGAGCATACTAACAGGCCTTCTCGAGCAATAACTTGTTGACATAATGTTGGCTCAAGTGAAGTTTGTTTTGATGATTGACAAAGGAACTCAAGTATGGACCAGGTCAATACATAGTATACACTGACACATGCAGATTCGAGCATAAGGGATGCACGTGAAGGAGATAAGTTTAAGTTTTTATATATGATATCGTCTTATCAAAAAGGTTGCATAATTGAAGTTAAATATAGCTAGAAATCTTCCACCATGGAAGATTATAGCATAGGAACTCTAGTTATTTTCTATTCTACTAACTCTATAAATTGCAGGATATTCTCATTTTGCAGGTTCACACAAAATCTGAAGTTAAATGTGAGTTGAGAGAAAAATAGCAAGACATTTTGGAAGCAATTCTTGTATGATTCAAGTATGCGAACCTGAAGCTACATGAACCAGATAGATGAACCATATCCAAGTGTCTGTCTTTTTTATTCTAGTTTCACTGTAGTAGATGGTTTTAGATTTGTACGTTTTCGCTTTATCTAGAAGCTATTTCATTAGGTACTCCAAGTATTCAAATTAGAGTTAACTTGAAGTTGTCGCAATAGTAAGAGGTTGGATGCCACAACGGAATTTAATCCTTAGGTTTACAAAAAATTTTGTAAGTATCATTTGGTTGAGTAATTTAGTGAAGTGTTGGAAAAAATCTTACTGAGTAATAGGTCGTAATTTTTCACCTTTTGAGCCGGGTGTTTTTCACGTAAAAGTACTTGCGTTCTTTACTTTTCGCATTTATTATTTCAGCACTAGTAGTATAAAGAACACATAGAAGAACAAGTCTTTCTATAATCTATGCATACAAAAAATTAGACACTACATAAATCACTCACCTCTTGTGCCGCATTGAAGTATAAAATATCAATTGATATCAGAGAAGATTCTCTTTGAAGATGCTTACACCTTAGGAGAAGATCAACATGAGTGCACCATGTAGAAACTGGGAAAGACAATCCACTGCTAGGCCACCACTCTTTAATGGCCAGTACTACTCTAGGTGGAAAAACAGGCTGAAAGATCACATTATAGGAGAAGACTATGAGCTATGGGACATTGTCACCTATAGTCCACTGGGTACCTTGAAGAAAATTGCTAAAAGACTAGATACGCCAAAGACAAATGCGGATTGCATTACTGAGGACTTGAAGAAATAGGAAAAGAATGCTAAAGCCAAGAAATGGCTTATCTGTGGACTTGGTCCATATGAGTACATCATAATCCAAAGTTTTACCACTGCTAAGAAAATTTGGGACACATTGGAAGTGTCTCATGATTTAACACCTCAAGTGAAGAGATTCAAAGGATCTCTACTGTATTCTCAATATGAGAACTTTGCTATGAGGGTAGGGGAAACTATTCAAGAGATGTATACAAGGTTCAATGTACTGACAAATGAGCTAAAGTCTCTTCGAAGGATTATTCTTGAAGAAGATAGAGTAGAGAAGATACTGACTAGGGTTTTGCCTACCACTCGGGAGAGAAAAATCACTGTCATTCACGAATCAAAGAATATTTCCACTCTCCCACTGAATGAAATAATTGGAAATATCATTGCCTATGAACTTAGGAGACAAACCATGAAATGGATGTGCCTATGAAGGAAGAAGCTTTTCACTTAAAATAATAAAAGGTTCTGATCTAGAATATGATGAAATGGCTATGATCACCAAGGACTTAAAAAAGTACCCGAGGAAAGGAAAGGGTTATTCAATGGATGCTATAGCAAGTCAAAGGCTCTTGAGAAGTAGACCAATGATGGCTACTACAAGTGTGGAAAGTGGCTGCTCAAAGCATATGACATGAAGCAAGAACTAGTTCCTTTCACTTGAGAACCTTAAAAGAGGTAATGTATCCTTTGGAAATGGGAAGAAAGGTAAGATCATTGAGGTTGGAAAGCTAAGTAAGATTGATTCTCACTCTACTGAGAATGTCTACCTGATAGATGGACAGAAGTACATTCTAGTAAGTGTATTATGTTATAGAGGTAACATGGTAGCATTCACCTATACAAAACACTTTTTGATTAGTCTTACCATTGACAAGATAGTTTTGCGGGGAAAAATAGTGAACAACATATATGTTGTGGATCTGTCCACACTTTTATAATGAACTCACTTTTTTAAGTGTGTTGGATAATGATCCCTTCATTTGGTACAAGAGACTTGGACATGCCAGTATAAGTCAATTTAACAAATTAGTCTCCAAAGACTTGGTGATAGGACTGCCTAACATTAAGTTCAAAAGATAAAGTTTGTGAGGCTTGTGCAAGGGGGAAATAGGTAACATCCGCTTTCAAAAGCAAGAAAATGGTAAGCACCACCAGGACAATGGAATTGGTCCACATGGATCTTTTTGTACCAATGCAAACATTAAGTATATGTGGTGAGAGACATGTTACGGTGCTTGTTGATGATTAAGCATATGTGGTAAGTAGGGGTTGGCATGCATTGATTGCAAATGCGAACAATTGGTTGCATTTGCCAAAGGATTAGAGTTTGCATTTGCGAACTATTTGTCACAAATGAGATAAAAGCGGGGATGTGAAACCTTTGCATTTGGATAGGTTCTTCATATTTGTGAGGCTCACATTTGCGGAGTCAGGTCGCAAATGCGACACCTACAACTTATCAAAACTTGACTTAGACGGGATTTTTGGTTCAATCTTAAATTTTCAAAAATAGAAACCCTAGAGGCGATTTTTCAAAGGCTCTTCTTTCCTAAATCATTGGTAAGTGATTCTAAACTAGTTTCTTTCAATCATTCACTATTTTTCATTAGACTTCAACCTAAAATCTAAAGTTTTTATGGTAGAAATCGGGGATTTTGGGTAGAATTAGGGATTTGAAAAAATGAGGATTTATTACAGTCACTTTGTGGAGGGGTTCTCATCTATAGCAACCCCATTAACCAGTTTAACCTAGAAGGGTTCCTCGTTCAGATTGTCAGACAAGTGCCAGGCAAGATTTCAGAAGCTCAAGACTGCTTTGACTATGGCACCAATGTTGGTGTTGCCTGCATGTTCATGATCTTATACAGTATGTTATGATAAATATCGTATTGGATTTGGTGCAGTATTGACGCAGGATGGAAATATAATCGCATATACTTCGGGGCAGCTGAAGGTTCACAACAAGAATTACCCTATTCATGACCTAGAGCTGGTAGCCATTGTTCAAGCAATGAAGATTTGGAGGCACTATTTTTATGGCGTGTCCTGCGAGGTATTCACAGATCATTAGAGCCTGCAGTATTTGTTCAAGCAAACAAGCTCAATTTGAGGCAAAGGAGGTGGTTGGAGCTATTAAAAGAATATAAAATCACCATCTTGTATCATCTTGGGAAGTCAATATGGTGGTCGATGCTTTGAGTATGAAGTCGGTGAGTATGGTCATCCTTGCATACATTACAGTTGGTGAGAGACCACTTGAACTAGATGTTCAGCCTTTGGCTATTCAGTTTGTGAGGTTGGATGTTTCTGAGCCCAATCATGTTGTAGCTTGTACAGTTGCTCGGTCTTCCTTATTTGAGCGCATAAAAGATTAGCAGTATGATGACCCTTATTCTCTTGTCCTTAGGGACATAATGTGGCACGGTGGTGCCAAGTAGGTTACTGTTGGAGATGATGGAGTTTTGAGGATTCAGGATCGTGTTTGTGTGCCTAATGTGGATGGAGTTCATGAGTTGATTCTTGAGGAGGTCCACAATTCTCGATATTCTATTCATCTGGGCACCACCAAAATGTATCAAGACTTACAACAACATTATTGGTGGAAGAGAATGAAGAAAGATATAGTTGCATATGTAGCTTGATGTCTAAATTGTCAGTAGGTAAAGTGTGAGCACGAGACCTGGTGGTTTGATTTAGAAGTTAGAGATTCCAGAGTGGAAGTGGGAGTGTGTCACTATTGATTTCGTTGTTGGACTCCCACGAACTTAGAGAATGTTTGATGCAGTTTAGGTCATTTTGGACAGACTGACTAAGTCGACGCATTTCATTCCTTTGGAATTTACTTATTCTTCAGAGTGGTTAGCAGAGATTTATATCCACGAGATTTTCTATTCACGGTGTGCCCGTGTCTATCATTTCTAATCAAGGTACGCAGTTCACCTCGCATTTCTGGAGAGTAGTTAAGCATGTGTTGGGCACGCAGGTGGAGCTGACCACAATTTCATCCTCAGACGGAGGACAGTCTGAGCGCACTATTCAGATATTAGAGGATATGCTTCGTGCTTGTGTTATAGACTTCGGAGGTTCTTGGGATCAGTTCTTGCCACTTGCAGAGTTCGCCTATAATAACATGTCATGCCCCAAACTTGGGAGGTGTGGCTGGCACCTGCTGCTGCACTGGGCCGAGCAAACCACTCTGTAACTCATTCATTTCTTTTGTAACTATCATGGGCCAACATGGCCACAACTAGTAAGTGGGCGAATGTTATATCAATGAGCCATCGTTCATAAAAGAATGCATACATATGGATCGTCAAGGCCTCTAACATATTGTACTTAATAAACTTGTGTCTACAATGCCTATAAAATTATTTGACATCAAATGGGATTGGGTACCGGCCTACCCATAAGTCTGAAGAAAAACTCTAACACGATGGCTCATAGACTCTGCTGCATCCGAATGAGGTGGAGGCTCACCGATCCTTCACATAATTCTCACCTCGTCTACAATGAGGGTTCGTCAAGTTGATTACTTGTACCTGGAGGCATGAATGCAGTGTCCATAACAAAAGGACGTCAGTACGAATAATATACCTATCACACCTTCTTTTCACACACTCGAAGGTAGTACAATGGAGTTTTTTCAATTTAAGTGACATTATTCAAAATGAGATTATTTATTTAATTTTTTTTATTTTTTTTGTTCATAGTCGCCACTTGGGATAGGTTTGTTTCAGGTATCCCAAGTCACCGATTTCTTTTAAATCCCAGATGGAGGAAACTTTCGACTTTCCTTTTGAAGTCTGCGAACCAGAAATTCTTAATAAGGAATTCTGTTAATCCGAGGGAAGGTGTTAGGAACCCCCGGATTTCGTGGTTCTAGCACGATCGCATAATCTATTATACTTGGCCTATTATCTGATTTTAGTACATTTTAAAACCTATGTGCATTTTTTAACTTTAACCTCTTTATTTCATTATTAGGAATATTGCAATGTTGTTAAAACACGTCTTGAACCACGTTACATAAATGCATTTGCGGTCTTCAACATATTTTAGCATTGTTGAGATTTGGAAATGGGTCACATAAATGCGCACCCGAACTTAGAAAGGTAAATTACCCAAATAACCCGCCTAAAGCAACTACGTGTTGTCACACCTCCTTTTTACACGGTTACCCGAAGGATGTACAAGGAAGTTTTTCCAATTACAGTGACATTATTCGAAATAGGATTATTTATTTATTAAGAGTCGCCACTTGAGATTGGTTTGGCTTTGGTGTCCCAAGCCACCGATTTATTTATAATCCTAAATCGAGGAAATTTTTTTGACTACCCAAATGGAGTCTGCAAACCAGAAATTCTTAGTAAGGAATTATGTTGACCCGAGGGAAGGTGTTGGGCACCCTTGGATCCTGTGGTTCTAGCATGGTCGCTTAAACCATTATAAATGGCCAAAAATTCTGATTTTACACATGTTCATTCTAATTTAATTACTTATACCGCTTTTATGGGTTTCTAAGGAAATTGCGATGCCGCTAAAATATATTCCGAACCACGTCACATAAATGCGCACGTAGTTATTGATATCTTTAAACTTCATCGATATTTGGATTTGGGTCACATAAATGCGCACCCGTACTTAGGAAGATAAAATTATTAAAGACGTGCCTAAAGCGACTAACGTGATATTATCTTTGCGGGAAAACCTGAAGTTTTCTAAATGGCATGTCCCAAATTCCTAAGTATTTATATGAGTGTTTAAAGAGGGCCACGCAATTCATGAGTTTTATTTAGCGCGGCGCACCTCGTTTTATTAATTGAAGGTCAACCTAAAGAAGACTAGGATTTTCTATAAGGTTTGTCTCCATGAGCTTAATTAATTGGTGTTACTAACTGAAAATTAGTGAAAGTAGCCTAGGAACAATCTCCAGAAAATTGGGCTTCGAACCCAACCCCTTTCTTATAAGTGAGTTAACTAAAGGTATTTAGGCTTAGGCTACGAATGACGTTGAGGGGCCCAAATATATCGTCTCATTGTCTTGTGACCATGACCCCAATATTTTGGGCTTGTGACCGGCCCAATAGCATGTGAACCATGTTAAATCTGGGCATATATCAATGTCTAAACTCCAGGAATTATGACAACCCAAACTTAAGAAGTCAATTTAATCATGAGGGAACTTATCAACTCCATTAAAATTAAAACAACTGAATATCGAATCTAATGATGCTGCATACGAATTATAAAAAAAAAAGCTTCAAATTCTCTACACATTTGCGCATTCGCTGGAACTTAACACAACTTCTGAATTCTGCTAAATTAGCTCAAGTTCAAGTACTAAATGTTTGTAAAGAAACAGTCCAGTTAATACAAAATAATTAATAGTCTAATTAACATTGCTGAATCAAGTCTAAGCATACAAATTAGAACAACTTCAAATAAATCAAGGAAAGCAAAGGTGCTCTTCAATATTCTTCTCGACAAAATAACCATACACATGTGTTCCCTCTACAACACTTGAGATTTGAAAATGTAGCCGAGTTAAGGCCAAAAGTGAAGATAAGGCGTCACCAGGATTGAGTCAACAACCAGCAGTGATAAATCAGCAGTAACACCACAATTAGACCAACATTTATATCATTGCAACCCAGGAATAAAGCCAGATGAATAGCAACTAACAAAATAACCCAAAATAGCATCGATGGAACTCAAACACACTTGAAATTAGCTCAGAAAACTCTAGAAAACTTCAGCAATCAAACTCTAGGCTAATTGATGTAAATCAAACTCTAGGACTCGAAATTGATCCAAAACCTCAATAGAATAGCCTGTTTTGGAGTTTTGGTTTTTGTTCCGAAGGATCTAAATAATCTAGTTTTTATGGAAAACTTTTGGATGTTCAAAATAACATTTTTTTTGGATTTCTCTTTTGAATTTGAATTGCAAAAATGGAACTAGGAGTGTTTTGGGGAAATTTTAGAGCTGGAAATTCTGGAAATTCTAGGGAATTCTTCAGGATTTTTCAGATTTCCAAAAACCTTGGGAAATTTGCTGGGATTTCGGCCTTGTCAATGAAGGCACTCACTTGCCTGTTTATAACCCCAACTTAGGGCAACCCCTTCCTTTTGTGTTTATTCAATAGTCCCTTTCCTGTTTCTTAAAATTGTTCACGTAGTCCCTCATTTTCTGGCGTGTGCCTCAAGTCATATCAGAAAATTACCAGAATTTAGTGTTTGAACCTCCAACTAGAAGGTTCCAGGGGTCTATTGCAAGATTCCCATATCCAAATACCCATATTACCCTTGTCCTTTCCCCTCAATTACTTAGCCTAACCAATTACACCCTAGTTCTTATCATGTTTGTCATAATTTGACTATAGTTAATTACTCAAGGAAATGAGAAGGATTAAACCATAAACAAACCCAATCTAATTATCAGTTGGGAGTAAATCCTTACTAAATTGGGCTGGCATGTTATAAACTGACCCTCCTAAACATAAAAGAGACTGAAACTAAACTACTTGTTTTACCCAAGATCAAGACCCAACAAAATCAACACAAATGAACAAACACCACCTAATCAGAAACCATAAGGAGTTACTAAGGGATTAAAATCAATGAAACACATATATACACAGATTTGAAGACTAAATTAATTATAAGCAAAACAGGACTAATCAAACCAAATCTCAGAAGCAATCGCAGGGTTAATCATGAAAATATATTGATCAACTGAAATGAAGAAATAATCAAACCAGGGAAAGGACGAACAATCTAGAATTTTGAACTAACCTAGAATATTGAATGTGCATATATGAATTTTGGAAAAAGGAAATATAAACAACACACTGAAAATTTAAAACCTACGGTAAAGAAAGGATGCCTAACCTTTGGACTATAAATGAATGTCTTAACTTGCTCATGCAAGGTCTCAAACGTACCAAGACTTCAGTGGATCTCTCAACTGGAAAATATCTGGGACTAAGGTTGACATTAGCTCAAACTTTGCGGTGATTTGAGGGAAATCTGTTAAGGGTTTTAGGAAGAGGGAGGTCAGGACAGTCTACAGTATGATTGTGGTTGAATTTAGGGTGGATTAAACTTGAGCCAAACTTTCGATTTGAGATTTGGAAGAACTGGCTAGGATTTGAAAGGAAATAAGGTTGGATATGGGTTGGGGAGACGGAGACTGTACTACAGTGTAAAATTGGGAATGGTTTGGGTGGCCACCGCCGGACACGGCGTCCACAAATTCATTTATTCGAAGGGTTGGGCTCATATTTGAGGGCTGGTTTTTATGGCATTGGAAAAAGGAGGAAACGATGGTTTAGTGGTGTATTTTTTGGCAATTTTGGAGCTTCGCCGCGGGAGGCGACGATTTTCGGCCGGCGGCGATGAGGCGAAGTGTTGGCAGAGATGATAGGTATGAGGAAGGGAAAGTTGGTCTCTAGGGTTTGGTGACGGGTTCACACACTTTTATTTAGCAATCGAGATTCAACCAAGGCCGTTGGATGATGACTTATGAACGGTTGTGATCACATGCCCCAAAACAGCGTCGTTTTGGGGCGTCTCTAATGAGAGACCGGGTCAGGAACGAGTTTGGGCTGGTTTTGGATGGGTGGGGATGGTTTTTGGTTTGGGCCATCATCAGTTTTAGCCCAATACCAGGCCAGGCTGAGTTATCTCCTTCTTTTTCTTTAATTCTTTTTCAATTATCTATTATTTATTGTTTCAATTTTAAAAATCAACTAAAATTAAATCTGAAAAGTTATTCAAACTATTAAATTACAGTTAAACTACTATTATTCAAAAGAAAAATTTAAATTAAATCAAAATTTCTTTGTGATTTTATTTTATTTTGTAAGAAGCCTAATTACTAATTTATTCTAATAAAAATCGCGTAAAAATCACATCTTGAATGCTCATACAATTTTTGTATTTTTAAGACTTATCATGCATGCATAAAAAAAAATAAACACAAATATGTGCAATTAAATTTTAAAAATCGAATAATAAAAGGAAAAAATCCTAATTCTGAGAATTTTATAGGAGTAATTCTAACGAGGCAAAAATCACGTGCTCACAGCTGCCCCTCTTTGCCCGGAAACATGAAGGGTTTTCGGTCGAAGATATATGAGCGACATGAGGGATTTTTGCATGCTCAAAAGTCCAGGAGAAGCATTTTGAAAACTGTCTGACCGAACCTCGCTTCAAAGGTTGCCTATATATCCTTGGCTATAAAGGAATCATGTCAGTGTTGTTGTGGAGTGTTTGGTAGTTGAGACTACCATAAGCTATGATTTCACTGCTGATGCTGTTGCTACTTCTTGTTGATCCCTTATTACATCCAAAAAGGGAATCAAGAACAAGCTAGCTATGCCTACGAGTTACAAGATTCCAATCTATAATTCTCTTGAAAGCTTGATCTTGAGTCTTGGCTGGATTCGCCATGGACTTCAATCTGAATCTTGATGCTCGTAAGCTGTAGGTTTCAGTTCTTTCTTCATCATTGAAATCAGCTGGGACTTGCACGACTTGTGATTTTGAATCAAACCTGGACAACCCACATCTTCTTTTCAACCATCTTGGATTTGTTTCCTTTTGTTCTCTTCTTCTTTTCCTTTGTCTTGCATTGGGATTCACTCTTCCAGTCATCTCAAATCCTGTGCCCTATGGTAAAAACCTTCTCGGACATCAAAACAAACAAACGAATGAAATTTTCTGTCCTAGTTTTCACTGGGAAAATTTCGTGAGTTATTTGCAACACAAATCTAAGCTATTATTTTATTTAAAACAATAAAAGTGAGGATTTTATATCTTTTGGAAAGATTGCTAGGTTATGCTGGGAAGGAGAAAGGGTCCCTACTGGGGATAAGAGGAGGATCCACGGGTTATGCCGGGATGGGAATGAAGGGTCCCTGCTGGGGATGAAAGGAAAAATCCACGGGTTATGCCAGAATGAAATGAAAAATTATTCCTGGGTTATGCCAGGGGAATCCGCGGGTTATGCCGGGATTGTAAAAGAGAAGGCTCCTAGGTTATGCCAGGGGATCCGCGAGTTATGCTGGGATTTGAAAAGAAAGATTCCTAGGTTATGCCAGGGGAATCCGCGAGTTATGCCGGGATTGGAAAGAGAAAATTCCTAGGTTATGCTAGGGAAATCCACGGGTTATGCCAGGATTTGAAAGAAAACTCCTAGGTTATGGCTAGGGAGATCCACGGGTTATGCCGGGATTCAAAAGGGAAGATTCCTGGGTTATGCCAGGGGAATCTGCGGGTTATGCCGGGATTGAAAAAGAGAGGGCTCCTGGGTTATGCCAGGGGATCCGCGGAATATACCTAGATTTGAAAGAGAGATTCCTGGGTTGTGCCAGGGGAATCCGCAGGTTATGCCGGATTGGAAAGAAAAAATTCCTAGGTTATGCTAGGGAAATCCACCGGTTATGCCGGGATTTGAAAGAAAAGTCCTAGGTTATGGCAAGGGAGATCCACGGATATGCCGGGATTGGAAGAACACTCCTAGGTTATGCTAGGGAGATCCGCGGTTATGTCGGGATTTGAAAGAGAGATTCCTGGGTTGTGCCAGGGGAATCCGCGGGTTATGACGGGATTGGAAATAGAAAATTCCTAGGATATGCTAGGGAAATCCATGGGTTATGCCGGGATTGGAAGAAAACTCCTAGGTTATGCTAGGGAGATCCGCGGGTTATGCCGGGATTGGAAAGAAAAGATTCCTAGGTTATGCTAGGGAAATCCACGGGTTATGCCGGTATTGGAAGAAAACTCCTAGGTTATGCTAGGGAGATCCGCGAGTTATGCCAGGATTGGAAGAAAACTCCTAGGTTATGTTAGGGAGATCCGCGGGTTATGCCGGGATTTGAAAGGAAAAATTCCTTGGTTATGCCAAAGGAATCTGTGGGTTATGCCGGGCTTGAAAAGATAACTCCTATTGAGGAGGAAAGGAGAAAGGCCCCCAGCTTATGCTGGGAAGTGAAATTCCACAGAAATCCTTCTGGCTATGCTGGGGATAGAGAGAGAAAGGAAAGACCCTTAGGTTATGTTAGGGGTAGAAGGGATTTGGCCTTCAGTTTATGCTGGGGAATAAAGGAAAAAGAGGAGGCCTCAGGTTACGCCGGGGATGGAAAGAAGAAAAGGTTCCTCGGGTTATGCTTGGATAAAGAGAGGAGCCCTTCGGGTTATGTCGGGGAATGAAGGAAAGAAATTTCTCAGTCTATGCTGGGGAGGGTGGGTGTGATCCTTGGGTTATGCAGAGGTCCACAAGTTGTACAGGGGAAGACTAGGGATGTGGCCCTAAATCTGGGGAAGGAGTCAGGGATCAGAGTCCCATGCTATCATGTTTTATGATTCTCCCTTCCTTCTTTTTATTAAACTGCAGGAAAAGCTGTAAAGAGAATTTCCCTTTTTGTTAATCATTGGTGCCACGCTATTCTTGTCCTTTGTGCCGTTCCTTTGATTGCATTTGCCGTTTGCCCCCATTGCTTTGGATTACACCTATTTCAAATCTTTAATCAAAACACAATTTGTTAGTTCGAATAATGATTGGTTTGTGGCCTTGTTTGATTGATCCCAGCCTCATTTCTATTGGGAAAACCCTTGCCTCCCTGACTTCGCCTCGTTGGTTGGTCGGGGGTCCTCATCTTTCAGATTCGTTTCTCTTTTATAGGCCCTTAGTTGTGATTTTTTGTCCTGATTTCCACTTTGGGGCCTGCCTTTTGAGAACTTTGTGGGGACAATTAGCTCGTTCAGGCTTAGCCTTTCCAATCTTCATTTGCCTTTGTGGGGTCTTGGCTTGAAATTTCTTTTCTTTCTACTTTCCTGCTTTTTGAAGCGTCAGTCGTCATAGTCAGCCGGGATTGGCTAAATGCGCTCGCTGATACCGGATATTTCTTTTGGTTCTTGCCAGGAGAAAACCCATAAGACCGGTCTTACCACCTTCTCTTGCGGAATAGGCAGGAAATAAAAGTTAAGCTGAAAGGGAGTGGGGAAACAGCAAGAGCAAACATATGGATTTAGAGAGAAATGTCCCTCTTGGAGAAAACAGAAGGACTTATCTGGGGATGCGTGACGACTTTAAATGGAAATGGCATGCTTCTTGGACTAGATGCCCAGCCCGGATCCGTTTCTGCTTCTAGTGACCTATATTTCAATCTTTTAAAACTATGGAAGCTTGCTTGGGCTTGGATGGTGATATTTCCTCTTTTCGACCGACGATGCCCTTTGCAGGTTTTTGCCAATCGGCCTCTTTCATTTCTCTTCTCCCGTCGCGAGATAGTGCTCTTTTACGAGTTTTCACTAAACGGACTCTCTCATTTTTATTTTCTCTACTCACCATCGCCTTATGGTGCCCGAAGATTTTCACCAATAAGACTCTCTTATTTTATTTCTCTCAATTCGAGTTGTGCCAAATCCCAACAATGATGTTTTTCACGTCCCTGCTTTGGCCAATTGATCGGAAAGGCTTGGGCCAGGCTCTTTGGGTAAAGGAAGTTGGACGGAAATTTACAACTTTGGAACCATTCTGCCGGGTTTATGGCTGAACCATTACATCTCTGCCCGAGTTTTTATGTTTGGGGGAACTGGGGTTTTATTTTGATATGATGGAACCTCAGGGAGAGGCTGCCTACGTATCCTTTCGGAATCAAGTCAGACGTAGTTCAGGAAGTGTTTCCTAAACTAATTTGCTTGTTGTTTCTTTTTGTTTTTATTCATTCATTTTTCTTTTCTCTTTTTTTATCTCTTTTATTGAATAGCAATTCTATGTTCCAAAGAGGGTGAACAAAGAAACGTAATCGGCTCGAGGGGTTTGCGAAGGATTGGTAGTGTTTAAGGTAGCGGAAAGAAAAGCCTTCGTCATTTAGACCAGCCAGAATCATTGTGGTAGGGAGTTCAAACGTAATAACTTTTTACTGCATCTGCGTTCACTGCTGTCTCGAGCTCGTCTCCTTCTATGTCACCCAGGTACAATGCTCCTTTGGGCAGCGACTTTCTGTTTATGTATGGACCTTTCTAGTTCGGAGGAAGCTTTCCCTTAGCTTCCTGATAGTGAGGGAGAATATGCCTTAATACAAGCTGTCCGTTTTTGAAATTCCTGGGGCGCACTTTCTTATTGTAAGCGCGGGCCATTATTTGTTGGAACAACTGCCCGTGACAAACCGCGGCCATTCGTTTTTCATCAATTAATGACAATTGCTTCAATCGAGTCTTAACCCACTCGCTATCCTCAATTTTTGCTTCGACAATTATTTCGGAGTGAAGGGATTTCTACCTCTCTAGGTATGACAACTTCAGTCCCATAGACCAGTAAATATGGAGTTGCCCTTATCGATGTGCGTACTGTGGTGCGATATCCTAGCAATGCAAAAGGTAGCTTTTCATGCCATTGTCTTGAGTTTTGAATCATTTTTCTCAAAATCTTCTTGATGTTCTTGTTAGCCGCTTTGACGGCACCATTGGCTTTGGGCCGATAAGGAGTGGAGTTTCTATGTGTTATTTTGAATTGTTCACATATTTCTCCCATCAAACGAGTATTTAGATTGACCGCATTGTCCGTAATGATGGTTGTGGGAATACCGAAGCGACAAATGATGTTGGAATGCACAAAATCTGCTACCGCTTTCTTGGTGACGGACTTAAGTGTGATGGCTTCGACCCACTTTTTGAAGTAATCGATAGCAGCCAATATGAATCTATGTCCGTTTGAGGCTTTTGGCTCAATAGGCCCAATGATGTCCATGCCAGCGAATGGTCAGGGTGCTGACATAGGATGCAATTCGGTTGGCGGTGCATGAATTAAATCACCGTGCACCTGACATTGATCACATTTTCGAACGAAGCTGTAACAATCTTTCTCCATGGTCATCCATTAATACCCTGCCCGAAGTATTTTGTTTTGCCAGTACATACCCGTTGATATGAGGTCCACACACTCCTGCGTGTACCTCATTAATCCTTCCGGCTTCCTGGGTGTCAATACATCTTAGCAAGTTGAGATCTGGGGTTCTTTATTATAAGGTATCACCAATCAAGAAGAAACTACTCGCATGCCGTCAGATGGTTTTCTTTTGCTCCCCGGTAGCCTGCTCGGGATACTCTTGTATTTTCAGGAATTTCTTGATGTCATAATACCGGGGCTGGGTGCTGGATTCTACCTCGGTCACATTACAATACCCATGCCTTTCCTTGATTTGGATTTCCAAAGGATCAACGTAGGTATTTCTAGGGTAAGGCAACATGGAGGCCAGAGTTGCGAGTGCATATGCTAATTCGTTGTGACATTAAGGAATATACCTGAATTGTACCAACTTGAACCGTTTGCTGAGATCCTCCACATGCTATCAATAGGGTATGAGTTTGACGTCTCTTGTTTCCCACTCTCTTTGGGCCTTCCGGATGATTAAATCTCAATCCCCAATGATTAATCATTCCTCAACGTCTTGGTCAATGGCCATATTCATGCCCATGATGCAAGCCTCGTATTCAGCTGTATTATTGGTGTAGAAAGGAGCCTTGCTGTAGCCGGGTAATGTTGACCAGTGGGTGAGATTAAAGTTTCCCCAATTCCTACGTCTTTCCCATTTACCGCTCCATCGAAAAATATTTTCCAAGAAGAGATGTCTTCAGATGATACCTCCACCGAATTCAGTTCTTCATCAGGGATATAGTATTCAAAGGTTGATACTCATCGACAACTGGATTCTCGGCCAGATGATCTACTAATGCTTGAGCCTTCATTACGGTACATGTGACATAGACTATATCGAACTCGGTGAGCATGATTTGCCATTTTGCTAATTGCCCTGTGGGTATTTTTTTTGGAATATATACCTCAACAGATCCAGCCTGGTTATGAGGTAGGTGGTGTGGGCTTGCTAGTAATGCCTCAGCTTCTGGGCTACCCATGTCAAGGCAAAACAGGTTCTTTCTAACAGCGTGTATTTGGCCTCGTAACTAGTGAACTTCTTGCTCAAGTAATAGATGGCTTGCTCCTTCTTTCCCGTGGCGTCATGCTACCCGAGAACGCAATCAAAAGAGTTCTCCAGGACTATCAAATAAAGAAATAATGGCCTTCCCGGTTCCAGCAGAACCAAGACTGGTGGGTTGGACATGTAGCTTTTGATTCTGTCGAAAGCCTCTTGACACTCATTGGTCCATTTAATTGCTGCATCCTTTTTCAATAGCATGAATATGGTCTCGCATGTAGAGTCAGCTGGGTGATGAATCGACTGATGTAATTCAGTCTTCCCAACATGCTCATTACATCCTTCTTGGTTTTTGGACGAGGTAGCTCTCGAATGGATTTTATCTTGGTTGGATCCAGCTCAATACCTTTTCGGCTGATAAGGAACCCCAGAAGTTTACCTAACGGGACCGTGAATGCACATTTCACTGGATTCAATTTCAAATCTTACTTGCGAAGCCTTTCAAAAAACTTTCTTAAGTCCCTTACTTGATCACCCTGAGTCTTGGACTTGATAATCATATCGTCCACATATACTTCTATCTCCTGATGCATCATGTCTTGGAAAATGATGGTCATAGCCCTCATATACGTTGCCCCAGCATTCTTCAATCCAAAAGGCATAACCCTGTAACAATAAGTCCCCCAAGGTGTGGTAAAGGCAGTTTTCTCAGCATCTTCCTCATCCATCAACACTTGGTGGTATTCTGCATAGCAATCTACAAAGGACTATATCTCGTGTTTGGAACAGTTGTCAACAAGGATGTGGATGTTAGGCAAAGGGAAGTTGTCTTTGGGACTCGCCTTATTCAAATCTCTGTAGTATACACAAACTTGGGTTTTTCCGTCTTTCTTTGATACAGGGACCATATTGCCCAACCATGTGGTGTTTCGAACCACTCGAATTACCCCCACCTCTAACTGTTTTGTGATCTTCTCTTTGATCTTATCGCAGATATAAGGTTTGAACTTTCTTTGTTTTTGTTGGACTGGAGGGCATTCAGGGGTATGTGGGCAACTTATGAACCACCAAATCAACATTCAACCTAGGCATATCGTCGTAAGTCCAAGAAAATACATCTATGAATTCCAAAAGAAGTTGAACCAGTGAGTCTCGGATTTCCTTATTCACATAGATGCTTATTTTAGTTTCCCTGGTTTCGCCAGGACTACCCAAGTTAACCGGTTCGATATCATTTAAATTTTTCTTACGCTTATTTTCAAAATATTCCAACTCTCGATTGATTTCCCTAAAAGTCTCTTCTTCATCATACTCTGGTTCTTGGTTCATTATTTCACAAATAGGCAGCATGTTCGGGTCGGGGCATGAAGTCCGCGAGCATGTGATATTATTAAGCCGCATTATTGGAACTGAAAGAAAGAATGAAATAGAAGAAAAATAACAAAAATCAGAAAAATAGAGCATTACAGACGACGAAATATTGATTTCATTTCTTTGAAATTGTAAGATGACAAGGTTTACATTTGAAATTTAAAGGACACAACACTAAAGGAAAAACACCCGAGTTATACCCTGAAATAACTCGTGATGCAAGAAAAGATGGCAAGGCAGGACTACTGGTCCTCCCGCCTGACTGGGAAAGGCGTGGCCTTCCAATTTTGAAATTTGGCATCCGGTCCCATGTAGAGCACCTCAGCAGTGCTCGAGCCTTCTCCAAGCTGCACCATGTTGGCTTCATACAATAATTTCCCTATTGCTCCACATATCTCTTCAATTTCCTCCGCTGTGAATGTCTCGTCTTCTTCTTCCTCAGTGTACTTTGGCTTCACAAACATTTCGTACAAGTGGGTTAGGGGTTGAGGTAAAGCCCATCCATGACGTTTTCTACTGTTGGCCCAGGTTATATACTATGGTGTTGGGTTGAAGCCTAGCCCAAAAAGCTTTTCCGCGGTAGGCAAAGCGATTGGCTTAATTATGCCTTGTAGAGAACTTGCAAGTCCCTTACATGGTTTAAATCCTTGACGTATCATTTCTCTTGCCACCATGATTGAGGCATTGGAGAGGAAAGGCTGGGAAATGGTTTGCCTTCTTCGTGTTGATCAGCTACCATTATTTCAAAAGCCTGGTAAACTATATGCTCACTTCCTTCTTTAGCTTCGAGGCAGGGGATGGAGGGATCGCGGTAAATTGACTGTTCATCTTCTCCATAGACCACGATTTCCTGGTTCTCATGTTCATATTTCAGCATTTGGTGCAGAGTAGAAGGCACAACTCATGCTGCGTGAATCCATGGCTTTCCTAGGAGATATTTGTAGGATGTGTCCATATCTAATACTTGAAATGTTACCTCAAAATCGACCGGACCAATGGTCAATACCAAGTCAAAATCTCCTACGGTGTCTCTTTTAATTCCATCAAAAGCTCGGACACACACATTGTTGGGGAGGATCCTCTTTGTCCCAATTTCCATTCTTTGCAATGTTGACAGTGGGCATATGTCCACCCCGGAACCCCCATCTATCATTACTCTTTTGACGTAATAGCCTTCGCATTTGACGGTGAGATGCAAGGCTTTGCTGTGGGAAGCTCCCTCTGAAGGCAAATCATTCTTGCTGAATGTAATGTGATTAACAGCAAAGAATCTTTCCGCCATTTTCTCTAGTTGTTCCACGGAGGTTTGAACTGGAACGTAAGCTTCATTTAAAGTTTTGGCTAACACTTTCTGGTGCTCTGGAGAATCCATCATCAATGATAATAAAGATACTTGCTCGGGAGACTTCCGGAGCTGGTCCACTACCTCATAGTCTGGCATTTTTATCTTTCGAAAGAAAACCTCCGCCTCTTCAGCATTTACGGGCTTTTTGGGTTGGAATCGCCTTTTGGTTGCATTGTTCACCTCTTCCAGGTCTGAATATTTCTTTGCGTGGTTGCCTTTTGAGATTCCTCGGTGATCTCTTTGCCTTTGTATGTTACTATTGTTTTTTGATAGTTCCATGGGATTGCAGAAGGGTTTGTCATTGGCTTTTGAGGCGCGCGACCGATTACCACGGGCTCATTCACCTTGGTGGTTTAATCGGTCCCCGCACCACGTAGGCCCCCTTGGGTACGTATATCATTTTATTCAACTCAAATCTTCTTGGGTGATTCAAAGTGGGCTGATTTTCTTGATGACCCCGTGGGATGTAAAGGATGGTTTCATTGACGGGCGTCGTCTTAATTTTAACTTCAACCTTCTTCTCCGCTTCCGAGTGCTTGGCTTCACTCATTTCCTTTTCTTCAACCTTTTTGGGGGTAACCTTTGGCTTTCTATCTGCATCAACAATGGCTATTATGGCTTTCAAAGCAGGGTCAAATTCTTTGTCCTCGCAAATCATCCCGATGATTGGCCCATTATTGTGAGCCGGTAATGGGTTATTAGTCACGTTTGGGACATCTTCATCTCTCAACGCTATTTTCCTTTATTCTATTAGATCCTCCACAGCTCACTTTAGAGTCCAACAATTTTCAGTGTCGCATCCTTCGGCTCCTGAATGATAAGCACAACGTACACCCCGTTGATAAGAAGGTGACTCAGGGTTTTGTTTGTTTGGGGTACAGGCTGCAAGAGACCCATTTGGACCGGTTTTGGGAACAAGCTGGAATAAGACTCCCCTATCGATGTAAAGTTTTGTCTTTTGGGCGGCTCCCTGGGACGAAAATTGTTTTGGGGAGGGTGTGGATTATAATGATTTTGGGGAGGCTGATTTCTCGGGGCCTGGTTTCTATTGACATGCTGCTGTGGTCGAGCGAATGGATGGGCATTCATAACTGCATAAGGTTGGGGAGCATAATGCATGTCTTGATTGGAAAAGTAGTGTTGAGAGGTCCTTTCTGAGAATACGGGTATCTTCTCATACCGGAAGCTGCCATTGAAACTTCTTCTTTCTTTTTGTTTCTTACGACTCGTCTTGCCCTGCCTTGGATGGCCTGGGAGGTTTCCCTTATGGCTGACTGGCTCAAAATTCTTCCCGTTTTCAAGCCATTTTCTACCATCTCGCTGATCTTGATTGCTTCCGCGAAAGGTTCGCCCATTGCTGACATCATATTTTGAAAATAATCTGCTTCTTGCGCCTGGAGGAAAACAGTTACCATCTCTGTCTCATCCATGGGCGGCTTTACTCTTGACGCATGTTCACGCCACTTGACAACATATTCTCTAAAACTTTCAGAAGGTTTCTTTTTCAAGTTGGCCAAAGAATTTTTGTCCGGGGCAATGTCAATGTTATACTGGAATTTCCTTACAAAATCCCGGGCAAGATCGTCCAAAATATGCCATCCTGTGATATCTTGGTCCATGTACCATTCAGAAGCAATGCCTACCAGATTCTCTCCGAAGTATGCCATCAACAGTTCTTCCTTTCCGCCTGCCCCACGCAACTGGTTGCAGTACTTTTTCAGATGAGCAATGGGGTCGCCATGACCATCAAACTTTTCAAACTTCGGCGTTTTAAATCCTAGGGGAAGATGTACATGTGGGAACATGCACAGATCTGTGTAGCAAACGCTCTTTTGCCCACTCAAGCCCTGCATGTTCTTCAAGCTCTGCTCAAGGCTTTTCATCCTTCTTACTATCTCATCTTGTTCAGGCATTTTAGGAGTTTTATCGTTCACTGGTGTCAGCTCATATGCTAGTTGAGGATAAGTGTATATGGGGTATGAGGGAGGCTCGGTTCTGTAATTGGAAGTTTGAAATGTGAAAGCCGTGGGATCAAACATAGGTCTCGACACTGCGGGCTGTGTGGTGGTTGCACATGGGGGAACCGTAAAAATATTAGGAACTGTGTCAGAGGTGAACACCTGAGGACGGGCTTCAGAAGGTGCTCCGACAAAGTTGGCTAGTATGGTAGGCTATCCCTAGAGGATTTTTGGGTGGCTAATAGGAACAGTGGAAGTACCCCCCGACCTTGGGAAGAGCTCGGGAAATACAGGGATGAAACTCGAAGGCTCTTTTCCATATGTCCAATCGTCCCACATCTCCATGACTCTAAGTCGAAGGATCCTATTTTCTTCAGCCGCCGTAGATTCTGAGGCCAGGATCCTGCAATCGGGCTATCCTATGAGATGGGAACAGCTGGCAAAGTCACTTTGGATGACATCTCTGCGGTTCCTTTTGATCTAGTAAAATATCGATGTGATGCCTGTTTACCACAAACCAACCACTGTTTCAAAAATCCTGGGACTAAGACTTTGACATCAAACAAACGGTTAGTTTGAGACAGATAACAAACAGGGAATCACACATTGGGTGTGATGCACTATATAGTTAGCGTGTGTCTATATGTTTGCAGTGGTCGCATGTGTCATCCCGACATTTATTCAAAACTTCCTTTTGATTTCTACTCTTTGTTTCCTTGATTTTGTTTTCCTCTTTTAAGAATACGGTCGAATCCTATAAAGATTACCTAGGTATCATGCCCCGCATGAATCAGACCGACCATAGTTCATGAAAAGTGCGATGAAAATAACAAGATATTTTGGAATTTTCAATTCTTATAAAGACAAAACTTTGGTTACAAAGACTAGAGAGGTTGAGAGGCAACTAACAGACTTGGACATAATAAGAGTTACAGACTTGAAGAGCAATATGCATAATAGAAAATACAGACTGACAGACTCTTTTCAGGAAAATACAGTTTTCAGAAATCATGAATACATTAAGACAACTGCTTTTGGAGCTCGTGGGGCATCGCTCGGCCTTGTCGCAGGCTTGCGTACTAAACTCCCTTGGAGATGGTGAAGGTCCGCCATCACTTGCCGAAAAAAATCATGGCGGTGGCAAAGAACATGGATCTCGTCATATCCTCGCAATGGTTGCACTTTGTGGTGATGTAATCTGCAATTTCCCATACCCTTTCCCTAATAACACCATTTTCTTACAACAAACACCCAATTTGCTTGGCCCTTTCCTCTATAGTTCACTCTGCTACCTGGTTCAGCTCCTGGAATTGCCGCAAGTCCATCTCCAACCTTGCTATTAATGCATAAAAATGTTTTCTTTCACCTTTTAAATCCCCAACATGCTTGGCCACTCTATTCTAAGCCATGATGACCCTCCGTTTTAACCTAACAATCTCATCATTATGCCCTTCTTTTAATTGCTCAAGGATGCGGGCTCGTTCTTCCGCACTTTTAGCCAATTGCTTCCGAACCCTAGATAGCTCACCTTCCTCCTTATTCAAGTCAAACCCATACTCAGTTACTTTCCTCCGCAAATTTTCTATGAGTTTTTCATCCTTTGTGCTCCTGGGGGATTTTCTGGATTTGGGCTCGTAGCGCTTCGTTTTCTTTGGTTAATCTCTTCTTTTCTCCCTCATATGCTGCGGCTTGCAAACCAGTTTCAAATTTCAGCTCTTTGACTTGATTTTCCAATCTTCCTATAGTGGCCCTGTATTCATTCTCCTTGGCTAGCCAACCCCATGCTCTTGCGACATTTCAATAAATTCTTGGAGATGCGGTCTTTTAGCAGGCCTTCCAGGCTCTATTTCATTTTAATACCAAGCAATGTACCCTGGTGCAACCTCGCCTTTAGATATTTCGTATACTCAAGTACCCGCTGTCAAGTATTTGCATTCGCTCCAAATTTGATGTCTGAAGGCCTCAGGGAATTGACCATTGAGGCTAATCTCAACCTTATAGAGACTAATATCCTCGTCCCTGGGAATGATTTGGCAACTACCTAATTGCCTTAGTACTCTGTATGGCGCATAGAGTTGATACTTCGGAGACCCATCAGAAGGAAATGAGGCCCGGTGGCTGGCATATACACAATTTCATCCACAGGGAGCCACCCGGATTTCCACTCTATCTTATTTGCAGTGACAACCCGGAGATGCGACACCCATTACGTGACACCCTCAGGTAACCTAAACCCATCAACCCATTTGCAGAATTCTTCTATGCAGCTCTTTGTTGGTGACCCATAATTCATGAACCGATGCTGGTTGCATAAATGCTCGATCATCCATATTTGTAACAATATGTTACATTCTTCGAAGAACTCTCCTCCCGCTTTACAGGCGGTGAGGGAATGGAAAATTTTGGATAAGATCATAGGAGCGAGGGTGCTCTTAGCCTGACTTAGCAAAGCGCTGATAATCCCTGCTATCCGTATATCAATATTTCCATCCTTACGCGGAAACACTACCAAATCCAAGAAGAAAACCATGAATGATAAACATCGCTACTCCACCAATTTGAGCGGATTTCCTTCGCTACAAATATGGTTTTCGGGGTTATTGAATCCCCATATATGCCCGTACCTCTGATATATGAACTGCGGGGTATAGAAGCCGGCTGGCAGGTCCGGATTGTGAACCTTCCTACTGATTTTTAAGGAGTCCAGGATCATGTTCACGGCAAGGGCTCTTGGTGCAATCAGGTATTGGTGTCTCAAAGGAATTGTGGGGATCCCAATATATCCAGTTATTTCTTCAAACGTCGGTGTGAGCTCAAAATCCAAAAAATGGAAGACACTGTGAGCCGAGTTCTAGAATGTGATCAATGCCTTTATGATATCTCCCCTCGAGTTAATTTTCAGCAGCCCGCTAAGTCCTCCCAAATGCGTGTTGACCCTGTTTTGCCCTGCTTCACCCAGGTCATTCCACCACAAGTGCAGCTCCAAGGGAATTTTTTTCATGAACATTATCGTTCTCATTCTGCACATTTATTAAGGTGAATTAGTATCTCCAAATTTGACTATTTGATTCCACAAAATATTAAAGCCGGTATTTGTTCTTTATGAAATTTATTTCTTAAAATAAGGGCCCAGCTTTGCGAATACGGCCTTGTAGCACTTCCGAAGGAAATTTTTAAGGATGTGCTCGCTCGCCGGCCAAAATAAGACTCAGAGGTGGCTATTTGTGTGGAATCAGCCATCCGGCATCCCTTTTGGTAACATTCGGCTATTTCTGGCAGTAACGTCATCGCCCGATTTATTTCGAAAAAAGTGGATAAAATCAGACATTTGTTTTTTCTTGTTTTGGTTATTTCTGCAAAAGAGAGGCTGGACCCGATGGGGGTTACCTACGTATCTCGCTCCCGACGAGAATCAAAACGGCGTAGTTCGGGTAAAACAATTTATCAAAACCAAAATATTATTGAAAAACTCCCATTTTCTTTCTCTTTGTTTTGGTTTGTGTTTTTTTTCTCTTTTTTTCTTTTCTTTCTTTGAAAAATCCGGCAACATTTCGGTACTATTTGAGCATTGGTTTTACAAATGATTAATTTTAGTAGCTCTAGTACTTTTTATTCTCTCAAATTTCCACTTTATTCACAAGCCGGTCAATATGCGAATCCGAAGCAAATAAATGCGCAAGTAGCACGTAATATGCATCAGGATAGTTTTTCACTGTGGGTCATCTGTCCTAGACGGACCAAACCCCTGTGTTGAGTGCCCTAAGTCAAATGCACGATGCAGATAAGAGTTCCTACTAGGGATCTGGCATGAAGTCAAGTTATTTTAAGTTAACAACCTTGGTATTGGGTCTAGAGTGTGTACCCGAGCGGACAACTCGAGTCGAGGATGGGGCTATGTCTGGGAGCAAAAGGGCCATCCGGTTTAGTAACTTGTCCGGCCTCTTTCTTATTTTCAGGTATGATATTAACAGAATAGGGAGTCTCAGCCAGTAAGCACATCCCCAAAGGTGAGAAGTGAAGGGTTTCGTAGCAGTTTATACAGTTCAGATAATATCAAAGCGGTAAAACATGTAGCACTTAGCACAGAACATGTAAGAAAATCAGAAGAAGCCAAATATAGCAATTATTCCAAGCTCAAATTCATGAACCTTGAACTAGAGATTCTGGGTTTGATTCCCCAGCACAGTCTCCAGAACTGTCGCACCTCCTTTTTACACGGTTACCCGAAGGATGTATAAGGGAGTTTTTCCAATAAATGTGACATTATTCAAAATGGGACAATTTATTTATGAAGAGTCGCCACTTGGGATAGGTTTGGCTTGGTGTCCCAAGTCACTGGTTTATTTAAAATCCCAAATCGAGTAAATTTACGACTACCCAAATGGAGTCTGCGAACAAGAAATTCTTAGTAAGGAATTCTGTTGACCCGAGGTAAGGTGTTAGGCACCCTCGGATTCCGTGGTTCTAGCACGGTCGCTTAAACCATTATAAATGGCCAAAAATTCTGATTTTACACATGTTCATTCTAATTTAATTATTTATACCGCTTTTAATGTTTTTAAAGGAAATTTGCGATGACGCTAAAATATATCGCGAACCACGTCACATAAATGCGTACGTAGTATTTGATATCTTTCAACTTCATCGAGATTTGGATTTGGATCACATAAATAGGCACCTGTACTTAGGAAGATAAAATTATTAAAGACGCGCCTAAAGCGACTAACGTGTTATTATCTTTGGGGGAAACCGTGAAGTTCGCTAAATGGCATGTCCCGAATTCCTAAGTATTTATATGAGCGGTTAAAGAAGGCCACACAATTCATGTGTTTTATTTGGCGCGGCGTACCTCGTTTTATTATTTAAAAGTCAATCTAAGGCAGACTAGGATTTTCTATAAGGTTTGTCTCCATGAGCTTAATTTATTGGTGTTACTAACTGAAAATTAGTGAAAGCAACCTAGGAACAATCTTCAGCAAATTAGGCTTCGAACCCAACCCCTTTCATTTAAGTGAGTTAACTAATGGTATTTAGTCTCAGGCCTCCGAATGACGTTGAGGGCCCCAAATATATCGTCTCATTGTCTTGTGACCATGACCCTAGCGCTTTGGGCATGTGACTGGCCCAATAGCATGTGAACCATGTTAAATCTGGGCATATATCAATGTCTAATCTCCAAGAATTATGACAACCCAAACATAAGAAGTCAATTTATACATGAGGGAATTTATCAACTCCAGTAAAATTAAAACAACTTAATACCGAATCCAATCATGCTACATACGAATTATTATAAAAAGCTTCAAATTCTCTACACATTTTCTCATTCGCTGGAACTTAACACAACTACTGAATTGTGCTAAATTTGCTCAAGTTCAAGTACTAAATGTTTGTAAACAAACGGTCCAGTTAATACAAAATAATTAATAGTCTAATTAACATTGCTGAATCAAGTCTAAGCATACAAATTAGAAAAACTTCATATAAATCAAGGAAAGCAAAGGTGCTCTTCAGTATTCTTCTCGACAAAATAACCATACACATGTGTTCACTCTTACAGCACTTGAGATTTGAAAATGTACCTGAGCTAAGGCCAAAAATGAAGAAAAGGAGTCAGCAAGATTGAGTCAACAACCGGCAGTGATAAATCAATAGAAACACCACAATCAGACCAACATTTATATCATTGCAACCCAGGAATAAAGCCAGATGAATAGCAACCAACAAAATAACCCAAAATAGCATTGATGGATCTCAAACACACTTGAAATTAGCTCAGAAAACTCCAAAATTCTTCAGTAATCAAACTCTAGGCTAAATGATGTAAATCAAACTCTAGGACTCGAAAATGATCCAAAACCTCAATAGAATAGCCTGTTTTGGAGTTTTGGTTTTTGTTTTTATTCCTAAGGATCTGATTAGTCTAGTTTTTATGGAAAACTTTCAGATGTTGAAACTAATAACATTTTTTTTGGATTTCTGTTTTGAATTTGAATTGCAGAAATGGAACTAGGAGTGTTTTGGGGAAATATTAGAGCTGAAAGTTCTGGATATTTTAGGGAATTCTTCAGGATTTTTCAGACTTCCAAAAACCTTGGGAATTTTGCAGAGATTTCAGCTTTGTCAATGAAGGCACTCACTTGCTTATTTATAACCCCAACTTAGGAAAACCTCTTTTTTTTTTGTGTTTATTCAATAGTCCCTTTCCTATTTCTTAAAATTGTTCACTTAGTCCCTTATTTTCTGGCTTGTGCCTCAAGTCTTATCAGAAAATTACCAGAATTTAGTTTTTGAACCTCCAACTAGAAGGTTCCAGGGGTCTATTGCAAGATTTCCATATCCAAATACCCTATTACGCTTGTCCTTTCCCCTCAATTACTTGGCCTAACCAATTACACCCTAGTTCTTATAATGTTGGTCAGAATTTGACTATGGTTAATTACTCAAGGCAATGAGAAGGATTAAAACATAAACAAACCCAATCTATTTATCAGTTGGGAGTAAATCCTTACTAAATTGGGCTGGCATGTTATAAACTGACCCCCCCTAAACTTAAAAGAGACTGAAACTAAACTACTTGTTTTACCCAAGATCAAGACCCAACAAAATCAATACAAATGAACTAACATCACCTAATCAGGAACCATAAGGAGTTACTAAAGGATTAAAATAAATGAAACACATATATACACAAATTTGAAGACTAAATTAATCATAAGCAAAACAGGACTAACCGAAACAAAACTTAGAAGCAATCGCAGGGTTAATCATGAACATATATTGATCAACTGAAACGAAGAAATAATCAAACCAAGGAAAGGACGAACAATCTGAAATTTTGTACTAACCTAGAATAGTGAATGTGCATATGTGAATTTTGGAAAAAGGAAATATAAACAAAATACAGAAAATTTAAAACCTATGGTAAAGAAAGGACGCCTAACCTTTGGACCATAAATGAACGTATTAACTTGTTCATGCAAGGTCCCAAACGTACCAAGACTTCATCGAATCTCTCAACTAGAAAAAATCTGAATTAGCTCAAACTTTGCGGTGATTTGAGGGAAATTTATTAAGGGTTTTAGGAAGAGGGAGGTCAGGAGAGTCTACTGTATGATTGTGGTTGAATTTAGGGTGGATTAAACTTGATCCAAACTATCGATTTGAGATTTGGAAGAACTGGTTGGGATTTGAATGGAAATAAGGTTGGATTTGGGTTGGGGAGACGGAGACGGTACTATAGTGTTAAATTGGAAATGGTTAGGGTGGCCTCCACCGGACACGACATCCACAAATTCATTTATTCGAAGGGTTGGGCTCATATTTGAAGGATGGTTTTTAGGGCATTAGAAAGAGGAGGAAACGATGGTTCAGTGGTGTATTTTTTGGTGATTTAGAGCTTCGCCGCCACCGGCGACAATTTCCGGCCGCGGGGGGTGAGGCGGAGTGTTGGAAGAGATGATAGGTATGAGGAAGGGAGAGTTGGTCTCTAGGGTTTGGTGACGGGTTCGCACACTTTTATTTAGCAATTGAGATTGAACCAAGGTCGTTGGATGATGACTTATGAACGGTTGTGATCACATTCCCCAAAACGACGTCGTTTTGGGGCGTCTCCAATGAGAGTCCGGGTTAGGGACGGGTTTGGGCCAGTTTCGGACGGGTGGGTAGTGTTTTTGGTCTGGGCCATCATCAGTTTTGGCCCAATACCAGGCCAGCCTTATTTATCTCCTTTTTTTCTTTAATTCTTTTTAAATTATCTATTATTTATTGTTTCAATTTTAAAAAACAACTAAAATTAAATCTGAAAAGTTATTCAAACTATTAAATTACAATTAAACTAATATTATTCAAAAGAAAAATTAAAAACAAATCAAAGTTTCTTTGTGATTTTTTTTATTTTGTAAAAAAGCCTAATTACTAATTAATTCTAACAAAAATCATGTAAAAATCACATCCTGAATGCTCATGCAGTTTTTGTGTTTTTTTATGACTTATCATGCGTGCACAAAAAAAATACACACAAATATGCGCAATTAAATACTAAAAATCGAATAATAAAAGGAAAAAATCCTAATTTTGAGTATTTTGTAGGAGTAATTCTAATGAGGCAAAAATCACGTGCTCACACGCATTTTTAACTTGCGAGAGCTATGGAAATTTGTTAAATGGCACGCCTCGTATTCTAAGAATCTTAAAGATATAATGAAATAAGGGCCACGCATTTGAGATTTTATTTGGCGTGGCACACCTCGATTCCATTTTTAAGAGGTATTCGAGCTAAAAATCGGAGGGCCAAAACTATTCGTGTTACCTACTACAACTCACCTCAATTACTAATTTTTGAAAGATAAACCAATTAATTAAATAAGGAAAGATGAGGAACTTCTACTCGTTTAAGCTAAGAATTCTACATTATTGGGTTACTAGAACGCATTGCATTATAAAGTTAAAAGCCCCAGAAGGAAATTATTTTAAACACAAAAGAACGAAGCCCTTGTAACACGTCTTCAAGTTTTGGGCTTAAGTCAAGACCAAGCTTTGATGAGAAAATCTTCCAAATGCGTGTACCTTGCACACTTTGCAGCTGAGCCCGCGTGAGGCCCAAATTTTTATGTCCAAAACACTCAAACAATGCACTTAATGACTTTACCAAGGAATGAATCAGTTTAGTAGACTAAGACTCTAATTTAAAACACCAAACACCAATTAATTGTCAGGCTATGGGATTTTAACTATTTCAATATAGATCATCATGGCTCAAATCCCTAGATCACCCGACCATTTGATTATAAGATGCAAGATTGATTTTCAATAATTTTTAGAATGGATACCTAAACTTAATATCAGAAATGACCATATTTATAAAAGCAAAACCTGCGTGAATTAAAACAAATGAATCAACATTTAGTAATTTGATGAGTCCAAATAAGCAAAAGGTGCTAGAACTAAAACTAATATTCAGCCTAGCTACACAAAAAGACCATGATCCCAAACACTAAAATGAGCGACTGATGCCAACACCCTACAATTATTTTGCTCAACATAGTCAAGGCCATTCAAAACTAGAGTCTATAATCAATTGAGATCTGCAATAATATGAATCCTAATACCAGAAATACACCATTCAACAAAGCTGGACATAAAAGCAATCAAATAATTCAATGCAATGAACAATTGATGCAACTCACATGCAGGGTTCAAATCTATACTACTGGAGATTAAACATTATATCCCCAAAAGTCCAAAGTTTAACAACAACACACAAACTTAGCTAATCAAATTGAAAGTAACTAAACTACATTGAATCAAATGACTAAGCATATAAACATCATGTAAAAATGTAAATAAACAACACAGATTCAGCCGCCATGTTTCAAAACTTTCACTTTCATCTTCACTATGAAACATACATGCAGTAGAATTTGAGAGAATGTACTTGAAAGTGAACAAAAATAAGAAATGAAGTATCAGCAGGTGCAGCAGTTGAAATCAACACCAAAATAGTCAGCAAAATAGCTCCAAACCTTAGAAATGATATATAACAGCTCAATCTATCAACTTCAACCAAACAACAGCCTAGCAAAGCTTTGAACCAAAACTTTGACAGCAAATTTTAATCCATTTCCATTCAAATGGGTTGACAAAAGTTTTAGAGGTTGAAAAGAAATTAAAATCACTGAAGAAAACCCAATAAAACCATAAAAAGGAAGGTCCAGCAGTTGGTATGGTTTCAATTCTTTTCTATTCTAGTTCCCCCAGGCATGCCTAGGGCAGCCCTAATGCAACTAGCTAATTCCCTATTTACCCTTCCTTCCTTAGTTATTTTTACCTTTCTAACCTTCTTTTAAAAATATCTCATATTTCAGCTATTATCATTTTTTGTAGAAACTTCTATTCTAACATAATTTTATTCCCTCACATCCTAAAATCCCTAAATTGACCTTTGCCCAACTGGTTATTACAACCCATGCCCCTTCTTTGAGACCCCTCTAAGTTTCTAGATTGACAATTAGCCCCTCTATAGATACATGAAGAGTGACAAGCAGGAGTAACCAAACACAAAGGGCTTCGACCAGATCAAAAACACAATTCTCAAAAACTCGGAAAACTTTGACAATTCCAAAAGTTGAAAATGAGCTGACCATGAACCAAACACAATGCAAACTTCATATAATTGCTAAGCCAATTAAGCATTGCTCTAATACCTTAACAGAAACAAAAAATTTGCAAACTTATTATAATTTATCTAAACATGATTTAAACAACTTTAGACCTAAATTAACTTAAAAAACTGGTGAAGTCTCAATGAGCATTGATTTAATCATCAACTTAACAGGAAAGAATAAAAGAAAAAGAAATACCAATAAAGCACAAATTGTACCTGCGAACAAAATCCAAGGCAAACCTCACTAGCTAGAAGCCAATGGCCGAAATTATCCCGAAATGAACGAAAATTGAGGATAATCAATTGTTCTTTGGTATGAACAAACAATAGACTCTATTTTGGCTAAACCAAAGCTTGAAAATCACCTAGAAACCAGCGTTGATTTGTGGCTTGAGGACAACACCAATGTTTTTCCTAGGGTTTAACTATAAAGTCACCTTGAACGAAGGCCATGAACACAAGGATTTGAGTTCAGAGTGAGAAAAAACTAGGTTTCGAGTCCTATTTTTGATTTAAGATTCAAGCCGGATTAGGTGGATTCGAGGGACATGGTTTAGGGATTCGAGAAAAGGAGGTAGTGAGGATTCTGGGGTGAATTCTTGGTGGTATTTGAGGGTGTCACCGCCTGCCCAAGGTGTCACACCTCCTTTTTGACTTACACGTGGTTACCCCGAAAGATGACACGTGCATATGAGTTTTTCCAATTAAAGTGACATTATTCGAGATGTGATTAATTATTTATTTCAATAGTCGCCACTTGGGATAAGTTTGGCTTTTGGTGTTCCAAATTACCGATTTATTTAAAATCCAAAATCGAGTAAATTTTGACTAATTGAAGTCTGTGAACCAGAAATTCTTGAGTAAGGAATTCTGTTGACCCGAGGGAAAGTGTTAGGCACCCTCGAATCCCGTGGTTCTAGCACGGTCACTTAAACTCATTATTAGTGGCTAGAGATCTGATTTGCTATACCTGTTTAAACCTATAATGCAATTTTAAATTATTAACCGCTCTTGACATCTATTTTAGGAAAATTTACAATGTTTTTAAAACACACCGCGAATCGCGTCACATAAATACACATGCAATTTTAGACATATTTTAATTTCGTTGGGAGTGGGATTTGGGCCACATAAATGCGCACCGTAGTTTAAGAAGGTATTTTATTAACAAAACTCGCGCCTATAGCAACTACGTCTTTAAAATTCATGAAAAGGCCGTGAAATTCGCTAAAGGGCAATTTTCTAAATATTTTATCAATTTATAAAGCCTCGTGATGTTTGATTACATGAACACGACTTGTTTTATTTTATAAGGACAGGCTAAGGCATATAAAATTCTATATCATTGCTGGTGTCTAAATGCCCTAATCATTTATATATAGGTGGTGTATTTTGGAAAATGAGTACTTGCATTTCAGCCTCATTCATGGCTAATTATACACATTGGGTTTCCAGTTTTGGCCAGCCTAGGAAATAAATTGTATCTGGAAACTGTTGGGCCTTTCAATTAGGCCCAAAGATAATTTGGATGGATGAGTACATCATGAACAACTGTCAGTAATGTTTCTTTTGGTTTGAGATTATACACAAGACTAACGATTAAATATATCAACAATGTTCATAAGGAAAATACTAGTGATTATTTTGTATCAGTTTTCAATCTTAAATCTGAACTAAACGAATCATAATACTCATCAATCGGAGTATGCAAATTCAGTTTCCAAGCTTCAATTATAATTCTAATTACAACATATTAAATAAATCTGAAACGAATCATTGCTAATGTATTGAAACTTAAATGAATTAAAATGCTACACAATATTTTGATCTTTGGATGATTACCAAGTTGACATTTCCTAAATCCGATATTTCTATGCAAAAACAGGAAGCAAACACTTGAAATAGCCTTATCACTAGCTAATCTTACTACTAATTATACATATCTAAAATAACATTCTAATTATCCAGATATTACAAAGTAAATCAGTCCCAATGTCCAGTTATTACAAAAAATGAACCAATCCAAATGTCTAATTACTACAAGATAATTATCTTATCATTAGGTATATTAAAACTAAAGAAGGGAAAAACAGGGTAGGGGTTCGAAAGGAAACTAATAGATGCATATCTTCAGATTCAGGAATACATTCTAAACATGCATTAATAAACACACACTTGGCACACGCAATGGAACTCTAAAATTAAATCCTAAAAACAAATATAAAAGGGAAAATCCTAAATCCGAGGGTCCTGTGGGAGTCATCTTAGTAGGGCAAAAAATCACATGCTCACAGCTGCCCCTCTTTGAGCGGGAACATGAAGGGTTTTTGTGCAAAGACAAGTGAGCAAATATGAGCGATTTTTGTCTGACGGAGTACTCCATGTGAAGCATTTTGAAAACTTTCTGACCGAACCTTGCTTCAAAGGTTTCCTACATATCCTTGGCGATAAAGGAATCAAGTCAGTGTAGTTGTGGTAGTTTTGGTAGCTGGGACTACCGGGAAACTGTGATTTCACTGCTGTTGCTGCTGTTTCTGCTTTCTGAGCTCCTTATTACACCAAAGGAAAATCAAAAGCTAATCTAGCTAAGTCTATCAACTAGAAATTACAAGTTTCATATCTATGAGTCTCTGGAAGCTTGTTCTTGAGTCTTGGCTACCTCTTATAGCAGACTCTGATCTGAATCTTGATGCTCGTTAGCTGCAACTGCGGGTTTACTTTTCAGTGTTTGAAATAAAGCAGGACATGCGGAGCTTGTGACTTCAATTATATTTTGAGCAGTCCATGTCTTTGTCCGCTTCATCATTTTGAGTTCACTTCTTTTGTCTTTTTTCTTTTCTACTGTTCTGATTTGGCACTCATGCTTCCAGTCATTCCTAATCTTGTGCCTTAAGGTGAAACCTGCTCACACACAAACAAACGAACGAAAATTTTCTCCCCAGTTATCACTGGAAAATTGTGTGAGTTATTTGTAACACATCTAAGCTATTCTTTATTGAAAACAAATAAAATCGGGATTGTGTATCCCTCGAAAAATTGCCAGGTTATGCTATGAAAGAGAAAGGGTTCCTGCTGGGGATAAGATGAGAATCTACGGATTATGCCGGGATAGGAATGAAAAGGGGTCTCTGTGGGTATGGAAAGAAAATATATGCGGGTTATGCCGGGATAGGAAAGTTCCTGCTAGGGAATAGAAAGAGGGTCATGGGTTGTGAGGGAATTCCTGGGTTATGCCAGGGGATCCGCGAGTTATGCCGGGATGAATGAAACAATTCTTGGGTTATTCCAGGGGGATCCGTGGGTTATACTGGGATTGATGGAAAATTCTTAGGTTATGCTAAGGAGATCCGCGGGTTATGCTGGGGTTGGAAGGAGATCCTGGGTTATGCCAGGGGAATCCGCGGGTTATGCGAGGATGAATGAAAAAATCCTAGGTTATTCTAGGAAGATCCACGGGTTATGCCGGGCAAATGAAAAATCCCAGGTTATGCTAGGGAGATCCACGGGTTATGCCGGGATGAATGAATAAACTCGTGGGTTATGCTAGGGGGATCCACAGGTTACGCCGGGATTTAAAAGAGAAATCCTCGGTTATGCCAGGGGGATCAGCGGGTTTTGCCGGAATTAACGGAAAATTCCTAGGTTGCGCTAAGGAGATCAACGGGTTATGCCGGGGTTGGAAGAGGATCCTGGGTTATGCCAGGGGAATCCGCGGGTTATGCGGCATGAATAAAAAAATCCTAGGTTATTCTAGGAAGATCCATGGGTTATGCTGGGATGAATGGATAATCCTAGGTTATGCTAGGGAGATCCACGGGTTATGCAAGGATGAATGAAAAAACTCCTGGGTTATGGTAGGGGGATCCACGGGTCATGCCAGGATTTAAAAGAGAAATCCTGGGTTATGCCAGGGGGATCCGCGGGTTAGGCCGGGATTAATGGAAGAGTCCTAGGTTATGCTAAGGAGATCCACGGGTTATGTCGTGGTTGGAAGGAGATCCTGGGTTATGCCAGGGGAATCCGCGAGTTATGCCGGGATGAATGAAAAATCCTAGGTTATGCTAGGAATATCCACTGGTTATGCCGAGACGAATGAAAAAAATTTATGCTAGGGAGATCCACAGCTTATGCCGGGATGAATGAAAAATCTCCTGGGTTATGCCAGGGGGATCCACGGGTTATGCCGGGATTTAAAAGAGAAATCCTGGGTTATGCTAGGGGGATTCGGGGGTTATGCCGGGATTAATGGAAAATTCCTTGGTTATGCTAAGGAAATCCACAGGTTATGCCGGGATGAATTAAAAATCCTAGGTTATGCCTGGGAAATCCACGGGTTATGCTGGGATTAATGAAAAATCCTAGGTTATGCTAGGGAAGTGTCAACCTTTAGACTACGTTGCGGAGTAGAAAGTGTAGGGAAGGAATCCTCAGGTTATGCTGGGGACGTGGAGAGGAACTTCCAGGTTATGCCGGGATGTGAAGGAAGGAGACTTCTTGGTTATGCTGGAGGGGGTGGAATGCAATCATTGGGTCATGCCTAGGAAATCCACAAGCTGCACAAAGGGAAATTAAGGATTTGAATCCCGTGCTATCATGCCTATTTACGAATTCGCAGGAAAAGTAAAAGGAAAACTTCCCTTATGTTATTGACGCAAGACCATCTTTGGTCCTTGTGCCCATCCTTTAGTTATTTGTTCCCTGTGTTACTTCTTCTTTTCTAGGTTTCACCTGCATCTATTTTAGCTCAGAAACAAAATAAACTTTTAGTTAGAATAGTGATTGGTTTGGCAGCTTTGTCACGCTTGATTTCAACTTCCTTTGTGTTTAATGCTTGCTTTGTTGATTGGCCGAGGGGTCCTTATTTCGGATTGGTCTTTATTTCTCGGGCCTTGGGTTGTGAGTTTTGTCCCGACTTTGATTTTGGGCTTACTTCGGGACATCCTGTCTGGCTTAAAACACTCCGATTTTGCTTCACCTTCATGGACCTTTGACTTTGAATTTCCTTTCTTTTATTTCCCTGCTTTTGAGGCATTAACCTTCATGATCAACCAGGATTGGCTAAGCGCGTTTGACGATGTCGGACATTCCCTTAGTTTTTTCCAGGAGAAACCCACGAGGCCGGCCCTGCTACCTTTCTTATGGAAAGGTCAGGACATCATAATTAAAGTAGAAAGGAGTGAACCATGAATTTAGAGAGGTATGTTCTTTTGAAGGAAAAGAGGGAACTTATATGGAAATATAAGTCGGCTTTAAATGGCAGCGACATGCTTCTTGGACTGGATACCCGGCCCAGATCCATTTCTTCTTTCTCACTTCAACTTTTCCAAAACCAAAGAAACTTATTCAGGCCTGAGCAACAATATTTCCTCTTTTCGGCTGACGGCGCCCTTTTTGGGTTTTCGCCAATCGACCTCTCTTTCTCTTCTCCAATCGCCCGATAGCGCTCTTTGCGAGTTTTCGCTAAATGGACTCTCTCAGTTTGTTTTTCTCTTCATGCCATCGCCTTATGGTGCCCGAGGTTTTCACTTATAAGACTCTCTCATTTTATTTCTCTCAAAAATTTGATTGGTGTCGAATCCCAACAACAGTATTTTTACATCTACGTGGATCTATAACTTTATAACCATTCGGACGGATTTGTAATCGAACCAATACATTTCTGCCCTAGTTTTGATTCTCTTGGGTAAATGGGGTTTTTCTTTTGATATGACTAAACCTCAGGGAGAGGCTACTTACGTATATTTTCGAAATCAAGTCAGACGTAGTTCAGGAAATTTTGATCCTAAACTAATTTTGTTTGTATCTGTTTTTCTCTTTTTTTCATTTGTTTTCATCATCATTTTTTTGAACAACATCTCCGGGCTACAAAGAGGGTGGTGGGCAGCGGAAAAGAAAAGTCTTCGTCATTTCAATCCAACAGGGTCATTGCTGCAGGGGGTTCAAACATAATACCTTTTTACTGCGTCTGCATTTATAGCTGCCTCGGGCTCGTCTCCTTCAACGTCGCCCAGGTACAATGTTCCTTCAGACAATATCTTTCTAATAATGTATGGACCTTTCCAATTTGGAGAGAACTTTTCTTTGGCTTCCTTATGATGGGGAAGTATCCGTCTCAAAACTAGCTGCCCGACTTCAAAATTCCTGGGGCGCACTTTCTTGTTGTAAGCACGGGCCATTCTTTGTTGGCACAACCTCTCGTGGCATACCACGGCCATTCGTTTTTTGTAAATTAATGCCAGCTACCAACCGGTTTTTGACCCATTCACTATCTTCAGTTTCTGCTTCGATAATCACTCCGAGAGAAGGGATTTCTACCTCTGCGGGTATGGCAGCCTCAGTTCCATAGACCAGCAAATAGGGTGTTGCTCCTACCAATGTACGTAATGTGGTGTGATATCCCATTAGTGCGAAAGGCAAGTTTTCATTCTATTGCCTCGAGCTTCGAATCATTTTCCTCAAGATCTTCTTGATGTTCTTGTTGGCTGCTTCGACCGCACCATTAGCTTTGTGCCGTTAGGGAGTGGAGGTTCTATGCGTTATATTGAATTGTTCACATATCTCTCCCATCAGCCGACTGTTTAGATTAGCTGCAATGTCAGTAATAACGGTAGCGGGAATCCCGAAGCGACAAATGATGTTGGAATGCACAAAATCCACTATCCCTTTCTTGGTAACAGACTTAAGGGTGATGGCCTCAACCCACTTTGTGAAGTAATCAATGGCGACCAATATGAATCTGTGCCCATTTGAGGCTTTTGGCTCGATTGGCCCAATGACGTCCATACCCTAGGCGACAAATGGAGACATAGGGTGCAATTCATTTCGTGGTGCATGAATCAAATCGCCGTTCACCTAGCATTGATGACATTTTCGGACAAAGCTGAAGCAGTCTTTCTCCATGGTCATCCAATAATAACTAGCTCGGAGTATCTTATTTACCAGTGCATAGCCATTCATATGGGGACCACATACGCCTATATGTACTTCGTGAATAATTCTCCCGGCTTCCTCGGCATCCATACATCTCAACAAATGAAGATCAAGAGTCCTTTTATACAAAGTGTCACCAACTAAGAAGAAATTGCTCGCATGTCGTTGGATGGTTTTCTTTTGTTCTCCGGTGGCTTGCTCAGGGTACTCTTGTGTTTTCAGGAATCTCAAGATGTCGTCATACCAGGGCTGTGGGCTGGGCATTGCTTCGGTCGCATTACAATACCCATGTCTTTCTTTGATTTGGATTTGTAAAGGATCAACAGAGGCATTCCCGGGGTATGGCAACATGGAGGCCAAGATTGCAAGTGCATCTGCTAACTCATTATGGCAACGGGGAATGTACCTGAACTGTACCGACCTGAACCGTTTGCTGAGGTCTTCCACATGCTGTCTGTATGGGAGGAGCTAAATGTCCCTTGTCTCCTATTCTCTTTGAGCTTGTCGGATGATTAGATTGGAATCTCCCATGATTAACATCTCTTTGACATCTTGGTTAATAGCCATATTGATGCCCATAATGCAAGCCTCATATTCAGCTGTATTATTGGTGCAGAAGAACCAGAGTCTGGCTGTAGCTGGATAATGCTGACTTGTGGGTGAGATTAAAATTGCTCCAACCCCTACGCCCTTTGCATTTGCTGCTCTGTCGAAGAACATTTTCCAGATGGGGGTGTCTTTGGCTGCTACTTCAAACGAATTCACTTCTTCATCATGGAAGTAAGTGTTTAGAGGCTGATATTCATCATCAACAGGGTTCTCCGCTAGATGATCTACCAATTCTTGAGCTTTCATCGCAGTACGAGTGACATAAACAATGTCGAACTCGGTGAGCAAGATTTGCCATTTTGGCTAGTCGTCCTGTGGGCATTGGTTTTTGGAATATGTACCTTAGTAGATCCAGCCTGGTTATGAGGTACGTGCTATGAGGTTGCAGAGAATGCCTTAACTTTTAAGCTACCCATGTCAAGGCGCAACACGTTCTTTCTAACCATGTTTACTTGGCCTCATAACTGGTAAACATTTTGCTCAGTTAATAAATGGCCTGCTCTTTCTTTCCCGTGGCGTCATGCTGACTGAGAAAACAGCCAAAAGAACCTTCCAAGACTGTTAGATAGAGAAATAATGGCCTCCTAGTTTTGGTGGAACTAAAACTGGTGGGTTGGAAAAGTATTGTTTAATTCTATCAAAAGCTTCCTAACACTCGACTGTCCACTTAGTTGCCGCATCCTTCTTTAGTAGCTTAAATATGGGCTCACATGTTGAAGTCAACTGGGCGATGAATCGGCTGATATAATTCAATCTTCCCAATAGACTCATTATATCCTTTTTGGTCTATGGCGGGGGCAGCTCCCGAATGGATTTGATCTTGGTTGGATCCAATTCGATGCCTCTTCGGCTGGCGATGAACCCCAGAACTTTGCCTGATGGAACTCCAAATGCACATTTTGCTGGATTTAGTTTCAAATCATATTTGCAAAGCCTTTTGAAAAACTTCCTCAGGTCCTTTACATGATCGCCTTGAGTCTTGGATTTGATGATCACATCATCCACGTATACCTCTATTTCTCGATGCATCATATCATGGAAGATGGTGGTCATAGACCTCATGTATGTTGCCCCGATGTTTTGCAATCAAAAAGGCATTACTCTATAACAATATGTTCCCCAAGGTGTGGTAAAGGCAGTTTTCTCAGCATCTTCCTCATTCATCAACACCTTGTGGTATCCTGCATAGCGATCTACGAAGGATTTGATCTCATTCTTGGCACAATTATCGACAAGGATGTGGATGTTGGGAAGAGGGAAGTTATCCTTGGGACTCTCCTTGTTCAAACCACTGTAATCCACACACACTCGAGTTTTCCCGTCATTCTTCGGTACCGGGACCACATTGGCCAGCCATGTGGTGTTCCGAACTACCCGGATTACCCCCGCTTCAAGCTGTTTTGTAATCTCCTCTTTGATTTTATCGCTGACATCAGGCTTGAACTTTCTTTGTTTTTGTTGGACCGGAGGCCATTCGGGTATGTAGGCAACTTATGAACCACCAACCAGGCATGTCGTCGTAGGACCACGCAAATACGCATTTGAATTCCATCAGGAGTTAAACTAATGAATCCTGTATTTCTTTATTCACGTGGATGCTTATTTTAGTTTCTTTGATTTCATCGAGATTGCCCAATTTAACCGGTTCAGTATCATTTAAGTTAGGCTTAGGTTTTGTTTTCAAAGTGTTCCCACTCTCGGTTGTTTTCCCTAAAAGCATCTTCTTCATCGTATTCCGGTTCATGGTTCATTAATTCACAGATGGACAGAAAGTTTGGGTCGTGGCATGAAGTCCGCGAGCATGTCGTTTTATTTACAGTAGCATTATTGGGACTGAAAAAAAAGATGAAAAATAAAAAAAGACAAAAATCAGAGAAAGGCAAAGAGGTGTGAATTAAAAAATATTGATTTTATTTCTTTAAACTTATGAGATAACAAGGTTTAGAATTGATATTTAAAGTGCAAAAGGAAAACAAACAACCGAGCTACACCCTGAAATAGCTCGTGATGTGGGAAGAGGTAGAAAGGAGAGAATACCGGGTCTCCCGCCTGACCGAGAAAGGTGTGGCCTTCCTGTTTTGAAGTTTGGCATCAGGCCCCATATAAAGCACTTCAGCGGCGCTTGAACCTTCACCCGGTTGGACCATGTTTACTTCGTAGAGCAACTCCCTCTTAGCCCCACAGATCTCATAAATTTCTTCTGCCGTGAAGGTTTCTTCTTCTTCCTCCTCCTCGGTGTACTTTGGTTTTACAAAGGTTCTGTACACGGGTCGTGGTAAGGCCCATCCCTGGCGATTTCTCCGAATGGCCCAGATGATATCTTCTGAGGTTGGATGAAAGCCCAGTCCAAAGAACTTTTCTGCGATAGGCAAGGCGACCAGCTCGGTTATGCCTTGTAGGGAGCTTCCGAGTCCCTTGCCTAGCTTTAAACCTTGGCGCGTCATTTCCCTCACCACCATAATTGAAGCATTTAACAAGAAAGGATGGGGAAGCGGGTTGCCCTCTTCATGTTGATCGGCTACTATGACTTCAAAAACCTGATAGACTATGTGTTCACTCCCTTCCTTAGCTTCTAGATAGGGAACAGAGGGGTCCAGGTAAATCGATTGTTCGTCTTCTCCATGAACTACAATCTCATGGTTTTCATACTTATATTTCATTATTTGGTGCAGGGTAGAAGGCACTGCCCCTGCTGCATGAATCCGCGGCCTTCCTGTGAGGTAGTTGTAGGAGGTGTCAATGTCCAACACCTGGAATGTTACTTGGAAGTCGACTGGACCAATAGTGAGCATCAATCAATTTCACCTACGGTGTCCCTTTTGATTCCATCGAAGGCTCGGATACATACATTATTAGGACGGATCCTCCTTGTCCCGATCTCCATTCTCTGCAAGGTAAACATTGGGCAAATGTCTAATCCGGAACCTCCTAGACCATCACTCTTTTGATATAATATCCCTCACACTTGACAGTGAGGTTTAAAGCCTTTTTGTGAGCAGCTCCTTCCAGAGGTAGTCATTCTTACTGAACGTGACTTGGTCAACGACAATCTCTCTGCCATTTTCTGTAGTTGCTCTACAGAAGTCCCAGCCGGTACATAAGCTTCATTCAGTGTTTTGGCCAACACCTACTGATGCTCGGGAGATTTAATCAAGAGTGACAATAAAGAAATCTGCACAGGGGATTTTCGGAGTTGATCCACCACTTCGTACCCCAGCATTTTAATTTTCTAGAATAAATCTTCTGCCTCCTCAGCATTCACTGGCCTCTTTGGCGGAAATCGTCGTTTAGTAGCGGCGTTCAGCTCTTCCATGTCTGAGTATTTCTTTGTGGGGAAACCTTTTTTGGGCTTCTCTGAGGACATCTTTGCCCTTGTATGTATCGATGGTTTCCTGATAATTCCAAGGGACGGCTGAAGGGTTGGTCGTGGACTTCTGCGATGCACGACCGATAACTACGGGTTCATTCAGCACCGGTGGTTTAATCGATCCCCGTACCACATAGGCTTTCTTGGGCATATACATGGTTTTGTTCAGCTCAAACCTTTTTGGAGGGCTTAAAGTGGGCTGTTTTTCTTTACGTCCTCCTTGGATGTAGAATATTGTTTCCTTGGTAGGGGTCGTCTCAGCTTCGACCTCAGCCTTCTTTTCTGCTTCGGGGCATTTGGCTTCATTTATTTTCTTTTCTTCCATCTTTTTTGGGGTGACTTTTGGTTTTCTGTCTGCCTCAGCCAATGGCTATGATGGCTTTCAGAGCGGGATCAAATTCCTTGTCCTTGTAGATCATTTCGATGACCGGCCCGTTGTTGTGAGCCGGTAACGGGTTATCAGTTACATTTGGGACCTCTTCATCTCTTAGTACTATCTTCTTTTGATCTATCAAGTCCTCCTCTGCTCATTTTAAGGTCCAGTAATTTTCGGTATCATGACCCTCTGCCCCAGTGGGTAAGAACAACGCATGCCCTTTTGGCAAGAAGGTGATTCGGGATTCTGTCTATTTGGGGGTACATGCTGGATGAGGCCCATGTGGACCAACTTTGGGAACAGGTTGGTATAGGATTCTCCTATGGGAGTGAAATTATGTCTCCTGGGTGGCTCCCTGGGACGATAATTATTTTGTGGAGGGGGGAGGCTGATTTCTTGGGGCTTGGTTTCTATTATTCTGCTATTGAGGTCGAGTAAAGGGCTAAGCGTTCATAATTGCATAGGTTTGAGGGACATAGTGCATGTCTCTGTGAGGATAGTAATGTTGAGGTGCTCTTTTAGAGAATGCATGCTTGTGAGTATGATGTTTCCTCATCCCGGAGGCTGCCATGGATGCTTCCTCTTTTTTCATGTTCCTTGGGATTCCTCCCGCCCCTTCTTGTATGGCCTGGGAAGTGGCTCTTATGGCGGATTGAATCAGAATCCTCCCTGTTTTGAGGCCATTTTCTACCATCTCCCCAATCTTAATTTCCTATGCAAAAGGTTTACCCATGGTCGACGTCATATTCTGAAGGTAACCCGCCTCTTGTGCTTGCAGAAAGACGGTGACCATCTCTGTTTCATCCATCGGAGGCTTTACCCTCGATGCTTGCTCTCGCCATTTAATAGCATATTCTCTGAGCTTTCAGCAGTTTTCTTCTTCAAGTTGGCTAGGGAATTCCTATCCGGGGTGATATCGATGTTGTACTGCAATTGCCTCACAAAGTTCCTGGCGAGGTCATCCCAGATGTGCCATCGGGTAATGTCCTTGTCTATGTAGCATTCGGATGCAATGCCGACTAGGCTCTCCCCAAAATACACCATCAAGAGTTATTCCTTCCCGCCGGCTCCACATAGTTGATTGCAATACTTTTTTAGATGGCTGATGGGGTCGCCATGGCCATCGTATTTTTCAAATTTCGGCGTTTTAAACCCCAAAGGAATATGCACATGTGGAAACATGCACAGGTCTGAGTAAGATACACTTTCTCCTTGCGATTTCATCTTGTTCGGGCATTTTGGGAGTTTTGTCTTGCTCTGGGGTAAGTTCGTATGCTGGCTGAGGGTAGTTGTATGTAGGGTAGGGGGGCTCATTTTGGTAGTTAGGAGTTTGGAATGTAAAGGCTGTGTGGTCAAACACGGGCCTCGGTACCGCAGGGTGTGTGGTGCCTGTGCACGGAGGGGCCATAAAGATGTTGGGAACTAGCCCAGATGTAAACATCGGAGGGCGGGTTTCAGAAGGCGCCCCAACAGAATTGGTTGATATGGTGGGCTGCCCTTGGAGAATTGGGTGACTGATAGGGATGGTGGAGGTACCCCCTAACCTTGGAAAAAGCTTGGGAAATCTAGGGATAGCACTGGGAGGTTCTTTCCCATTGGTCCAGGCATCCCACATTTCCATGACTCGGAGCCGCATGATCCTGTTCTCTTCAGCCCCTGCAGATTTAGAGGTTGTTACTCATGTAATTAGGTTTCCTCTGGAATAGGGGCGGCTGGTAGAGTCATTTCAATCGACATCCCTGTACTTCCCTTTGACCTAGTGAAGTATCCGTGTGAAGCCAATTTACCGCAAACCAATCACTGTTCTTAAAACACATGAACTGGGACACTGGAATTCAGTAGTTAGTTCGGGGCGGATAACAAACAGGAAATCACACGTTGGGTATGATGCAACTGTGCAGATAACGGATTTCTATATGCTTGCCATGGTCGCATGTGTCATCCCGGTATGCATTCCAAATTTCCTTGCCGCAGGTTTACGCGCTAGACTTCCCTTGAGATAGTGGAGATCTTCCATCACGTGACGGACAAATGTCATAGTAGCGGCGAAAAACATAGATTTTGTCATGTCCTTACAGTGATTGCATTTCGTGGTAATATATTCTGCGATTGCCCGCACCTTTTCTCTGATAACCCCCTTTTTCTAGTAGCAGACGCCTATTTTCTTTGCCCGTGCTTCTAATGTTCATTCAGCATCTTGATTCAGCTTTTGAAACTACTGAAAATCTCTTTCCAATCCCACTATTACCGCGTAGCAATGCTCTCTATCGACTTTGAAATCTTTGGCTTGTTTGGCCATTTTGTTTTCAGCTATGACAACCCTCTGTTTTAAACTAGCGCTTTCATTGCCACTTCTTTCTTCTAATTGCTCCAGTATGGGGGCTCTCTCCTCTGCACTTTTAATAAATCAATTCTGAGCTCTAGGCAGTTCACCCTCCACCTAATTTCGGTCGAAACCGTATTCAGTTACTTTTTTATGCAGGTTCTCTATGAGCTTTTCTTCTTTTGTATTCCTCGGAGGATTTTCTACGGCTATCTTCATTTTCTGAATCTGAGCTCGAAGGGCTTCGTTATCTTTAACCCATACCTTCTTTTCTCCCTCGCTGGCTGCGGTTTGCAGACTGTTTTCGAATTGCAATTATTGAATTTTCTTTTCCAACCTTCCTACAGTAGCCTAGTATTCATTTTCATTTGCTAACCAATCCCACTGCTCTTGTGATATCTCAGTAAATTCCTGGAGATGGGGTCTCTTTGCCGGCTTCCTAGGCTCTATATCCCTCTTGTACCAAGTAACATACCTCGGTGCAACCTCACCCTGAGATACGTCACGTACTCGAGTATCGGCTATCAAGTATTGGCACTCGCTCCAAATTTGGTGTACAACAGCTTTGGGGAATTGAACATTCAGGCTTATCTCAACTACACGGCGCCTGATATCCTCGTCTCTGGGAATCATTTGGCATCTACCCAATTTCCTAAGTACTCTATACGGCACATAAGGCTGGATGCTTTGGATGCCCAACAAAAGGAATAAGGTCTGGTGGTGGGCATATACACAGCTTCGTCCATAGAGAGCCAACCAAATGTCCATTCTATTTGATTTGCAGTAATAACCCGGAGATACGACACCCACTCTATGACACACTCTGGTAATTTAAACCCATTCACCCTGTTGTCAAATTCTTCTATGCTACCTTTAGTTGGAAGCCCGTAATTCATGAACCGAGGCCTGTATACATAAATGCTCAATCATCCAGATTTGCAATAGCAAGTTACAGCCTTCAAAGAAATCCACTCCTGCTTTACAGACGATAGGAGCACGGAAGATGTCAAACAAAATCATTGGGGCGAGATTACTCTTAGCTTGGGTCATTAAAGTGCTAACGACTCCCGCTATCTATATGTCAATGTTCGCGTCCTTTCGCGGGAATACTAAAAGACCCAAGAAAGACACCATGAACGCGAAGCATCGATGCTCCTCCCACTTGAGACGATTACCCTTGCTACAAATAAGGTTTTCAGGGTTGTGGACAATGTGACCATATCTTTGGTATATAAATTGTAGGGTACAAAAGCCCGCCGATAAGTCGGGTTTGTGAACTTTTTTGCTGATTTACAGGGTATCCAAAAATTTATGCACTTGAGGGCTCTGGGTGCGATCAAGTATTGATTTCTCAAAGGGATTGTATGGGTCCCGATATATCCGATCATTTCTTCTATAGTTGGGGTTAGCTCAAAATCTGAGAAGTTGAAGACGTTGTGGGCCGAGTACCAGAAAGTGATTAAGGCCTTTATGATGTCTCCCATGGGGTTAATTTTCAATAAACCGGTGAGGCCTCCCAGGTGTGTATTGACCAGTTTCTGTCCTTCTTCCCCGAGATCATTCCACCATAGTCGCAACTCCAAGGGAATTTTGTTCATTATCATGCCTATTATGCACATTTATTACGCGAATTAGTATTCTCAAAACATTAAAGCTGACATGAAATTTATTTTAAAACAAGGAATGAATTTGCAAATACGGCCTTTCAACACTTCCGAAAAGGAATTTCAGGCTGTGCTTTCTTACCAGTCAGAATAAAATTTAGAGGTGGCCATTTGTGCAAGATCAGCCTTCGGGCGTCCCTTGTATCAACATTCAGCTATTATCGCAATAATGGAACCATCCGACTTATTTCAAAACAAGTGAATAAACTCGGGCATTTTTGACAGTTTTGAAAAAGGGGGTTGGACATGGCCAAAATAATTTATCAAAATCCGCGAACATTATTGAAAAACTTCAAAATATGGTGTTTGTTATTTTCTTTGTTTCCCTTTTTTTTTTGAATTATCTGGCAGCATTTCGGCGCTATTTGAGCATTGGTTTTAAGGTGATTACTCTAGCACTGCTATTTTTCTCAGTTTATTCCCTTTGTTTACAGGTTGGTCAATATGTGAATCCGAGGCTAATAAATGCACACGTAGCACGTAAAAATGCATCAGGATGGACTTTTGTTTCTGGGCACCTGTTCTAGATGGACCCAACCCCTGTGTTGAGGCCCTTAAGTCAAAATGCATGATGTAGATGAACGTTCCTACTAGGGATCCGGCATGAGGTTTTGTTATACTAAGTTTATAACCTTGGTACAGGGTCTAGACTGTGTACCTGAGCGGATAACTTGAGTCGAGGAAGGGGCTACGTACCGGAAACCAAAAGGCCATCTGGCTTAGTAATTTGTCCGGCCTCTTTCTTATTTCGGCGAAAGACACTAACAGAATAGGGAGTCTCAACCAGTAAGCACATCCCCGGAGGTGAGAAGTGAAGGGTTTCGTAGCAGTTTATATGTACAGTTCAGATAATATCAAAGCGGTAAAACATGTGGCATTTAGCACAGAACATGTAAGCAAATCAGAAGAAGCCAAATATAATAGTTATTGTAAGCTCGAATTCTTGAACCCTGAACCAAAGATTCTGGGTTTCCTCTTATCCCCAGCAGAGTCGCCAAAGCTGTCACACCTCCTTTTTGACTTACACGTGGTTACCCCGAAAGATGACACATATATAGGAGTTTTTCCAATTAAAGTGACATTATTCGGGATGGGATTAATTATTTATTTCAAGAGTCGCCACTTGGGATAAGTTTGGATTTTGGTGTCCCAAGTCACCGGTTTATTTAAAATCCCAAATCGAGGAAATTTCGACTACCCAATTGGATTCTGCGAACCAGAATTTCTTGAGTAAGGAATTCTGTTTACACGAGGGAAGGTGTTAGGCACCCTCGGATCCAGTGGTTCTAGCACGGTTGCTTAAACTCATTATAAGTGGTTAGAGATCTGATTTGCTATACATGTTTAAACCTATAATGCAATTTTACATTATTAACCGCTCTTGACATCTATTTTAGGAAAATTTGCAATGTTATTAAAACACATCACGAATCGCGTCACATAAATGCGCACGCAATTTTTGAAATATTTTTATTCCATTGGGAGTGGGATTTAGGTCACATAAATGTGCACCCTAGTTTAGGAAGGTATTTTATTAACAAAACTCGCGCCTATAGCAGCTACGTCTTTAAAATTCATGGAAAGGCCGTAAAATTCGCTAAACGGCACTTCCAATTTTCTAAATATTTTATCAATTTATGGAGCCTCGTGATGTTTGATTAGATTAACGTGGCTCGTTTTTTATAAGGACTGCCTAAGGCATAAAAAATTCTCTATCATTGCTGGTATCTAAATGCCCTAATCATTTATATATAGGTAGTGTATTTTGGAATATTAATACTTGCATTTCAGTCTCATTCATGACTGGTTATACACATTGGGCTTCCAGTTTTGGCCAGCCTAGGAACATACATTGTATCTGGCAACTATTGGGCCTTTCAATTAGGCCCAGAGATAATTTGGATGGATGAGTCCATTATGAACAAATCTCAGTAATGTTTCTTTTGGTTTGAGATTATACACAAGACTAACTATTAAATATATCAACAATGTTCATAAGGAAAATACAAGTGATAATTTTGTATCAGTTTTCAATCTTAAATATGAACTAAACGATTCATAATACTCATCTGTCGGAGTATACGAATTCAGTTTCCAATCTTCAATTATTATTCTAATTACACATTAAATAAATCTGAAATGAATCATTGTTAATGTATTGAAACTTAAATGAATTAAAATGCTACACAATATTTTGATCTTTGAATTATTACCAAGTTGACATTTCCTAATTCCGATATTTCTAAGCAATAATAGGAAACAAACACTTGAAATAGCCTTACCACTAGCTAATCTTACTACTAATTATACATATCTAAAATAATAGTCCAAATATCCAAATATTACAAAGTAAATCAGTCCCAATGTCGAGTTATTAAAAAAAATTAATCCAATCAAAATGTCTAATTACTACAAGATAATTATCTTATCATTAGGTATATTAAAACTAAAGAAAGGGAAAACATGGTGGGGGTTCGAAAGGAAACTAATAGATGCATACCTTCATATTCAGGAATACATTCTACTTGAGCTTCACTCATCAAGGGAGGACAAGATGTACCTGGAATTCAGCAAAGAACAACAACCTATGAGTAAATGAGATTAATCAGCAAGCAAAACATCAGCCAATCGAACCGTATACCCAGGATTTCAACAAGGTTTTAAGAGAATCAAAATTCCAAAGGAATAAGGACAACATTGATAATTTCTGAAGAATATAAGGGAAAACTAGCGTGTATATCTTAATTCACTCAGACTTCAGAAGAAAAGTAGGCTCGAAAATTTATTCCAAAAGGTGAAAAATCTCTCTAAAGTTCAAAAAACAGATCCCCTTCAAAAATGTTCAGATTGTCTCTTTTTATAGTGGAGCCTTAGGGAAACACTATTTCCTTGTTTTTCCTTTTAGTCCCTGATTCAAATATCAGCTTTTCCTAAATGGTTCTTCATTTCCTGACTTGTGCCTCAAGTTTGAGGCTGAAATTGTGCTAAGTCCTTTACTAGAATGTTCTAGGGGTTATTACCAAATTCTTTTAAGACTCAAATCCCCCTTATACCCCTATTTTTTTCTTAATTAACCAACCTGGAGTTTTAACCTCAGTCGGTTATTTGGTTTGGTTAGAATTGACTCAAGTTAATTGTGCTTAAGTTTTGGGCAAAATTTGGTCTCGGACTATAAAGCTTATTGAAGTTTTAAAAATTAGCTAAACTATTCAGGTTTTGGACTAGTATCTTAATGTGGATTTTTCAACAACCGACCATTATTCCGGATGACAATTCAATGTCAAAGATAATGAATCAAAATGATCAGAAGAGGGAAACCATCTATTAACACTTAACTTGCAGAAATAACCCAATTAAAGTACTCATAAAAACATGAGAATGAGAAACACATAGCAGGAATTGAATACTTAGTTCATGAATCAAATTAGAAAATTAAAGGCTAATATTAGCAATTAAAGGTTCAACAAAAACAAATCAGCCTAATCTATGCCAGTACTTAAGATCAAAGTTACTATGAGATAAAAACAAATACTCAGTAGCATAAACAGGATCCAGAAGATAAACCCCTACCAAAACTAATCAGAGCAACAGGGCATGAGACAAATGAAAAATCAAGAGATGATGATCAACAAACCATAAAAGTCACATTACTGAAAAATCATCAAACCATGACTTTAGAATCATGAGGCTAATATTAATATGATATCGGACCATTCAAGAGACGAAGGGATTTTAGACCAGTAACAACCAAAGGCATATAGCAAGTAAATATGACTATTTAACCAATTTCAGATGAGATTGTGGAAAAACAACTAATCATTCAAAAGAAACCAAAGAAACTAACAATCAAAAGAAACGAAGCAAATATATACAAGTAAAAATAGAATACATAGCTTTTACATATGCAAATCCAACTTGAGATCATTTTTTGGTTTCTGACCTCTTCTGTAGAAGTCTCTAACATGTTAAAGCAAATGGCTTTGCGGGTAATAGGCTTAGGAGTTTAGGTAGGGGAATTTATGATTCTAAGACCCAGTGAGGTCTCAAATCTTAATTTCTTCGGTGGTTATTGGTATTTGGGGGTCGTGGGTCGCATGGTTGGGGAGGGGAATGGCCGGGGACTATTTGAGATGAGTTTGACCGGACTTCGGTGGGGTTTGAGTTTTAGGGTTAGCCTTCAAATCAATATTTGAGATGTTTCAGGTGGATTCGAAGGGTGTGACATGCACGGTTGGAAAGAGGAGGGTGAGTTATTTTAGGGGTGTAATTTTGGATGAGTTTGGAGTTGGGTCGCCGGAGATGGTGGTTACGGTGGTCTTTCTTTTGAAGATTTGAGACGATGGGGGGTAGTGTGAAGGGAATGGGTTGCAGGACGGGGAAGAGGAGGTCTTGGTGGTCCTACGGTGTAGAGTTGGGGTGGGTTGGAATAGGGTCGCCGGAGGCGGTGGTTCCGGCGAATTTGATTTTGAATATTCGAGAAGTTGAGGACTTGTTCAATGAAACCAGCCACAGGACGGGAAGGATGGTGTTGTGGTCGTTCGATGGTGTCAACTTGAGATGGTTTGGTGACCGGCCGTCGCAGTGAGGCAATTTCCGGCAGCGGCATTAGGACGGTTGATGGGTAGTCAAGGGTGGTCAAGGGGTGGTCAAGGGGTGTTCAAGGGTGACTGATGCACCAGAGTGTATGTACGAAGAATGAGGCTCGTTTGGACACTGAGTGTATTAGGAATGTTTGGACATATATATATATATATGATTTGGTAGGAGTTTCATGGCCGTTGGATGGTGGGCTGATCAACGGTTGTGATGGCCCTTCTTGAAACGGCGTCGTTTTGGGTTGGATACTGGAGGGCTAGGTTAGGGAATGGTTTTTGGGCTGGGCATTGGTGGGTTATTAGGGTAAAATTGTTTGGGCCACCCAGGTCTGGCCCAATTATGGCCTGGGTGGCTGTATATATATTTTTATGCTTTGATCTTTTTGTTTTTAATTAGTTCCCTATTTTACTTAAAACAAAAATTCCTAATAACACAAATAAAAATTCAACAAGTTGAAATTAAAAAAAAATGATTAAAGATGCCAGAAATATTACTTGCACATATGTTTTGTATTTTAATTTGTAAAAATAAACCTATTTAACAATTATTCTAGCAAAACACGAAATTGAATCCTAAATAATTTTAAGCATGCATTAATGAACAAACACTTGGCACACACAATTGAACTCTTAAATTAAATCCTAAAAACAAATATAAAAGGGAAAATCCTAAACCTGAGGGTCCTGTGGGAGTCATCTTAGCAGGGCAAAAAATAACATGCTCACACAAGGCGGTGGAGAACTAAGGTGGCGCTAGGGTTTTGGAGGGGGGTCTCTGAAGGGTGTGTGTGAGAGATGACTGAGAGGGGGTAGGGTAACATTTGGACAGTTATATACTAAGAGACCCCAGCTTCCCAGCTGTTGGATCTGGGAACCTCAACGGTCCTGATCACTCTTAAACGAAACGGAGTTGTGTGGATGGCAAGGGGAGAAAATGGACCGGGTGTTTTAATGGATTGGGCCGGGTATGGAAGTGAATTTTGCCGAGTGCAAGGGTTTTCTGGGAAAAATTCTCTTTGGTCTGGAATATGGGATCAAAATGGCCAAAAGCCATCAGCCCCTTTTTATTATTCCTTTTCCTTCCCTTTTTTACAAAAAAAAAATCCAATTTCCTTTTATTTTCTAAATTAAAATAAAAATCTACATTAACTCCTAGAATTTAGTTACCCTAAAGTACTAATTAAACCTAATGATACCTAACACAATTACTGAGAGACAAACTAGAAGAAAAGCTATTAAAAATCAAATATAACATTAAAAAGGTGCAAATTAAACAATTTTGTGATTTTTCTTTTTATAAAACAACTTAAAGAATTAATTAATCCTAAAATATTAAATTAAATCCTAGATGCAAATGCACATATTCTTGTATTTTGTATGAATTAAACTTGCACACAAAAATGAAAACAAACACAAAACTCATGCAATAATTCCTAAAAAAATCGAATAATTAAAAGAAATCCTAATATTTGGAATTCTGTAGGAGTAATTCATGCGAGGCAAAAATCACGTGCTCACAGCTTTCCCTCTTTGATCGGAGACATGAAGGATTTTTGGGCGAAGATAAAATGAGCAACGATAAGGGATTTTTGCCTGCTTGGCACTCTATGAGAAGCACTTTTTTTCGAAAAATGTATGACCGAACCTTGCTTCATTGCCTACATATCCTTGACTATAAAGGAATCAAGTTAGTGTAGTTCCAGAAGTTTTGGTTGCTAGGACTACCAAAAATTGTGATTTCACTGTTGCTGCTGCTACTACTGCTTGATGACCTCCTTATTACTTAAAAAAGGAAAATCAAAAGCTAAGCTAGCTAGGCCTATCAACGACGATTTATAAGATTCTTATCTGTAAATATCCTGAAGCTTGATCTTAAGTCTTAGCTGGTTTTTGCTGTGGACTCTGATCTGAATCTTGATGATCGCAAGCTATAGGTGTTGATTCTTTCTTCAGCTTGGAATCAAAATGGGACATGTGAAGCTTCTAACTTCAATCGTACCATGAGCAGTCCACATCTTTATCCGCTTCAGCATTTGTATTCATTTCTTTTTGTTCTTTTCCTTCTTTCTTTATTTTGAATTAAGACTCATTACTTCGGCCACCTCGGATCATGTGCCTCGAGGTCAACCTACTCAGTCGCCAAAGTAAACACGAACGAAATTTTTCTGCCCCAGTTTTTACTAGGAAAATTTCGTGAGTTATTGTAACAAAATCTAACTATTTCTTTATTGAAAGCATATAAAGTCGAAATTGTGTATCTATGAGAAAAGGGAGCGAAGCCCTAAATTGGGAAGATTTCCAGGTTATGCTGGAAAGATGATCGGGTTATGTCGAAAAAGAAAAAGGGTCCTCGGGTTATGCCGGAGAAGTCATCGGGTTATGCAAGAAAAAAAGAAAAAAGGTCTCTGGGTTATGCCAGGGAGGTCCACGGGTTATATCGAAAGAAAATAAAAAAGTTCCACGGGTTATGCCAGGGATATCCATTGGTTATTGCCGGGATAAAAGAAAAAGGGTCCTTGGGATATGCTAAGGAGGTCCACAGGTTATGTCAGGATAAAAGAGAAAGGTCCTTGGGTTATGCTAGGGAGGTCCACAGGTTATGCCGGAATAAAAGAAAAAGGGTCCTAGGGTTATGCCAGGGAGGTCCACGGGTTATGCCAGGATAAAAGATAAAGGGTCCTTGGGTTCTGCCAGGGAGGTCCACGGGTCATGCCGGGATAAAATAAAAAGTCCTTAGGTTATGCTAGTTTGGTCCACGGGTTATGCCGGGATAAAAGAAAAAGGTCCTTGGGTTATACTAGGAAGATCCGCGGGTTATGCCAGGATAAAAGAAAAAGGTCCTTGGGTTATGCCAGGGAGGTCTACAGGTTAGGTCGGGATAAAAGAAAAAGGTCCTTGGCTTATTCCAGGGAGGTCCACGGTTTGTGTCGGGATAAAAGAGAAAGGTCCTTGGGTTATGCCAGGGAGGTCCACAGGTTATGCCGGAATAAAAGAAAAGGTCCTTGGATTATGCTAAGGAGGTCAACACGTTATGCCAGGATAAAAGAAAAAAGCCCTTGGGTTATGCTAGGGAGGTACACAGGTTATGCCAGGACAACTAGGGAGTGGAACCTTATAATGGAAAAGACTACCAGGTTATGTTGATAACAACTAGGGAATGGGACCCTATGTTAGAAAGGATGCTGCTAGAGATTAGAGGTCCTATGCTACAATTATTTTAAATTTTTTCTCCCCTGTTTTTTATTAATTTTCCTTTTTCATTTCATTTTATTTCAATAAAATGCAGGGAAGAATTTTGAGGAAAATTTCCCTTTGGGGTTGATTGGTACTGCGAAGCTGTTCCTAGCTTTTGCGCAGCTTTTCTTCTGGTTGCACCTACTTTTGCACGGTTTCCTTGGGCTGCACCTGTTTCAATTTCAAACAAAGAACAATTGTTAGTTTGAAATGGTGGTTGCTTTTGTGGCCTTAATTATCTCGATCACTCAATCTAGGCTTGAACCATTGTTGATAACCTCTATTGCTTGCTGGTTTTCTGAAGATTGATCTCTCTCTCATACCAAGGGACTCAATTTTTAAGACTTTACGACAGCTTGCCTCCATGGGGTTTCGACCTTTTTACTTTTCTCCGCCTTTAAGGCTTTTGCCTTTGGCTTTATTTTATTTTTCAATGACTTTGATTTCAGAGCATCAGCCATCATGGCTAGTCGACATCGACTTGATGCATTCGCTGAGGCTGGGTACTTTTCTTTAGCTTTGCTTTTATTAGGCAGAACCCTGTAAAACCAATCTTGCCCCCTTTTATTTGTATTAGTTTTAGAAAAGAGTTAGACCGAAAGAAGTTCAAGGAAAAGTAAACAAAGGACAAGAGAATGAATTTAAAAGAGAAGTGTCCCTTTCGGGGAGGGAGGACGAACTTATCTGGGGCGTATGCAAACTTCAAATAGACATGACATCTTGGACTAGATTCCCAATCCGCACAAACAATCTCAACTTCTCATAAACCCATTCTGACCCGTGTTTCAAAACCAAGAAAACATGCTACGACTCTCTCACTACCAATGGTGGTGAGGAGTTTCTTCTTTTAGATCAACGGTGCCCTTTGCGGCTTTTCACAAATCGACCTATCTCCTTTCTCTTCTTACCATGTCCTTATAGTGCTTTTTACGAGTTTTCACTAACAAGAATTTCTCATTTTCAATTTCTCTGCTCACCATCGCCTTACGTTGCTCGTATGTTTTCACCAATAAGACTCTCTCATTTTATTTCTCTCATTTTGATTGCATCGGCTTCAAGCAATTGTGTTATCCGATATTGATAAAACCTTTTGCCGATTGATCGGAAGGACTTGAACCAAGTTTGGATAAAAAAGAACTTGGATTGAATTAAAACTTTGGAACCGTTTGGGCGGGATCATCGCTGAACCATTATATCATCTGCCCCAGTTTCAATTTTGGGAAAAACTGAATTTTTGTTTTGGCGTGACTTGCCTATGTTTCCTTTCGGAATCAAGTCTAAATTGTTTAGGGAAACGTTTTGTTTTGTTGATTTTTGGTTGTTTTTATTTTTTGTTTTGTTTTTTCTCATTTTATTTTTGTATGACAACTTCAGGTTCCAAAGAGGGTAGTCAAAGAAGAGTAACTGGCTCAAAATGGGTTTGCAAAGGGTAGATAGTGTTTGGGTAGCGAGAATGAAAGCCTTCGTCATCCCAAGTGGACAATGTTGTTGATGTAAAAAGACCAACATAGTACCTTTTGACTGCATTTGCATTTACAACTGCTTAGGGATCATCTCTTTTGATATCACCCAGATACAATGCTCCTCTCGGCAATATCTTTCTGATGATGTATGGGCCCTACCAATTAGGAGAAAATTTTCCTTTTGTTTCCTGGTGATGGGGAAGAACACGTCTTAACACAAGTCGTCCCACTTCGAAATTCCTAGGCTGCACTTTCTTGTTATAAGCATGGGCCATTCTTTGTTGGTACAACTGCCCGTGGCAGACCGCAGCCATTCGCTTTTCATCAATTAAGGTCAGTTGTTCTAGATGAGTCTTGACTAACTCATTGTCCTCAATTTCGACTTCAACAATGATCCATAGAGAAGGGATTTCAACCTCCCAGGGTATCACGACCTCAGTGCCATAAACCAAGATGTATTGGGTTGCTCCTGCCGATGTTCGCATCGTAGTGCGATATCCAAGTAATGCAAAAGGCAACTTTTCATGTCATTGCCTGGAGCTCTAAATCAACTTTCTCAAAATATTTTTGGTATTATTATTTGCTGCTTCGACGGCACCATTGGCTTTGGGCCGATAGGGAGTAGAGTTTCTATGCGTTATTTGAATTGTTCGCATATCTCTTCCATCAAATGACTGCAGCATTATCTGTGATAATAGTTGTAGAAATACCAAAATGATAGATAAGATTGGAGTGCATAAAATCTCAAACAAATTTCTTGGTAACCGATTTGAGAGTGATGGATTCAACCCACTTCGTGAAGTAGTCAATGGAAACCAGTATGAATCTATGACCATTTGAGGCTTTCAACTCGATTGGCCCAATGACGTCAATGCCCTAAGCGACAAATGGCTAAGGCGGTGACATGGGATGTAGTTTTTTCGGAGGTGAATGAATCATATCGCCATGCACCTGACACTGAGGACACTTCCGGACAAAGCTGAAACAATCCTTTTCCATAATTATCCAATAATTGCCTGCTCGAGATTTTCTTTGCTAAAACATACCGGTTCATGTGGGGTCTGCATACTCATGTGTGTACCTCATGCATGATTCTTCCAACCTCTTCCGCATCAACACATCTTAACAAATTGAGGTCCAGAGTTCTCTTGTACAAGATATCCCCACTCAAAAAGAAACCATTCGCATGCTGTCTGATGGCTCTCTCTTGGTCCCCACTGGCTTGCTGAGGTTAATCTTACATATTCAAAAACCTGTTGATGTCGTGGTACCATGGTTGGGTATTTGGCGGTGCTTCAACTGTATTACAATAACCATGCCTTCCCTGGATTTGGATTTCTAAGGGATCTATGTGAGCATTGCCTAGATATGGCAGCATTGAGGCCAAAGTAGCAAGTGCATCGGGACTTACTCTTTTTATATCTCGATAGTAAACACATGCTCTAACATTACCATCTTTCTTCGAAACTGGTGGTTGGGTATTTGGCTGCTTCAACTGTATTACAATAACCATGACTTTCCGGATTTGGATTTCCAAGGGATGTATGTGAGCATTTCCTAGATATGGCAGCATTGAGGCCAAAGTAGCAAGTGCATCGGGACATACTTTGTTTAAATCTCGATAGTAAAGACATGCTCTAACTTTACCATCTTTCTTCGGAACTGGTACAATGTTGAATAGCCAGTTTGGGTACTCAACCACCCTGAGGACATTGACTTTGATCTACTTAATGACTTCCTCCTTGATTTTTAGTCTCCTATCTGGTTAGAAATTTTTTAGTTTCTGTTTTGCTGGCGGACACATTGGACTGGTAGGCAACTTGTGAGCCACTATGGATGTGTTTAACCGGTTATGTCATCATATGACCATGCAAAGATATTCACATATTCCTTGAAGAAAATAATGTACTCCTCCTACTTTGTTGGTGATAAGTAAATGCCTATGCGAGTCTCCCTGACAGTTTCGGCGTCTCCAGAATTTACGGCTTCAGTTTAGGTTGGACCTACGTTTATTCTCAAAGTTCTCAACCTCCCTGACAATTTTCTCTAGGATTTCGTCCTCTTTTTATTAGTCATTATGCTTATGTTAAGTTGTCTCATTACATGTCACAGTCATCAGTTTATCGAGAAAAGTAATAATAACGATGTAGAAAGAAAAGTGTGAATAATAATAATGAATAATAATAGCCATGCATTGGTATAAATAATTTGAGCATGTCCAAGAAAAGTATGGCTCGATGAATCGAGCAATTATTTGAAACAAAATGCATCTTTAAAAACAAAATTACTGAAAACATCTAAAATGCCTAGCATGGCTACAGAAATAAATTTAGGCTAAATGCCAAGTTACCTAGGGAGTCGACGTGCCCGAGATGGTATGACCATCAAATTCCTGAAAACAGCTCCTTTCTCCACAGTATAAATGGTGAGACCTTCTTCCTCCTCCTCCTCAATTATCACACTGTAATCCGTGTCTTCGTCCTCTAGGAAAAAATTCCTCAGCCTGACTAAAGCATCTTTTTCTGTAGTTCCCCATATTCTGTCAGCCTGGTGAAAATTCTGATCCAGATGTGCCACTGGTTGCTCGAGAGAGTAATAAGGACCACACTATGGAGGTGACCAATTATTATACTCTTGCCATATATACTGGTATCTGAGCCCGAAGGTTGTACCATGATGTTTCAGCTATATTGATTTAGTAATGCCCTAGAGATTCTTCCCAAGACCTTTGTTGGGTTCATACACAGACCATTTAGTATGCTTTCTATTTTTTACTCTACCATTCGTCTTTCTCAACTGCATTGACATGTTTGATGTGGTGGTAAGTTTTCCCTCCTAGACTTCTTCTATTCTTAATAACCGAAATGGTTTTACTGGTGTAAATAGGATTACGTCCATCTCCATTAATGATCACCTCTGATGGTTCCATTCAAACTTCACGGCCTAGTGCAGTGTGAAAGCCACAGCCCCAGCGGAATGTATCCAAGGTCGACCCAACAGAAGATTGTATGTAGCTGATATGTCAAGCAATTGGAATTCAACATTGAACCAAGTTGGCCCCACCTATAGACAAAGATTAATCTCCCCAATCGTTGCCCTTTGAGATCCATCAAAGGCTTTCACGTTCATATTTCCTTCCCGTATCTCATGGAAACCTTTGCCCAATCTTTTCAGAGTAGTCAACGAACAAATGTTGAAGCTTGAACCTCCATCTTTCAGGACCCTAGCAATGAATTTGTCCTCAAATTATACCGTGATATAAGGTGTCCGGTCGTGATTCAACTCTTCAGGCGGTAATTTATCCTCGTGGAAAGTGATCTTATGACTTTCCAGCACTTGCCCCACCATATTGGCAGTTTCTCCGCAGGTGATATTGTTGGGCACATAAGCTTCATTTATCACCTTCATCAAAGCATTCTTGCATGCCTCTGAATTTTACAATAGTGTTAAGATGGATATCTGAGCACGATTCTTGTTCAAATGATCTACAATGGAGTATTCCCTCGCTTGTATTTTCCTTCAAAGATCATCCGGTCCAATTTTAATGACAGGTTGTTCAGTAGCAGCCTCCTTATTCGATCCTCACAAGTGTTCGGGTGTATAGATCTTTCCCCTTCTGGTCATTCCTTGTGCAACATCAGAGTCTTCCATTTTTTCTTTTCCCTTTCGCTTAGCTTCGACAATGTAATCTCGCGGTATGGCATTGGAATTTAAAGGAAGTGTTGTTGATATTGTCACTGTGAAAGGTGTGGCCACTTCTAGCTCAAATGGAGTAGGTGTGGCTGTAGGCGAAGCTACCTCTACCTCAAATAAAATCGATGTGGTTATCTCAACCTCTACTGACGACTGCGTCTGCACTATAATAGGAGTGAATGTGACTGTAGGTTTAAAGTTACCGACTTTCTGAATAACATGGACCCTATCACCCTGATGATACGGGAGAGGGTTGTTGCAAACATTGGGTGCATCTTTATTTACCTGTATGTTCTTGCTAGCAATCAAGTCTGGATCTTATCTTTTAATGTTCGTCAATCGTCAATGGTGTGCCCCTTCATGCCGTAATTATATTTACTAGTTTTGTTTGGGTTGAACCATTGAGAGGAGTTCTCCACTGCCAAAACAAGAATAGGAGTGACATAACCAGCGGCTTTCAACCTTTCGTATAGCTGATCGAATGGTTCAGCAGTAACGGTGTATTGTCTGGGTGGTTTGCGATTAAACATAGGTCAGGGTTTTAGATAATTTGGACGAGTTGGAAGTGAATGATAGTAGGCTGGCTGGGTGTTATAGGTATGATAGGTTGTGGCAGGTTGAGAATATCTAGGAGATGAGGGTTAGTATGTGGGTGGAGGTGTTTGGTATACGAGTAGAGATTTTAGGCCTTGAGCCACCATTCTTTTCTTTGATATGCTGCCTGATTGTAATGCTTTGTTCGTGGCCTGTAGTGTCTCGAAATTTGTCACCATTCCATTTTTGATACCTTCCTCAATCCTTTCTCTAAGTTTGATGATGTTGGAGAACATGTAATTCTCAATGACCATTAATCTTTATTAATATTATAGGTCATGTGCCCTGACAAAGAACTTGTTCATTGTTCTTCTTCTAGTGCTATTCTAACCTTGGGTGCTTCTGACCTCCACCGAGTAGCATACTCAGGGAAGGTCTCATTTGGCTTCTTCTTTAAATTTCGAATGTAGAAGACATCCGGTGCATTTTCCGTATTGAACCTAAATCAATCCATAAAGTTTGATGCCATGCTCCCCAATTAACCCACTTCGTAGGGTTCTAGCTTATGTAACAGAACATGGCATCTCCAGTAAGACTTCTCATAAAAGAGCTTCATCATATCCTTTCATCTTTCCGACCCCCACGAGATGGTCACAATAAGTTCTCAAAAGAACCTTGGAATCACCTGTTCTATCAAACATTTTGGACTTGGGAGGTTTGTAACCCTCCAGCAGTTCCACGTCCAATTTTATGCACAGATCCTCATAATTCAGACCTTCTACCCATTTGCCTCCAACGTCACCCTGAACTCAACTTGTCAATTTCTTGAGTTCCTCAACCATGTTCTTGATGAGCAGGTCCTTCTCAGTAGATTCTGGTGCATAGGAGATTGGTTGAGAAAAGTGAGCTACAGTTTCCACGTATATATGGTTGATGTTCTAATCGTCAATAACACACAAGATGGGGGTGATTTGTGGGGTACCCAGTTATTTCTCTAAAAGAACCCGGTTCTTCTAGGTGCACTTAGTACTACTGTTTGTGGAATTAAAAGCACGTGAAATAAAGAACACATTAATTTTTACATGGAAAACACCTAACTCAAAAGGTGAAAAAACCATGACTTACTAATCAGTAGGATTTTCTCAATTTTTTGCTAAAGCCATTTAGCCAAAACAACATTTGCAAAACTCTTGTAAACCTAAGAATTAAACTCTAATCCCTGTGTAGCACACAGCCTCAACTGTTGCAACACCTTCAAGTTAACTCTAACTTGAATACTCAAAGTACCTAGTACAAATGCTTCTATGAAAGCTGAAAGGTACAACTTTAAACCACCTACTACAATTGAACTAGAATAAAAGAAAGACACAATGAAATTGGTTCTTCTATCTTGTCAAAGTAGCTTCAAGAATGCACACTCAAATCTCACATAAATTGCTCGCAAAATTGCCTTGATTTTATCTCTCAATTTAATTTCACTCATGCAATACCTATAAAAGAGAACCATCACTATTATTTAATGAATTAGTAATTAGAGTTTGAATGAGACTCAATCTCTAATCTTCCATCGAAGTTGAGTCCTTGAACAGCACAAACTCCAACCCTATCCTTTATCCGGATTGTGTCCACTTCCCATAATGAGACTTTCTCTCCTCATCCAATGTAGAACCGTTTCGATCAGTTCATGAGATATTACTTCTTTATCAATGAGACTTATCTCTTTCACGTGTATCTCACATGCATAGGTTGATAACATTGTGCCTCATATGATGGACTTGGTCCATGACTGAGTTCATTTGTCATTCTTCAAAACCTTTACCTGTTCTTAGGCCAACAAATTCCTCCTTTTTGATGATGACAAACTTTGTGCTTTCACTCTCATATTTGAATTAAGAAAAATCACTCAAATGCTCTCCCTTATCTCTAATTTCTCTCTCTAAAACTATTCAGTAACGGTCACTATTGCACCCCAATGGTCATCTCCTTTCTATCGCTCAGACATATCCGTCACCTCCACCCACTTGTTTTCTGACGAATAGCGCCTCAGGCGCCGGGAGACCCACAAGTAATATCCCTTCCTAACTTGATTTCCCCTAATGAAAATCTACAACCCAATTTGGACTTTCTCTTCCCTGAAATTAAGCAGGCTGTGGAGACGGACAAAGGAAAGAACCCAATCGAATCCGAAAAGGATGCACCTGGGTCATCTTCGGGAGTCAACAACGAAGACCCCCTATTGTACCAGGAATACTCGACTGGAGGAATCTATTGCTACAGGCACAAATTCTTCAAATCAAAGATATTGGGGCTTTCCCTAAGCTGAGCTCAAATTTTGACAAACCTAGTACTTGAAATGCTGCATCTCGATCCCTTGGTAAAAACACTATCAACATCCTAAATTCATCGGATATTTCTGGAATCAGTCGACAGAAAGAACCAACTCCACCACTGTGAGCCCTTCTTGGGCCATGAAGCATAGAGCTGGTCAAGCTATACAAACCCCTAAACTAGATATTGAAGCGCCTAAGATGGCAATGAAACAGGGGTTACCGGCGGTCATATTTAATCGTGAGGATTTTATGGCCAAGCTTGCTTCAAATTGTAGATAAACCATCGTGGGAAAGTTTACGGCCAACATGCCTCCTATGGAGGTTATAAGAAAAACCCTGGCCACACAGTTATAAATTAAGAGTCTATCAAGATTACACACTTTAATAACAGACACATTTTCATTGATCTCGATAATGATGTGGATCATTCAACTGTTCTTCACAAAGAAAGGATTTGTGTGGAAGGAATTCTGCTCAGGCTATTTGTGTGGACTCCAACTTTTAAACCAGATCAAGAAAACCCCATTGCTTCTATTTGGGTTGTTTTAACTCAATTGCCTTGGAACTGCTATTGTATGGAGGTTCTTGTACCACTTCTTGAACCTGTGGGTAAAGCCTTATTCCTGGATGCAACAACCTTCCAGAAAACCAGAGGAAGTATGGCCGAAGTTAAGTTTTAGGTGGATCTTACTAAAAGTATACCAAAATACATATGGATGGGCTATGACGAGGATGAGCATGGTGAAGGACATTGGCAAGAAATTCAATATAAACATATTCATTTGTACTGCCAGTATTGTAAACATCATGGACATTCTATTCAGGATTGTACTATTAGAATGAAGGATGAAGAATTCAAAAAGAAAGGGGATTAAGCAGCTAAGGACTTTAGCAAAGCAAATAAAAATGGTGCTGATAAGGAAAAGCAACCATCAACAACTAAACTGACTAACATTCAAACCAAACAACCTCCCCTGGGATTGCAAAAGACATCAAACAGGTATATATGCCCAAATCCACAACCAATGTCAATGTGCAGAACAGTAATAGTAGGACCTATTAATATGGCATGTGTCGTACACTATGGCAATCATTCCCCTCCCTTATCTGCTAGTGACCCTATCTATGATGATATTCAAGTAACTAAAGTGGCTCATGAGGTTTTCCCTATGAGGTATTGGTTTATCTCTCACATGGAATAGGTTGGATCAGATGATGGATGTCCTAGTGGGAAGGAAGGGAAAACTTCCCATCAGGACCAGGTTGGAACTTGTCTCACTGCTGAAGGTTGTCCCTATGAGATGGAAGGGGATACCCTTCATAGGGAACATGTGGGAACTCACTCTGAAGGCCTTAGGGATGGGAATCCCAATATAAATGAAATTGACAAACACCATCCTCATACTGATATCACAAGACAGCCAGACAATCTTCCCATTGAAATCAAATTTCCGTCTCACTCACACAGCAGTCCTGGGAAGCTCATTCATACAGGAGAGGATAAAAACATTAAAGCAGTTCTAGCTCCTATAAAACTAAAGCTAAGCCCAATAAGAGACAAAAGAGGGCTAGGAGAAAACAATAAAGTATTCTTGATGTACAAAATCAATCTGATCAAGCTAGTGGGGAGGAGGATCAGAGCACAAATACCAACAGCAATATGCAAAAAATATTGGATTCTTGGCCTCAGCAGGGGGATCACAATGACCAAAGAGATGAGTACGACCCCATTCAAACTGAGGATGAAGACATGGACACTGATGATGACAACATAAGTCAAAATTTCGAGGACCAAAATGCTGAAATGTTAACCAGAGCATTTGGATCCACTGTGATAAATACCAACTCTGTTGAGGAAGACAATGAAGTTCAAAAAATTGCACAAGCTAAGGGACTTTCACTAGGAGGATATGCTAGGCATTACTCCACCAGATCTACTACTGTATCAAAGGATACAGGCAGGCTAAAACATCATAAAACTGAAGGTCATCAACGATTAGCTCCCTTATTCTGAACACTAGAAGTATAATGTCCATGGGAGCTGCTGATAGGATCAAGAGTCTCAACTCTATTCGTAAATTCTCCTTCATTGCTGTCCTAGAGCCATTTGTTCCTCATAGCTTCATCCAAAAATATCAAATTCACATTGGAATGCACAGATCTTGGGTTAACCGCAACAACAAGATTTGGTTATTTTGGGATAGCAGTTATGATATTCATATCACTATTGCAGATAAACAACAAGTCACTTGTAGTATCAAGCATACCGAGTATGGAGAGATTTTTAGTATTACTCTGGTATATGCTAAGTGTTCCAGAAATTTGAGAAAGCATCTGTGGGAAGCTCTGAATAACATCAGCAGTAGAAATAATCTCCCTTGGTGTGTATGTGGTGACTTCAATGTCATCACACAGGTATTTCATACCAAATTCAGAAAAGCTTTGATTTTTTGCAATGTATTGAACGATGTGGACTTACTGATTTAGGCTATTCTGGTCTTCAGTTCACTTGGACTAATGGCAGAGCCCCACACAAAAGTGAATGGAAAAGATTGGACAGAGGCCTAGTGAAAGATGAATGGCTAAACTATTTTCCTAAAACATGTGTTGAACATCTGCCAGCTACTGTCTCTGAGCATAACCCCTACTTATCACCATGGATTAGACGGTTACTTCTCATTGCAACTATTTCAAGTTTCTTAATATATGGACTGAAAATGATAGGTTTCTTGATACTGTCAAGGAAAGTTGGGATCAACCTGTTCATGGGAACACCATGTGGGTGCTACATCAGAAACTCAAGAGGCTCTCCAACAGTCTCAGCAGATGGTCAAAAATGGAATATAGTGATATACATCTGCAGTATAAAGAATGGGAAGATAAGCTGAAGGTTGCTGAAGAGGAATCCATTACTTATAACTTAGAACAGGTAAGGGAGAATCTACAAAAGACCAATGATGAATTTATCAAATATGTTAAGCTAGAAAACTCTATCCTAAGGCAAAAGACACAACTCCATTGGTTCAAGCATGGTGACGCAAATACTAGCTACTTTCATGCACTCCTTATAGGAAGGAGAAGAAAACTCATGCTGCATAAATAAAGAAGGCTAATGGTGATTGGATACATGGTGACAACAGTATTGTTGATGAAGCTTGCCAACATTTTCAGGAACTTTTCACTAAGGAAGCTGACAACTTTAATGATACTGACATTCTTAGTATCCCAAGAAATGTGACAACTGATGATAACTATTTACTCACCGCCATTCCAGAAGAGCAAGAAATTAAGAAAGTGGTATTTGAAATGAATCTTAATAGCTGCTCAGGTCTTGATGGTTTTAATGAAGCCCTCTATCAAAAGTGTTGGAGTATTATTGCAAAAAGATGTGACAAACATGATTCAAAGTTATTTCTGTGAGCATGAGTTGCCTAATTTCTTCACCAATGCCTGCCTCATCTTCCTACCCAAAGTGGAAAATCCTACAAGTATTAATGAAATGAGACCTATCAGCCTGAGTAATTTCTCAGGGAAGATCATTTCCAAAATTATTTCTAAAAGATTGGCTATTATATTTCCCGGACTTATATCTCAAAACCAAAGTGGATTTATCAAAGGGAGGCCCATTTTTGAGAATATCATGCTCACCCAGGAAATCATCCACTCTATTAAAAAACCCAACAGAGGTGGCAACATTGCAATTAAACTAGACATGGCCAAGGCCTATGACAAAGTCTCTTGGACCTACTTATACTGTTGTCTGGCAAATGGGATTCTCAGAACTTTTTATTGACTTGGTGTGGAGGAAACTCTCAAACAATTGGTACCAAGTCATTATTAATGGTACAAGGCATGGGTATTTTAATTGCACAAGAGGACTAAAGCAAGGTGACCCTTTAGCACCAGCTCTCTTTGTCCTTGGTGCTGAATATTTGTCAATCAAGCTGAATTCAACTCTTTAATAATTAAGCTTTATCATGGCTTGTTTTATGGAGAGAAGAGGACCACAAGTGAATCATCTTGCATTTGCAAATGGCATCATTATTTTCTCTTTAGGTGGCAAAACCTCCCTAAATCTAATTATGAAGACTCTCCAAGATTACTAGAGGCACAGTGGCCAGCTTATCAACAACAGTAAGAGTTATTTCATTACCTCTCCTTGTGCTAGTAGAACCACTATCAATAGAGTTCATAATATAACCTCCTATACCCACAGACAAGCACATTTCAATTACTTAGCCTGTCCTATCTATATACGCACAAGAAAGACCAGCTACTTCTCTGATCTGAAAAGGTAATCAATAGGCTAAGAGGTTTGCACTCCAAACTTCTTTCCCCTAGGGTAAACATGTTCTTATTTGATCTGTTCTTCAAGATATTCCTATACACACACCCTCTACAGTTATTCCCCCTAAGACTGTGCTGAGGAATATTAAGAAGTTTATAGCTACCTTTTTCTGGGGTACCCAAGATGACAAAAGCAAGTACTATTGGGCAAGTTGGCCAAAATTATGTAAGCCCTACTGTGAAGGTGGCATCAATTTGAGAAGGCTGACTGACGTTGCTAAATCCTTTGAATATAAACATTGGTGAAACATCAGAATAGAGAGCACCATGTGGTCCAGCTTTGTCAGAGCTAAATACTATAAAACCTCACACCATATATAAAAAAAAATGGCAAAGTGGAAACTCTCATGCATGGAAAAGGCTCACAACTACAAGAAATGAAGCTGATCCCTATATTAGATGGATCATTAAGTCAGACAGCAGTAGTTTCTTGTGGGACAACTGGAGTGGTCTGGGAGCCTTGGGTCCAATAATCCATCTCGGAAGGAGACTAAATAAAATTCAAGTCAGGAATTTCATCTCAAATGACACTTGGGACAGGAACAAATTGAGCAGCAAGGTCCCTAGCCATATGGTAAACACTATTATGGACATCCAATTTAATTATTCCCTGGAGAAAGATGATGAGCCTATATGGCTCAACACTCAATCAGGCGACTTCTCCATAAAGTATGCTTGGGACATTCTTAGAGAAAGAAGGCCAACCTCTGTTGTTGACAAATTTATATGGCAAAACAAGGTCCCTTTTCAAGGACAATTTTATTTTTTGGAGAGTTTTGAGAGACAAGATCCCTACTGATGTTAAGATTCCTAATATGGGCATAAACATCATCAAAACTGCCACTGCTGCAGAAGACAGCGGCATGAAACAACTGACTATCTATTTGGTTATGGTGAATTTGCAATGAAAATATGGTCTATATTTACATGGAAATATATCTACATGTGGACTATCTGTCAAGCATGGAAATAAATCATTATCAAAATTGAGAACTAAGTATGGCATTTTGAAAGACCTTCACTTGGTCTAAACTATCAGTTACCCCTATATTACTTGGCCTTAGGAATACGTCCAGATTATCAACTGTGCTGAAAAGCTTAAGGCTACTGTTAAAATTTGTAAGGTCTTATGGGACCACCCCACTCCTGGCACTTTTAAACTTAACACAGATGGCAGTGCACTACACAATCCTGGGAAATGTGGGGCTGGTGGCATTATCAGTGATCATCAGGGAGATATGGTTCTGGCTTATTCTACTCTTCTTGGCACTGGTTCAAACAACTTTGCAGAAGTTATGGCTATCAGAATTGGCATAACACAGTGTATTAATTATCAAATCTACCAGCTCATCATTGAATCAGACTTCATACTTATTGTCTAATGGATCCAGACACCTGACTCAACACCATGGGCCTTCAGAATACATATCAATGAGATGCTAAAGGCCTTCGCCTCTGTTAACATCAACCACTACTACAGAGAGGCCAACAGTGTGGCTGATGATCTTTCTAAATATAGTCACAACTGTAATGGACATATTATCTATTATTAGCTGCAGCAACTACCTCATGGAGTCAAAGGTCAGATTCTGGAAGATAAGAGGAAAATGCCTCAATTCAGAAGGAGGGAACTTAGAGACCTCAAACCACCTTGACATTCATCACTGTAGCATCTTCTCCCACACAGTCCACTGTGATCTATCCAGTAAGACACCATGAAGACTTGTAAGACCTATGAGTTACATCAGGTCCACCACCTTCTTCAGTCTAGCTATCAACTGGAAGCTTCAGTGAATAGCCTAAAATGGTGCATCAGATCTGTTGTATATTCTATACTTGGTAGTACTATAGAGAGTATCTTCTTTTTTTGCAATCTATCCTAGGCATAGTGTAGGAGGTACATCCCTTCCTTTTATTTTTTATGACATTTTGTGTTACCTGTTATGGAGGTCAGGCCTAGCCCCTCCCCCCTGTAAATTTTTCTTATTTAACTACATAGTAGAGGTCCATGCCAAACCCCCTTCCACCACAAGGAGGATTTTATTTAAAAAAAACTATGTGCTTTCACTGATTAGAGAACCTCTAAGAACTCAGCTTAACCATCAACACTTAACTTAGAAAATTTTACTTTTCATCAAGGACCATGTAAATCTTACTTATCATCAAGGACCAGGTTAATTAGGTTATAAATATCACTTAATTCAGAATAATGTGTAAAAGCAGAATATCTCTTCCCCCTTTGACATCATCGAAAAGTTGCATACATTGTGAATCCCAGAATTTAATAAGTACTCATGGCCATTGGAAAACTGCAAGTGAAAGCATTGTGCAATTATCAATAATCAACAAACTTAATTAATCCATTAATAATAAAATCATGATTGAACAAGAGAAAACATCACTTTCTCATTGATAGAGATATGCCTTCACAAAAAGACCATAAAAAGAAAGAAAAAGCTCAAAAATATGAGCACAAAGAAAATAGAAACATCCCTAATCTGGGTCACTGGGGGGTTACTGGACTGCTTCAAAAGATAAGTGTTTGGAGACCTAGGGCTTGGAGGAACTAGAGGGTTGAGATTGGAGAAGGTTTAGCATATTCTGAAGCATTCCTTCATTTTTCTCCTTTTCTTTTTCTAGCTCAGTTCTAAAGACATCCCTTTTAGTTTCTAATTCAGCCACATGTGCCTTGAGCCTAACAATTTCATCATCCTTAGTTCCATACTCCAGAACTAAAGCCCTAACCTTGTTGTTTATGGGAGTCCTCAAAGATGAACTAGGTTCAACTGGGATAGCATTGACTGGATAGTCACAAGCCAGCAGAGTCTTAATACCAAAATGTTCTTTGCTTGATGCCATTTCCCATTTCTTCAAAAGTAGGTTCAGCCTGTCCAGCACAGTATTCAGTATGAACCCATATGGAGTAGCATGTGCCTTAGAGCCATTGATAACCCTGTCTAGTAATTTTACAATGAAAGTAGGCCAGTTGATTTGCATTTCTCTCTCCAGGAACTCCATGAGAACCAGGTCCATGTAATTTGCAGTGTGTCTTCTCTCCTGTCTGGGCAAGAGGCACTTGTTGACAAATTCAAACAAGACCTTGTGGTCAGGTCTCATTTCACTTTTATGCACAAATCTGGCTTTACACACATCTTCAAAATCACAAAACCTTCTAGTGATTTCAACAGCAGTGGGAAGAGAATCCAGACATGGCCACCTTTGCCTTGTATAATCATCATACCCCTTCAGTGGGTATGTCCAGAATCTCACCCAGTTTGAGTGCATCAAACTCCACTTTCACTCCTTTCACCAGGCTGGTGACTACTCCATCCTTCACAGCAGCATTGGCCATAAATTCAATCATCTCATTCCTAGCCAGTTTCCCATCCATTTCAAGGACCATGTCCTTCCAACCTTGTGCAGCTAGAGCATCCAACAGTCTCATCATTCCTGGTTCACCCAGGTCCTTTAACAATTTTCCTTTTTAGAAATTTTCTTCTGCCAAAGATGGAAAACTTATCCTCCTTTTACTCAGACTTCTCTTCTTCTTCTCCACTGCACTCTTCTTCTTCTTCAACAATGTTCATTTGCTTGCCTTTCATTGCAGATCTTGTCCTTTTAGCTAGTGGGGGTTCATCATACACAGGTATAGAAGGAGACTTCTTGGTAGAAGTCTTGGACTTTTTAGGTTTTGGTGTAGAAACCTCCACTGTAGTTCCCCTTTCTTGATGGACCAGTTCCATCTCCTCTTCTTCTTCAACCTCAGAGGACTCTGCAACCTTTTTCTTTCCCTTCTCCATTTTTTCCTTCTTGCTTTCTTGCAGAGCTTTTTGTAGGTTAGCTTCATTATGTCTTACCCTGCTTCTTATAGACCTTCCCCTAGGTACTGAAGGGGCAGTAGATTTTAGGGATGAAGTCTTTGTTTTCTTGGATGGCTTGGGAACAGTTGGGGCCTTTTATGAGGTATATTTGCGTTTCTTTGGGTCATAATTCACCCTGACCTTTTTTAGAAGATCAGCTAGAGTTTCCTCAGCAGATGAACCGGGTTTATCTCTTTGTTTGCTTAGATGAACCAACCCTTCAGCTCTTTCCCCGGATCTACTTCCCCCTGACTTTATTCCACTCTTTTCTTCAACTCCACATTTAGCAAGAACATCTCCTTTTCCTCTTTCTTTCCTACCGCTACTCAATTCAGCCACCTTAAATATCTCTAATAGGTCCAACTAGAAAAAACCTATGTTCTAAGTTTTCAACCACAGAAGAACTTACCTCAACAAGGGTTTCTTGAATTTTCTCAGTGTCAGAAGACCCATGTTCTTCACCTTCATTGGCACATATAAAGGATTCTGACTCAGAACTAGAGTCGGATTCTTGTGTTGGGCTTTCTTTCCTTTGGCTAGATTCTATCTCTCATTTAGAACTGGAGGAAAGTTTTTACGATTATTGTATAATGAAGAAGATTAGAGATGTGGTGTATTTAAAAGCAATTAGACATTTCCTCAGTAACATAATCTTTTCAGAGGTCAAAGAGAATTCTAGTCAAGCTGTAATTCCAGTCCTTTAATGATTTATTTGGCTTCCCTAGATTTTAGGTAAAAATCACAGTTTTAGAGGACAAAACTGGTTCAATGTCTCAACGGATAAAATTTTCTAGGAATTTTGCAATTACCGAACTTCTGCTCATGTTTGAATTACTAATATTTCTAATTATGCAAAGTATTGAAAACATACATGTATTTTCACATGAACTCATACTGATGAACCAGGTTCTTCATTTAGAACTCTCTTGAAATTGCCTCAAATGTTAAATAGAAGAACTTTGCAAGAGATTAGTGAATCATATATACACAAGTTACAGAAGTATACAAATTAAAGTATGAAGTCGAGTAAGAATTAATCTAGTTATTTACACAAAGAATAGAACTCCTAACCAAAAAAAATAGAAATTTCGTTTTTCTTTGTTTTTTAGTTTGTTTTTTTCTTGTACATTATGAACTGGACCTATTAGATGATCTTAATAATCCCTAATTCTAACATGTTCTCTCAAAGTTTTCTCTACTCAGTGCATTAGTGAAAATGTTAGCAATTTGCTTATCAGTTGCACGGAATTCTATGGAGATCAGTCCTTTCTCATAGTTATCTCTTAAGAAGTAGTTTCTAACAACTATGTGCTTAGTCCTCTTATGATGAACATAGTTCTTTGTCATACTTATAGAACTAGTGTTATCACAAAATATTGGAATACAACCAACTTCAATACCAAAATCTGCCAGCTGTTATTTGATCCATAGCAATTGAGCATAACAAGATGCAGCAGCAACATACTCAGCTTTAGCAGTAGATAAGGCCACTAAGTTTGGCTTTTGGTAGCCCATGAAACAAGACATGAACCAAGGAAGTGTTCCATACATGAAGTTCTCTTCCTATCCACTAGAAAACCTGCATAACCAGCATCAGCATCCGCATATCCTACTAGATCAAAATTGCTGCCTTTGGATACCAAAGACACATATCAGTGGTGCCTTTTAAGTATCTTAGTATCCTTTTGACACCAGTCAGATGAGACTCTTTAGGATTTTCCTAAAAGCGAGCACAAAGTACTACACTAAAAACAATGTCGGGTCTACTCGTAGTAATATATAGAAGTGAACTAACCATACCCCTATAGAACTTTTGGTCAATAGATGAACCGGGTTCATTAACATCTAATTTAGTAGCAGTTGCAATGGGTGTGTATATTTCCTTTGATGCTTCCATTTTAAATTTTTTGATTGGTTCCTTTGCATACGTCTGCTAGTGGATCATGGTTCAATTTGGACTTTGTTTGATTTGTAAGCCTAAGAAGAAGTTAAGCTCACCCATGATGTTATTTCAAACTCATTCCCCATTAACCTTGCAAAGTCCTTACTTAGCTTATCAGTAGTGGCCCTAAAGATTATGGCATCAACATATATTTGTACAACAAGGAGATCCTTAGCTTTTTCCTTTAAGAATATGGTACTATCAATTTTTACCTCTCTTGTAACCATGCTCCAGCAGGAATTTCGACAATCATTCATACCATGCTCTTGGAGCTTGCTTGAGTCCATAGAGGGCCTTGTCTAACTTGTACACATGCTCAGGATATTCCTTGCTCTCAAACCCTAGTGGTTGTTTCACAAACACTTCCTCTTTTAGGTAGCCATTTAGGAAGGCACTTTTGATATCCATTATATGCAGAGTGAATTCCATATGTGCTGCAAAAGCTATAAAGAGTCTTATTGCCTCTAGTCTTGCAACAATAGCAAAAGTCTCATCATAGTCTATAACCTCCTCTTGACTGTAACCTTGGACCACCTGTCTTACCTTATTTCTTGTAATTGTTCCATCTTCATCCAGTTTGTTTCTGAAGACCCATTTTGTACCAACGACTGATTTGTCCTTAATCTTGGAACAAGATGGCAAACTTGATTTCTTTCAAATGATTGAGTTTATCTTGCATAGCAATCACCCAGTCTACATCCTGCAAAGACACAACAACATTTTTGGGTTAAATAAGCGACACAAAGTCATCAAAATCACACATATTCTTTAATTATGATCTAGTTTTAAGTCCAGATGTTTGATCGGTGATAATGTTCTCAATGGGATGAGAACTTTGATACTTGTGAGGTTTGCCAACCAACTGGTTTCTGCTAGATGTTTCTCCCATGTTTTGTTGCTGAGGAATAGGGTCATGAACAGGTTCCTTCAAGGGATTTATTTAAATTCCCCTTTGATTAGTTTCCCATGTCAGGTTGCCCTGGATGGAAGAACCTGTTCCTTCTGTTGGTGCTACTTTGACCTGAGCTGAGGATTTAGTTAAATCCCTTACCAATCCAATGGATTCATCGTTAGGTTCTTATCTCTCAGAACGAATATTAGTTTCATGAAATACTACATGTACACTTTCTTCTACACACAGAATTCTTTTATTAAACACTTTATATGCATTGCTATATGAAGAATATCCCAAGAATACTCCCTCATCACTTCTGGGATCAAACTTACATAGGGAGTCCTTTCCATTATTGTGCACATAGCACTTGCAACCAAATTCCCTAAGATGGGATATGTTTGGTTTTCTCCCTTTAAGTAACTCATAGGGAGTTTTCTCTATCAAGGTCTAGTCATGCATCTATTGATTATATAACATTCAGTGTTTACAGCCTCTGCCCAGAAATTGTGGGGCAATTTACTAGAAAGCAGTATGGTTCTAGCCATGTACTCATGAGTCCTATTCTTCCTTTCAACTACTCCTTTTTGTTGAGGAGTCCTAGAGGTAGAGAAATTATGATCTATACCATTTTCATAACAGAATTAGCAAACTTGGAATTTTCAAATTCAATTCCATGGCCAGACCTAATGGATGCAAGTTGATTTCCTAATTATTTCTGAGTTTTTATAACAAATGCAGTAAACATGTCGAATTCTTCATCTTTGGAAGTTAGAAATAGAACCCAGGTAAATCTATTGTAATCATCAACAAGAACCATTACATATTTTTTCCACCTCTGCTCATGGTTCTCATTGGACCACATAGATCCATATGGACCAGTTCAAACGACTTGGTTGTACTTACCATTTTCTTGCTTTTGAAGGATGATCTTACCTGCTTCCCCCTTGCACATGCCTCACAAACTTTGTCTTCCTTGAACTTGATATTAGGTAATCCTATCACCAAGTCCTTAGAGACTAATTTGTTTAGCTGATTTAGACTTGTATGACCAAGTCTGTTATGCCATAGGAGGGGATCATTATCCAGCACACTTAGACAAGTTAGTTCATTTCCTAAGAGAGTTGATAAATCTAGAATGTAAATATTGTTAACTCTCTGCCCTTGCAAGACAATCTTGTCAGTGGTAAGCTTAATCACAAAGCATTTAGTAGAGGTGAATGCTACAAAGTTACCTCTGTCACACAGTTGTGACACACTGATCAGACTATATTTCAAGCCATCTATTAAGTAGACATTCTCAATGTAGTGAGAGTCTGTCTTACCTACCTTTCCAACACCAATAATCTCACATTTCTTCGCATTCCCAAAGGAAACATTGCATCCTTTTAAGTCCTCAAGTGAAAGGAACTGGTCCTTTATCCCGGTCATATGTTTTGAGCAGGCACTATCCATATACCATATTTGGCTACTTCTTTTCAATTAGACCTGCAAAAAGAAATCAGGGGTTAGTCATGGGAACCCTTACAATTTTGGGTCCTTTCTATAGGCAAAAGGATTAATTAGATTCCTTCTTGCGTTCCTAGGCAGCTTACTTTTCTCTTGAACAAAGGCTTTGTTCTTTCGACTGGACTTTTCTTTAGCATTACACTCACTCATGTAATCGCCAGTCTTGCCACAATATGTGCAGATTTTATTTTTAGGAAGTGTGAGGTACTTGCTTTTAGGGTCCCATTTTGGTTCTTGATTCTCATAGCCAAGTCCTCTTTTGTTGCTACTGTGATGCTCTTGCAACTAAAAAAGTGCATCAGAAGCCTTGTTCCGTTTGTAAGTTCTATCTAGTTTATGTTTCACCTTTCCTAGATCTTCTTTTAGGACTTTTATCAATGCATCCTTCTTATACAACTCATACTTTATTTTTCCTAAGTTTTCTATTTAAGTGAGGTTTGTGTGATAAGTTTTCTTCTTTCCTGTTCCTAGTTACATTTTTATGTTTTCACATTTAAGTTCTAGGACACTGGGGCCAAGTTTACGAACCTGGTTATTCAACTCAGTATTTTTTATATCACTCTCCTTAGCCCTAGACTCTAGACTTTTGCATTTTGCTTTTTGTATCACACATTCCCTAGACAGATCTTCCTTTTCATTGTTAATTATCTCAGACTCATCAATGAAGTCTAGTAATAGCTCAGCCAACCTTTCCTTAGAAAAAAAATTTAATCTTGTCTTTGAGAGAAGAATACTTACCTCTTGTTCATCATCTGATTCTCCGATGGTCATAAGGGCCTATTCATCTTCAACTTATCCTCTGAGTCGTCATCTGATATTTCTCCCCAGGAAGCAACCATAGCCTTTATTGATCCTTTGTTCCTATTTGGTTGAACATGTTCCCTCTTCCCGTTTCTCCGTTCAGCCCTTTCTTTCTTCCACTCAATTTCCCATTAAGGGCAGTTCTTGGTTATGTGATCGGTCTTACCAAACTTGTAACAACCCTCATCGGTCTATTTCCCAAGAGCTCTTGGTTTGTTGAAGGTTTTACCTCTTGAAGAACCCTTTCCTCTCATTAGGTACCTTTTGAAATCTATTGTTATCATAGTCATTTCATCATCCTCCAGATCTGAACCTTCAACAATTCTGAGAGCCAGACTTCTTTCCTTATTGGGTGTGTTCATCTTCATGGTTTGCCTTCTCAGTTCATAGGTAGTAAGATTTCCGATTAGTTCATCCAGCTTGAGGTAGTAATATTCTTAGATTCCTGAATATAAGTAATTTTGCGTTCCCGTGAGACTGGTAGAACCCTTGTCAAGATTTTCTCAACCTTGTCTTCTTTATGAATAGTCCTTCCAAGAGACATAAGTTCATTTGTCAATGTAGTGAACCTAGTATACATCTCCTGGATAGTTTCTCCTTCACTCATAGTAAGGAAATAAGTAAAATTCCAGCACACGCTAATTTTAATAGGACAGTCATTCGAATCAGTAAAAAAAATCTCAAAGAATATTGATTATAATAAGAAAGATTGATCAAAACCCTAATAGAAAATAATCACGTAAGGATCCAAAGGAATACTGATTTTTCTAAATAGGGAAAACTGTTCAAACCCTAAAATAGAATCAATTAATACATTGGGTTGACAGAAAAATAAATAAATAATGGAGAACAAGTGGAAGAAAACAGTGCAACAGACAAAAACATCCAGAATTTAAGTATATACGCGAGAATCAGTCAAGATAGTGAAGAATGCTTAGTTTAAACGCTGAAAAGTTAGAAAAAACTTTAAAAGAAAGTCTCGGACGAAACCTAAATTCAGAAAAAGTGAATAAAATCGAAGCAGTTAACTAGAACAAGAGATTCTCAAAGGAAAATACCCAATAATACTCAAATCCTTTCAGATCACAATGGATTCGAATAGTAATGAAACTAGCATTTTCAGAAAATAATAGAGATAAAAAAAACTTGGTCTAAAACCCATAGATTCAAACTAAAATAGGAGGAGATTCATACTCACAAATAATAATGGTCCTAGACAGGCCCGTAAACTAGTTTTGGACAAAAACTCAAGTTGATCTACATGAGATTATTTCAACGATCCATGTAATCAAACAACCAAGAGGTGTAGAAGGCCGGTAAGGGTCGGAGAACACACAAAAACTCCATAGACGGGAGGATTTTGGTCGGATGGTTATTAGGGTTAGGGTGTGATTAAGAGAGAATTGAAGGGGTAAGGGATCGAAGGCGGCAGAATAAGAGAGGATGAGGGGCTTAGGGCTTTGGTTAGGCTTAATTGTGGTAAGGTTTAATATGGACCGTTGATCAAAAAGATCAACAGCCACAATTGAAGAGGGGTTATTGATTGGGTAGACATATTTGGGCCTGGTTTCTTTTGAATTGGGCTTGGTTAATTAAATTGGATTTGGGGGAGGGGGTCCGATTTTAGGTGTAAATTAGGGGCAATTTTTTAAATACTCATTTTACTAAATAAAATAATTTTAAAAAATAGCTAATTAAATGACAAAATTGATTTTCATACATGAAGGTGATTTAAAATAATTATTTTATATTATAAAAATATAAAAAAATAATTTTCTATATAGATAATGTAGTTTTGTATATGGAGGGGCCATTTTTGCAAAATATGCAATTTTAGTCTTAAAATACAAATGTAATTATAAAAAATACAACTAAACTATTTGAACACTCATATGAACATAAATGATGAATTTATATGATTAAATCAGCATAAAATAATATAATGGATAGTTATGAAGATTTATGTGATTAAAAATGCAGAAATAAATGGATTTAAGGCCTTTAAAAATTGTAGAAAATTTGTAAAATACTTGTGCATGTTTGTAAATGCATGTACAATATTGTGAAAGTATTTATGCATATATTTAAAATACATAAGGTAAAATTGGATATCAACAGGTACTGCTAGGAAAAACAAGAAGAGCAAGGTTGCCTCTTCTAATCCTATAGAGACTCCCCCTTACAAGAAGAAGAGCTACAAAGATTCAAAAAAAGGAGAGTGAGGCTGTACTAGAAAAGGCCTTAGAAGAAAGTAAGAGCAAAACTTTTGCTAAAGGAGAGAAGAATGGGATGAGCCTCCTAAGGCAGCTGAAATTGATGAGATAGACCTGGTCCTTCGTGATGAAAAGGAAGCAGAAGAAGTTGTGATTCCAAAGGCAAAGAAAGCCAAGATTTTCACAAAGAAGTCTATTTTTAAACAAATTCTGCAAAGCCTTCTACATGGGCTAAAAGAACCAGGTCTGCATTGAAATCGAGAAAAGTGAAAGTAGTGGAGGAAGAAGAATCGACTAGAGAAAAAGAAGAAGAAGAAGAAGAAGAAGAAGAAGAAGAAGAAGAAGAAGAAGAAGAAGAAGAAGAAGAAGAAGAAGTATTTGATGCAGAGAAGGATAAGATAGTTAAGTTTAGGAAACGAACCATCTTGAGGGGTAGACTTCTCAGGAACTTGGAGGAGGAAGGTATGATGATGGTACTAGAAAAGTTACAAATGCAGGGTTGGGACTAGATGGTCCTTCAGATGGATGGAAAGCTTGCCATAATTGAGATTGTGGAGTTCATAGAAAATTGTGAGATCAAAAATAGCAGAGCCACCACTGGGATGAATGGAGACAATGAGTCTTTATGACAAAGAACTTGTAAGGCCCCAGAAAATTTCACTATGTAAATTATTTATGGTGTCAAGGTAGGCTAATACATTGTTTTTTTGGAGTTTTGGGTTGAACAATGTGTTAGGGAGTTGAAATTTTTCATCACGGCTAGAGTAGGCTTTAGCCAAGCTATGGCCAAGCTGGACCAGGCCTTAAGCTGGCGAGGCCTGGATAAAGCCAGGCTATACTAAGCTGTAAGCTGGCGAGGCCTGGATAAATCTAGGCTAGACCAGGCTTTAAGCTGGCAACGCCAGGCCTGTAGCCCAGTCTGGAATCTTGGACTATCTCTTCTTCTATCTTTATAACCCGGCCCAACTTCATTAAATACTGGCAATGGTTCATTTTAGAGAAAAAATCATATGTTATAGAGTGAGAGAGGGAGCCGTAGAGTGAGAAAATGATCTCTATTAAATATTCTTTAATTCTTACAGAAATCTTTGAAGATTAACAAGGAAAACACACTAGATCTTCATCCTTGAGATAAAATTCTACACCCTAACCCTTATTTTCAAATTTAAGTTAAAGATGGGTAATTATCAAAAAAGTTTATGGATATTGGAGTTATTATCTTGCTTGCATGTGTTATCAACGGGTGGGGGAACATTGTTGAGCTAAAAATATTTAAGAATGGGTTGAAGGTATGAAATCCTCTATAAAAGAACCTTAAAGGCTTAACACCTAATATTTGATAGAACACTCAAATGAGCAAAGAGTATGAATATATTTCTAATCTGTATTCAATTTTGTTATATCTGGAAATAGATTTGACTGCTAGGATTTCCGGAATATTATAGTAAGATAAGAAAAAGCTCAAGCAAGGTATGTAGGCTAAAGTTTCTTTCTCGAAAGTGAATTACATATTATTTCGTAAGTTTAAGTGTGGTTTGTTTACTAAAATGGTATGGCCTTGAGTCACATTTTTTAATGAAGATTAGTATACTAATTGGGTGCGAAGAATTCGGTCTGCTTAATTCTCCTAGTGGCTCTTATGTGTACTAAATGTCTTGATTGAATGTGTCTAGTCGTTGATAAACTATGAAGATATTGAAAATGAATCGAATGAACTAGAGAAACAGAGTGTGGCCTACCTGCCAAGACCTTAAGTTGTAATTATGCCTAGCAATGCCTACGAAATGAGAAAATGCGAAACAAATTATGAAATAAGCTTTGACCCAACTGTTATGAACTAACTTAATAAATAGAATGGGCTAAAGGTCTTGTACCCGAACTATGCCCACATGTGCTTGTTTTAGATAATGCTTTGCCTTATAAATATGTTCAACAATATGCGAGTCCTTATTCCGATGTTGAAATTGTACATTAATAATGATGGGAAAGGAGTAATCCAAGGATAATTGAGGTGATTGCTTTCTTACGACTTCAACGTGTATTTCAATTGTTGGTCTTTTTTGGGAAGAATCCTATGTGTTTGAAGTTTCTATTACTAATGAACTCAAAAATATATGATTTCCTGAATATTTGGTACATTGATATTGGCTGGTGATCCTTGAATTAAATGAAAGGAAAATATGGAAACCCAAATGCGGCCTTTGTGCCATGAAAAATGAATCTTGTGAAAGGACCGAAGGGCCAAAAAAAATATTGTATTAAGAGAGATTAAGAATATTAATTAAGAACTATAAAATGTGAAAGATATTGAGGTGAGTATAATTGTATTTATACTATATTTGTATAATTGTATTATACTACATGTGTGTGCGATATCAAATCAAAAAAAATATTTTTGGGAGTATCATTAGCGAAACCGAGGAAGGGCGAGTCATATGACTTACACACAAAACTACATGTGTCGGTGTAGGGGTGGATCGTGGTTATTCCCATTAATTGGGATGAACCTGGTAATATTTGTAAATTAGAAGAGTTAACCCACACGAACATGTGGGAAGGAGACTATCCGATCAGGCCATGTCGGACTCCATCACGCACACATGGTGGTATGTGCTGGGAATCAAAATTGGAAATTTAAAACTAGAATTGTGATTGTGGTGGATGTCTCCAAGGGGATGACCTAGCCAATCAGGTCATGATCGGAGTCCCGTGCTAACAAAGATGGTGGTATATCTCATATCGATGTTAATAATTTTCCAACCAAAAATTATATATTATTTTTGTAATCTAGAAAATTATCATGTTTCAAGTCGGATATTTGGATATTATTGATCTTGACTTACTATTTCATGATTCTTGGCTTATATGGTTATTCTATTCTGAAATATTACTTTTAGCTATACATACTAGTGATATTCGATGGTACTAACATCCCTTTTATCGGGGCAACTATATTTTTAAATGATATTGGTGGTTCCGCAGTAGGATTCATCGATCAACGTTAGCGGCACTCTCTTCCCAGCAGGTTTGGTGAGCCCCACTTAATCCCGAGGTCATGTCATGCATCTTTTATTCACTCTCTTAGCATATATTGAGGAATAGCCATATCCTTGTTGCCGGCATTTTCTTGTTATTCTTCAGCTGCACTTAGAGGCTTCGTAGACTGTTTGTGGGTGGTGCATGATGTTAGGAGTCAAAACTAGAAATGTTGGTATTTGATAAGCACATTTTGTTAAATATGTAAACTTGTAATATTTTGAAATTTTTGAATGAAGTCATTAACGAAAATGAAATCAAGGTTGCTAATAAAAATTTCATAGTATCTGATTAATGGAGTAACACCCCATGTTGATACCTAATTTTTCTCTGTATTTTTTTAATATACAAAATACCTTCAACATTGCCTATATAGGCATATGTAAGTATATCCCAAGCTTGCATTATTTTTCCCTAATTTTCTAAGGATTTTTTAATCAATTTACTACCCTATTTTATCAAGAAAAACCCAATAATTAGTGATTCATTTATTAGAGTCTCATTTTCACACTAAAATATAGCTAAGATATTTTATATTTTTTTTACAAATGTATTTGGTATTTTAAGGATAAAATTGCATAATTGCAATATTAGCCATTTTCGTTTTAAAACCGTCTCATGATTATAAAACTATGATCTTATATTGTTAAATTTTTATTTATAAATTAAATGGGAAAAGGGGGTTATTTAAGTTATAGCCAGTTTTGGATTCCTAATTTAGCCTAATTAAAACCCAATACCCTAACCCAATTAATCAAACCCAAGACCCAGGCCCAATCCTAAGTCTACACGACCCAATCCGGATAAAATCTTGACTGTTGATCAATTTTTATCAATGGTCTAGATCCGCCCTTACCTTTTTTAACCAAACACCCCCCCCCCTCCACGCCAAAGCCCTCTCATTCCTCACTCAACCGACCCTCTTCTCTATCTCTTTACCTCTGGTTCTCTCTAAAACATTCCCCCTCCCCTTCAGCTCCGATGAGTCTCACTTACCGTCTCCGGCTACCTTCTTGCATGAATTTATGATGGTTTCACCACCCACTGGTCCTCTAAGGCTCCTACACACTTGTTCGTTGAGGTTTCATTGTCTGAACACAAAGAAGCTTCATCCAGGCCTGGTTTGATTCAAGTTTCATGGCTATCTTCGACCTTGCTTCGGCGAGCCAAGCCTGTTTAAAGCCTGGCCTCGACTCCTCCTAGTTAGATCAACAATGATCCAAGTCTTTCTCACCGTTTGGGTTCCTCTGGAACCCTAGCTTTTGTGGTTCTTCTAATTTCTTTAGATCTATTCTAGATCCAGGTTTTCCATAAACAATTAAAATAATTTTTGATATTTCCTTTAAAACCATTGCTTTCAAAACCTTTATTTTTCCGATCTAGGATTTTTGATTTATGTTTCGCTGGTTTTCTTTTTTCTTATGTGTTTCTCTTATTTTCTTTTCTCTTGTATGTCACTCTGATTTTATTTTCTCTTGTGTGTTTCTTCTACCATATTTCCCTACTGTGTTATGTTTAAATTTCTTCTATCATGTTCTTGTCATTTTCTTCTAATGTGTTCTTGTTAAGCTGATTACCATGTTCTTATTTGTTTCTTGTACTAGTTATTCTACTGGATTCGCTTGTTTTTCTTTTACTATGCTTATCATGAATTTCTACTACTAAAAGAGCATGCTAAAGGTCTCAATTCCCTTCTGAGACCTCTGAACCTGTTTCAATTAGTATCTTTTCCATCAATCACTTGCCCTTTCGTCTCTGCACTCGGTTAATGAAAAGAACCCTCAACTTGGTGGTTCATCCGAGTTTTGAGACCATTGGCTGTGTGACTTGCTTGTGCTTCATCTCTGGACTTGCTGGATTTCAAAAACCCTATTCTTTTGGACCTATTTGAGTTCGCAGAGTTGTTTCATCTACTGTTTCATTAAGTTTCAAAATCATTGCTTCAATTTTGTTTCTTCATAGGATTTTGACTTTTGCTAAACTCCATAAGACCTTTAGTTGACCCCTTTTTCGCATGCTATCATTGAATTACCATATTCCTATAGTCTGCTACTTACTTATTCTGCAATTGCAGAAGACTTTTACTTTGTCCTAAATTTAGTCTTGCACGCCTGATACTTGTGTACTCTTTATATGTGCTGAACTTCCTTTCTAAATAGCTTTCAGTTGTGATTAGTTTCAGACTTCCTTTGTATATGTTTGATTTATTTTCTTTCCATGTTTGTTGACTGCTTTGTTACTCGATTTGAGTCAAAAGTTTCCTTAGTATTTCTGACTTGGTTCATTCGTGGACAAATGCTCACGAAATCTCTGAGCCTCTTGAATTACTGTATACTAATGGATCCTTACCTTATTTGTTTAACCGTATATTTCAAAAAAAATTCCTTAATTAAAAACCCTACGTATTTACCCTTAATTCCTTACTTTGCACAAGATGTTATTTTATTTCTTTCCTTAAATAGTTTTTACCGTTTGAGTCTGAATTCTTTATTTAAAGGAAGTCTTGTATTGATTAATTTTAATTGATACCCTAGTTCCCTAATTGTTTTCTTACCTTATTTCTGTCTGTTTTTCACACTATAAATACATGACTCTTTTATTATCACAAGGACATCTTTCACTCATACGCAACAGCATTCTCTTTTATTTGTTTGTATTGTGGCCTGTTTACAAGACCTACTGTCTTTCTTTATTGTGTTTCTTTGTGACTAGTATGTCCTGATTTAAGTTTCAGCAACATAACAATGTGTTTATTTCAGCAACATAACAATGTGTTCAGATATACCTCTTTTAATCAAACAATGGAGTTGGTTCACTATTTAATCAGACCCTAAACAATATGTGCAAGTGATGCTAAATTACGTGCTTATTTGATTAAAAGAGGTATATCTGAGCCTTTTTTGCTTGTTATGTGCTTTCCCCAAATTTTCTATACATGTTCTTATGTGTCGCCTTAGAGTTTTGCCTTTGAAACTAAAAATAAGCTTATACCCCTTCCCTTTAGGATTAGTAGTCCTAAATACCTCTGGACTAATAGGATTGGGCGGGCAATAACATGCATTAAGTAAATGAGACCATTCCGCGGTTTAATTCCTTAACGGGGTGGGAAGGGTAGATATGGATGTGATGACCACGCGATAATGCCACGCGTAGCCCCTCATTGAGTGATTACCGGCCATTGTGTAGGGTGATCCACATTATTAATAAACCTAGGACCCCCCTTCCCTTTGTTTCTTATCTCTTTTAAAGAATTTCAAACTCTTCTTTTAAAAAAATCAGCTTTCTTTTAGTTTTTTTCCAACTTTATTTGTTTGTAAACCCTTATGTTAAAACCCCTCTTATTTGAAGATTTATTAATTTACGTGTTATTTGCACCTAAGTTCAAAATAATAGTCTGACAGGGAACCACACTAGTGAATTCTGAGAGGTGCCTAATACCTTCCCCTTGGAATAATTTCAAGCCCTTACCCAATCTCTAGTTGTTCAAATCAAACCCTCTTGGTGTCCTAATGCACCCTAATCATTAGGTGGAAACTCTCCAATTCAAACCCAAATTTCTAAAAGGGAATGAGTTGTCCTCCCAAATGTCATAAACCTGATTTTTCTTTAGAAAGAGGAGGCGCAACACCCTCCCCCCTCCTCCTCTTTATTCATGAACTAGATTGGGTAGAGCAAAATCTAACATGCTTGCTCAGTCGGGTTTACTCGGTTAAGCTTCGGTCACGCTCCTTGGTTTTGGGACATGACACAACTGGGAGAGATCTTAGTGTACTTGTTGAAGGGTATAATGATTACAGAAAAAAAGTCAAATGGCAAAGTCTAGAGACTCTCTGTACCTCCCTTGCCATTACAAGGAAGTTTAGTGACAATGAAGAAGAGCTTTAGCCCAAGTCTATATACAAAAGTGAGATGAAGTCGCCTCAACAAGTGCTATTTGAAATTGTTAACAAAGTTGTTGCTGCCTAGGCAGGAAAGGAGACACATTGTCACATTCATGGACCTGGTTCTTATTGAATGTCTACATAGTGCAAGGCAAATCTATTGGCATGGATTTATCATTCAGCTTCTTGATAGGGTTCTGACTCGCACCAAAACTCATGTCATACCCTATGATTTTATTCTCACCACTGTACTTGCACACTTCAAGGTATCCATCAAGAAATGGGAAGTTGGTACAAGTAAGCATCACTTTGGAACAAACACTTCGACTACATGTGACTGTGAAGTCCACACCACTCCCAAAGAAACTTGGTTCATCCAAAAAATTAAGTGTGAATAGCAGAGTGCTTGCCTTGGTGTAAAAGTGCGGACCTATGGATGCTGAAATTGATAGGAAGAAAAACAAGTTGGCAGAAGTAGAAACTGAGAGAGATGCTCTCATAGCTAAGCTAGTAAAGGAGAAGGAGAAGAATGATAGCATCTTTTATAATATGTTGAAACTGCTTCAAGCCAAGAACCAAGAACCTGGTACTTCCCACACGTAAGACTAGTTTAGTTAGACAAACTAGTGACCCGGATGGGATTTTTTTGGTTCTTGTTGCTCATGATCCAGTATTTTTATTTCATTTTATGCTTTGTGGATGACTATTATCAATGACAATAAACTGTTACTTTGCTCTAACCGTTTGTTGATGCTTCTTAAGATGGCTAATATTATTCGATTGATAGATGATGCTTGATTCCATGTTTGTATTTGAATTAGCCCAAGTGGCCATGAGTAATTGCAACTTTTCGATGATGCCAAAAGGGAAAATATATGTTGTGCTTTTTACTGTGGAATGTGATATTTATAACCTAATGAACCCGGTCCTTGATGATTAGTGACTTTAAAATGAAAAGTATTTTAACTATTGAGTTAATGTTGAGCTGAGTTGAAACATGGCTTATGCTTATGAAAACCACAGAATTTGTCATCATCAAAAAGGAGAATTTATTGTCCCAAGTGAAGTTTGCTTTGATGATTGATATACGATATCAAGCATAAACCAGGTCCATACATAGTGTACACAGACAAGGGCAGTTCGAGCATAAGGAGCCACGTGAAGGAGATAAGTTTAAGTTGTTATATCTAATATCTCATGATAAGAAATATTGCATAATTGATAAGGGAAATGACTCTTACTTGAAGAGAATTTATCCAAGATAAGGGAATGATTAGAAGTTGAAGATACCTAGAACTTTTCCACCATGGAAGAGTATAGCATTGGAACTCTAGTTATTTTCTATTCTACCAACTCTGTAAATTGCACGAAGTTCTTATTTTACGGGTACGCACAAACTCTGAAGTTAAACGTGAGCTAAGAGTAAAATAGAAACTCTTGTGTGATTCACGTATGCGAACCTGAAGCTACACGAACAAGATAGAAGAATCAGTTTCAAGTGTCTGTATTTTATTCTAGTTTCATTGTAGCAGGTGATTTCATATTGTATCTTTCAGCTTTATCTAGAAGTAATTGCATTAGGTACTCTGAGTATTCAAGTTAGAGTTAACTTGAAGTTGTTGCAATAGCTAGAGCGTGGATGTCACTTTCACACCTCCTTTTGGCTACTACAACCTGGCGAAGGGTGTAAATAAGGGAGTTTTTCCAATTAATGGACAATCGAAACGGGATTTAATTATTAAAGAGAATTTCAGAGTCACCACCTGGGAGATTCATGGTGTCCCAAGTCACCGTTTAGAATCCCGAATCGAGGAAAGAATGACTCATTTTAACAATTCACGAACCAGAAATCCGGATAAGGAATTCTGTTAACCCGGGAGAAGGTGTTAGGCATTCCCGGGTTCCGTAGTTCTAGCACGGTCGCTCAACTGTTATATTTGGCTTGAATTATCTGATTTTATACAATTTGAACCTAAGTGCATTTTTAATCTTTTATCCACTATTATATTTTTTTTAAAGGGAATTGCAACATCGACAAAACATGCCTCAAACCACATCACATAAATGCACTCGTGGTTTTGACACATTTCAACTTAGTTGAGATTTATATTTGGGTCAGATAAATGTGCACCCGCGTTTAGGAAGGTGAATTATTTAAGAGCGGGCCTAAAGCGACTAGCGTGTTATTAATTTTGCGGGAGGCCAAGAAAATTCACTAAATGGCACGTCCTGTATTCTAAGTATTTTAATGTGTAGGCATTTAAAGAGTGCCACGCAATTGGCGATTTATTCGGCGTGGTGCACCTCACTCATTTTAAAAGTCATCTTAAAGAGAAAACTATCATTATCGACTGGGATTATCTCTAAGAACCTCATTAATTGGTGGTACTAACCGAAGATCATCATAAGCCAGCCCAAAACTCCAATAAATTTCACTTAAGAAATTGCCCAACATTTGGGCATTGAGACTGACCCAACAGGCAGGGCTGGGGTCCAAATCTAATTCCTAAAAGTTCAGGAACGGATCTGATAACTTAACGTTCTCAAACTGGAAATCTGTGACAATTGATCATTTCATGAACACTCATCTAATGGGGTATACAACATAAACAGTGATAGTAAATGATAAATTACCTATTCTGGATTTCTAGTTCAAATTATTATTGATGAACATACTTAAAATAAACAATGGCGCTGAATTGCTGTTGACAGTGACTTAAAACAACTTGGTCCACACAACTCACAAAGACTCAATTCATTCTCATGACCCAGTTCATCATGACCAAAGCATTTTGAAACAATAAAAGTTGTAGAATCTTACTAAATTGATCAACACTACTAATAACTTGAAGAATACTACACACTACTTTTAAATTCCTAACTATGAATTAACACATGACTAGCATAGCAATGCACTTTAGACTAACTCAAGTCTAATACTACTGAACACAATTCAATGGTTTTATATAGTCCAAGACTGTCCAGATTTATTCACATTTAGAAACTTAACTAAATCAAGAAATCTACTCAAAATGTAAGAACAGTGAACAACAAATTTATAGCAAAATTTTGCAGCTGACTTCATCTCGAATTTCAACTGGATTTCTACATTGCATCAGGCTTGGTGAGTGTACCAGGAAATTGTGAATAAGGAAAAGTGAGGCCAACAGCAGTAGATGGCGAACAACAGATCACAGCCACATTAAAGCCATTTAGACCCAGCAAAGCACAAAATAGGCAAGGATGAACCCAGTAAGCGACACAATCAATGAACAAACACCTCAATGAATCCAAAAAAATCCTAGGACTCAACTTTGTAGCGATGTTTAAACCTCTTTAGAATGGTAAGTTTTTTAAAGAAATAAATTAATGGAACAGTGTAATATTTGACTGTCTGTGTATCCTGTGAATCCTAACCTCTAGCCTTGCCTTGAAAGGCAAGAATAGGTCCTCTTATAATCAAGGCAAGTAGGGCAGCCTTTATACTTATTTTATGTAGTTTGGTCCTTTTGTTTTTGACTTGTGGACCAAGTTTTACTACCCAAAAACCTGAAAACCCCATTTGAACCCTCACACTAGAAAATTCTAGATACTTCTATTCCATTACAAAAACACTTACACTACCCAAGTTACCCTCAATAACCCTGTTATTTACCCCTAAACCTTACAGGGCTCATGGGTTGGGTCCAGGACTACAGCCCAATTCAAAAATTCTCAATTACTAATTATCTGAGTATTGAATCTCAAATGAGTGATGCTGCCTGGGCCAACAACTATAAAAGAAAGCGAGAGAGGCAATAAATTGATCCTATAGGACCCTACTGAACATAAACCAACTCTATTACTCTAACATCATTCATGAATTGGGCAAACAATTAAACAAGACACCTGAATTTCTCAACTGATTTGAACATTCTGATTGTGCAAGCAAAATACACGAATTTAGTTTTTTCATAGGAAAGAACAACAGGCATGCCAACACTGACTACTGAGGACAATCATAAATGAAACTAACATATAATCCGCTTAACAAATTCGAGATTTTGCTAAAACCAATTAACATTTGCACTAACAGCCTTAATTTGCTCAGAAAAGGAAAAAAATCATAAGCATAAGGAAAATACAACTAAAATTAAAAAGAGGAAGGTGGACTTATCAGATTTCTTCAATCTATCACTGCCGGAGTGAACTCAAATCCTCGAATGATCTCCAATCTTGGACTTAAACCTCAACTTGTTGGTGCCGACACTGGGGAAGATCTGGGACTATTTGAGTGGGTTTAGGTGGGCTTTTGGGTGGATGAGGTCTAGAGTAGGGTGGGTATGGTGTTTGAAGGGCGTTGGACGGTAGCCACCGTCGTGCATGGTGGAGCTTCCATCTTCAGGCATACATTTGATGAGTTTTAGACGTGTTCGAGAGCAATCACTGTCATGGTTAGTGAAAGGAAGGTGAGGAGGTTCATTGGTGTTAATTTGGAGGTTGTTTGCCACCGGCCGCCACCGTAGACGGCGGAGCTGCCGTGTTTTAAACAAATATTCGAGCATTTTGGAGGTGATTCGAGGGGTGATCTCTATGGGATTAGGAAGAGAAGAATGAGGGGGGTCTAGGGATGAAATCTAGGAGGCATTGGCTTTGCGCCGGTTACAGTGGTGATTTTCCAGCCGGCGGCGGATGGTGGTATTAGGGTGGTTCAACGGTGGCGTTACACCACCGGTTAGACTGTACGAGGATGGCATGTTTTGTCTCTAAGGCTATTACACAGCCTTTGGACATTTTTATGTAGAATACTAGGCTCCACGTGAGCCGTTAGATTAAGTCCATGGACATCCAAGATTGAAGGCCACCAAACGACGTCGTTTGGCGTCCATGGGGCTGGACCGGGTAGAAGGACCATTGGGCTAGGATGGGTTTTAGGTTTAGGCCTAGGATTTAGATTAAAATCGTCCAATTAGGTATTGAATTTTAAGATTTTCCTTTACCCCCTTTCTTTATTTCATTTCCAAAATATATAAAAGCTAAAGATTCCTAATTAACCTAAAAAACCTAATTATCCATACAATAATTATTATCACATAATTAAAAAGATTAAGCGGAAAATTACTTAAATCAATCTTATGTGCAAATTATGCAATTTCTGATTTTTCTTTTTTTGTAAAATAACTTGGCTACTAATTAATGCAAAACTAAATCTTAAATGCACATGCAACGTCCCCTTTTTGTATTTTTCATTAATTAAAAATGCACAGACAAAAAGTGCAAATAATTCAATAGACAATGCCAAAAAAAAGTACAAAATCGCAGACAATGGAAGAAATTATTTTGATTTTAAACTTATGGGAGTGATTCATATAGGGAAAAAATCACATGCTCACAGCTGTCCCTCTTTGTGCTGAAACACAAAGAGCTTTCGTGCAAAGATAAGTGAGCGAACATGAGCTTTTTTGCCCGTTTGAATACTCCGTGAGAAGCATTGTTTAAAAGTTTGACCGCGCCATGCTTCAGAGGTTGCCTACATATCCTCGGCTGAAGAGGAACCAGGTCGGAGTAGTTCAGAAGTGTTTGGTAGCTGGGACTATCGAGGCTGTGATTTTACTGTTGCTGCTACTGCTACTGGTGCTAGACCGCCTTGTTACATCATTGTGAAAAATAAAGAAGCTAAACGAAGCTACGAACTATGGATTACAAGAAAACCTATCTATATCTTCCGATTTGCTCTGAATCCTTGTTGCTTGGTTGTCTTGTCTTTCTTGCTTTGGACTCCTTGTTGCTTTGCTGATTGGTATTTCTTTCTGTGGAACTTCTTGTTGCCTTCTTGACTGGTATTTCTTCCTATAAACTCCCTGTTGCCTTGTTGACTTCTTGTTTTCTGTTTTTCTATGTTTGATGCCGAATTTGCTGGTCTTGAGATGTATTTAGTTGAAAGCATTCCCTTGTTCTACAGGTGGGCGCCTGATCATCATGTCTTAACTTCTGAGGAATATGCCCTTGTTTTCCAGGTGGGTGCCTGATTTTCCAAAACTTGGAATTTTGAAACATATCCCTTTGCTCTACAGGTGGGTTCCTGATCACCAAAACATGAATTTTAAAAAATATTCCCTTGTTCTACAGGTGGGCGCCTGATTACCAAAACTTGAATTGTGAAAAATATTCCCTTGTTCTACATGTGGGCGCCTGATTAAGAAAACTTGAAATTTTGAAAAATATTCCCTTGTTCTACAAGTGGTCGCCTGATTACAAAAACTTAATATTTTGAAAAATATTCCCTTGTTCTACAGGTCGGCGCCTGATTACAAAAACTTAAAACTTTAAAAAATATTCCCTTGTTTTACAGGTGGGCGCCTGATTAACAAAACTTAAAACTTTAAAAAATATTCCCTTGGTCTACATATGGGTGCCTAATTACCAAAACTTAAAATTTAAAAAATATTCCATTGTTCAATAGGTGGACGCCTGATTACCAAAACATAAAATTTTGAAAAACATTCCCTTGTTCAACAGGTGGGCGCCTGATTACCAAAACTTAAAATTTTGAAAAATATTCCCTTGTTCTACAAGTGGGTGGGTGATTACATAAACTTGAAATTTGAAATATATTCCCTTGTTCTTTAGGTGGGCGCCTGATTTCCAAAACTTGAAATCTTGAAAAATATTCCCTTGTTCTACAGGTGCGCACCTGATTGCAAAACTTAGATTTTTAAAAATATTTTATTGTTCTACGGTGGGCGCCTGATTACTAAAACTTGAAATTTTTTGAAAAATATTCCCTTGTTCTATAGGTGGGCGCCTGATTGCAAAAACTTGAAATTATTGAAAAATATTCCCTTGTTCTACAGGTGGGCGCCTGATTACAAAACTTGGATTTTAAAAAATATTCCCTTGTTCTACAGGTGGACGTCTGATTGCCAAAACTTGAAATCCCATTTTTTAGGAGGGTTCTGATGACTTTTATTGACTCTTATTGACTCTAGCTGAGGGAATATTTGCTCTAAGTCCTATTTTTTAGGAGGGTCCTGATGACTCTTATTGACTCTGGCTGGGGAAATATTTTCTCTAAGTCCCATTTTTCAGGAGGGTCCTGATGACTCTTATTGACTCTTAATTGGGAAATATCTAATCTAAGTCCCATTTTTCAGGAGGGTCTTGTTGACATGTATTGACTCTTATTGACTCTAGCTGGGGGAATATTTTCTCTAAGTCCCATTTTTTAGGAGGGTCCTGATGACTCTTATTGACTCAGCCATGACTCTTATTGACTCTGGCTGGGGAAATATTTGCTCTAAGTCCTATTTTTTAGGAGGGTCCTGATGACTCTTATTGCCTTTTATTAAGGAAATATCTAATCTAAGTCCTATTTTTTGGGAGGGTCTTGATGACTCTTGTTGACTATTGTTGGCTCTGGCTGGGGAAATATTTTTTCTAAATTTCATTTTTCAAGAGGGTGCTGATGACTTTTATTGACTCTAGCTGGGGGAATATTTGTTCTAAGTCCCATTTTTCAGGAGGGTCCTGATGACTCTTATTGACTCTTATTGACTTTGGCTGGGGAAATATTTGCTCTAAGTCCCATTTTTCAGCAGGGTCCTGATGACTCTTATTAACTCTTATTGGGGAAATATCTAATCTAAGTCCCATTTTTCAGGAGGGTCCTGATGACTCTTGTTGACTCTAGTTGGGGAAATATCTAATCTAAGTCCCATTTTTCAGGAGGGTCCTGATGACTTTTATTGACTCTGGTTGGGGAAGTATTTGGGTTTGACCATGCCACCCGACTGTTTTTGTTCTAAGCTAAGTCCCATTTTCCATGAGGGTTCCGCCTTAAATGTCAATTCTAACTTCTGGTTGTTATTGCTAGTGATTATTGTCCAGGAGGGTTTCTGTGACTCTTACTGGGGAGGGTGTTGGTGCTTGCCCATATTACCTGCACATGTTTGAGTTTTAAACTGCGTCCCATCTCAACTTCTATGCCTCTTTTAACCCTCGGTTGTTCCTATTGGGGTTTGCTAGTTAAATTTTTGTCCTCTTATGCTCTTTGCTGGGGAGGTTCTTTATGACGGACTATGTCCCTTGGAGTTTTAAATGAGTCCCACTTCCAGGTGGGCCTTGAGATTTCGATCATACCTGTTGTGTACCTGCCTTCTCCTGTGGACGGCCTTCCTTAGGCTTTTCCTAAATTTTCTGCCCCTGTGTCAATCAAAGAAAACTTGACAGTTTGGAAAGCGTTAGTTGGCTCGCAGCATTCTCTTTGAGGGCGACCTCCCCACTATCATGTTCTATTGTGTTCCATTGCCCATACTGATGATGAGTTGCTTGAACTGCTCAGCTGACCCCTCGAGACCTTTAGGCTTTATATTTCCCCCCATCATTGTGTTACATTACTAATCCTTGGCCGAAATTCTTTGTGTCCTTCCCCATGATTGATGTGTTGATGTATCATGCTTCATTCAAATCTCCAATCCCTGTGGCTTCGCTTTGCTCTTCATATTTGTGTTACCTTTCCATTCCTTTGTCAAAATCCTTGCCCCTTTTCTTGAAATCGCCCAATCCGTCTATGGTGTTTTGTTGGCCTTTGCCTTTTGTGCTTTTATGTATTTCCCTACTTTGTGTTGCCCTTCCTACCCATTACCAGAGTTCTTTTATGCCCCTTCCTGACGATTGACGAGTCGATATATCATGCTGGGTCAACTCTCTAGGCCATTTCCACCTTTATGTTGCGCTTTTGCCTCTTTTGCCAGAAGTCTTACACCCCTCTCTGACGATTGCTGAGTTAGGGTGTTATGCTTGGCTTATTTTCTAACCCTCGTGGCTTTGTTTTGTTTCTCATCTTGCTGTTGCATTTTCGACCTTCGCTAGAATTCTCACATCCTTTCCCGAGGTTACCCGGTTTGTTTATGATGTTTGGTTGACCCCCTGAACCCTTGCGGCTTTACTTTGCACGCCTCTTTCTTGTGCAGAAATCCTTCACTTTGCCGACTCTTATCTCTTCCCTCAATTGCAGTTTTTATGTATCTTCCTTTTTGTTGTTCCGCACTTGTTGTCTTTATTACGTTTTTGGGCATCATGCACTTTGTCCTTTTGGGAGTTGATAATCGGCTTTGACATTTTTTTCATTTTCCTAAGAAAAAGATATTGGACTCGAAAGACAAAATGAAATGCAAAGATTCCAAACAGTATTTAGGGTGAAAATTTCCAGACTTGCTGCTTGTCAAAAAAACAAGGATGAAGACTATAAGAAAAGGAATCGCTGGTTTTCGCGATCATGAGATGCACTTAAGCCTAGTCGACCCAATCTATTTCGATGACCGACCTCCTGTTGCCGTGCTTTTGTTATTGTGACCTTTCCAAACCAATCCTTCAAACCCCAACTCGTTATGCCCTGCAGTGTTCATCCATCAATAGCCCCTTTCTAAGTTTTACTCTTACCTTACATTCGCCTTACGGTGCCTGTGAAGGTTTTCACCAATAAGACTCTCTCATTTTATTTTCTCTCAACCTCTCATCGCCTTATGGTGCCCATGAGGGTTTTCACCAATAAGACTCTCTCATTTCATTATCTCTCTCGTCTAGCTCGGAGTGCCGTCCCTGTCAGGAATCCTCTTTACTTGCTAAACTTGGAATCTTTTGAAGACTGATCAGAAGGTCTTTCTTTGGACCGTAACGTGGGCTTTTGGATAAAGTTAGAAAGAAAAGGTATCAAAGGCTCAAAACAATTTAAATGGGTTCAGAATTACAACTTCCGGAATCAAATTCTTACAACCACCACAACTTCTGCCCCAGTTTCTTGCTTGAGGACTTTGAATTTTTGTTTTGATGAGACCGAACTGTGAGGCTGCCTACGTATCCTTAATAGGAATCAGGTCAAACGTAGTTCATACCAATTTCTTGTTTTTTACTGTTATTTTTCTTCTCCTTTTTTTTTCTATTTTTCTTATCTTTTTTTTCTTTGTTTTATTTTTTTTCTTTCTTTCTTTTTCCTTTACTCTTTTCTTTTTTCTCTTTTCTTTTCTTGTTTTTGTTTTTTTCTCTTTTTCTTTATTTTTTCTCTTTTTTTCTTTTTTCATTATTTTCTTTCCTTTCCTTTTACTGCCTTCTCACACTTGCGTTTCTGACTTTTATTACTGATTCCGAAAGAGGGGTATGAAAGAAAATAATTAAATCTTAAAAGGGCTAGAAAAGGATAAAGTACTTAGATAGCCGAATAAAATGCCTTCGTCATTCCAATTTTCAAAATATGCCGAGTACAAACAGATGTCGAGTATAAAAAATGATCTAAATAAAATCATACGTAATATCTTTTGACAGCATCCGAATTGATAGCCATTTCCGCACATTTCCCTTCCATATCCGGCAGATACAATGCCCCATTGGACAATACTCTTGATACGATGAATGGCCCTTGCCAATTTGGAGCGAACTTGCCTTTCGCCTCGGCCTGGTGAGGGTGGATGCGCTTTAGTACCAGTTGACCTACTTAAAACTTCCTAGGGAGCACTTTCTTGTTATATGTCGTGGACATTCTTTTTTGATACAACTAGCTCTGACAGACCTCCACCAATCTTTCTCATCAATCAAATTCAATTGTTCCAACCGAGCTTTGACCCATTCTTCGTCGTCGATTCCTGCTTCGGCCACGATTCTAAGAGAGGGGATTTCAACCTCAGCAGGGATCACCTCCTCCATTCTATATACCAATAGGTATAGAGTGGCCCCAACTGAAGTGAGGATAGTGGTGCGATACCTTAACAGCGCGAAAGGCAGCTTCTCATGCCACTGCCTGGTATCCTTCCACCATTTTACGAAGTATCTTCTTTATGTTCTTATTTGCCGCCTCAACTGCTCCATTCTCCTTGGGGTGATACATGGTAGAATTTCGATGTGTGATCTTGAATTGCTGACATACTTCTCTCATTAAGTGACTGTTGATATTTGCCCCATTGTCAGTGATGAGTGTCTTGGGGATCCCGAACCGACAAATAATGTTTGTGTGCACAAAATCTACCACGGCCTTCTTGGTCACTACCTTGAAGGTTTTGGCTTCAGCAAATTTGGTAAAATAATCAATAGCAACCAAGATAAATATGTGTCCATTAGAAGTTGCTTGCTCGATGGGCCTGATGACGTCGATGCCCCAAGCAACGAAGGGCCATGGTGCCGACATCGTGTGTAATTCAGACGTGGGATAGTGAATTAGGTCTCCGTGCACTTGACACTGGTGGAATTTGTGCACAACTCTGATACAATCGCGCTCCATGGTAAGCCAATAATATCCTGCCCGGAGAATTTTCTTTGCCAAAACATATCCGCTCATATGTGGCCCACAGATGCCAGCATGCACCTCATTCATGATGGTCATCGCCTGCTTAGCATCTACGCATCTTAGCAAACCAAGATCTGGCTCTCTTTTGTATAATATTCCTTTACTGAAGAAGAACCCACTTGAAAAACGACAGATTGTTCTCTTCTGGTCACTCGTGGCTTGTATCGGGTATACACATTTCCTGATATATTCCTCGATATCGTGGAACTAGGGCTCACCGTCAAACTCTTCTTCCACCATGTTGCAATAAGCATGCTGATCATAGACCCAAATATGTATCGGGTCCACATACGCCTTGTCTGGATGATGTAATATTGATGCCAAAGTAGCCAGGGCATCGGCAAACTTGTTGTAAATTCTGGGGATGTTCCTAAACTCTATTGACTAGAATCGTTGACAGAGATCATACAAGCATTGCCGGTATGGTATGAGTTTTAAATATTTTGTCTCCCACTCCCCTTGAATCTGGTGTACCAGAAGGTCCGAGTCTCCCAAGACAAATACTTCCTGGACACTCATATCCACTGCTAATCTCAAACCCAAAATGCATGCCTCATATTCAGCCATGTTGTTGGTGTAATAAAATCGGAGTTGAGCTGTGATTGGGTAATGATGCATTTCTTCAGAAATGAGTATAGCTCCTATCCCGACGCCTTTCATGTTGGCAGCCACATCGAAGAACAATTTCCATCCCGACTTCTCATCCCTTTCCATTTTATTGATGTGCATCACTTCCTCGTCCGGGAAATGTGTGTTCAAGGGTTCATATTCTTCATCTATGGGATTCTCTTCTAAATTGTCCACTAATGCTTGTGCCTTCATAGCAGTCCTGGTCGTGTAGACAATGTCGACCCCAGTGAGCAATATTTGCCACTTTGCCACCTCCCTGTGGGCATGGGCTTCTAAGAAATATATTCCAATGGGTCCAGTCGTGAGATGAGATAATTGGTTTATGACGACAAGTAAGGTTTCAACTTTTGGGCTACCCATGCCAAGGCGCAATATGTCCTTTCAAGATGAGTGTACTTAACCTCATAGGCCATAAATTTCTTGCTGAGGTAGTATATGGCCTGCTCTTTTCTCCCGGTAACATCGTGCTGACCAAACACACACCCAAATGAGTTGTCCAGTACTGTCAAATATAAGATCAAGGGCCTTCCTAGCTCCAGCGGGACAAATACTGGAGGGTTTGACAAATATTCCTTTACCTTATCGAAAGCTTCCTAAAACTCTCTCGTCCATTTTACCGCAGCATCCTTCTTCAACAGCTTAAAGATGGGCTCGTAGATGGTTGTGAGCTGGGAGATAAATCGACTAAAGTAATTCAACCTTCCCAAAAGACTCATTACTTTTGTTTTGTTTCTGGGCGGCGACAACTCATATGTAGCTTTGATTTTTGATGGGTCTACTTCGATCCCTCGGCGGCTGACTATGAAGCCTAACAACTTTCTCGAGGAGATTTCGAATGCACATTTTTCTGGGTTGAGTTTGAGGTCATACCTGCGGAGCCTCTGGAAGAATTTCCTCAGGTCTTTGACATGATCAGACTACTTCCTAGACTTGATTATTACATCATCCACATAGACCTCAATTTCCTTTTGTATCATATCATGGAAAATGGTTGTCATAGCCCTCATGTATGTGGCCCCGGCGTTTTTCAAGCCAAAAGGCATGAATCTATAACAGTATGTCCCCCACAGCATGATGAATGCCATTTTCTCCGCATCTTCTTCGTACATAAAAATCTGGTGGTACCCGGCATAACACTCCACGAATCACCCGATTCTCATGCTTCGCAGAGTTGTCAATCAGTATGTAGATGTTAGGCAAGGGAAAGTTTTCTTTTGGACTTGCTTTGTTGAGGTCGCGGTAATAAACACACACCCTAGCTTTTCCGTCCTTTTTCGGCACAGGCACAATATTAGCTAACCAAGAGGGATATCGTGTGACGCAAATGACTTTTGCCTCAAACTGCTTGGTCACTTCTTCTTTGATTTTCACACTCACATCAGTTTTGAATTTCCTAAGCCTTTTCTTAACAGGAGGCAAGTTGGGTCAGTAGGTAACTTGTGGACTACCAAATCAATATTCAATCCGGGCATGTCGTCGTAGGACCATGCAAAGATATCTTTGTACTCCAACAATACTTCGAGTATTTCTTCCCTAAGTTGTGGCTCTAGATGGACACTTATTTTTGCTTCTCTGATATTATCTGGACTTCCTAGATTGAATGCCTCTATATCGTTCAGGTTTGGTTTGGGTTTCTCTTCGAATTGGGTCATCTCTTTACTAATCTCATCCCATGCCCCTTCATCATCATACCCTGGTTTATCCTCATGTTCTATTTCCCGAATTATTATTTCTGGACTAGACTTGTTTTGAAGATTGGGCCGAGGAGTCCTTATGCATGTCAGATCACTGGAACTAGCATAAAAATAACTATACAAAAGAGAAAAGAAAGAAAACTAAAGAGAAATGGAAATTATCAGTATTGCTGAAAGGGAAATTGCATTTCATTAGAATCAAAGATAACAAAGTTTTCACATCCAAACGGACTGAAATAACAACTAAGTTGACAACTTTGACGCTAATACAAACTAGACTGAAAGGAAAATCAAAGCCGACTACCACGACTCCCTCTAAGTGGGAAGAGGATAGGCTTCCCAGTTATTGATTTTTGCGCATGCTCCCACAAACTGCACGTCTGCCCCGCTCGATCCTTCTCCCACCTCGACGATATTCACCTCATTGAACAGCCTTTCTAACCCCTTATCAAGATCTCTATCCGCGTCGATCAGCGGGCCGAAAATATTTGGTCTGAGGCCATTTCTAATGTTGGATTTGCCAAATGACTTGGACAACCCTGGGATAGGTTTCGAGAGAACCCAGGCTTTCTGTCTCATCTTCCTAGCTCGCCTTATGTCTGCGGCTATGGGATTGAACCCTAAGCCAAAAGTGTCTAGATTCTTGGGAAGATTGGCTGCACAATGCCTTGTAGAGAAGCTCCCAACCCCTTGCCGGGTGTAAAACCATTATTCAACATTTTTGATGCCACCATGATGGATGCAGTTGCTATCTTTGGGGTTATGACAACTTCAACTTCTGGGATTATCTGTGCTGACACCGTATCGGACACCTGGTAGACCCATGGCCCTTTGCCATCATCATATTCAATGAAGTGTATAATCGCGTCGCCTGAATTACGCTTGTTATCTTCACCATGCCGACAATATCCTACTTGTCCCATTCAAATTTGACCATCTGATGCAGTGTAGATGGTACTACTTTGGCTGCATGGATCCGGGGCCTACCCAACAATATATTATAAGAGACTGCTACATCTAGCACCTGGAATTTCATAATGAACTCGACGGGCCCTATTGTTACTTCCAGCACTATATCCCCTACGGGGTCTTTGCCTTCGCCATCGAAGCCCCGAAAACAGATGTTATTCTTGCGGACTCTTTCACTTTCCAGAACTCGGGTGACCACAACGTCTTCATATCACAATCAGATAAAGAGCCCGGTTGTGCTCAGTACCCTGCATAGGCAATTCATCGTCAGAGAATGTTACCCGATTAACCTCGAATATCTTGTTTGAAATCTTTTCCAGATGGTTCACCGTTATCTTTTCTGGGACATGGGCCTCATTTAAAATCTTCATCAATGCCCGGCGGTGCTCATCTGAGTGGATTAGTAAGGACAACAAAGAAATCTGGGCTGGTGTCTTCCTAAACTGCTCTATGATGGAGTAGTCCAGCATTTTCATTTTCTTTAAAAATTCTTCTACCTCTTCTTCTGAAACAGCCTTCTTTACCAGTTCTGGGTTATCTTTAGCAATTGTTCACTTCCTCAATTCCTCTAGGGCAAAGTACCTTCCGGACCTAGTTAAACCTCGTGCCTCACACACATTCTCTCTAACTTCTTTCCCTTTGTACATTACTATTGCTTGTTCAAATCTCCAAGGAATGGATTTGCTGTTGATGATTGGTGGCTGGATCACGAGTTTTACATTAACTGGCTCTATGTGGACACCTTCCACAACCACGACGGATTTTTTAGCTACCCCATGTACTGTTACTTTTGCCTGTTTTTGCTTTGGCGCAATCGCGCATACTGCGCTCCCCTGAACTACGATAGTTTTACTACCTTCTTTTGCCCCGGTTACCAGCTTCTCACTGCTTGCGACCTTGGTTGGCTCACTGGCTTTGATCATCATTACTATTTGTGAAGGTCTTCTGGACTCTCCCCTTCTCTCCTTAGTTTCAATCATGTTGGTTTCCTGGTGGGTCTTCTGCAGGTTTTGGTTAATATTGGGCACCTCCGGAGTCTGCACCTCGATCCTGTGGGAGTCAATAAGTTCTTGGATGGAGTTCATTAAAGGCCAACATTTTTCGGTGTCATGCCCAAGTGCGCCAGAATAGTATTCACAGCTGACTGAGTAATCTAAATTCTTTGGAGGAGCGTTTGGCAGTTTCGCTTCAATTGGTCTCAACATATACAGTTGTCGCAGCCTGTTGAATAGGCTAGTGTAAGATTCTCCTAGTGGAGTGAATGTCTTCTTTTTCTATACCCCATCATTTCTCAGGGCCGAATTTCCTCAGAAGACGGGACTCAGGGGTTGTTGGTAAGCTGTTGGAGGTTGCCATTGGTTTTGTGTGGTTGGGTAAGTTCTTTGAGGGGTGGCACATGCCATTGTGCGTGAACATGAGGTTGGGTATATGCTTGCTCGTGATGGACTGAGAAGCTAGGTTCTGGTGGTGGAAAGTAATGTTGTGGCGGGCCATATGAAGTGTGTAGGTATGTCTGGTGGTGAGGACGGGGTAGCCATAATGAGATGGTTCCCGAGGCCCGAACCAAGTTCCCCACTCCACTGTCGCTACTTCCTCCTTCTTCTTTTTCCCGAAAGCTCCCCAGCTCCACCTTGGATGGCTTGAGTAGTTGCCTTAATTGCAGAGTAGATCATGATTTTATTGGATTTGAGGCCTTCCTCAACCATACTTCCCATCTTGACCACTTTGTTGAAAGACTTCCCTACCGCTGATACTAAATGCCCAAAGTAGGTAGGTTCCAGAGCTTGCAGAAAATAGTCAACCATCTCACTCTCCTTCATGGGAGGATCAACCCTGGCTAAAACCGTACTCCATGAAACTCACGTTATGTTTCTTCTCCTACTTTGTCAAAGATAGACGATCCGGGACAATCTCGAGATTATATTGAAAGTGGAATGCAAATGCTTGCGCCAAGTCATCCCAGGTATACCATCGATTGGGATCCTGTCGAGTATACCACTCCAATGCCGATCCACTCAAATTCCGGCAAAAGTACGCCATTAGCAATTCATCTTTTCCCCCTGCTCCCCTCATTTTGTTGCAATACCCTCTCAAATGCACAACTGGATCACCGTGACCATCATATAAGTCAAATTTAGGCATTTTGAAACCTAGAGGCAAATGCACGTCCGGGAATAAGCAAAGATCCTTGAATTCCACGCTCACCTGGCCACCTTATCCCCGCATGTTTCTGAAGGATTGTTCCAGACTCCAGACCTTTCTAAGCATCTCTTCCTGTTCGGAATTTTTGATCGGCATTTCAGCTCCCATTGTAATTTCAGGACGGGGAGCATAAGAGTAAGGTTCCTGGGTTTTGTAGGCAGGTTCTGGTGGTTAGTATTGAGGGTCATAAGCTTGAAGCAATGGTTCACTTGACGACCTATGCGGTGTAGGAGGCGAAGGTGCCACATAGATAGGAGCAATTGGCGGGGGAGGGTGAGGAGTGACTTTGGGTAGTGGGGCTGGTGGATGAGATGTAGCACTCTGATGCTGTGAGTATATAGGAAAACTTGGAGGCAGATCATTGACAGACTGGTCAGGTGCTAGGGCCAGTGGGATGAAGGTTGGTTGGCAGGATAGGTCGAGGGCGGTTGTCGTCTTGCCCATGCCTGGTAAATCTCGGCCATTTGGAGTTTAAGTTACACTGTTCCTCCTTCATAGCATTAACATCCAATTCCTCTACCTCTTCGAGGGGTCAATAATGCTGACATCAGCTTCTTGGTTGGTCATGACTTGTTTGCTTTTCGACCGCGTGTTGTAAGAGTGAGTTCCCAGAATGCCGCGAGTACTAGTCACATGTCTAATTTGGAACTGGAATCACAATATCAAAAGCTCGTTAGGGGTTAGGTTCCAACACTTAAGCGGCCACATATGGGATACGCATGCACACAGATGACAGTTAGCCTCTACATGCATTGATTGTTTTCGTCATCCCAGCTTTTACTTGCGAAACTTCCTTTTTGTTTTAGCCTTATTCTCTCCCTCTCCCATATCTATTCAGTTTCTTATTCCATTATGGTCGAATCCTATGTAGATTTCCTACGTATATGTCCCCGCATGAATCAGACCGAGCGTAGTTCTTGCAAATAAAAAGCGAAGTGTAACATATTTGGGAAATTTTCTATTCTTATAATAATAGACTTTAATTACAAAGACTCGAAAGGTGACAAATCAAACAAATGTTGATGAAATAAACTACAGAGTCGAACAACACTTAACTATGCATAAAGAAAATACAGATTCCTGGTTAAACTAATAGACTTTAAAAACTAATAAATTAATAGTGCAATCTTTAGGAGTATGTTAATGCCTCAAGTTCTCCTGGACCTCGCGGGGCATCATTCGGCCTTGCCGCCAGCTTGCATGCTAAACTCCCTTGAAGGTTGTGGAGGTCTTTCATCACTTGCCGGACAAAAGTCACGGCGGTGGCAAAGAACATGGACCTTGTCATATCCTCGCAATGGTTTCACCTTGTGGTGATGTAGTCTGCAATCGCCCGTACTGTTTCCTTAATAACACCCTTTTCTTGCAACAAATGCCCAATTTGTTCAGCCCTCGCCTCTAAAGTTTGCTCGGCTACCTGATTCAGTTCTTGGAATTTCCTCAAATCCATCTACAACCTAGCTATCGCTGCGTAACAATGTTCTCTCTCGATTTTGAGGTCCCCGACTTGCTTGGCTACTCTGCTCTCAACCATGATGACCCTCTGTTTTAACCTAGCAACCTCATCTTCATGTTTTTCCTTTAATTGCCCAATGATGTGTCCTCGTTCCTCCGCACTTTTAGCTAATTGTTTCTGAACCCTGGATAGCTCGCCTTCCGCCTTGTTTCAGTAAAACCCATATTCGGTTATCTTTTGCCTCAAATTGTCTATAAGTTTTTCATCTTTCGCGCTCTTGGTAGGATTTTCTTCAGCTACTTTCATCTTCTGGATTTGGGCTCGCAACGCCTAATTTTCTTTGGTTAATCTTTACTTTTCTCCCTCATCTTCTGCGGCTTGCAAACTATTTTCAAGTTGCAGTTCTTGGACTTGCCTTTCCAATCTTCCTATGGTGGCCTTGTATTCATTTTCCTTGGCTAGCCAATCCCATTTCTCTTGTGATGTTTCAACAAATTCTTGGAGATGCGGTCTTTTAGCTGGCCTTCCGGGATCTATTTCCTTTTTGTACCAAGTGGTGTATCCTGGTGCAACCTCACCTTTAGATATGTCGCGTACCCGAGTACCTGCTGTCAAGTGTTAACATTCGCTCCAGATTTGACGCACGATGGCTTCAGGGAATTTACCATTGGGGCTAATCTCAACCGCATGGTGACTAATGTCCTCGTCCTGGGGAATCATTTGGCATCTACCCAATTGCCTTAGCACTCTGTATGGCGCATAGGGTTGGATACTTCGGAGACCCATCTAAAGGAAATGAGGCCCGGCGGCTGGAATATACACAATCTCATCCACAGGGAGCCACCTGAATGTCCATTCTATTTGATTTGTAGTGGCAACCCGGAGACGCGAAACGCATTCTGTGACACCCTCAGTTAACCTAAACTCGTCAACCCTGTTGTAGAATTCTTCTATGCAGCTCGTTGTTGGTGACCCATAATTCATGAACCAAGGCCGGTGGCATAAATGCTCAATCATACATATTTGTAACAGTAGGTTACATCCCTCAAAGAAATCTCCTTCTGATTTACATGTGGTGAGAGCATGGAAAATCTCGGATAAGATCATAGGATCCAGGGTGCTCTTGGCCTAAGTCATTGAAGTGCTTACGACCCCCTGCTATCCGTATGTCAATATTTCCGTCCTTCCATGGAAACACCATAAGACCCAAAAAAAATACCATGGAGGCAAAACATTAATGCTCCTCCCATTTGAGTTGGTTCCCCTTTGCTACAAATATAGTTGTCCGGGTTATTGAATCCCCCTATGTGCCCGTACCTCTGATATATAAACTGCGAGGCACAGAAGCCGGTTGATAGGTCCGGATTGTGGACATTCCTACTAATTTTCAAGGAGTCTAGGAACTTGTGCACGGCAAGGGCTCTTGGTGTAATTAGGTATTGGTGTCTTAAAGGTATTGTAGGGATCCCAATATATCCTGTTATTTCTTAACGTCGGTGTGAGCTCAAAATCCGAAAAATGAAAGACATTGTGAGTTGAGTCCCAGAATGTGATCAATGCCTTTATGATATCTCCCCTCGGGTTAATTTTCAGCAGCCCGGTAAGTCCTCCCAAATGCGTGTTTACCCTATTCTGCCCTGCTTCCCCCAGGTCATTCCACTACAGGTGCAGCTCCAAGGGAATTTTGTTCATGAACGTTATCCTGCTCATTTTGCACATTTATTAAGGTGAAATAGTATCTCAAAATTTGACTACTTGACTCCAGAATATATTAAAACCGCCCTCTTCCTTTTATGAAATTTATTTTCTAAAACCAGGGCCTGGCTTTGTGAATACGGCCTTTCAGCAATTCCGAAGGAAGGTTTTAAAACAGTGCTTGCTCGCCAGCCAAAATAAGACTTAGAGGTGGCCATTTGTGTGGAATCAGCCTTCCGGCGTCCCTTGCGGTAACGTTCGGCTATTTCTGGCAGTAACGGCATCACCCGATTTATTTCGAAAAAAATGAATAAAATTAGACATTTGTTTTTCTTGTTTTGGTTATTTTGCAAAAGAAAGGTTGGACTCGATGAGGGTTGCCTACATATCTCGCTTCCGACGAGAATCAAACCGGCGTAGTTCGGTCAAAATAATTTATCAAAATCAGAACTTTAAAAAGCCTCAATTGTTTTGTCTTTTTGTTTGTTTTTTTAAAAAAAAAATTCGGCAGCATTTCGGTGCTATTTAAGCATTGGTTTTAAAAGACAACAGACTAATGCTACTTATTTTCACAATTTCTTTCCTTATTCGCAAGCCGGTCAGCATGCAAATCCCAAGCAGTTTAAATGCACAAGTAACACGTCACATGCATCATGATGGTCTTTTCATTTCGGGTTACCGGTCCTAGATGGACCCAACCCCTGTGTTGAGCCCCCTAAGTCAAATGCATGATGCAAATAAGCGTTCCTAATAGGGATCCGGCATGAGGTCAAGTCATTCTAAGTTAAAACCTTGGTATAGGGTCTAGACTGTGTACCCGAGCGGACAACTAGAGTCGAGGAGGGGGCTACGTACCAGGAACCAAAAGGCCATCTGGCTTAGTAACTTGTCCGGCCTCTTTCATATTTCAGGGCATGACACTAACAAAATAGGGAGTTTCAACCAGTAAGCACATCCCCGGAGGTCAGAAGAGAAGGGTTTCGTGGCAGTTTATATGTACAGTTAAGATAATATCAAAGCGGTAAAAGCATCAATTTGCACACTAAGCCAACATTTGAAATCAGATAATAAACAAAGCCAAATACAACAACTATTCTAAGCTCAAATTCTTGAACCCTGAACCAGAGATTCTGGGTTCGTCCCCAGCAGAGTCGCAAAGCTGCCACACCTCCTTTTGGCTACTACAACTTGGCGAAGGGAGTAAATAAGGGAGTTTTTCCAATTAAAGGACAATCGAAACGGACAATTATTAAAGAGAATTTTAGAGTCGCCACTTGGGAGATTTATGGTGTCCTAAGTCACTGTGTAGAATCCCGAATGAGGAAAGAATGACTCTGTTTAACAGTCCGCGAACTAGAAATCCGGGTAAGGAATTTTGTTCACCCGGGAGAAGGTGTTACGCATTCCCAGGTTCCGTGGTTCTAGCACGGTCTCTCAACTGTTATATTGGCTTACATTATCTGATTTTATACAATTTTGAACCTAAGTGCATATTTAATCTTTTATCCACTTTTAGTATTATTTTTTTAAAAGGAATTGTAACGTCATCAAAACATGCTTCGAACCACGCTACATAAATGCACCAGTGGTTTTTTACACATTTCAACTTAGTTGAGATTTGGATTTGGTCACATAAATGTACACACGCGTTAAGGAAGGTGAATTATTTAAGAATGCGCCTAAAGCGGCTAACGTGTTATTAATTTTGCGGGAGGCCATGAAAATTCATTAAATGGCACGTCCCGAATTCTAAGTATTTTAATGTGTAGGCATTTAAAGAGGGCCACGCAATTGGCGATTTTATTCGCGCGGCGCACCTCACTCATTTTAAAAGTCATCTTAAAGAGAAAACTATAATTTTCGACTGGGATTATCTCTAAGAACCTCATTAATTGGTGGTACTAACCGAAGATCATCAGAAGCCAGCCCAAAACTCCAGTAAATTTCATTTAAGAAATTGCCCAACATTTGGGCCTTGAGACTGACCCAACAGGCAGGGCTGGGGCACAAATCTAATTCCTAAAAGTTCAGGAACGGATCTGATAACTTAACATTCTCAAATTGGAAATTTGTAACAGTTGATCATTTCATGAACACTCAACTAATGGGGTATACGACATAAACACTGATACTAAATGATAAACTACCTATTCTGAATTTTTAATTCAAATTATGATTGATGAACATACTTAAAATTAACAATGGCGTTGAATTCTTGTCGACATTGACTTAAAATAGCTTAGTCCACACAACTCACAAAGACTCAATTCATTCTCATGACCTAGTTCATCATGACCAAAGCATTTTGAAACAATAAAAGTTGCAGAATCTTGCTAAATTGATCAACACTACTATTTATTTGAACAATACTGCACACTACTTTTAAATTCCTGACTATGAATTAACACATGACTAGCATAGTAATGCACAATATACTAACTCAAATCTAATACTACCGAACACAATTCAATGGTCTTTTACAGTCTCATACAGTCCAGATTTATTGACATTCAAAAATTTAACAAAATCAAGGAATCTACTCAAAATGTAAGAACAGTGAACAACAAATTTATAGCAAAACTTTGCAGTTGACTTCATCTCGAATTTCAACAAGATTTCTACATTGCATCAGGCTTAGTGAGTGTACCTGGAAATTGCGAATATGAAGGAAAAGTGAGGTCAACAGCAGTAGATGGCGAACAATAGAACCACAGTAAAGCCATTTAAACCCAGCAGAACACAAAATAGGCAAGGATGAACCCAGTAAACGACACAATCAATGAACAAACACCTCAATGGTGCCAAACAAATCCTTGGACTCAACTTTGTACCGATGCTTAAACCTCTATCATAATGGGAAGTTTTTTAAAGAAATAAATCAATGGAACAATGTAAGATTTGATTGTCTGTGTATCCTGTGAATCCTAACCTCTAGCCTTGCCTTGAAAGGCAAGAATAGGTCCTCTTATAATCAAGGCAAGTAGGGCAACCTTTATGCTTATTTTTTGCAGTTTGGTCCTTTTATTTTTAACTTGTGGACCAAGTTTTACTACCCAAAAACCTGATAACCTCATTTGAACCCTCACACTAGAAAATTCTGGATACTTCTATTCCATTACTAAAATACTTACACTACTCAAGTTACCCTCAATAGCCCTATTATTTACCCCGGAACCTTACAGGGCTCATGGGTTGGGTCCAGGACTACATCCCAATTAACAATTTCTCAATCGCTAATTATCTGGGTGTTGAATCTCAGATGAGTGATGCTGCCTGGGCCAACAACTATAAAAGAAAGCGAGAGAGGCAAGAAATTGAGCCCATCGGACCCTATTGAACCCAAACCAACTCTATTACTCTAACATCATCCATGAATTGGGAAAATAGTTTAAACAAGACACCTGGATTGCTTAACGGATTTGAACATTCTGATTGTGCAAGCAAAAGACATGAATTTAGTTCTTTTTTCATAGGAAAGAACAACAGGAATGCCAAAACTAACTACTGAGCACAATCATAAATGAAACTAACATATAATCAGCTTAACAAATTTGAGATTTTGCTAAAAACAATTAAAATTTGCACTAACAGCCCTAATTTGCTCAGAACAGGCAAAAAAATCATAAGCATAAGAAAAATAAAACTAAAATTAAAAAGAGGAAGATGGACTTATCATATTTCTTCAGTCTATCACTGCCGGAGTGAACTCAAATCCTCGAGTGATCTCCAATCTTTGACTTAAACCTCAACTGGTTGGTGGCGACACTGGGGAAGTTCTTGGACTATTTGAGTGGGTTTAGGTGGGATTTTGGGTGGATAAGGGCTAGAGGAGGGTGGGTATGGTGTTTGAAGGGTGTTGGACGGCAGCACCGCCGTGCATGGCGGAGCTGCCATCTTCAGGCATATATTTGATGAGTTTCAGACGTGTTCGAGAATAATCAGTGGCATGGTTAGGGTAAGGAGGGTGAGGAGGTTCATTGGTGTTAATTTGAAAGTTGTTTGCCACCGGCCGCTGCCGTAGACGGTGGAGCTGCCGTGTTTTAAACGAATATTCGAGCAGTTCGGCGGTGATTCGAGGGGTGATCTCTATGGGATTGGGAAGAGGAGAGTGAGGGGGTTCTAGGGTGTAAATCTGGGAGGCATTGGCGTTGCGCCACTGCCGGCGGATGGTGGTATTAGGGTGGTTCAATGGTGCCATTACACTACCGGTTAGACTGTACCAGGATGGCATGTTTTGTCTCTAAGGCTATTACACAGCCTTTGGATATTTTTATGTAGAATACTAGGCTCCACGTGAGCCTTTGATTAAGGCCATGGACGGCTAAGATTGAAGGCCACCAAAAGATGTCGTTTGGCGTCCCTGGGGCTGGACCGGGTAGGAGGACCATTGGGCTAGGCTGGGTTTTAGGTTTAGGCCTGGGATTTAAATTAAAATGGCCCAATTGGGTATTGAATTTTCAGATTTTCCTTTACCCCCTTTCTTTATTTCATTTCCAAAATATTGAAAACCTAAAAAATCCTAATTAACCTAAAAAAAACCTAATCAGTCATACAATAATTATTATTACATAATTAAAAATATTAAGAGGAAAAATTACTTAAAATCAATCTTAAGTGCAAATTACGCTATTTTTTATTATTTTTCTTTTTTGTAAAATAACTTGACTACTAATTAATGCAAAACTAACTCCAAAATGCACATGCGACGTCTCCTTTTTTGTATTTTTCATTAATTAAAAATGCATAGATAAAAAATACAAATAATTCAACAGACAATGCCACAAAAAAATACAAAATCACAGACACTGGAAGAAATTATTTTAATTTTGAATTTATGGGAGTAATTCATATAGGGCAAAAATCACATGCTCACAGTCACAATGGGATTAGAGGTAATCCTTAGGTTTACAAAGAATTTTGTAAATGTTGTTTGGCTCAGTGATTTAGTGAAGTGCTGGGGAAAATCCTATTGAGTAATAGGTCGTGATTTTTTCACCTTTTGAACCGGGTATTTTCCACGTAAAAATACTTGTGTTCTTTACTTTTCAAAGTTATTATTTCCATAATAGTAGTATAAGAAACACATAGAAGAACCAGATTCTTTTATAATCTGTGTACGCGAAAAATTTATCATCACTTAAATCACCCCTCTCGTATGATATTGAAGTACAAAACATCACATAATAGGCCACTTTCTTTGCACAACTAATCACTTTAAGACACCAGAGGGATTCATGTATTCGGACGTTAACATGTTTTTAAAAGTCACAGGAAATCATTAGGGGAAACTAAATAAATACTTAAATGGATAATAAAAACGTATAAAGAAACAAAAACAAAAACACACACAGATACACACAATAGTGATGCTTAACTTATGAGTTGGCATTTTGTCTTCTGAGCCTTTCCTTTATCATGTGATGTTTGGTAACATCTTGGTTAGAGCCTTTTGGTTGTCAAACCAATTCATGTGACTATAATATGAGAGAATAACCCCACCCCCCTCTCTGCCCTTGTGGGGGAAGTATTCAAATAAGTATATCACTTAAGTCAAAAATTAGGTTTCTGCTTTTGTTTTATAGCAAAATATCAAGTTGATGCCAACATTTCCCAAGAAAGTGTTTGTTATATTTCTTTTTCCTAAAACAAAAGAACAACATCTTACTCGTTCACATGATCCATCACCAGACAATCACACGCAAGTATGACAAGAAATCTAAGTAAATATAATTTATTAAGAATTCATGTCCTCAATAGTGGACAAAGAAATTTATTTTTAGAAAGAGGAAAAAGAAAAAAAGAAAAAATTTATTGCAGACACAAACTTTTTAAAAACGAATTGTCCATCAATCTGATCTGGTTATTTTAAAATTATATGATCCGATCAGAAGGCAGGCCGAAGTAACAAGTACAAAGTCTCAGTGTCTCAAAAATATTTTAAAAAACCTACCCACAACTCGACTTTTAAAATTATCTACCTAAATATTAGTAGTATATATCATTAGTGTCTCCCAACGCATTTATTTTCAAACTCAAGATTTTAACGTCATTTACCAATGGAACAGCATCTAATAAATTTATTGTTCTTCCACATGTGCCTTTATCAAATCAATCAATTATATGCCTTAAATTCATATTAGTTACATATTATATTTTATTATTTCAACTTCATTCAAATGTCCGAATACTAATAATCATTTTTAAGCTGGACATCTGTATATGTTAAAAATACTTAAAACTTTTCCATTTCTCTTCACTTCTGTCGCGAAAATTACGTTGTTTTCGTTGGTTATTTATGGAACCAAATTAATCAAGAATGATTGATTTTGAAATAGTGGTTAGGGGTGTATAAAGTAAACCGACAAACCGCACCAACTCGATAATTCGAGTCAAACCGAGAAAAAAAATCCGATCATACTTTGGTTTGATTTAGTTTGGTATTGGAAAAAAAAACCTGATCATAATTGGTTTGGTTTGGTTTTAACTAAAGAAAGTCAAACCGAAATCAGACCAACCCGACATTATATATACATAGAACTTTTAGATATATTTAATATATAAATATACTTATTCTGATGTAATTTATTATATTTCTTAAAGAAATTCATAATTTTATCTTTTAAGGTATTATTTCAAGGTTTGACTTAGAGCTTTTTTAATGTTCAAATAAGTTTTATAGACATTAACATTAGTAAATTAAATAATGCGAACAAAAGACAAATTAAAAGCAAAATCAAATCAATGTTAATGCTAACAAAAGACATTCATTCAATACTATGAATGGGAATGTATTGAATATCTATTATTTTGCAATAATTTAGATAAATGCACAACCTATTTTTATTCTTTCTTTAGCGTTTAGTCATGTATTAATATTTCCTTATTAATCTACTTATTTTAGCATGACTTAGTAGTTTCAGATTATATTTATTTTATTATGGCTTTTTAATTAGCAATATTGATATTACACAATTTTATTATCTTCGTTATTGAATATTTTAGGATAATGCCATGACACATCTCATATTTTGTATTATTTTCTTGGAAAATACTTTATATAGTTGTATCTTACTATGATTAACGAAATATTTTGAGCATAATTTATATGTTTTATTAAAAAAAGTTTAGAAAAACCCGAATAACCCGAAAATCCGAGAAAACCCGAAAAAATCCGAGAGCAAAAGACCCGAGTTTATTGGTTTGGTTTGGTATTTAAATTTAATAACCCGAAACAATTAGTTTAATTTAGTAATTGTAAAATCCGAACCAACCAGACCTATGTACACCCCTAATAGTGTTGACAAAAGTTGGAGGGGAGAGGGAAGGGTTGTTAAAAATGGGATAGGATATTTGTAAGAAAGGGAAAACAAACAGAAGAACACACGTATGCATTAAATAGAAAAATATAAGTGGGAAAATAAATGTAAGAAAGTGGAGTAGCACGAAGAGAGGAAAGAGCATATACTTTAGTGGTTGACCTCGTGCTTAGTTCACCCATGGATGTGCTTAACAGACTAAAGTTGTGCATAATCCCCTATAACCCTTTCTTTTGGATTCACCGACTTTTCCAACCCAACCCCCTCCCCCCCCAACCAATCCACTATTCGTCGTGTGTAAACAGTAAATTTGACTTGTAATTTGTATAAAAATTAGCTGGTTTTCTTTATTTGTTACTCTTTTAGTGATCATTAAATATTGGCACGCTTATCAAGGAAATATGCACTCATAGGAAAAAAAATACATTCACTAAATTAACGTTAATTAATTGTTATCTTAACATATTGAAATATGTATCAAATTTTAAAAAAAATAAAATTAATTATTTTTTAATTATATAAATAAATATTTATTTTTGGATCAAAATAAAAGAAGTAAAATAATAACTTATCATAGACAAGAAAGATTACTTCGTTGTATGTTGGGTTCTTGACTTCTTTCAACTACTATTTATGTTTCTTGTCTTGATAGAAACGGCTACAAAAATAGAAATAAATTTTTTAGGTATTGACATAACGAGGTACAAACGGCTAGTGGGAGTACAATTTAAAGAAGCGTGTATGGCTCTGACGAGATAAATTGGCCAACTGGAAAATGAAACAGGGGTTATTTGTGATTGTGAGTGATGCTCCGAAGTATTAATTAACTAATTAAAGATGATTATTGAATTTAATACTTCTTTATGCATAAGAAAAAGGGGGTGCACTAATGTATTCCACCTCCCATACCGTACACGTGGCCCACCAAACTCAATGATCAGTTTAGCAAGGGCCCGCATTTTTTTTAGATGATTTTGGCCATTCTCTACAAAAATTGCTAAAGGTAGCTTAAGCACTTTGATGTATGCGTCTATCTAATTTGGTCAGTCAGTGTCTAGTGAACTTCTGATTGATTGGAAAATTGATTGCATTCTATTTCATCTTTTCTTCAATTCTAATTTTTTTAAAACTATATACATGTGTGTTTAAAGAGTTTTTTCTCATTTTTAACCGTATCATATTTATATTTGATAATCAAAAAAGTGTGTATATATATATATATATATATATATATATATATATATATATATAATATATTCCCGTGTTTTATCTGTTTAGTCAGTTGTCCATACTCATTAATTATGCCAGATGTGTCCATCAGAAGTGGTCTTCAAACGCATAGGGTGGCCAAGATTGAAAGATGCTTGTGCCTGTCCTTATTGTTAGGTCACTTTCCATGTATTTTTCTTGCACTGTAGTGTCACTTTTTTTCCTTCCCAAGGGCACACAGTTTTTTTGTGTTGACAGCGAAGTCTGTTACTCATTTAAAAGATTTTGGCAGTCAAAAATTGGCAAATAAGCAATACTTATTTATCAAACATCTTGCAAATATGAAGAGTAGATAGAATGAGGTGGCTAACTGCTAATGGGAGGAGAAGCAAAATGGGGTCAGGCCCACTTATCCTACAAATGTTTAATAGACAAAAAAGAAAAGGGAAGTCTTGCTTCCCATCACTCATTCAGTTTGCATACTCAGATCCCACTTTGATAAAATAGGGTTTTACTTTTTTACCTTATCCTGACACAGAAAATATCAACACAGAAGGCAGATTTCTCTTCATTATTACATACCAGTTATATAGAAGAAAATATATATAACATACACAAATAGAACCATTTGAGTTGCTCCTCCTTGAAAACCAAATCATCAAACCAATCCGCTGGTGATTTGGTCCCACTTTGAATTCTACTCAATACAGATCAAGAATGCAGCAGCATACAGATAATATAGCAGGCTCCTCAAGACTCTTATCCAAAAGAATAAGATTTTGTTCAATGAATTATCATAAAAGTTGAAATATATAAGAGATGTGCTGTACTATCCTTTCCCACTACAGAGACTCTCCAGAGAAAACAGATGAGAAAAATAAGGGCCATTCATAACCTAGAAAGATAGAAAGGATAAGACTGGTACATGGATCCCACAAACACACAGTGACAAACTATGAGGGGGGAGAATGAATGTGTGAAGGAGAAGGGGAAAGGGGGTCCTGCATTTTGTACTTGCACAATGCTTTCCATCTCACTATCAAGGCTGATCCACATAAAGAAAAGGCAAAGACAAAAGCTCACACTAGAATCTGGTCCATATGCATATTTGGCATTTATTACCCATCTCTCACCATTTCTTCTAACAATAACAATAATAAATTCAACAGTCAGGTGCTAAGAACAACACAATCTGGAAAGAACAAATATTTCTAGAAAGCGAGATGGAGAGATCCGACTGCCGTATCCTTCTGAGCATTAGGCTATCACCAACTGAAAAAGCTTCAAGAAGTCTAAACTAACAATGAAACAAAATAAAGAAGAGGCCCAATTGTATGAAAAAGATACTACTTGCCGATCCAATAACTTGAGCATGCAGGTGTATTCCATGTGTGTCGATTCTGGTTCCCCCCATTCTCCAACAAGCCATTTCATTGAGCTGCAATGTGATCCGCCAGCACACAATATGGAACATCTACCCTTACTGATCTTTGTACTGAACCATATACATTGACATCCATGTAGACCAGCAGTGAATATAGTATAGATTGCTCACCTCCTTTGTAAGTAGTGCACCATTTGTTTGCTCAAAAAGGAGGATTGCACCTTCTTATGGGTCGCAGCAGACTTCTGGAGAGCATCTCTTCCCAAGAAAATAGTTAAATCATTTCTTAAAGGCCCCAATCAATTACTGCATAAAATTCTGATCTTCCTTCTAAAAACGTCACAGAATTTGCACAAATGGTGGTGCATCAGCCCTTGGTCCATCAAGAGACCGGTACATGTACAATGTATTGACGTACTCACCATTCTCACTCTCTTCCTCATCTTCCCAACCAATCACTTCCACTACTAGACGGGGCATTTGGCGAGCAATCTCCTGACAACCTTGTAGAGTTACTCTACAAGATGACAACCAAAGAAATCTCATGTTGTGATAGTGGTGTAAACCAGAACGCAAAGCCAAATCTCCAAATGGGCAATCCCTAATCTCTAGCTTCTGCAACTTAGGGCAGCCCTCAAGCACATACTTCAGAGCCAAGTCGCTGTTCCCAGCAAAAGCAACAGACAAAGTTCGGACCAATTTTCCATATTGTCCGATATAACTAAAAGCCTTATCAGTCAATAGACCAGAAACAGCCAGTCTAGTAAGCTTCTTACAGTTCTTGACTATAGCACCAAAGCCTTCATCCATCGGTTCGCCAGTAACATGGTCAGGCAAGTGTCGACCCATAATGCATAGTCGGAATACAACAAGGTCCAGGCAGTTGTTTGACATAGCTATAACAGCTGCATTTGTCATTCTTTGGCAGAAATATAAGATGGACTGAAGTTTCCTGCAACCCTCAGAAATTGCGAGGAGACCTACTTCAGAAACAGGGGCATCTGCATCTTCCCGAGCTTCGATGGGGAAAACCCGAATCTCCCGCAGATCCTTACATGTTGCAGCAACTGCCTGGAGTCCTTCATCACATACAGAGTCAAATACCTGAAATATCAAAATTGAGCTTAAAATAACCAATATTCAAAAGAGCACATCTCTCCAAAAGAATATCATAGAAAATTAAAACCACATACCCACAATACTTGGAGCTTATGGCAGCGGCTGATGATGGATTTGAATTGTTCAGTATTAATGTTGGCAGCATAGCTGAAATTAAGAGAGGTCAGATTGCAACAAACTGGATAAATTGCAGGCAGATATTCAGGAGCAATTTCCCTGAAACCCGAGAGGCAGATAATGGATTTGCAGGCAGAAAAAGCAGAAGCATAATCAGGGTCCTGGTCATCAATGAGTAGCGAGGGGCCAAATGAACCTGTTCCCAAATTGGTAAGCTGTGGAGCTCGAATCATCAACCGATACAGCTGCATAATAGAAACAAACCGATTCAACCTCAGCCTCTTCAAATTAGGGGACCTGATAACTAGCCTCTCCAATGCCTCAGAATCAATAGGGCATTCAACACAATCAAAGGTCAAAGACTCCAAACACGTCTTGTTCTCAGGGAAGAAGGAAATCCAGTCCACTTCATCGTCCGACACCTCAGACTCTATCAGATCAAGAACTTTAATTTGCCTGCAGTTAGTAATAAACCTTTCATCATCCACAACAAAATCATTCACACTACTAGCACTATATTTCACAAACTGCAAACTCACAAATCCAATACAACAAACACTAAAGTCAAACTCAAAAATCAAAACTTTAATGCTAGTCTCTTCAAGAAACACCCATAACTTTCAAATGCAGAAACTAAACAATTAAAAATAACCCAATGACATCATTAATTCAAATACCAGCTCACATGAAGCACAACTCCAAATAAAATTAATATATCAACACTAACTATACTGCAAACTTCCAATTACACTAAAAATCCAAACTTCACCAAAAAAGGGGTTTGCAAAGAAACAGATCTAATCCCAGTAAAAATATACTAACCTGCAATCACGGGCCACGATAGCAAGACCACTAGTCCCAAAACCTTCGCAACAGACAAGAACAAGCTCTTTGAAATAGGGGAAACAACGGGCCAACAAAGACAGATCATCATCAGTTATGGACATGCGTTTCAGGTATAACTTCTCAAGCCCCCGATAAGCTTCACCCAAAACAGACGCCCAAGGAGCAAAGTGGGCCCCCCAATCTGGAGGAAGCAAACTGAAATCAGCAAACCTAGGTTTCCCTTTAATGGCCACAGAGGTCACCCTTTTGAAACGGGCCGCAACTCGGCCAGGAGAAACGGCATAGCAGTTGCCTATATAGACTTCGGATCTGGTTAGGGCCTCGGCCCGATACCAAGATTTGCTGACGAGGGATGCTGCGTTACGGTCTCGGCGATCAGTGAGGAAACAGAGAACGTTTTCTAGCACATTTTCAAGAACTTGATCTGGGTGTGGTGAAAAGTGAAAAATTCCTCCACCTCCTCCGCCGGCCACGGAGCCACCGGTGACAGCGCAACAGTTGCGGGATTTTGCTGCGCTGCCGGAGAGATCTGAAGGACAAGGACGCTCCTCATCTTCAGACATCTCTTCACTCATGTGAGGGGTGGGTGGGTTTTGGGGGGTTAGATTTATGGGAAGTGTTTCTTCTGAAATCTGAATGAATAATAATTTTATTTATATACAAAAAGAAAATAATAAACCCCCAACCTTGAAGTAATAAAATATATATTTTCAGATCCAGGAATGGTTGAAGAAGATGAAAAAGAAAGGGTTTTTCTTTGATTTTTGGTTAGTGATGGTAAGCAAGATTTTTAGAACAGAGGGGGGGGTATTACGGGGTGGGTGGGGTGGAGATGGAGTGAAAAGAGCGAAGTACTCTTATGCGACTATGTAATGGTGGTTTTTTTTTTTGTGTGTGTGTGTGTGGGTGGGGGGGGAGCATTGGGATTCTCCAATGGCTTTTGTAAAATGCTAAGCCTGCAAAATCCAATGGCTCTCCACACATTTGCTACTTCATTATTTGAGGGGAGGCTTTTCTTTAAGCCATGCTTTTGTCTTTTTCTGTTGCTACATTTCTTTTGGATTTGGTTTTTTCTACTAGGTGTTTTGTTTTTTAGAAAATTCATTTTTGAAAAACTTTTCAGGAAAAACTGTATGTTTGAAATAATTTTTGAAGATTTTTTTTTTGTCAAAATCTATTGGAGTTTCGGTTTTGGATTTGATTTTAGTTTATTTTTCTAAAAACTAGTTTTGAGAAAATTATGAATATTGTTTAGACCGTCTCCAATCCTTCCCTTTATTTTTTCCTCCAAAATGGAATGAAATTATTCTAACCATTACTCCATTTTTTGTTTCAAAAAAATTTATTTCTATTTTATATTCTTTTCTTTCTTCAATATTATATTATTCTCTTTTATTTAAATTTAATTTTCTTATTTCTATTAAAGAAAATTTTATTTTCTGTGTTATATATTCATCATATATAATTTGTATTCTTTTCTTATATTATATCGTAATTTTTTAAATAATATAATTTGTAAGCAAATATTATAGATTATATATATTAACGGATAATTCAAATAAAAGGAAAATTGTTAAGATGCAAGATTGAATTCATATTATATTGGTAAAATTCGGATTAAATACACTGTTATTATGCTTCCATATATGATCTATATTGCATTACGAAATGCAAAATGAGAATTTTTTTCATTAATTCTTTAGTGACGAGCTAAAATTTATTCAAATTGGTAATTTTCATCTACTACTATTTCTACCGTTGGATGTGGACATTCCATTCATCTTAAATTGGTGTAATAAGATCAACAACGATCCGACTCGTAATGAACTTTTGCAACAAAAATAACAACGAATAACGTATAAAAGAAGCCAACAATGTCCAAAGTCAGAACTACAACAATCCTCGGTCTTATTCCCTCAATACAATAATAATTTTAATGTATCTTGAAATGACTTAGGTCACTACTAAGTTATTATGCTATTTACCGTAGCTTCAATTTTTTATGTATTTCAAATTTAAATGTATTTTTAATTTTTACTTTTTAATTTTAGCAAAATTTAATATTTTATATTCGCAACTTTTAATTTTAGCAACATCTAATATTCATATTTGCATCATTCATTTTTTGAGATGATTGTATATTTTTGTACAACTATAACTTATAATTTTACTTAAAATTAATAAATGCACAAAAATTAATTAATCAAAATTATATGTCAAAGTTAAAATGTAAAATTAATATTATAAAAATATTACATAACTATAATTAGGTATATATAAAGAGATAAATTAAAAATTTTAAATAACAAAAATATTAATAAAGTAATAAGGAATCGTAACGGATGAAATGAATAGTGTAACTCCAATTTGGAGTGAAATTATTCATCTCCCATTTTGGGGGCAAAATTACAGCAGCATTTGTGCCAAATTTCTCCAAAAACGGATTGCATTATGGCAAAATGCAGCAGAGGAGATGGCCTTAATAGTAGTCTGTATTTTTGAAGAAAAAAACTTTAGATATTTTAATTTGAACTTCTCATGGTATCTCTAATTTGCAATAAAAACATGGAGATGCAGTTTTTGGAATCCAATTTCTGGATTAAAAGGACCTGAGCTTTAGTTTTTGGGAAATTTTGTAGCAAAAATTGAATGGTTCATTTTTGAACTATTTTGATTCGATCTTCATGCATCAGTGTAATTTTAAACCAAACAGCTCTAATTTTGGATTTTGAAACATTTTTTTTTCCTCCAACTAGACGTCTTAATCATATGTTGTATACATGTGAGGGGTTAATGACAAGATTTGTTGGGTGAGCGCACATACCTCACCCCCAACCCCCCCCCCCCCTCTTTTTTTAGGAGGAACCCCCTTGTCTTTTGGCTATTTGCCTTTAGGGCCACTCTGGGCTTGTTGCATTCAAAGATGGAGTACTTGTAGTAGTTGTCGTGAAAGAATTGAAATTCAAAATGTAGAACTTGGAAAATTATCCTAATCCTTAATAGTACTATTATATGTCTTTTTCTATTCGATATTTTAATTTTTATTTTTATTTTTTCCAACTACCAAAATTTATTAATCACCAAAAAAAATCCAACAAAAGTAATGTATGGGTTCAAATTTTGACCAACGACGAGTACGACAATTGATGAGGCCTCCTAAAGTGACGTCTTAAAGAGGACGCCCCTGAAACAGGCCAGAGACAGGACGACCTTAGTATTAGTGTATAGTCATTAAGAGACATAAAAAATATTCCTTAAAAGACTCATTGTATTTTGTTTTGGCAGTTGAGTAGGGTTTCTCTACAAGGATAAATAAAGGACTATAACCTTGTAAATAAAGGGGGATTTTATGGAGAAAACATTATTATTAACAAATAGAAACAAACCTTGTAATCTACCCTCTTTTTTTCTATCAGTCTTAGATTATTACCCTAAACTAAGATTTACCCTTTTATCTTCCCTCAACTAAGATTTACCCTTTTATCTTTAATTGAATCGTTCAAAAAGGTTCTAGTACCTTTTGAGTCAAATAGTTTTATCAGTTTTTCCAGAGATTATTATCCGCAGCTAAGATTTATCCCTTCATCTTTGATTGATTTGTCCAAAAAAGTTCTAATATATTTTTGAGTCTAACAATTTTTATGAGTCTTTCTAGAGATTATTACCATCAACTAAGATTTACCCCTTCATCTTTGATTGATTTGTTCAAAAAGCTTCTAGTATCTTTTGAATCAAATGATTTGGTGTTGTGTGAGGGGATTTCAATAGCCGAAATCGTAGTCTCGATCTAGTTTCTTGAAAGTAATGATCACTTTTCTTTAGCTTCATAAAAACCAGCAATTGAGGGAAAGGAAGAAGAGAGGCTAAAGGCAGTAGTGGATGTCACGAACAACCCTCTGAATTCCCTCAACGAAGCCAATGGAGAAGAAAATAAGAATGCAACACCAAGTGTTCTACCAGAGGAGGAGATCTTACATCTTCCATACGGAGATCGAACGATCTTGCACGAGAGGGGAACCTCCATATCCGCGGTAGGAAAAACGCCGCCAGTCGTCAAAAAGCCACTAGAATAATGGCTGACAAGTACCTTAAGCAACATGCTCAAAAAACCCGCTCAGAGAGATACCAATGATACGTCACCCATAGAACATGTAACAGCCGTACTATTACCGATACTGGCAACGATACACTCATGGCCATCTTAAAGAAAAGGAAGAGATGGAAAGTGAGAACAAAACACTCTGCAATCAGATGAAAAAACACCAGGAGAGGGTTGATAAAATACAGGCACTCCGAAGTTATTGCCAAAACGCGATGTGGGTCGATTCTTTGAACGTTTATACAGCAAAGGTGCAGCCCCTCATTCTATTCCAAAGACCTTCAAAATGCTGCTATACCTGAAAATATACAGTGGGACTACAGACCCGGAGGATCACTTAATCCATTACGTCACTGCAGTAAAAGGCAACGACCTATCAAAAGAAACTGGTACCGTTTGTGCTGTTGAAAAAGTTCGACAAAAATCTGACGGGGGAGCATTGATATGGTATTCCCAACTACCAGCACGATCGATATCGATGTTCGAGGAAGGCGGATAAATTCGCTATGGCTTATGCGGGAGCGAAGAAGGCCGGGGCTTGGTTTAATCTTTGCCGTCAAGTAAACGACAGGCAAGGGACTTCGGGATTTCCTAGCCCGATTCAACAGAGTAAGGATGAGCCTACCGAATGTATCGAAAAGGATGGCAATAGCAACCTTTCAAAATCGGTTAAATAGGAATGGCTCAAAGGCAACCAAAAAACTACTCAGTAGACTTATGAAGTACCCCCCTGCCATGTGAGAAGAGATCTATAACGCCTATTGCGCCGAAGTGAGGTCAGACAAGGATGACTGGAACGGCCCGCTTAGCAATTAACGTCAGTACAGACCGAGCCAAGGAGAGATATGCATAATGACGGGCAAAAGGATCAACTATTGTGTTTCAATCGAGAAAGGCATCAACCTTATATCCGAGCATCCAATCAACCTCTTCTACGACACGCGGATGTCGCGCCCCGACACACTGCACCCCTCCGCAACAAATAATGTAAGCCTCCACTACTATTTGCTCACAACTTTTGTGTTTCCCCTCCAAAGATAGTGTATACACTGGAAAAACTGGGCACGAAGGTGCAATGGCTACAAAAGATGAAATAGGATCCAAGTACTAGGAGGTCGAATGTCCTATGTGAATTCCACCGGGAGAGAGCACACAAGACCGAAAATTGCATAGGTCTACGACAAGAAGCAGTGAAGATGTTAAAACAGGGGTATCTGAAAGAACTGCAAAGTGATAAAGGACGGGCCAACTTCGCTCGAGGGCGCGATCAACCTCAAGGACCGCCAAAGCCACCGTCACTGTCTCGTACCATACAAATGATCATTGGCGGTGCCGGTGATGATGCAGTGATCAACCATGTAAAATTCACCACCACACACAAACTCAAACAGATAATTACATATGAATGGTATGACGACCTGGAAGAAAGTACCATCTTCGATAAGTCGGATGCCGACGATTTGTCTTTCCCTCACTATTATGCTTTGGTTATAATGATACACATCACGGATAGCAATGTAAAAAGAATCATAGTGGATGATGGAAGCGGCGTGTGTATTATTCACCTGCGAGTTCTCATGCAGATGAGATTAGGGGATAAAATAATACCATGTTGCATAACACTAACGGGTTTTAATAATGCAGTAGAGCGGACATCTTGGGAGATGTGATACATGTCCTGGCAGGAGGGGTCACCCTAGAAATGACATTCCACGTCATGAACCATGAAACGACCTATAACGCCATCATAGGACGACCATGGATACAAGGCCGGCGGGCTGTCCCTTCAAGCTTCTATCAAGTAATCAAATCTCCCACCCCATGGGGGATATTCAGTGTCCAAGGTGAGCCATGTACCACCCAAGAATGCTACCGGATCGCCCAAGATTGCACACATACCGAACAACTAAAAGGGGCAAGAGCAAAAACATAACAATTAGCCGTGTCGAGAACCAAACCCGACGTACAAGTAGAAGCCATCAAAGACCCTGGCGTTGCAGATGCTTGCAAGGAAGCCATAAAAGATATCGATCACGTCCAATTGGATAACACCGATAGCACAAAAAGGCTTATATTGGACACAACCTCTTAGAGCCAGGTAAGTATCGTGATTTTTTAACTAACGACTCCCATTTGTTTGCTTTCTCCAACTCAGGTATTCCAGGAATCCCAAGGGACCTCACCACACACAGGTTGAATGTCAATCCACTTTATCCGCTGATATGGTAAACAAGGAGAAAATTCAATGCTGCAATCAATGTGGTGGTCGGCGAATTAGTTGATGAGTTACTCGCCAACTGTTCAATCAGAGAATCGAAATACCCCCAATAGGTTGCCAATGTGGTCATGGTCAAAAAGAAGAACGGGAAGTGGCGAATGTGTGTTTACTTCATCTATCTAAACAAAACATGCCCAAAGGACTCCTTTCTGATACCTTACATCGACCAACTTATCAATGCAACAGCGGGGCGTGACCTACTAAGCTTCTTAGACGCCTACTCCAGCTATAACCAAATTCTAATGGCTGAAGAAGATCAAAAAAAGACTACTTTGATCACTCATCAAAGAAGGTACTGCTATAAGGTGATGTCATTCGGGCTCAAGAATGCATGGGCCACGTATAAATAGTTAGTCACCAAAATGTTCAAAGAACAACTCGGTAACACCATAGAGGTATACATCGATGGCATACTGGTGAAGTCGACAAAGAAAGAGGATCACATCATTCATTTGAAGGAAGCTTTTAAGATACTAAAGCAGTACGAGATAAAACTGAATCCCGAAAAATATGCATTCAGCGTAACTTTAGGAAAGTTCCTTGGTTTCCAGTTACAAAGAGGAATCGCGGTCAACCCGAATCAAATCAGGGCCTTCGATGCTGTATCGGAGATACCGACCAGCAAAAAGTAGGTGCAGAAATTAACAGGGCGAACAACCGCCCTATCAAGATTCATTTCACGATCCTCGGTTAGATGCCACAAATTCTTCAATGTGGTAAGGAAGGATCAGGGGCTACAATAGAACGCAGAGTGCATCGACGTCCTGAGAAAACTGAAATGTACATATCCTCGCCACCAGTACTCGTCAATGCGGACCCGAGTGAATGTTTACTTGTGTTTCTAGCAGTTTTCAAAGTTGCGGTAAGTGCAGTCTTGGTCCGCGAAAATAAAGGTACACATTCTGTGATTTACTATATCAGCAAAACCTTAATCAATGCCGAAACAAGGTACCCTCACCTTGTAAAACTAGCTTTGGCATTGGTCGTACCTTCACGGAAGCTTAGACTCTACTTTCAATGTCACCACATAAAGGTAGTGACAACCTCCACCCTAAGAGGTATCCTACACAAACCCAAACTATTGGGTAGACTATCCAAGTGGGCCATAAAACTAAGCGAGCAAGACATAACGTACCAACCGCGAACTACCATTAAGTTGCAGGTGCTCACCGACTTCGTCACTGATTTTACCACAGAAATATTGCCCGAGGTAGATTAGGAATCACTCCACGCTTCCTCATATACCGACCTCTAGTTCATCTACACTGACAGCGTCTCTAATGCCTCGGGATCAAGAATAGGACTCATCCTCGAAGTCCCTACAGGCGAAGTAATTTGCCAGTCCATACAGTGCCCCGAGATGCTAACAACGAGGCTGAGTATGAAGCTATGATTGCATGTTTGAAGTTAGCCCTCAAATATGGTGCTCGATGACTCGTCCTCTATTGTGACTCTCAACTCGTGGTAAACCAAGTCACATGGACTTTCCAAATCAAAGAACATAGACTACAAAGTACCAGTTGAAATTCACAAACTATTACCAGAATTCGACGAATGCCGCCTCGACCAAATACCCAAGGCATAGAATATCGAAGCAAATTGCCTCACCAAACTAGTCGCAGCCACAAAAAATATCAACAAAGAAAACATGGTCATTATCCTCCATTCTGCATTGGCCACGTCGCGGTACATTCTATAAATTTAACTTGGGACTAGGCGTAACCGCCTTGTAGCATATTTGCAAGATGGAACACTCCCGTAAGATAAAAAAGAAGGCAAAAACATCAGGTACAGGTAGCTTGATACAGTCTCGTAAAAAGTGACCTCTACAAAAGAACATTCGGCGGTCCCCTAGCCAAATGTCTTGGGTCAAATCAAACAAGCGGAATACTGGAAGAAGTACACCAAGTGCACTAAGGCGCCCACACAGAGAACTGTGCCCTAATCTGATGCCTCATCGGCACCGGGTATCATTGGTCCACCATGAAAAAAGAAGCTGCAGATAATGTCAGGAGATGTGAACGGTGTAAAAAATAAGCCCTTATGATACATCAAGTAGGGGAACTCCTTCATTCCGTCACTTTGCCATGACCGTTTAAAAAGTGGGGAATGGACATAGTCGGCCCCCTCCCAACAGGACAAGGTAAGATACGTTTCCTTTTGGTTTTATGTGATTATTTTTCTAAGTGGGTGGAAGCAGGTGCATACACTCAGATACGTGAGTAAGAGGTCATCGCGTTGATATGGAAAAACGTAATATGCCGTTTTGGCTTCCCCAAATAAATCTGTTGCGACAACGGCCTCACTTTGTCGGAAAGAGACCGACTAAATTCTTTGAGAAATGGCACATCAAACAAATACTCTCCATGCCATATCACCCTACAGCTAATGGAAGCTGAATTCTCCAATAAAGTAATACTGAAATATTGAAAAAGACGCTTGAGGGATGCTAAAGGGCTATGGCCTGAACTACTACCGGAAGTATTATGGGCATACTGCGTTACACCAAAAATCAGCACATATGAGACACCATATTCACTGATCTACGGGACTGATGCAGTTATACCCGTCAAAATCGGAGAACCCAGGTTGAGATATTCCAACGAGAGAAAACCAAGTAACGGCGAAAATAGGCTACAAGAGAGACATGGCCCACATAAAAATGGTAGCCAAGAAGCAGCAAATGCAAAAATAATACAACAAGAGGGCCAAGGTGCAACCGCTCAAAGTTGGAGATTACGTCCTCAAGGCTAAAACACAAGAAGCGAAAGACCTTAATGAGGCCTACTTTTTTCCCTCATCTGGGTTTTATCCCAATCGGGTTTTCCCGAGGAGGTTTTTAATGAGGTGGCAAAGGGATGCGTCTCGAGGATCGAAGTACTGTTCAATATCCCAATTATCCCAACCAGTCAACATGGTCTCCGAGGCAAAATAATGAAGGGACTAGATATAGATAATTGTCTTCATTCTATGAACAAAATTGAATCTCCATTGTATGAACAAAATCGAATCTCCATTGTATGAACAGAATAAAATCTCCATTGTATGTAAAGAATCAAATCTCCATTGTATGTACAGAATCAGATCTCCATATGTGCACAACAAATCTCCAAGAAAAGGCCAAGACCATCGACAAAAACATGAGTTCGACCTTGTTCGAACAACGACATGATCTTATTTCGAAGATAGTCAAAAGCAACATCCCAATGGCCAAGGCCATCGACAAAATATGAGTTCAACCTTGTTCGAACTACGATGGGATCTTACTTCGACGACAGTCTGAAGCAACATTCCAATGGACAAGGCTATCGACAAAATATGAGTTTGACCTCGACGGGATCTTACTTCGACAACAATTCGAAGAAACATCCCAATTGCCAAGGCCATCGACAAAAACATGAGTTTGACCTCGTTCGAACTACGACGAGATCTTACTTCGATGAAAGTCTGATGCAACATCCCAATGGACAAGGACATCGACAAAATACGAGTTCTACCTCATTTGGACTACGATAGGATATTACTTCAACAACAGACCGAAGCAACATCCCAATGGCCAAGGCCATCGACAAAACACGAGTTCGAGCTTAACGGGATCTTACTTCGATGATGGTTCGAAGAAACATCCCAATGGCCAAGGCCATCGAAAAAAAAATGAGTTTGACCTCGTTCAAACTAAAATGAGATCTTACTTCGGCGACAGTCCGAAGCAACATCCCAATGGCCAAGGCCATCGACAAAAACATAATTTCGACCTTGTTCGAACTACGACGGGATCTTACTTCGACAATAGTTTGAAGCAATATCCCAATGGCCAAACCAACTACAAAAAATGAGTTCGACCTCATTTGGAATACGACAGGATCTTACTTCAATGACAGTTTGAAGCAAAATGACCAAGGCTATTGACAAAACATGAGTTCGACCTCAATGGGATCTTACTTTGACGATAGTCTGAAGCAACATCCCAATGGCCAAGGCCGTCGACAAAACATGAGTTCGACCTCGTTTGAGTTATGGTGAGATCCTACTTTGATGATAGTTAGAAGAAAATTCTCAATGGCCAAGGCTATCGACAAAAATATGAGTTCGACCTTGTTCGAACTACGATAGGATCTTACTTCGATAACAGTCCGAAGCAATATCCCAATGGCCAAGTCCATCAACAAAAGCATGAGTTCGACCTCGTTCGAACTACGATGTGATCTTACTTCGACGGTAGTCCAAAATAACATCCCAATGGCCAAGGCCATCGATAAAAACATGGGTTCGACCTCGACTTCGATGGCAGTCCAACATCGACCAAGGCCATCGATAGGGACACCATATATCATAAACATTGCAAAGAAAATCAAATCAACAAAATATATGTTATTTGCATCAAAATGTTATTTACAAATCTTCATAAAGGGGCTCAAGTACACCCTCTAAAAAAATCCCAAAACAAAAGCAAGTACAAGCAAAGACTACACATCATCCCCTATTGGATAAGCATCTTCATACCACGAGTCCGAAGCAAGATGGTTCACGTCATCATAATTGATACCGTTCCTTTCAAGTGTAAGGGGATTGTACCCGCAATCCTCACGAGTCGCATAAGCTTCGATATGCATGGGCTGAAGCTCAGCCTCAATTGCCCTTCCCTCGGTGTGAAAAGCCCTGTACACATCAATTTGAGCCTCCGCATGAACCCACCGCTTATATAAACGATGAGGCACAATCAGATCGGTTGAGGCTCGAGGCGTAGAAGGGTTTGAACGCCGACGTTCATCCTCTACCCTCAGCGAGGCCCCTTGTCCATTTAACGCAGACAGCTCCACCTCCAATTCTTTGACACGTCCCCAAGCCCCGAATTTCTCCATAAGAATACATGGTGTCCACTCATCGAGGATGCACCCAGACGCGGCTCGACAAGAGTAGGGACTAACTGGACGGGTCCAAATTTGACTGACCATGACCAACAACGAGTAAGACCATTGACGAGGCCTCCTAAAGTGTTGTCTTAAAGAGGACGACCTTGAAACATACCCGAGATTAGACAACCCTAGTATTAGTGTATAGCCATTAGGGGACATCAGGAACTGGTAAACGTTTTGCTCGGATAATAAATGGCCTGCTCTTTCTTTCCCCTGGTATCATGCTGCCCGAGAATACAGCCGAAAGAACCTTCCAAGACTATTAGATAAAGAAATATGGCCTTCCTTGTTCTGGTGGAACTAAAACTGGTGGATTTGAAAAGTATTATATGATTCTATCAAAATCTTTGATTTCATCGAGATTGCCCAAGTTAACCGGTTCAGTGTCATTTAAGTTAGGCTTAGGTTTGTTTTAAAAGTATTCCAACTCTCGGTTGATTTCCCTAAAAGCCTCTTCTTCATCGTATTCCGGTTCTTGGTTCATTATTTCACAGATGGGCAGCAAGTTTGGGTCATGGCAAGAAGTCCGCGAGCATGTCATTTTATTTAAAGCCGCATTATTGGGACTGAAAGAAAAGATGAAAAATAAAGAAAGACAAAAATCAGAGAAAGGCAAAGAGGTGTGAATGACAAAGTATTGATTTTATTTTTTTTAACTTTTAAGATAACAGGGTTTACAATCGAGATTTAAAGTGCTAAAAGAAAAACAAAAAACTGAGCTACACCTTGAAATACCTCGTGATGTGGAAAGAGGTAGCAAGGCGAGACTACCGGTCTCCCGTCTGACCGGAAAAGGTGTGGCCTTCCAGTTTTAAAATTTGGCATCTGGCCCCATATAAAGCACTTCAGCGGCACTTGAACCTTCTCCCGGCTGGACCATGTTACTCCGAAGAGCAACTCCCTTAAAGCCCCGTAGATCTCATCAATTTCTTCTGCCGTTAAGGTTTTTTCTTCCTCCTCCTCATTGTACTTTGGTTTTACAATGGTTTTGTACAAGTGGGGTAGGGGTCGTTGTAAGGCCCATCCCTGGCGCGTTCTGCGATTGGCCTAGGTGATATCTTCTGAGGTTGGATGAAAGCCTAGTCCAAAGAACTTTTCTGCGACAGGCAGGGCGACCGGCTCAGTTATGCCTTGTAGGGAGCTTTCGAATACCTTGCCTGGATTGAAACCTTGGCACGTCATTTCCTTCGCTACCATAATTGAAGTATTTGACAGGAAAGGCTGGGGGAGCAGCTTGCCCTCTTCATGCTGATCGGCTACTACGACTTCAAATCCTGATAGACTATGTGTTCACTCCCTTCCTTGGCTTCTAGACGGGGAATAGAGGGGTCTCGGTAAATCAATAGTTCGTCCTCTCCATGAACTATGATCTCCTGGTTTTCATACTCAAATTTCAGTACTTGGTGCAGGGTATAAGGCACTGACCCTGCTGCATGAATCCACGACCTTCCTAGGAGGTAGTTATAGGAGGTGTCCATGTCTAGCACCTAAAATGTTACTTCAAAATCAACTGGACAAATCGTGAGCACCAAATCAATTTCACCTATGTTGTCCCTTTTGATTCCATCAAAGGCTCGGACACATATGTTGTTAGGACGGATCCTTCCTGTCCCGATCTCCATTCTCTGCAAGGTAGACAGTGGGCATATGTCTACTCCGGAACCTCCATCGACCATTACTCTTTTGACATAATATCCCTCACACTTGATAGTGAGGTGCAAAGCCTTGTTGTGAGCAGCTCCCTCCGGGGGTAAGTCATTTTTACTGAATGATACCTGGTTGATAGCGAAGAATCTTTCTGCCATTTTCTCTAGTTGCTCTACAGAGGTCTCAGGCTCTCAGCTGGTACATAAGATTCGTTCAGAGTTTTGGCCAACACCCGCTGATGCTCAGGAGATTTCATTAAGAGTGACAATAAAGAAATCTGCTCAGGGGATTTTCGGAGATGATCCACCACTTCGTACTTTGCATTTTCATTTTCTGGAAGAAAGCTTCTGCCTTCTCAGCATTCACTGGCCTCTTAAGGAGAAATCACCGTTTGGTAGCAGCGTTCACCTCTTCCATGTCTGCGTATTTCTTTGTAGGACAACCTTTTTGGGCTTCTCCGAGAACTTCATTGCCCTTGTATGTAACAATGGTTTCTTGATAATTCCAAGGGACGACTGGAGGGTTGGTCATGGGCTTTTGTGGTGCGCGACCAATAACCACGAACTCATTCCGCACCGGTGGTTTAATCGATCCCCGTACCACATAGGCTTTCTTGGGTATATACATGGTTCTGTTCAGCTCGAACCTTTTTGGAGGGCTTAGAGTGGGCTGCTTTTCTTTACGTCCTCGTGGGATATAGAGTATTGTTTCCTTGGTAGGGGTCGTCTCAGCTTTGACCTCAGCTTCTTTTCTGCTTTGGGGAATTTGACTTCATTCCTTTTCTTTTCTTCCATCTTTTTTGGGGTGACTTTTGGTTTTATGTCTGCCTCGGCGATGGCTATGATGGCTTTCAGAGCGGGATAAAATTCTTTATCCTCGCAGATCATTTCAATGACCGGCCCGTTGTTGTGAGTCGGTAACGGGTTATCAGTTACATTTGGGACCTCTTCATCTCTTAGTACTATCTTCTTTTGATCTATCAAGTCCTCCACTGCTCGTTTTAAGGTCCAGCAATTTTCGGTATCATGTCCCTCTGCCCCTGAGTGGTAAGCTCAACGCACACCCCTTTGGTAAGAAGGAGATTAGGGGTTCTGTCTGTTTAGGGATACAGGCTGGAGGAGACCCATGTGGACAAACTTTGGGAACAGGCTGGTGTAGGATTCTCCTATGGGAATGAAGTTCTATCTCCTGGGTGGTTCCCTAGGACGATAATTATTTTGTGGAGGGCGGGGATTGTAGTGATTTTGAGGAGGCTGATTTCTTGTAGCTTGGTTTCTATTATTCTACTGTTGAGGTCGAGTAAAGGGTTGAGCGTTCATAATTGCATAGGGTTGAGGGACATAGTGCATGTCTCTATGAGGATAGTAATAGTGACGTGCTCTTTTAGAGAATGCACGCTTGTGAGTATGTTGTTTCCTCATTTCGGAGGTTGCCATAGATGTTTCCTCTTTTTTCTTGTTCCTTGGGATTCCTCCCGCCCCTCCTTGTATGGCCTGTGAAATGGATCTTATGGCGGATTGACTCATAATCTTCCTTGTTATGAGGCCATTCTCTACCATCTTCCTAATCTTAATTGCCTCTGCAAAAGGTTTACCCATGGTCGACATAATATTCTTAAAATAATCTGCCTCTTGTGCTTGTAAAAAGACAGTGACCATCTCTGTTTCGTCCATGGGAGGCTTTACTATCGAGGCCTGCTCGCGCCATTTAACAGCATATTCTCTGAAGCTTTCAATAGTTTCTTCTTAAAGTTTGCTAGGGAATTCCTATCCGGGGCGATACCGATGTTGTACTGGAATTGCCTTACAAAGTCCCTGGCGAGGTCATCCCAGATGTGCCATCGGGTAATTTCCTGGTCCATGTACCATTCGTATGCAATACCCACTAAGCTCTCTCCAAAATACGCCATCAAGAGTTCTTCCTTCCCGCTGGCTCCACGTAGTTGGTTGCAATACTTTTTCAAATGGGCGATGGGGTCGCCATGGCCATCGTATTTTTTGAATTTTGGCGTTTTAACCACCAAAGGAAGATGTACGTGCGGGAACATGCATAGGTCTGCTTAAGATACACTTTTCTGTCCACTTAGTCCTTGCATGTTCTTTAGACTTTGTTCAAGACTCTTCATTCTCCTTATGATTTCATCTGGCGCAGGCGCTTTGGAGGTTTTGTCTTGCACAAGGGTAAGTTCATAGATGGTTGAGGGTAGTTGTAGGTGGGATACGAGGGGGGTTCTGTTTGGTAGTTAGGAGTTTGGAATGTAAAAGTTGTGGGGTCAAATATGGGCCTTGGTACCGCATGCTATGTGGTAGCTGCGCACAGAGGGGCCGTAAAGATGTTGGGAACTGGCCCGGACATAAACATCGGAGGGACAGTTTCAGAAGACGCCCCAACAAAATTCGTTGATATGGTGGGCAGCCCCAGGAGAATATTTGGGTGACTGATAGGGATGGTGGAGGTACCCCCTGACCTTGGAAGAAGCTTGGGAAACCCAGGGATATCGCTTGGAGGTTCTTTCCCATTGGCCCAGGCATCCCATATTTCCATGACTCGGAGCCGCAGAATCCTGTTCTCTTCAGCCGCTGCAGATTCAGAGGCTGGTACTCCTGTAATTAGGTTGTCCTCTGGAATAGGGACGGCTGGTAGAGTCATATCGGTCGACATCTCTATGCTTCCCTTTGACCTAGTGAAGTATCCGTGTGAAGCCAGCTTACCGCAAACCAATCACTGTTCTTAAAACACATGGACTAGAATACTGGAAAATGCAGTTAGTTCGGGGTAGATAACAAATAGGAAATCACACGTTGGGCATGATGTACCTATGCAGATAACGCGTTTCTATATGCTTGCCATGGTCGCATGTGTCATCCCGGCATTTATTTCAATTTCCTTTTTTTCCTACCTCTTATTCCCTTTTTTTCTTTTTAAAGAATACGTTTGAATCCTAGAGATTGCCTACGTGTCATGACTTTGCATGAATCAGACCGAGCGTAGTTTAGGGAAACAAAAGGTTAAGTACACAGTAAAATAGTTTTTGGGGTTTTCAATTTTGATAAAGACATAAACTTTGATTTTATAGGCTAATAGAACGAAAAACAATTATCAGACTGGTACTTAATAACCTTATAGACTCAAAAAGACATATAGAAAGACTTTTCTTTTCTTTTTTTTTAAATAAAAATACAAATTTATGAGTACATTAGAACTTCAAATGTCCTTGGAGCTTGCGGTGCATCGTCCGGCCTTGCCGCAGCTTTGCGCGCTCGACTTTCTTTGAGATAGTGGAGATCTTCCATCACTTGACGGACAAATATCATAGCAGCGGCCAAAAATATAGATTTTGTCATGTCCTCACAGTGATTGCACTTCGTGGTAATATATTCTGCGATTGGCCGCACCTTTTCTATGATAACCCCTTTTTCTTGTAGCAGACGCCCTATTTGCTTAGCCCGTGCTTCTAAAGTTTGTTCAACTGGTTGAGTCAGCTTTTGAAACTTCCACAAACCTCTTTCCAATCCCGCTATTACCGCATAGCAATGCTATCTCTCGGCATTGAAATCTTTGGCTTGTTTGGCCATTTTGTTTTCAGCTATGACAACCTTCTGTTTTAAACCAGCTCTTTCATTGCCACTTGTTTCTTTTAATTGCTCCAGTATGTGGGCTCTCTCCTCTGCACTTTTAATTAATTGCTTCCGGGCTCTAGACACTTCACCCTCCGCCTTATTTAGGTCGAAACCGTATTCAATTACTTTTCGACGCAGGTTCTCTATGAGCTTTTCATATTTTGTACTCCTCGGAGTATTTTCTGCGGCTGTCTTCATTTTCTGATTCTAGGCTTGCAGGGCTTCGTTTTCTTTAACGCATACCTTCTTTTCTCCTTCGCTGGCTGCGAATTGCAGACTGTTTTCAAATTGCAAGTCTTGAATTTTCTTTTCCAGCCTTCCTATTGTAGCCCGGTATTCATTTTCTTTTGCCAACCAATCCCACTGCTCTTGTGATGTCTCAGTAAATTCCTAGACATAGGGTCTCTTTGCCGGCCTCCCAGGCTATATATCCCTCTTGTGCCAAGTAACATACCCTGGTGCAACCTCACCCTTAGATGCGTCACGTACTCGAGTATCGGCTGTCAAGTATTGGCATTCGCTCCAAATTTTGCGTACAACAGCTTCGGGGAATAGAGTATTCGAGCTTATCTCAACTACATGGCGGCTGATATCCTCGTCTCTGGGAATCATTTTGCATCTACCAAATTGCCTGAATACTCTATACGTCGCATAGGGCTAGATGCTTCGGATGCCCATCAAAAGGAAATGAGGTCTGGTGGCGGGCATATACACAATTTTGTCCATAGAGAGCCAACCAAATTTTCATTCTATTTGATTTGCAGTAATAACACATAGATGCGACACCTACTCTACGACACCCTCTGGTAATTTAAACCCTTTCACCCTATTGTCAAATTCTTCTATGCAACCTTTTGTTGGAAGCCCGTAATTCATAAACCGAAGCATGTGGCATAAATGCTCAATCATCCAGATTTTCAGTAGCAAGTTACAGCCTTCAAAGAAATCCCCTCCTGCTTTACAGATGTTAAGAGCACTGAAGATGTCAGAAAAAATCATTGGGGCGAGAGTACTCTTAGCTTGGGTCATTAAAGTGCTAACGACTCCCGCTATCCATATGTCGATGTTCCCGTCCTTTCACTGGAATACTAAAACACCTAAGAAAGATACAATGAATGTGAAGCATCGATGCTCCTCCCGCTTGAGCCGATTACCCTTGCTACAAATGAGGTTTTCAGGGTTGTAGAATCCTCCATTGTGGCCATATCTTTGGTATATAAATTGCAGGGTACAAAAACCCACTGATAAGTCGGGATTGTGAACTTTTCTGATGATTTTCAAATAATGCAGTAATTTATGCACAACGAGGGCTCTGGGTGCAATAAAGTATTGATATCTCTAAGGGATTTTATGGGTCCCGATATATCCAGTCATTTCTTCTAAAGTCGGGGTTAGCTCAAAAATCCGAGAAGTGGAAGATGTTGTGGGTTGGGTCCCAGAAAGTGATTAAATCCTTTATGATGTCTGCTCTGGGGTTAATTTTCAACAAATCAATAAGGCCTCCCAGGTGTGCGTTGACCCTTTTCTGTCTTGCTTCGCCGAGATCATTCCACCATAGTGCAACTCAAAGGAAATTTTGTTCATTATCGTGCTTATTCTGCACATTCATTAGGCAAATTAGTATTCTAAAAACATTGAAGCTAACATGAAATCTATTTTAAAACAGGGACCGGCTTTGCGAATACGGCCTTTCAACACTTCCGAAAATGTTTTTCAGCCTGTGCTTGCTTACCAGTCAGAATAAAATTCAGAGGTGGCCATTTGTGCAAGATCAGCCTTCCTGCGTCCCTTGTAGCAACATCATGCTATTATCGCAATAGTGGAACCATCCGACTTATTCTAAAACAAGTGAATAAACTCAAGCATTTTTGAAAATTTTGAAAAAAGGGTTGGACCTGGCCAAAATAATTTATCAAAACCCGCGGACATTATTGAAAAACTCCAAAATTTGGTGTTTGTTGTTTTTATTGTTTTCCTTTTTTTGTTTGAAAAATCCGGCAGCATTTCGGCGCCATTTGAGCATTGATTTTAAAGGTTATTACCCTAGCACTACTATTTTTCTAAATTTATTCCCTTTGTTTACATGCCAGTCAACATGTGAATCCAAGGCAAATAAATGCGCAAGTAGCACGTAAAAATGCATCAGGATGGTCTTTTATTTCAGGGCACCTGTCCTAGAAGGACCCAACCCCTATGTTGAGTCCCCTAAGTCAAAATGCATGATGCAGATAAACGTTCCTACAAGGGATCTAGTATCAGGTTTTGTTATACTAAGTTTAGAACCTCGGTATAGGGTCTAGACTGTGTACCCGAGCGGACAACTCGAGTCGAGGAGGGGGCTACGTACTGGATACCAAAAGGTCATCTGGCTTAGTAACTTGTTCGGCCTCTTTCTTATTTCAGGGTAAGCCACTAACAGAATAGGGAGTCTTAACCAGTAAGCACATCCCCCGAAGGTGAGAAGTGAAGGGTTCCGTAGCAGTTTACATGTACAGTTCAGATAATATCAAAGCGGTAAAACATGTGGCAATCAGCATAGAACATGTAAGCAAATCAAAAGAAGCCAAATATAATAGCTATTGACTTACACATGGTTACCCCAAAAGATGACATGTGCATAGGCGTTTTTTCAATTAAAGTAACATTATTAGAGATGGGATTAATTATTTATTGCAAGAGTCGCCACTTGGGATAAGTTTGGATTTTGGTGTCCCAAGTCAACGATTTATTTTAAAATCCCAAATCGAGGAAATTTTGACAACCCAATGTGAGTCTGTGAACCAGAAATTCTTGAGTAAGGAATTTTGTTGACCCGAGGGAAGGTGTTAGGCACTCTCGGATCCCGTGGTTCTAGCACAGTCATTTATACTCATTATAAGTGGCTAGAGATCTTCTTTGCTATACCTGTTTAAACCTATAATGCAATTTTAAATTATTAACCGCTTCTAATATCTTTTACGAAAATTTACAATGTTATTAAAACACATTGCGAATCACGTCACATAAATGCGCACGCAATTTCAGATGTATTTAATTCCATTGAGAATGGCATTTGGGTCACACAAATGCGCACCTGAGTTTAGGAAGGTATTTTATTAGAAAACTCGCGCCTACAGCCGCTACATCTTTAAAATTCATGAAAATCCGTGAAATTCGCTAGACGACACTTCCAATTTTCTAAATATTTTTATCAATTTATGGAGCCTCGTGGTGTTTGATTAGATGAACGCAACTCACTTTTTTGTAAAGACATCCTAAGGCATATTAATTATCTATCATTGTTGGTGTCTAAACGCCCTAATCATTTATATATATATGCAGCGTATTTTGGAAAATTAATACTTGCATTTCAGCCTCATTCATCGCTGATTACACATATTGGGCTTCCTGTTTATGCCAGCCTATGAACATACATTGTATCTGGCAACTGCTGGGCCTTTCAATTTGGCCTAGAGATAATTTGGATGGATGAGTCTATTATGAACAACTCTCAGTAATGTTTCTTTTGGTTTGAGATTATACACAAGACTAACTATTAAATATATCAACGATGTTCACAAGGAAGATACTAGTGATTATTTTGTATCAGTTTTCAATCTTAAATCTGAACTAAACGATTCATAATACTCATTAGTCAAAGTATACGAACTCAGCTTCCAAGCTTCAATTATAATTCTGATTACAACATATTAAATAAATCTGAAACGAATCATTGTTAATGTATTCAAACTTAAATGAATTAAAATACTACACAATGTTTTGATCTTTGAATGATTACCAAGCTAACATTTCCTAAATCCCATATTTCTAAGCAAACTGGAAACAAACACTGGAAACATACCATACCACTAGCTAACCATACTATTAATTATATATATTAAAAATATTAGCTAACCAAATGTCCAGATATTACAAGCTAAATCAATCCCACTGTTCAGTTATTACAAAATGAACCAATCCAAACGTCTAATTACAACAAGTTAATTATCTTATCATTAGGTAAATTAAAACTAAAGAAGGGAAACACAAGGTGAGGATTCGAAATAAAAATAATAGACGCAGATCTTCACACTTAGGAATATATTCTACTCGAGCTTCATACATCAATGGACATCAAAATGTACCTGGAATTCAGCAAAGAACATAAGCCTAAGAGTAAATGAGATCAATCAGTAAGCAAACAACATTTAATCGAACTGTACACCCAGAATTTCAACAGGGTTTTGAGAGAATCAAAATTTCAAATGAACAAGAACAACACTGATAATTTTTTAGGAATATAGAGGAAACTAGTATGTATATCTTAACTCACTCAAACTTCAGAAGAAAAGTAAACTCGAATATGTATTCAAAAAGGTCAAAAATCTCTCTAAAATTTCAAAAAAAGGATCCCTAAAAATGTTCAGATTGTCCTTTTTTATAGTGAAGCCCTAGGGCACACTTTTTCCTTATTTTTTCCTTAGTCTCTGATTCAGATTTCAGCTTTTCCTAAATGGTCCTTCATTTCCTGACTTGTGCCTTAAGTTTGAGGCTGAACTTGTGCCTAAGTCCCTCACTAGAATGTTCTAGGGGTTATTACTAGATTCTTTTAAAGCTCAAATACCCCTTATACCCCTATTTCTTTTCCTAATTAACCAACCTGAAGTTTTAACCTTAGTCTGTCATCTGGTTTGGTTATAATTGACCCAGGTCAATAATGTTCAAGTTTTAAGTCAAATTTGGTCTTGGACTAACAGGCTTATTAAAGTTTAAAAATTAGCCAAAACATCTCAGGTTTTAGACAAGTGCCTTAATGTAGATTTTTCAGCAACCAAACATTATTTAGGATGAACATTCAGTGTCAAAAAAACCAATGAATCAAAATGATCAGAAAAGGAAAACCATCCATTGATGCTTAACTTACAGAAATATCCCAATTAAGGTACTTAGTAAACTTGAGAGTGAGAAACAAATAATAGGAATTGAACACTTAGTTCATGAATCAAATCAGGAAAGTAAAGGCTAATATCAACAATTAAAGCTTTAGCAAAAACAAATTAGCCTAATCCATGCAAGTACTGAAGATGGAATTAATTACTCAGTAACATAAACATGATCCAAAAGATAAACACATACCCAAACTAATTAGGGTATCAGGGAATGAAACAAATGAAAATCAGGAGACGGATATCAACAAACATTACTGAAGAATCATCAAACCAGGATTTCATAATCCGGGGGCTAATGTTAACATGATATCAGACCACTCAAGAGACGAAGAGATTTCAGACTAGTGACAACCAAAAGCATATAAAAGTAGAGCTGACTATTTAATCTATTTCAGATGAGATTGTGGAAAAATAACTAATCAACTCAAAAGAAACCAAAGCAGCTAACAATTAAAAGCAACAAAACAATTATATACAGGTAAAGACAGAATACTTAGCTTTTACACATGCAAATCCACCTAGAGATCATTCCGTTGGTTTCTGACCTCTCCTATAGAGGTTTCTAACCCTCTAAGACAACTCATTTTGGAATGATGGATTTTAGGGGTTTAGGACTGGGATTCTGTGATTCTGAGACCAAGTGAGGTCTCATATTTGATTTTCCTTGGTGGTTAGTGGTATATGGGGGTTGTGGGTGGCATGGTTGCGGAGGGGAATGGACGGGGACTGCCTAAAGATGAGTTTGACCGGAATCCGGTGGGGTTTGCGTTTTAAATTTAGCCTTCAAATCAATATTTGAAACGTTTCAAATGGATTCGAAGGGCGTGACACACACGGTTGTTTGAAGGGAATGGATTGCATGACAGGGAAGAGGAGGATTTGGTGGTCCTACGGTGTAAAGTTGGGGGTGGTTTGGAACAGGGTCACCGAAGGCGGTGGTTCCAGCAAATTTTGTTTTGAATATTCGAGAAGCTGGAGACTTGTTCGAAGGAAACCAACCACAGGACTAGAAATAGGGGGTTGTGGTGGTTTGATGCTGCAAACTTGAGACGGTTTGGTGACCGGCCGCCTCTGCGAGGCGATTTCTGGTGGCGACGTTAGGGTGGTAGATGGTTGGTCAAAGGGTGGTCAAGGGGAGGTCAAGGAGAGGGAGGTACATCGGAGTATTTGGTATGAGGAGGGTGATATCTTTGTCTCTGTATCTATACAGAGATTCAGACATATTTATTTGATTTTGGTGGGGAATTTCATGGCCATTGGATGATCAGCTGATCAACGACTGTGATGGGTCTTCATGGAACAACGTCGTGTTGGGCAGGTTGTGTGTGGACTGGATCGGGGTTGATATTTGGGCTAGGTACATGTGGGTTTTAAGGGGTCAAAATTGTTTGGGCTACTAAGGTGTGGCCAATTTATGGCCAGCCTAAGTGGTTGTGCATATATGTGTATATTCATTTTGTTTTCTTTTGTTTTAATTAATTCCCAATTTTATTTAAAGCAAAAATTCCTAATTAACACAAATAAAAATAAAACAAGTTAAAATGACACAAAAAACAATTAAAAATGGCAGAAATACTACTTGCACATATTTTTTTTATTTTCTATTTGTAAAATGACCCTAATTAACAATTATTTCGGCAAAAATATGAAATTAAATCCTAAATGATTTTTAAGCACGAATTGATGAAATAACGCTGGCACACGCAATTAAATTCTAAAATTAAATCTTAAACAAATATTAAAATTAAAATTCTAAACCTGAGAGTCCTATTAGGAATTGTCTTTAACAGGGCAAAAATCACATGCTCACAATTACCATGTTAGAAATCATGCCTATAGGTTTCAAGTGGTTCAGATAATAGAAATCATGTCCACAGGTTTTAAAATCAACTTCAGAAGTAGAAACCATGCCTATAGGATTTGTACGTTTGTCTTACCATGTTCGAAATCACGCATATAGGTTTCAAGTGGTACCGATAATAGAAATCATGTCCATAGGTCACAAGTAGATACCATGTCAATAGAATGTGATCCGGGTCAACTTCTGTTATAACGGGTAATTACATTTGTTTTCATTAAATATCATGCCTACATGTTTCTGACATGAGCTCTTAATAACTTGATATCATACTTGTATGGAACAATGTCAGTAATTTTGCCTATAGATCTAAAACCAGTTTAGTTTAAATAAATCAGTTCAATTCTTATTAGTTTACTTCAAAATTGGTCCAATCAATAGTTTGTTTTTCCTTAAATGAATTCTTTCAAATACTGCCTTCACTATCCCTAGACAACATGCCAATAAGAACTCAAGAGTCCGTTTAATACTGTTCAGTGCTTTACTAGATCAACATAGTTATGCTCTTAAGACATCATTGTTCTATGTTAGGAAAGCCTATTGGTTCTTTTCAAATCTTGCAACTCCGAAACTGTTTCATCTACTTAAAGTTGTTCGGATTTAACAAGTTTAATTAGTAGGCAATTTAAATAGGATCCTTTACATATTGGCTTAATTCAATACTTTATTACCTCCTATCACCTAGATATCATGTTCTAGGATTAGTTCTCTTATGTATTTGAATGTTGTTTGAAGACGTGCACTTATGTGGCGTAATTGAGGAGGTAACAGTGAGCCTCTAAGTTATTTTATATGCAGTCCTAACTATTCTTGCTTGTCACCTAGAATTTTCTCCTTTTTAAGAACCTTAGGGGTGTCTAGAACTGCCCAAATTTAGAGGTCCTCAAATAACCTCCAGGGCCACAAAGAAGGGACGGGTAATGCGCGCATAGGCATTGTCAAGTTTACTAGAACACTTTAAGTTGTTACCAAAGGGAGGGACTTGGGTAGAACGAGATATGATGACTACACACTAATGTCACGTGTAGCCCCTCATTGAGGAGTGTTTACCGGGCATTGCATAGGGTGATCATTTAGGCTAACCAACCTAGGACCCCTCATTTTCCAAAACCCTTTGCTTTACTTTCTTATATGTACACAATCTTTGTCTAATTATTTGAGCCATACTATGTCCAATGTGCTTTATTTTCAATTATTTGTTTCAGCTGCTTATTTGTTAATAGATTATTCATAAATATAAGTTTGGCCGAGATCTAAAGTTGTTGACCAAGAGGGGTGCCTAACACCTTCCTCTCGAGGTTATTTCAATCCCTTACTTTATATCTCTGGTAATGTAAACTAGTTTAAGAGTTAATTGCTCTAGATAACCTAACACACCACAATACATCAGGTGGCGACACTTCAAATACCCAATTCCCAAAAGAAAATGAGTTATTACCCCCATTAATATCAAAACCTGGACCTTTTCTTCCCCGCAAAAAGGGGGGGGAGGAAAATGGGGTGCGAAACTCATAGCTATTCAATTTTATGGGTGTAACACCTCATAAATCTAAGTATATTGGGAGAAAATCATAGTTATATTTGACCTATTGTTCAGTAGAACTTATGAACATAACTTGTGATGACTTTCATCGACTTTTGTTCCACAACTCACTTGACTTCAAAACATAATACACGACTATCATACGACTAACATAACTCATAACATAACCTCCTTATCATGTTACGAACCCTAGTCTCACCCTAAAGGTACAGGTCATAACATTCGCAACTTGTCGACTTTGACAAAATATTATTTTCTTCAATCCTTAGCTTCAGAACCTTCGACCCTCTTTATACTTGTTTTTCGTGATCTTCAATATTTTTAACCTACTAGGTAACATGATAACTTACTGAATATACTTCCAAAGATGATGTCATTTTTAGTCTTACATTAGTTGCTTATGACACACTTACGTACGCAAATATGGGGTATAACACGAAATTTATTTGACATTTTAAAGCATGAAATGTCCTTAAATTATTTCCTTTTTTATCTATTTCGTCATTCATATATTTACACCAATATAAAGATGGGACATCATCTTCATTAGTGTCGTTTATATAAAAGGGACCTCTTTTATAAAAACTCGTGTTTATCAAAGCCACAGAATATTAAAGCAATTTTAAATGCAAGGGAAAAAGCTGAAATATCAAAGAGCAAAATAAAAGCTCAAATATCAAAGAGCAAAGTACAAGATCAAATATCAAAGAGCAAAGTAAAAGATCAAATATCAAAGAGTAAAGTAAACGGTAAAAGTAACCGAGATACATATATTAAACTTTGGGAAAAACATAGAGGTATTTGTTTATCATTAAACCCCAAAACAAGATAAGGAAAACCAAATATTAAACCCTGAAACAAGATAGGGTACCAAAACCAAAAACCTTCCAAAAATATAGTAAACTACCAAAAATTTGAACCAACAACAAACTAATGAGCATCATCCATGGGAGAAGAAGGATTAACTTGAGAAGAAGAGGCATGAACATCAGCTTCACCGAGAACATGTCCATTTTCATCACTTGCGGGATCTTCAGGTGAAGAAAAGCTTTGACGTTGCTGGGTTTTATCAATTTTTTCTTTACCCTTAGCAATCTCAACATCAAGATTAAAACCCTCATGGTTGGATTCCATTCGGGTGTTTAAAAAATCCCAGCTCACATCCAATGTTAATTTATCCTTGAGAGACTTTTAGTCCTTCTCTCACGGGTCAATCTTAGCTCTCAGCTCTTCTTTTCCTACTTTAGAGGCATCATAAGTTGTCTTTAAAGGAGAGCGAGAACTTTCCAAGAACTGAATCTAATTGGTAGAGTTACAGAGATCTTTTTGAGCTTGAGAAAGTGTTTGAACCAAATTCTCCCCCATAAACCTCTTTTTGATTGAGGAGTTCCTTCAAACTCTTTATTTCTTCAGTTGCCTTAGAAAGTTGTTCAATGAAATAAGATTCAAGTGTATCTTTGTCCTTTTCAACTTGACTAGAAGAAGTTTTTTCAACTGTTGTTTCAAATCAATCTTTTCTTCTGCAAAAACTTCTTTCTCTAGTTGTAGACCTTTGAATTGTTCTTTCCAGGTGTCACCTTCGGTGAGAAACTCTACAACTTGTTGCTCTGCTTGCAAAATACTTTTCATGAGCTCTGAATCAAGTTGATCTGCAAAAAAATAGGAAGATTTATGAATAAGAAAGAGAAAATAAAGGAAGTATAATTAAAATTGTACATACAAAGAAGAATGAACGATATCGTTCATCCATGTCAATGAGCTATGGCTTTCTAACTTCTTCTTCTCTTAGGGGCCAACCAAGGGCTTCAACCATACATCAGCTTGACCCTATTTTTTTTTAGTAAACTCCCTTCTTGGGGAACCTGAACAACAACTCTTTTCATTGTCATCCCGCTGCTAGAGGGTCTAGTGTCCACATGGGAAACAACTATAGGAATAGCAGACGAAGTGGACACAGCCACAGAAGTAACAGTGGAATAAGAAACAGGTAAAGACACGGGAGGGGTGTAATGGAAATTGAAGCTGGAAGGATAGCAAGAGGCAAAACCTCGAAAATAGGCCCATAAGCTTCATCACCCTCGAAGCCATGATCAAACAATCTATCAATAAAATCATCATCAGGAATCACTAAAGGAGCACTCTCTGGCTTATCCGAGAGTCTAAAAGGGACTAAACTTGTTGGAGGATCATGGGAAGAAGTAGCTTCAGTATCAGAAATTACACCCCTCCTGACTCGTGGACTTCTCATCGAAGAATACTCCTCTATCTCTTCTTCACCCTCAAAGCCACGAACTCCCTAAGCTTTCCTTTTAGAATAAGAAGCACTTGAATTTTTCTCCTGAGCAAGACTCACAGAAAGTCTAGTTGAGAGAACAGATGCAGGACTAATGCCACAATTGGGAAACCCTAAAATGGGGCAAAATAAGAAACTCTTAAACCAACAAGGAAGAGAAAAGGAAAGATAATAAGCAAAGAAAGTATTGTGCCTCTTCTCTTTCCGGACAAAACTCTACGAAAGGTACTTCTAAGGCTAGAAAATGGGCCGGGTTTGGTCCTAAACAGTCCTAATTAGGCTCGGGCTTCTTGAAGCAGATCCTACGTAGTTTCGAGCTTCACGGGCTTTTTGTAGGAACCAACCTAGGACCAGGACCATGAACTAATGTCTCGGGCTTAGTGGGCTGGTCCAGGACCTGAGTGGACACAAGCGGGCCTAAGTGGGTCCAACTGATACTTTTTAAAATTTTTTTTATAGAAGTTGGAAAAAAAAGATGGTAATAAAAATATCTAAGGTATTTCCTTGTAATTATATTATATAATTGTGACCTAAATTTTCTAATTAAAATTTAAAGACAAAAATATTATAAAGAGATATTCAAAGCAATGTGTTATAATTTTATTATAGCATTAACAAAATATGACAATATCTTTCTTAGTCTTCCCCCCCCCCCCCCCCCCCCATGGAATGAGCACAACAAGGTGCTAATACAACTATTGAGAAGAAAATGAAACTAATAAAAATGTGCCAAAATACAAGTTATATATTAATTTACATGGTATCTCTTACAAACTTCATAAATCCATTAAGGTCTGGAGAAATTTTCGTTGGTGGTGGTGGAAAAGAAACATATTCGTCAAACATTTTTGGGCAAAGTAGAATGCTTCACAAGTTCAGCTAGCATTTCATCGTAAGCTTCGTCCACCTCTGGTTATGGTTCAGCAAGTCCAAAATTTCTTCTTTGCGAATAGATCCAATCTCTAAAAAGTACTATTTTTCCTAAGATCTCCCTCATAGACGCTCTATAATCACCAAGTTGAAGTCTACTTGACTAAATGTGATCTCCGTTGCTACTATTGAATCTTGAATAGTTAAAATGTCTCAGGCCATCCTTGAAGAATCGAAAAGTATTTTTCTTTGTCCTTCCACCATTCTAAAATATAAAAGGCATCGTCGAGATTCACTTCCTCAATTTCATGTGACAAATAAACACCAAACTCCTTTAGTTGTGAAAAATCACTATTAGAAACTTGAGAACCACTGAACCCGACCCAAGAACTGGGTGCTCTTATTCTCGCAGTTCTTTTAAATGATTGAGAATCAGAAGAAGAAGAAGAAGAAGAAGAATAAGAAGGAATTGGAATATTTCGTCTAGCATGATCTAATGCAACTTGATAAGCATTATAAATAATTTGAGCATTTATTTTAATTGAGGTTATTGCTTCCGAAAGTTTAGACAACTCCTCTTCTTCAAGTGCTAAACCATTAAAAACAGTTTTATACAAAAATTGAGGATCTCCTAATTTCATAGTAGGACTTAACAAAGCAGAAACACCATAAATAGGGGGAATAGGGAAAAAAAATTTAAACCGTTTCCTCATAGAATCAATAGCTTTTTCATAAATTTTCCCACTCTCTGAAAAATGAGCAAACAAATTTGAAAGTTTTGGAATATAAACTAAACAGTTAGAAATAGTAGGATAATATTGCCCAGAAAATTTATTTGTAGCAATATGAAATTATTCTAAAAAATCTATAAGCATTTTAACATTAGGCCAATCTGCATTTGTAAGGTACTCATCATCACTCACATGAGCATTAAACATTGAGTTTATTAGGTTTTCTTATTTATATGCAACAACTAAACTTTCATACATGTAATTCCATCTAGTTGCACAAGCTTTAGGAACCTTTCTTTCTCTTAGGCCAAATTCATCGCACTTTTTAAAATATTCTCTAAGTCTACTTCTACGTTTTAAATTGAAAAGCTAGTTAAAAGATATACAAATATATACAAATATCCATAACTGTGCCAGTAATAAACTACCTTGTGTGACATGAATTAATTATTCTATAAGAAATAATGTGCTTTTGCATTACTCACTCCACATCAATCCAATGACTGGTAATAATAAGGTAATCACAGTCATTACTACTTCTACCAATATCAGTTGTAATAGTAACATGACAATTTATATGAGTAAATAAATAGTAAAAATATTGTTCATATTCATATTTATATTTATAAATATAGCTCTTTATGGTTGTGTAAGAAGACCTTTCTAAGTAGGATTCTAAAATTTTCTAATATAATGCAAAAAGTGAGGGTTAGAAGGAAAATTATAGGATAAGCACATAACAATAATTATTTTTTAATATTTAAATATTTAAATTCTCATACCATCACCCACAATTAAATGGTACATATGACAATTGCATTTAACATGAAAAATATTATAAAATGTAGGATTTAGTGTAATGGTAAGCAAGGCTACAACATTTATATTATTAGTAACATTATCCATTGAAACTGATATGATTTTATCAATAATGCAAAAATATATACAAATATCCATAACTGTGCAAGTAATAAACTGTCTTGTCTAACATGAATTAATTATTCTATAAGAAATAATGCACTTTTGCATTAATCACTCCTCATCAATCCAATGACTGGTAATAGTAAGGTAATCACAGTCATTACTACTTCTACCAATATCAGTCGTAATAGTAACATGACAATTTATATGAATAAATAAATAGCATAAATATTGTTCATATTCATATTTATATTTATAAATATTGCTCTTTATGGTTGTGTAAGAATAACTTTCCAAGTAGGATTCTAAAATTTTCTAATATAATGCACAAAGTGAGGGTTAGAAGGAAAACTATAGGATAAGCACATAACAGTAACTATTTTTTATTAACTATTCTCGACCTATTTTTCGATCATAATATAAAATACCACCGGTAACAGTGTTAATTATCGGTTGAAATTGATTTGACCAGGTACTAGGGTCAACCTGACCAGGAGTAGATACACTTGCCCCCTTGACCAAGCCTTTCATATGATGATATTTGCTTTATCTTGAGGGTGTATCAATATGTGTCTTTTCAAAGTTCCTGTCCCCCTTGACCGCCAAAATAGTTAAAAGCTAACTCCTTCCCACAAGTTTTATACTTAGCGTTATTTTATGGAATTAATTGAGTAAGAAAAGGCTAAACAATAGATGTTTATGTCCGTTTGGGATGTTGTCTAGAAAAGCAGGGTAGTAATAGGAGGGTCAAACGGGGTATCATTTGAATTACCATTAGTTGGATTAACTTCAGGAGCAACACTAGTTGGTGTATCATTACCAATTGTGTTTCATCAAAATCTATTTCCTCCTCATCATATTCATTAATAGATGGATTAGAATAAATAGCATTCATTAATGCATTGTTTAACTGTTCACAACCTTAACATTATGGCAATATTGACTCTTAGTAAACTGTATTAAACTATTATCTCTATCAAGAATTGCAAGTGTAGGATAGATATATGGTTTGGGTCGGGGAGCTGTGGGCAGCGGAGGAGAAACAGATTGGCCAGTAAATTTGTCGCTCTTGAATTTTTCCTTAGTTTTACCAAAACGTTTTTTAAGGAAGCCATCGTAATTAATCAAATAATAGAAAATAAGTAAAACAAATAAAACTATAACATTACAAAAAATGAGTTGGCACGATTTTACTGTATAGACACAACTTGTTAAAAATTGATTATCATTAGATACTTGAAGATTTCAATTCACCAACATTACAATTTTTTCACAAATAGTAATAATAAAGTAAGCAATAGTAGCAATTATAAAAGAAAATTAGAGAGAGATTGGTGAGAAAAAAGAAAGAATGAGTGGGATTTATAGATAGAAATAGGGAAAAACTATAATAATATAAAATTTGAGGTTAAAATAAAATTTGGGAGGGGGAGGGGTTAAATGGCTATTTTGTAAATAGGCAATGACTATTTTGGCGGAGGACACGGCAATAATTTAACTGCCCTAGAGGGCATTCTTTTTAGAAAATAATGTTCGTTGGGATGGTTTAGGCCAGCTAGGACCGGTCCGGTCCTAGTCTCGCAGGCTCAATGTGAAGAACCGGACCACTTGCAAGGCCCACCTATCCTGGTCTTTAACGGTTAGGACCGTTTAGGCCCAGAGCCCACATGGGTCGCGGTCCCGGGCCTGGACCAACCCACTTACAACCTTAGGTACTTCCAAGATCTTTTCTCCATAGGGGAAACAGTTAGTAGTTTATCTATCCAAATACGAAAGTTGAGAATTTCCTCAAAAACTTCCATGGTTGCTGGAAAAGAAGGCACGAGATCACATAATTCCTTTTTTTAAAGGGAAAACTTACGTGCAAAATTGTATTTTTCTTAAAAAGGCATATTTTCTTTACCTATTAGAGAACTAGTCGGGACAACAATAAAACGGGCATGCCAGTACGGTCTTTATCATTTACAAGGATAACTAGTACTCTCTTACAAAGAATGGATTAATTATAAAGAGACTTTACCATATTTAATGTTGGTCATTATAAAGCGTCATAATGGAACCATCACTTAGTGACTAACGCGGCCGCAAAAAAATCTTAAAAAGTGTTGAGAAACTGTAGAACCAATCGTTAGAAGCCACGTGTCATATGCATTAAATAGATGTGATGTACGCCGCACCGATTCTGAAGGAGAGATGAATATATTCAAAAAATGGCGGTAAAGAATTCCCACCATAAAAGCTTCCACTTCCTGAATATTTAATAGAGAATATTCAGAAAGTAGGGGGAGTATCTGTATTGGTAGAAAAAGAGCATTACACGTGGAATGTCAGTATGCTGACGAAGCACGATGCATGGAGCAGTAATACAACGATAAGTGACGTTCTCAATAATAGAATTAATTGAGAAAGGAAGCCGCGGGAGAAATATCCACGAGAGGGTACATAGAAGAGAACTGAGCCTTACAGTTGCCAAAGTAAAGGCAATGAGGGGATTAATAAGAACTAAAAAAAGGGAACCGAAAGTAAATTAGAAAGGGGAATCAGAACAGTTATAAGGTATTTATACAATGAATATGACAATTACAATTATATGTGGTACTGGGCAATCAATTCAATTAATGCACATAAGAAACCTAAATTATATGAGAAAAGTGTTATGATTGTAAACTCCTATATAAAGATACTGACTTTTATTTGTAAGGACATATTCCATGTACTATAGAAATATATGCTTTACCTTTTTGCTTTATCGATGTTTTCAGACCTGATTTGATAAATTGTCCATCAGTTTATTCTTTACTTTTTAGTATATTTTCTCTACCATTCATATTACGGTTAAGGGTCAAATATATCCTTGTACTATTAAAAATAGGCCATATTTATCCTCCGTTTGAATTCTTTATCAAATATGTCCCCACCGTTATACATTAGGGCCATATATATCCCTCAGCCGTTAAAACACTCTCCCATATATTTAAATTACGGTTAAGGGTCAAATACATTATTATACTATTAAAAATAGGCCATATTTATCCTCCGTTTGAATTCTTTATCAAATATGTTCCCACCGTTATATTTTTATCAAAACACCCTCCCATATATTTTTAGTAGCACGTGACATCTTATGATTGGACTAGACGACCCGCCCCACTCCTTTATTAAACCCGCCCCGACCCAATAAAATTTAGTCTTCTTCTCCGTTCAATCCCTTCAATACTAGGTAGTGATGGCCCATGTTAGCATGTGCCCAATAATACAAAGGCTAAAACTCTATTTTTATATAAAATTATAGCTATTTAAATTGGCTCATGAAAATGACCCTCAAAATCGGATAAGACGAAAATATATGCTAATTGTTGGATATTAGTTACATGCATCAATGAATAAAATGTCCACTCTTGAATGTTACGCGGTCACTCTTTAACGCCATGAGAATACTCTTTCTTTATTGAAAATATAATTATTATTCTTCTAATGATATCTGGTGAATCTCATTCCCAACCCATGAAGCTGCAGATGAAAGTGTGAAACTATATTTCTGTGCTAGCTTCCTTTTATTTTGTAATTTTCTTTTTCCAAATTGGCATCTTCATGTAGAGTTGCGGTCGTTTTTGGCTTCTAGACTTACTAAATTTCTCGCATATCGTATAGCTGCAAGTACATGAATTATAAAGGAAAAAAATAGAATAGCAATAGTAGTACTAGTATCCGATAAGCATTCAAATGGATAATAGTTCAGAAATCAATATGGTGTTGTACTACATAAGTTATGCAATGAACCAGACACAAAAACTACCCATTTAGTAAATAACATACTCAATTTCTTCTTTTTTCGGTCCATCTCATATTTGTTGCACAGGATTGTTATCACTCCCTACTTTTTAAGGCACCCTCAAAAAACTTTTTCATCAAATAGCAAAGAAGCATGCATTTTGTAGAAGCATAATCATATTGAAGGGATTGAACGGAGAAGAAGACTAAATTTCATTGGGTCGGGGCGGGTTTAATAAAGGAGTGGGGCGGGTCGTCTAGTCCAATCATAAGATGCCACGTGCTACTAAAAATATATGGGAGGGTGTTTTGATAAAAATATAACGGTGGGGACATATAAAACGGAGGATAAATATGGTCTATTTTTAAGTATAAGGATATATTTGACCCTTAACCGTAATTTAAATATATGGGAGAGTGTTTTAACGGCTGAGGGATATATATGGCCCTAATGTATACCGGTGTGGACATATTTGATAAAGAATTCAAACGGAGGATAAATATGACCTATTTTTAATAGTACAAGGATATATTTGACCCTTAACCGTTCATATTATTACCTAAATAACATTAGAAAAGTAAAATAAAACTTTATTATCAGTAGCTCGATCGTTTTTCTTCTAAATATTAACTTTGACCTATAAGTCTATTTTTTGGGTTAAACATCCTTTTGAAAAACTTTGGCTTGTAATGTGAACATGTGATCACATCATAATTTTTTTTTCTTTAGAATAAACTTGAAGGGGAAAAAAATTAAAATTTGTCATTCTCAAATATTAAAATAACCCTCCAGATTAAATATTTATTTTTTGTAATCGGTATACATAAATTATATATAAATTATATATTTGCTTGCTATTTTCAATTTAAAAGATTAGGGAATGATTATTTAGGTTAATTCTTCCAATAAAAATTGGCAAAAGGATATATAACAAGCCGAGATAAATCGTCGAGCAATATTACGTGGGATCATTTAAGAATCAAATGCATGTACACTGGCTGCTAAATTTTGATAATTTGATATATGGGAATCAATTCCTGAAAATTTGGTAAGAAATGAAACTTCTGAATGATTGCGTATAGGTGTTCGTAACACGCAGTGAAAGACAATAATAATCATAGGTAGATTTTTTCATGTTTAAAATTTATTTACGTGTCAAAGATCGGATCTAAGACATACCTGGTGAAGAGAGTTTCTTTTTCAGAATTTCTTCGATAGTGCGAAGACTCTATGCGTATCCACACCGAGACCGATCCTTGCTATCAACTCTTTGATCAATGAAACCCGCGAACAAATTGAACGAAGAATATTGTGTTGAAATTATTCTCAAAAATCTCAACTCAAATTAGAAGAACAAGAAACACTTTTCTTGCAATTGTATTTTCTCTCTTGGCTTTGTATTTCACCCTCACTTTCACAAAATAGGGTTTCTTCTCAAGAAAAATTGAAAAACTAAAAAAACTTTGCAAATTTTCTCCATCAACCTTTATATAGCATCACCTACAAACCCTTTTCCTATTTGGTTGAGGTAATAATTTTCCTAAGGTAAAAATTTATTCCATAAATAAATTTATGGAAAATCCAATTTTTCTTTCCCAGAAAATAATCCTCAAGTCACTGTTTCTTGTTGACCGAAAATTTTTGGACTTTGTTATATCCAATTCTAAATTGGATTATAACATTCTTTTCCTTTTTTTTATTAATATAATATTTTTCTATTGAAAATATTAATCCCATTCCAAATAGGATAAAACTTCAATTAATAATCCAATTCAAAATTAGATCTATTAACAAGCCTTTATTAATATTATATTTTATATACATCTATTATATAAAATAATATTAATTATATATATCACATATATTTCAACCAAGAGATATTATTTAATTTCTATTCCAAATAGAAACTTCAATTTATTCACAATATTAATTATAATCTTTGTGCTAGAAAAGAATATAATAATATTTCATTTGGACTAATAACTAAATTTATTTGACTAATTAAATTCTTTAATTTAATTATCAAATAATAAGTCAATTAATCCTTTAGCAAAGATCAGAACACTCGTTAGTGTGCGACCCCATAGGTTCAATACTAAACCGGTAGTAAATCGATCATATCAATATACTAATCAAGGGTGGCGTCTAGCAACACTCCTTAACGACCGGATAACATGAAGTATACAATTTACTCTCAAGAACCAGTAGAAGAATAATTTAGTAATTCCTTTTGTCCTTATAGCTCTGGATCACCCTAGGATATGGTTCAACTGTCAAATCCTAATAGGCGATCAACTATGTGTTCACGTCAAATATAATCGACCATTGAATGACCTAAGAAACTCATTTCTTCTTTCATTTAATTGCCCTGGCCAAGGTCTTAGTTTGGTCGTTTATAATTCATGACAACATGGAACTTAAACTCATTACCAAGAGTTGACAGATTCCGTCTTGATCAATCACTAATTCTACAAGTATTTAATCGTACCCAATATCCTTTCAACTATCGCCCTAGGGCCATAGGTGTCTAGTATCAAAGCAAAATAAATAACTTGTCAATTACTATGACGATCTCAAGTCAAAGGAAACAGTTACATCACATTCTTCAAGAAAATATCCTATTGACGGTTTATGGTAATTCTAACCATTAGGAATTATCCAATGAGTCGGTTCAATGATCATATCTCTATATGCATCATCTATCTATGTGATTTAGTTAATGAGATCAACTAACATTTATCCGATAAAGACGATCACATAAATATTGATCTAACCGGATTACTAATGTCCAAATTAATAATCTTACGATCAAGAACAAATTTAGATTAAATTGTAAAAGACTTTGCTCTCATTATCATGATCTCTATCACGATGACAAATCTTAAAATTTAATCAAGGACCTTATCAATATAATCAAACAATTGATAATAATGATAAAAGTATCAAATACCATATATATTATATCAAATGACATTCAAAAAAAATATGTTCAAGTTATCAAATATGATATGATCTAGGGCATATCTACTATATCCCTAACAATCTCTCACTTGCACTAGAGCCAATCGCTCTTGTACTTCATCTCCAATTTCCACTTATGCTTGTCAAACTTCTTTTGTGCCAAGCGCTTTAGTGAATGGGTCTGCATCATTTTCCTTTCCATCAACCTTTTGAATCTTGATGTCTCCACGTTCAATGATTTCTCTTATCAAGTGATACCTTCGCAGAACGTGTTTGGACTTTTGGTATGATCTTGGTTCTTTTTCTTGAGCAATGGCTCCAGTATTGTCACACAACAATGGAACCGCACCTTCCATTGAAGGAACCACACCAAGTTTAATTAAGAACTTTTTCATCCATACAGCTTCCTTAGTAGCTTCACTAGCTGCTATATATTCTGCTTCAGTCACTGAATCAGCTACTGTAGCTTGTTTGGAACTTTTCCAACTCACTGCATCACCATTTAAGGTGAATACATAACCAGAAATAGATTTTCTATCATCCCTATCTGAAGAGAAACTTGCATCAGTATAACCTTCAAGTTTCAACTCAGAATCCTAATAGATGAGGAATTGGTCTTTAGTTCTTCTTAAGTACTTAAGAATGGTCTTCACCACCTTCCAATGTTCCTCACCAGGATTTCCCTGATATCGGCTAGTCACTACAAGTGCATAAGCCACATCAGGACGTGTACATGTCATGGTATACATGATAGCTCCCACTGCACTAGCGTATGGGATCCTACTCATGCGTTCTCTCTCTTTAGGTGTTTTAGGACAATCCTCCCTACTGAGAGAAATTCCAGTGCCTATCGGTAGATAGCCTCTTTTGGAATTATCCATGTTATATCTCCTTATGATAGTATCAATGTACAAAGACTGGGAAAGTCCAAGCAGCTTCCTAGATCTATCTCTATAGATCTTTATTCCTTATATATAAGCTGCTTCTCCCAAGTCTTTCATGGAAAACTGTTCAGATAGCCAAATCTTGGTATTTTGCAATGCCGGTACGTCATTCCCGATGAGCAATATATCATCAACATATAACACTAAAAACATAAAATCGTGCTCCCACTAACCTTTTTGTACTCATAAGGTTCTTCTTCGCATCTAACAAAAATTGAACTTTTCAATTGTTCTGTTAAATCGAACATTCCAACTTCGAGAAGCTTGCTTTAATCCATACATAGATCTTTGTAGCTTACAAATTTTATTATGATCAGACGAAGATGTGAAACCTTCAGGTTGTGTCATGTACACATCCTTTTCTAGCTCACCATTAAGGAAAGCCGTTTTCACATCCATTTGCCATATTTCATAATCATAGTATGCTGCTATAGCAAGCAAAATCCAAATAGATTTGAGCATGCCACGGGAGATAAAGTCTCGTCATAGTCGACTCCTTCTTTCTGACGATATCCCTTGGCAACAAGACGTGCTTTGTAGGTATCCACCTTTCCGTCTGCTCCAATCTTTTTCTTAAAAACCCATTTACAACCTATAGGTTTTATATCCTTTGAAGGTTCAACTAAAGTCCATACTTTATTTTCCTTCATGGATTCCATTTCGGATTCCATGGCCTTTTGCCACTTCTCATAATCAGAACTTTGTATAGCCTCTTCATAGGTCTTAGGGTCATCATCATTATGATCAACCTCATTTGATAAATCATCTTGTACCAATAAATTTAATCTAGTTGGTACATTACGTTCTCGTGTAGACCTTCGAAGAGGTACTTGTACAACCTGTTCACCTTGTGTTTGATTTCGTTGTTGCTCAGTTTGGTTTGGAACTGGTTCATTAACCTGTTCTTGAACTTCATTTAGTTCTTAAACTTCAACCATTGAAGATGGAAATTTCCTTGGCAACTTCAAAACATCCAATAAAGGTTCTTCAACTTTGGTCTCATGATCTTTATATTGTGTTGATTCATTAGTTTCTTGATCTTCATCAAGTTCTATTTCTCCACTATATTTTCCTTCCAAAAGAAATTCCCTTTCCAAAAGGGTTGCTCCTCTGGCCATAAACACTTTATGGTCAGAAGGGTGATAGAAATAATATCCCTTTGTTTCCTTGGGATACCCAATGAACCTACACTTATCAGATCTTGAGTCAAGTTTATAAGACTGTAGTCTCTTAACACAAGCTGGACAACCCCAAACTTTAATATGTTTAAGGTTAGGCTTACATCCTTTCCATATCTCATATGGTGTTGTAGTGACTTACTTAGTGGGAACTTTATTAATTAAGTATGTTGCTGCTTCCAAAGCATATCCCCACAAATTTATTGGAAGATCAGTGAAACCTATCATAGATCTCACCATATCTAATAAGGTTCTATTTCTCCTTTCAGACACACCATTGTGTTGTGGTGTTCCTAGAGGTGTCCACTGTGAGGGAGTCCCATTCTTTTTGAGATATCTCGTAAAATCTTCACTAAGATATTCTCCACCTCTATCAGACCTAAGTACTTTGATACTTTTACCAGTCTGATTCTCAACTTCACTACGGAATCTTTTGAACATTTCAAAAGATTCAGACTTGTGTTTCATAAGATATACAAATCCATATCTTGATATATCATCAGTGAAGTTGATGAAGTAAGAATATCCACCTCTAGCCTGAATTTTCATGGGCCCATAAACATCTGTATGAATCAGTCCCAATAATTCAGAAGCTCTTTCTCCACTTCCAGTAAATGGAGATTTGGTCATTTTTCCTGTGAGATAAGATTCACAAGTTGGATATGATTCAAAATCATACTCGTTAAGGTACCCTTCCTTGTACAACTTGTTGATTCTTTTCTCTCCAATATGACCAAGCCTACAACGCCAAAGGTATGTTTGACTTACATGATTATCTCTTTTCCTCTTAAGACTTGAAACATGCACAATCGAATTAGCATTTACACTAGCTAAGACATAAACATCATGTTGGAAATAGCCATTCGCATACAAATCATCACTATAATAAATAGAGCAAATACCATTGCCTATATTAATGCGAAAACCACGTTCGTCTAACATAGAAGCTGAAATTATGTTCGAAACAAATTTAGGAACGTAATAACAATCATCCAACATAAGTACTTTGCCCATAGGCATTATTAAAGAAATTGATCCTACAGCTACGGCCGCAACTTTTGCACCATTTCCAACCTCTAGATTAACTTCTCCATTCTTTAGCCTCCTACTTATCTTGAACCCTTGCAACATATTGCAGATGTTATAACCACTGCTAGTATCTAATACCCACAGTGAAGAATTAGTAGTAGCTAAAGAAACCTTAAAAATATTTTTCATTAATGTCTCACCTTGTTTCTTGTCCTTTAGAGTTGTAAGATACTCCTTGCAGTTTTTCTTCCAAGTATTTATGATAAACCTTGTTGCCTTGAACATCGTTCTCTGGTGGGATTATCTTTGCAGGCTTATCGATCACATCCATAAGCTTTTCTTGCATAAGAACAATTCTCAAATTTCTATACCAGTCATCAAAGTTTGGTCCTACCAATTTGTTGGTCTCAAGTATTTCACACAGTGATATAACAGACATATTGAGAAATCTAAAATATAGAAAAGAAAAAGCAGTAATATATGAACATATTTGCATATATCATAAAGACATGCACTTTTATCTAAATGATATTTCCACTAATTATTTTAAACTATTTACCCTCATTATAGTTTACGAAATCTTTATTTCTATTAGTGGAGTAAAGGAATCCTTTAACAATATGTATGAGCCCCTTGGTAATCAAGTCGTTTCTCACTTATAAAGGTAGGTACTCTTACCAATTGTATCCCCATACAATTTCCTTAATTGGCTCTATGTCAAATAGTCCCCTGGTAGTCAGGTCGATCCTATTGGCATAGTTGAGTTCAACCATCATGATAGCAAAGAGCTTATTAAATTTTATATTCGCCCAGGTAGTCCAGGCGTTTAGTGTAAAATTGAATAATTCTTTCAATCCATACATCTAATGCAATAAATAATTTCAACATATTCTCGAACTATAAGTCTCCTGGTAGTCAGGGCGCTCCTTATAATCAAGAAGTAAGTAAAATTAATTACCTTGATGGATAGCTCTATAATAAAATATCTTATATTTTATTGTTTAAGAACTCAAATTTTTGAATAAGAGGGAATTGTCACAAAAACTATTTTTAATAACACGAAGATCGAATCTTTTATAGCATGTGAATTTAGTTCAATTGTCTACATGCTTAGACCTAAATTAATTTACATCACATGCAATAAATAATTCAAAATTATATAATGAGCAAGCACATGGCATAAAACAAAATTCAACATCCTCTAACATATTTATCTTATTTATCACATAAAAAGAATTCATGCTTGAATATTATTATTAATTAACATCTCATGAACTAATAACAATTAAATTAATAATAGAATCATTTAACCTATTATAGATTCCCATTGTATCTAATACCAAATTTCAAATTCAAGTTTTGAACGATCTCAATAATTATATGAATGCATATTTTATCCACAATAAAATAATATCAACATTCAAACGATTTGACTATTGCACAAGGCACATCTATTATGATTTGAACTTTTCAAATATAATATTATAATATTTCGTAAATAAATTTAAGACACAATAAACCACGGCTCTGATACCACTGAAGGATTGCGTATAGGTGTTCGTAACACGCAGCGGAAGACAATAACAATCCTAGGTAGATTTTTTCATGTTTAAAATCTATTTACGTGTCAAAGATCGGATCTAAGACGTACCTGGTGAAGAGAGTTTCTTTTTCAGAATTTCTTCGATAGTGCGAAGATTCTATGCGTATCCACACCGAGACTGATCCTTGCTATCAACTCTTTGATCAATGAAACCCGCGAACAAATTGAACGAAGAATATTGTGTTGAAATTTTTCTCAAAAATCTCAACTCAAATTAGAAGAACAAGAAACACTTTTCTTGCAATTGTATTTTCTCTCTTGGCTTTATATTTCACCCTCACTTTCACAAAATAGGGTTTCTTCTCAAGAAAAATTGAAAAACTAAAAAAACTTTGCAAATTTTCTCCATCACCATTTATATAGCATCACCTACAAACCCTTTTCCTATTTGGTTGAGGTAATAATTTTCCTAAGGTAAAAATTTATGAAAAATTTTATGGAAAATCCAATTTCCTTTCCCAGAAAATAATCCTTAAGTCACTGTTTCTTGTTGACCGAAAATTTTTGGACTTTGTTATATCCAATTCTAAATTGGATTATAACATTCTTTTCCTTTTTTTTATTAATATAATATTTTCCTATTAAAAATATTAATCACATTCCAAATAGGATAAAACTTCAATTAATAATCTAATTCAAAATTAGATTTATTAACAAGCCTTTATTAATATTATATTTTATATACATCTATTATATAAAATAATATTAATTATATATATCACATATATTTCAACCAAGAAATATTATTTAATTTCTATTCCAAATAGAAACTTCAATTTATTCACAATATTAATTATAATCTTTGTGCTAGAAAAGAATATAGTAATATTTCATTTGGACTAATAACTAAATTTATTTGACTAATTAAATTCTTTAATTTAATTATCAAATAATAAGTCAATTAATCCTTTAGCAAAGATCAGAACACTCGTTAGTGTGCGACCCCATAGGTTCAATACTAAACCGGTAGTAAATTGATCATATCAATATACTAATCAAGGGTGGCGTCTAGCAACACTCCTTAACGACAGGATAGCATGAAGTATACAATTTACTCTCAAGAACCAGTAGAAGAATAATTTAGTAATTCCTTCTGTCCTTATAGCTCTGGATCACCCTAGGATGTGGTTCAACTGTCAAATCCTAATAGGCGATCAACTATGTGTTCACGTCAAATATAATCGACCATTGAATGACCTAAGAAACTCATTTCTTCTTTCATTTCATTGCCCTGGCCAAGGTCTTAGTTTGGTCGTTTATAATTCATGACAACATGGAGCTTAAACTCATTACCAAGAGTTGACAGATTCCGTCTTGATCAATCACTAATTCTACAAATATTTAATCGTACCCAATATACTTTCAACTATCGCCCTAGGGCCATAGGTGTCTAGTATCAAAGCAAAATAAATAACTTGTCAATTACTATGACGATCTCAAGTCAAAGGAAACAGTTACATCACATTCTTCAAGAAAATATCCTATTGACAGTTTATGGTAATTCTAACCATTAGGAATTATCCAATGAGTCGGTTCAATGATCATATCTCTATATGCATCATCTATCTATGTGATTTAGTTAATGAGATCAACTAATCTTTATACGATAAAGACGATCACATAAATATTGATCTAACCGGATTACTAATGTCCAAATTAATAATCCTACGATCAAGAACAAATTTAGATTAAATTGTAAAAGACTTTGCTCTCATTATCATGATCTCTATCACGATGACAAATCTCAAAATTTAATCAAGGACCTTATCAATATAATCAAACAATTGATAATAATGATAAAAGTATCAAATGCCATATATTTTATATCAAATGACATTCATAAAAATTATGTTCAAGTTATCAAATATAATATTGGATTTAGGGCATATCTACTATATCCCTAACAACTTCTAATAACATGATTATCTCATTAATCATGGTATGTTATCAGCATATATTTAAACAAATAGTAGTTTGTTTTAAATTTTTAGAAGAATATATATGTGCTACAGCAGCTGCGGCTTCTTCTTCTACTAATTATATATTAAAAAAGAACAATGGCAAGGTTAATCATTGATCCCACTTCAGTTTACAAGCATGTAATCCCTTGACATGATTGTGTTTTCTATTTTTCTGCTTCTTCTAACATCATGCAAGGAGTTGAACTGGTATATAGCAAGAGACAGACGAGAAATCAACGTTCAACCTACTAGGATTAATTAATTAGTTACAATTATACACATTGATGACAAAAGAATTTAAACTATCTAAACCACAACAACAAGGAATCGTTCGTATAAGTAAGATCATTAAGCTAAAAAATACACTCCATGCAAGTCAATTACATGTAAAGTTAAAATATAATGGTAGTGTAAAAATTATCTACAATAATATGGCAACCCAGCGCATTAAACTTCCGCTATGCACGGGTCTGGGGAAGGGAAGGGTCAGACCACAAGGGTCTAATGTATGCAGCCTTAGCCTACTTTTTTGCAAGAGGCTGTTTTTACAGTTCGAACTCGTAACCTCTTGGTCACATGGAAACAACTAAACCGATTACGATAAGGCTCCCTTTCAAAAATTATTTACAATAATAGCAACAGATATAAGTTTATTTATAGGTTATATTTCTTTTATGATTTAACGTGGGGTTTCAGAAAAGCCATGAATGATTAAAATAATTTAATTGTGATACCATGTTAAGTTGAAGAAATTAAGCAACTGTTAAATGCCTATTGTGTAAAGTTCCATACTAAATTAAGGAAAAGAAATGACAAGAATAACAAAAATTAACCTATTGGGAAGAGTATCTGTCTCTCCAAATGATAAACTTTATGGATGAAAGTAAAAGCTTTGTCAATTCTACTTTTAATTAAAGAGAAAAAAAAAGTGGTACTGTAAAACCAGATAAAGAAATGGTCCTGATTCTCTTGTCATCATTTCCTAATATAATTAGCCACTTAGCATTATGAGCATACTAATTATAAGCTTAAAAGAAAATACAGTATCCTAATATTCTGTCTTTGTCATGCGCAAATTGCGATTATTGACTTCAAATCAAAATTAATTAACCACTCTTTTAGGTTCTTTTTTATGAATCTTTAAATACCCTCAATGGCATATCATGAATGAAAATTATTCTTTTATAGTATTATTTCTTACACTTGCACTAAACAAGAAAAGTTGGAGAAAATGAGAGAGACAGAAAGAGAATAAGGTGATTAGAAATTAAAGCAGAAAAGTGCGAAAAGTAGAAAGACAAAAGAAGCCACTGATTTAACTGGTGCTTTAGGTGTTTAGAGTAAGCTTTTTTAGGCTTCCTGGCTTCTAAAAAGAGGGAGCTACCAATGGACAATGAGAAGACAAAATTGCCAGGTGAATTTTTAAATGGTTGAGAATTTTTAGATAAAAATTTACTTACACCTTCAAAAAGTTCTCCAAGAATTAAAAAAAGGAGTTTAAGCTTTATGCACTAATAATATAAAAATTATTATAAACAACTAAATGGCGTATAAAATAATTATATGTAGCTTAATGATGGAATACCCATCACAAAATCTATAAACTTAATATAAATGGAACACAACAATACCAACAACAACAACAACTACCAAGTATACTCCCACCAGGTGGGGTCTGGGGAGGGTAATATATTGACGAGCCTTATCCCTATCCGAAATGGCAGAGAGGTTGTTTCCAATAGACCCTCGGCTCATAATATAAAAAAAAAAACAGCAGTAAAACAAAAACAAAATCAATAAAGCATTAGTAACTTCAGCAGAAATAGCGTAAATAAACATAACCACATCTTTTTACATCTTTTTAAAGAAGAGCAAGCGGAATCATTAGAAATTTTGAAGGTCTATGGACTGATGGATTCTTTTACTATACAATAGCCACATCACCGATCCAAACTGAAATTATTGCCCTACTGAAAGGATTGGAATTTGCGTTCACAACAAATCTAATACCGCTTATAGTAGAAATAGATTGTCGTGTATTACTACAACTACTATGTGAAGATTCTAACACTAAAGCTAATATTAATCTTATTATAATTGTATGTTCCTGTTAAAAGCTCCGGATCAATCGGATGTTAGGCATATCTACCGTGAAGGAAATCAAGTGATGCACTTACTAGCGAAGTTTGGGAGGAACTGTTATTCACATACTAATACCGAGTGTGGCAAATACTTTTGAAGTGAACCACCTTTATTTACTTCTCTACTTTTCGCAAAGATAAATTAAGGACTGTTTCGATAAGATAGGCTCTTTTAGTTTAATTCTTAATAATAATCCGTGCCCATGAGCCTTTATCTAAAAAAGAAAAACAACAACAATAATAAAAAATTACCTAATGTTATGAAATAATATAAGAACAAGAACAATAATACAAGAACAAGAACAATAGAGAGAAAAGTAGAGAGAGGAGTATTCTTATTGATACTTTGGTATGATTTACAATGGGGCAAACCCCTCTATTTATAGGCATATAAAAGATTTAGTCTCAAAGTAAAACTCTTCTATAAGATAGACATTCACTCTAATTAGAGTTCTATTTATAACACTCCCCCTTGAATGTCTATTCAATAATGTGCATCGTTAAAACCTTAACTAAAACAAAACCCAATGGGAAAAAATTAAAGAAAAGAAAAAAGAGTACATATGTTTGAATATGCGCCTATTAGTTGCCTCGTTAAAAATCTTGCAAGGAAAACCCAGTGGAACAAAACCTTGTAAGGGAAAAAGAGTGCAACGCGCATTAACTCCCCCTGAATAGACCATCAATTCACATCCTTGAGCATTTGCATTCCAATCTTGTGCACCATCTTCAAAACGATCTTTTGTAGAGATTTGATAAATAAATCAGCCATATTGATTTGAATAAATATTCCGCACCTTGAAATTATCATTCTTGATATATATGAACATCTTCATATAATGCCGTGAAATGACTCTTCAATATCTCCATAGAGGTATTCTCGATGCCATCATGCTTATAGTTATAGCAAGATACATATGTACACAAGTTGCACTTAGGATGTGGTACTTCAGGACCAAGAATTGTATATGCTTCAAGCAACTTCAATCATTGACTTTATACTTTCATGTATTTGAACTACATGTCCAAAACTACATGTCTTTCATATGGAATCAATTCTGCTTGAATTGTATCTCTTCCATTTATGATCACTTTGATCATTTGCTCATCTTCTTTATTAAGAAGTTCCTTTTGAAACCGATTTGTCTATACGCTTCAAGCGTATCCAAGACTTTTGTCATTCTAAGACTCAATATGAGCATTTGAAGTGAGAATATAGTTACATTCTTTGGGTCAGCAAATGCGTATAGCATGCTTTGCAATATGTTGCAATTGAATTATCTTTTTATGAACTTCAGGTTCATATTATGATATTCGAGGATCTATATATACAAATAATAATTCATCTCATGTAACCTTTTCTCAAGTGTTTATCATGTCTCCCCCTCATGTTAGAAAAGCTAACTTGTTTCCTCAACTTTGAGAAATCATCTTTGTGCATTATCATGTCAATATACACAGCACATTAATAATAAGATGAAATTATTTGGTTCCTGACCCTGAACCACTTGTGAGGGGAGAATATACTCTCGTATACAACGTATATCAAACTGATATATATAACTTTGTTCTCATAAGAAACAGTTTAGCTATTAAGTGGAGGCACTCAATAATTATCTTGCTAAACCAACTTTGTTATAAACCAACTTATCAAGATGAACTATCTTGAGTAGAAAATCTGGAAATTATGCTCGAAGTTAGATTACTGAGCAATTTACCTCGCAAGCACCGGCCAGGCTGCGGGTTAATAACAATCGCGCATGTAACCATTTCATAGATGCATCATATGTGGTCTACATGGCAGGTGAATGAGCCCTATATCCACCTTTGATATTTCCAGAATTTATGGGATTCAACCCGAACTCTTTAGTTGGTCAATCAATTAATGAGAACAAGTAATATAAGAGAATTCGTAAAGAACTTTCTAGTTCTTTAATATTCACCCATGTGAATTCTCTATTATTTCACATCATACTTAAAATGATATGGCTAACCCGAATGCCAACTGAATAAATTATCAATATTGGTAAACTTCAAAAACACCATAACATGTGCACTTATCAATAAACTTCAGGTTTATTATGACATGGATTTTTATACCAATAGATATCCACTTTACTGTGGCATTCTTTTGTTTGTGTAGTACAAACTGGAGAATAAAGCGAGTAGCTTTTCATATACAAATTATCCCGCTACAAGTTGTAGTAATAGAAGATAGCAAATCTTTCCTTTATTTATAGTCTCAATATAATCAGCGCTTTCGCGTGTACTTTGGAAACTGAATAAGTTTCTTTGAGACTTACTACAGCACAATACTCAATTGTGTTTCTCCAACATAGTAATAATTGACTCTTCTAGAGCTCTCAATTAATTTTGTACGATCACAAATTCATCAACATCCATGTGGTGAATATCTTTCTTAAAGAGAAAGTGATACCATTATGGTCATGTCAAACTTATATGCAAGATGTGTTTCTTGCATTATCGTTGTCCTTTAATAGTCATATTTCCAAAATACTTTGGCGTACAATAGGTACGTGACCAACGATCATTCATGCCATATATCATCTCAAACCTCCTTCTAGGGGTGAGTGTGGTATCATCTCAAACCTCCTTCTAGGGGTGAGTGTGGTATATTCTATACCAATTTCATGTTCATATTCTTCCAATAATGAATATGTATTCGTGAATCAGATGTTGTCACATTCACTTCGGGATATGTGATTTTGTTATCCTTTTCAAATCTGTAAATGCGTCTGGCATTTGATTTGTTATTCTTTGCAGATGGATAATCTTTTGCACCTCATTTTCACAAATGGAGGTATGTGGATCAAGATGAGATAATGATGCATTTTTCCACAAAATTTCCCGTTTGGTTTCACCAACTTCTCCCCCTAATTTTGGGAAAAGTGTCTCATCGAATTGACAGTCTGCAAATCGTGCAATGAACAAATCCCCTGTCAATGTTTCGAGGTAGCGAATAATGGAGGGCGATTCAAACTCAACATATATTCCTAACCTTCTTTGCAGACCCATTTTGGTGCGGTATGGCGGTGCTACAGGCACATATACTGCGCATCCAACAATTCTTAAATGGGATATATTAGGTTCATGACCCAAAACTAATTGCAACGGGGAATATTTGCGACAATTCATCAGTCAGAGACGAACTAGCATTGCTGCATGCAAAATGGTGTGACCCCAAACCGAAGTGGGCGGCCTCGTTTTCATGAGTAAATGAGGTATTCAAGATTATACTCATGTATTGTCTCAATCTGATATCTATTTTAAATGATATCTCTAAAACTTAACAAGTTCCTTTTAGACTTGGAGGAGAACATTTTGACTGATATCATTAAAACTCAACAAGTTCCTCTTAGACTTGGAGGAGAACATTGCATTCTCTAAAATATTGTTCCTTTAGGCAGAGTTATAGTTGCTCTCCAGGAGCCTTCAATCAATTTAATTCCCATGGTTTGACATACAAAAGAAAATATATGAACATGAGAATATACAAATCTGTTTGCTTCATATTTAAACAATATTTTCAAAATCTGCTGAGATTATTCGACTAACTAAATCAGATAGTCGACTATCATGCCTTGCGAAAAAATCCAGTTTTAATGCGAAATATTAGATAGTCGACTAACTAAGTCGATAGTCGACTATCTTAGTAAACAGTCATCAGGATAGTCGACTATCTAAATTAGATAGTCGACTATCTTAGCTTGCGGAAAAATCCAGTTTTATTGCGAAATATTAGATAATCGACTAGCTGTTAGGTTAGTCGATTAACTCTACTGGAAAATAAAAATATCATTGAAATTTGAGCATATTGAAACATTCTAAAGAACTAATACTAACATTATATCATAAAATAACTAATACGAGTTGATACTAATGATTATTAGTTTATTCACTAACTAATACAAATAAGTAAAATAAAATCAAACAATTCCATCTTCTTTCATCACAGATCCATCACCGATTAGGTGGTCTATTTTTCCATCGGGTTGCTCAAAGAAGTCTTCCACATCCAAGTGGGTGATGTCAAAGTTGTCGTTAGAGACAAATGTCTTGATATATGGCAAGCTTTTGACCAGTGCCCTTTTCCACCGCAACGATAACATATAGTTTCTGAACTATTTGCCTTTGGATTCTCATCGTATCGTGCTTGTGGCAGAGTGACCAACTTCAGGTTGTCATATCTCTCCTTTAAGCCATTCCACAAGATAGGTGGATCTTTGACTGTGATATATTCAATTTTCAAACCTTCATCAAGGTGATGGCGCAAGTAAATCAAGGCCTTAGCACAGTTTCAAACCTTCATCAAGGTGATGGCGCAAGTAAATCAAGGCCTTAGCATAGTCTTGGGTGGATGCGTTATTTCTGTCTTTAATGGCGTCTCCAGGACCCATTGCATCCAAATGGATTTCAGCATCCAACACCCATGTCATATAGTTCTTGCCCGAAATTTCAAGGGCAACGAACTTTCTTTTCATAATGTCAGACATAAGACACAATTACATCAAGAACGTGTTCATACTTACAGGCTTTATTACAATTATCACATTCACTTCAGGGAATGGATCATAATGACGATTATAATTCCGTCTATTGCCACGTCCACATTCATTGATACCTTCATGGTAATAATTTTGTCTTCTTTCAGACTTATCACATACTGCTACCACATTCTCTAAAGGGAATGGAGCAAATTCAACGGGACGGATTTTCAATTCTTTGCCCACAATCATACATGAATTTGATCATGGCAAGGCATAGAAATTTTACAACTTCATGTGAGTGTAATTTCTTACAAACTCCATTAGAGTTAAAATCAAACTTTGTTGTCTTTGTTTGTATATAAAATCAAATCGTAGAATTTCAAGAATTTGAAAGGGAAAAGTAAATTACTTACCTTTAAGGTATACCAATAAATGTTGTGATATCAAATATACCTCTTGTGTAAATTCCTTTCTTTCTCTCACGTTTTTCTCTTTCTGTTTCTGTATTCTATGATACAAGATTCCACCACAAAAGTTATTTGATCAACCATCCTTTTTTCCTTCACGATTAATTTTCAGTGAATCCCTTCCTTGTTTTCAATTTCAATTGCTTTCAGTTGCTTGGCCGATCAAAGTCTTTGTCTTTTGCCCAAATATTAATACGTTTCCTTTTTCTTCTATTTTCCGTATAGAAAATTTTGTGATTTGGTTACGGCAGAACCTCACGTGAAACCCTACACAAACAAAAGTTAAGACAATCGAAAATTTCAATTGGTTAGAGACTCGTGCTGATAACGTATTATGAAATAATATAAGAACAAGAACAATAATACAAGAACAAGAACAATAGAGAGAAAAGTAGAGAGAGGAGTATTCTTATTGATACTTTGGGATGATTTACAATGGGGCAAGACCCCTCTATTTATAGGCATATAAAAGACTTAGTCTCAAAGTAAAACTCTTCTATAAGATAGACATTCACTCTAATTAGAGTTCTATTTATAACACCTAATGTATTCTCACAAGGGAATCTAGGACCTTATCTCTATCTTTTGAAGATAGATAGGTTGTTTTTGAAAGATTCTTGGCTTAATAATTTATCGATAAGAAATAATTTAAAAGCTTAGAAAAAATAATGCTTCATTAATATTAATTTATAATTTACTTTGTGTACGTCATCAGTATTAAGTAATAATTAATAAAGAGAAAACGCAATTTAGTAGTCCAAAAGAAAATCTCCATTATTGTCCACGGAAAAACCTCGGTATTGGGCCAAGAAAAACACAAAAGTTTGGTGTGGGCTATTGAGCAATTAGCCAGCTTACAAATCAGTATACTTGGAATTTTCTTTAATTGGGAATTTAGCAGTTCCCAAGAAACTTAAATGTCAGAATTTATTTTTCCTCTTTGGTGTTAGAGATGCTATCAAAGAATATGTCTTTAGTAAGTTTAATTCAAACAACCACTACACTGATTATATTAATGCAGAAGAAATTTTCGGTGTTATGTTTTTTAATTTTTCCTGTTTGGTACGTTTAAATATTTCTGAAAAATATTTTTTTGTAAAATTATTTTCTTTCAATTGAAGGAAATTTTCCTATCAAAAGAAGAAAAAATATTTTTTCAACTTCTTTTCTAATCTTGTTCGTCTCATTTTTCATCCCCACCAACCCACTCCTACCCCTTACCAACCCATTCTCCACCCTACCCCATCCACCTCACCCCACCTTTCCCCACCCCCACCCTTACCTTAAATAAAAATATTATTAATGTTACTTTCTTTTTATGTTATGTATAAAATACTTTTTTTTATTCCAACAAATAAGTATTTTTCTTTCATGATAGAAAAAGAGTATTATCGTTTTAGTCATGGATCACAAATTTTAACGTTGCGTGAAAGAGCAATGCAACACATTAATTCTTTTGAATTTGTGTGAAATTTTAGAAGAATAATTAAGTTCTTGAAGAAAATAGAGTACTGCATACATTGAGTATTTGTAGCTGAAAGAGGGAGGGTGTGTGGGGGGGGGGGGGGAGGGGGGGTAGGAGAGCACAGGAAACACGGGTACTTGGGGGTAAGGAGAGTAGCATCAAAATTATTTTTCTAAAAAAAATTCTACTCTCTAACCGAACACTAGAAAATATTCCAACATTTTATATGTAGTTCTTTTTCTTATCAATATTCAATGTAGAATTATATATGTTCGCATATCCAAAAAACTATCTCTCGTGCTAATCTTGGGCCTAAATCAGAATTATGGGCGTTATCTTGAAATTGTTTTGTATGCCACCAACATCATCGACAATTCTCCTTTTCAGAGCAAAATCTAGAATTTTTATAATATAAGTGTAACGGTATAAAGAAGAAAAAAAAATATTAAATGGAATTTGATCTTATCTCCTCAAGGAATATAAATCATCATTTAATATTAGATCAATTTTAGATCATAAGTGCCTGCAAATAATATTAGATCATTTTTAAAATCATGTACATTAGATACCTAGTTTGGTGGAGAGACTATGTGTTCACGTGTTTGATATACTTGCCTATAAGTCTCCATGGTTCTTCTTTCCAAAGTCCAAACTATTGAAAAAATAAAGTAAATGGTCTTGTTCCTGCTATCACTCCATTGATGTTACACTGTATCATCTTCATCCTCATATTGTTAAATAATCAGCTCTGATACAAGATCAAAGGGTTAAAAAATTATAGACACTCGTAATATAATGTGATATTTTTTAATTTGAGACAATGATATACTATTTTCATCAAAAGGCAACACACATTTAACGGAAAAGATCCAGTAATATCCGTAAATTATGATATATATCTCATTTTCGTCCTTCGTTAGAATACTAGGCTAGAAATATCCCGTTGTTAACAAAACGGGCCACTAATGCCTTCACCGTAATGGCCCTCCACTAAAGCTTTCCTATCAACTATTATGGCATCCATAGCATCCACATAACTTGTGTTATGATATCCATGTAAGCTATTCTATCTTCTTATCTAGATATTCACCTATTCCGAAAACCCTAATTTTCATTACCCCCAATTTTAAAATCTCCATTTTCCATTCAAAATTTCAGCTTAAATCTCCAAATTTCTGCTCAATGCATGATTTATCTATGAATGCATATGAAATTCAATATGCAAGACGATGTCATTGTGGATAGATTCTACTATATTTGATAACTTGGTCAAATGCCAATGCTGGGAGAAGGTTCTACAAATATCCATGATCCAATGTTAGTTTTGAATTTATTTTATTTTTGGTTGATTTATGTGATTCATCTTCTTTTGTCGAGTTAGATCGTTCTTGATCTTTATTGTTTATGTATAAAAACTGCTACCAGAACTGTTGTAATTTTTGATATGGTGTATGCTAGTTCTTGTGGGTATTTTAAATGAATTTACAAAGAGCTCCCTCGTCGAGCGATGATGTTGATCAAAGTTTAAAAATTAAACTTGATGTTGCTAAGCTTGAGAGGAACAATTTGAGGAATAAAGTTTTTCTCATGGAAAATGCTACGATGGTTCAAAGGGGCTCTAAGAACATGTTTGATGAAGTGGAAGATGTTATGACGATTCAAAGTCATATTTGGAAGATGAAACTTGACGAAATGGGTAAACGCTAGAAATTTAGAGGTCAAAGTGAAGATGATGAGAAATATGAATTTTTGTTTCATGGGCTTAATTATTTGTTTTTGTTGTCGTATGGATGATAAAGTAAATGTATGTTGTTGTAGTATTTTGATTTAGTTATAGGGATGGTGAAGTGAATGTATGTTGGTTTAGTATGTTGTAATATGTTAGTTTAGTATGTTGTCTTAGTATATTATAGTATTATTGTTAAATCATTCCTCCTATTTCATAATAATGATCCTATATGTTGGTGCAGTAAAGAAACTAGGTACTTCTCAATGCGATTATGTTGGATATGTTTATTTTCTTTTCAACCAAATAGTAGTCTTTTCACCAACTTTGTGTGTTTAATGGATAAAGTTATTCTATATAATTAACGAAGACAAAGTTAGCTATTGATATGTTACATCATCTTTCATCCAAAAACTTAGGCATAACTTATAAGCAAATGCATAACTGCCCAGCAACACTTATACAACAAAAAAAACATTACTGCAACTGCTCACCAAAATAGGTAGCAAGCTATCACCATAAAAAACTATAGTTAGATCAATGAAAGCATAACAAAAATACTATTGTGTAATGGCCTGAACAAAAATAGCTGCAACTATACAACTACTACCAAAAAAGATGCAATAAAATAAAAGTGTCAAAACAACACTACTATGCAAGCTAAACCAAAATAATATTGTCCAGCAAAATATTAAAACAAATAGCACTATTGTAATATTAGTTTACTGCTGCTACAAAACAACATCATCCAGCCATCAAAATATGTTTACAAAACAACTACGAAACCAAACAGCACTGCATTGACTTTTAGTTCACTGCTGCCACAATACAACAATGTCAAACCATCAAAACATGTTCACAAAATAACTACTAAACCAAATAACACTACTATAATATTAGTTTTACAGTACAAACCAAAACATCAAAACAAAAAGGTTTTGTGAGTTCCCAACTTTGCAACTACATACAACCAAGATCTTAGATTTGTGAGTTCCCATTGAGTTTCCTACACTTCAACTTCCTGATTTTCTTTTATCTTGCCACTTCCAATTAATTTCTCATCGCACTTATTTTGCCTTTACAAGTGATCTTAGTAGGTGAGTAAGGAAGATCAGTGGGATAACTGGCACCACTATAATCTCCTATGAAAGAGATGACTCTTGTCCCTGCTGAGGTCAATTGTTACTGCCTTATCAATAGTCGTGTCTGATCTTCAGAAATAATCTTAGACGTTAAAGCAAGGTCACTTTCATGTTCACTATCATCTCCAAAGGATTCTGTTTGGTGTTTTGGTACTCTTGGTGTAGGCATGAACACAAATTTATTTTTACGTTCACCTTCTTCTGTTTGTTGAGGGGCTGAACAATTAACATCCTCAAGATTTCCTTCAGCATCAACCTAAAGAAAATCTTTATATTGATAACTGCAATTACGTAAGAATAAAGATAAGTTAAGAAGCATGTACCTTGCATGTTCTTGAATTATTATCCAGTTAACCACAAATATTGCATGTCATTCTACTTCCCCTTCTTGACGCAGCCCAATCTCCTTGTCTCTTGTTAGCCTCATTATTCTCCTAATTTCTTTTGATTTTTGGCTTTCCAACAATTTTGGCAAGTGGAGGAGGGTCCATAGCATGTTCTGGTCATATTTTCCAGAACTTTTCACCTCTAGCAAGCATCAACTTTGCCCTATCATCAGGTAAGCTTCCTTCCTGTGCCACTAACTAATTTCAATTATTAGATACTCTCTCTCGCATTTTTGTTCCATGATGGCATGAGGGCATGGGGTGCCTATCAACTGTCAGTATCTACAAGGGTATTTTTTCTCCACTAGGTTCACTGTATGTCTATAATCACCCTCAGAAACCTCATAGCCAGTTTCACCATTGAAATGAATAGTACATAAGTTAGCGACCTTCAAATAAGCAGCATACAACTTCACACGGTTAGGACTAAACTCACCTCCCCATGTTCTAGCTTCTTCTTCCTTCTCTCTCATCCTGTTCATAACCTTGATTCTAATAATCCTCAAGCATATGCAAGGTAGGCTTGCCTCTTGCTTCTAAGATCCAATAGATGAAGGACTCTATAAATTATTATCCACCATTTGATTTTCGCACAATGTATAAAAATATGACCTACACGAATTCTTTGATCGGAATGTAACTTGAAGGTCCATGGTAGATTTAGGCTTGAATTGAAAAATTGGAATTCCGGGGCTTTTCGCTTGGTAGTGAAAATTTTGATATAGGGGTTGAAATGGAATCCCGTTAACTGGAGTAGGTCCGTTGTGTCATTTGGGACGTCTGCGCAAATTTTCAGGTCATTCAGACGAGATTTGATAGTCGTTTTGATCGAATATGGAATTCAGAAGTTTTTAGAATCCTTAGGCTTGAATATGAGGGTGATTTGATTTTTCGGCATTGTTTTGAATCTTCCGAGGATTGGTACAAGTTTGAATAGTGTTATATGACTTGTTCATACTTTTGGTTAAGGTCTCGGGGGCCTCGGGATGATTTCAGATGGTTATCGAGAAGTTTGGGAGTTGGAGTTTGTAGCTGAAGCTACTGAGTTCCTGTCAGAACCAAACCTGCGGATTGAGGACCGCAGGTGCGGGCCTGCAGAAGCATAGTGAGGGCCGCAGATGTGACCGGGATTGTGAAGGACAATGGACGCATATGCGGAGAGTGGAGCGTAGTGCGAAGGCATAGGTACGAGAATTTGTGCGCCGGTGCGATTTCAGCCGGATAAGAGGTTTCCGCAGGTATGCAACCGGGTCCGCATGTGCAGTGTCACAGGGCAGAAGGCATAAAAATACCCCCTTCTCGAGTTTTGCCAAGTTTTGCCATTTTTGAACATATGAAGAGAGCTAGGGTAGTGGTTTTTCAGGTGAATTGAAGGTTTTCAGTTAGGTAAGCTACTTAAGCTTTATTACTTGTATTTATGGCCATTTTTTCATTTTTTAATCATGGTATTAATGGGAAATCACGGAAGAAAGTTGGGAGATTAGGGCTTGGAATTAGAGACTTTGATTTAGGGATTTGATAGGTCGTTTGTGGTCGGATTTTGGTGTACTTGGTATGTATGAACTCATTAGAGTGTAAGGATTCTAATTTTCTGAAATTTATGGGAATCTAAGACATGGGCCCGAGGTTCAGGTATGACCAATTCGGGATTTGTGATGTAAATTTGATTATTTTCAAGTGGGCTTTGTTCCTTTAACACACATTGATGTTATGGTTCTGATTTTTGTTAGATTCGGGGCATTTGAAGGCCGAATCAAGAGGAAAGGGCGTTGCAGGATAGAGTTTGGCTTAGCTTGAGGTAAGTAATTCTTCTCAAGTTGGTTCTGCATGTTCGAAACCCCGAACTATGTGTTCTATGATTACTATTGAGGTGATGCAAATGCCAAGTGACGGGCGTGTGGGCGTGCATCATGAGAATTGTTGCCTGGATCATTCCATGGCATTGCTTGGTGACTCTTTCATGCTAATATTTTGTTTAAATTATGTGATTAAGTTAATGAGCTGTAAATCACGCTAATTATTTTGTTAAGGCTTCATGCCAACACTGTTGAGACCCTAGAGGTCGTTTTTTGTTGTCATGTCGCTAGCTTCATTAATATTCTGTACTCAGTCCTGTTCATGCATATTATATCATGCCTAAGTCTTGATTTATGCTATTTGACGTGTCATATCATTGTATGGAATAGTGTCATTACATTTTGAGCCTGTGTTTGTGAGACTGGAGAGTAATGACTAAGTCAGGGCGAGATCTTGATATTAAGTGACACTATGGGATCGGGCTGCACGCCGCAACGAGATATTGATCATGCCTTCGTTGGCTTGATAATGCTTGGGCTAAGAGAAGCACCTCCAGAGTCTTTGCACCCCAGTGAGTGCAGATGATGATATTGAGGGATGGATCTTCCCCTGACATGGATCTTGTCCGAAGTATCAATATTTGGAGATGGATCTTCTCCATACAGACTGGAATAGCCTTCCTCGGTACTGGATGACTACAGTTAGTGATGTGTATATTCCGAGATGGATCTTTCCTTGGCCGAATGGCCATATATAGTATCTAGTGGTTTAGCACTTGTGAGTAGAGATATGTGGGACATTTATCATGTTATTTGTGCATTGGTGCTTAGAGTTTTACTGAGATTTTTACTCCATTCTAGTCATATTTTAAATACTTAGTGTTGAGCTTTTATTTGAACTACAAGCATGGCTACTTTTCCATATAGTTATTTGTATACCTTTTGAGGTTTGGTACATCTCTACCTATCAGTCCATAGTTTGGACATGTTACTTGCTAAGTGGGTGTACTCACGTTACCACATGCACATTCTGTGCAGATCCAGATATCTCGAGCCATAGTAGCGGCTGTTGATCATATCATGATGCACTTCTCCTTGGAGATCGCTAGGTAGCTACCTGGCAATCACCGTTCCGCTTTCTTCTACATTATCCTCCTTTTAGTATTTTTGTTGGATATTCTCAAACTACGTAGTCTTGGTTTTTTTGAACATGTTGTAGTATTGTTTTCATGACTTAGTGACACCCAAGGTCGAGCTTGTGTTTCTTTCAGCTGAATTTTGATTTCTACTTCTATCTTATTGGATTTCTATTAAAAACATGTTTTATCTTAAGTTATAAATTGAAAATGGAGTTTTTTGAAAATAAGTGGTTGGACTAGTTTCAAGTTAAGTGCCATTATGACCAGGTCGATTTTTGGGTCGTGACACCACCATAGGTATTTCTTCATCTATCCTAAAAATTTGATCCTCTTACTCTAGTTGGCTTCACTAAGCCTCACACAAAACCTATGATCTAAGAGAGGGAGGACAGTTCTTACTGCTTGCAACAAGCCTTGCACATGTAAATTTAAACAGAATTAACTATATAATAACTTAAAAATAACTAAAATAGTTAGGGACTGTAGAAACCGGAGGTACCACTAGTCTAGCTGGTTGCACCTGCTAAGGATTTTGTGCTTCCAGTTATGCCTAACGATAAGTAGCGTCGATTGGAGAGGTTTGGTAGGCTTCAACCTCTGACTTTCAATGGCGCGGAGGTAGATGATGCCCAGGGTTTCTTCGATAAGTGTCAGAGATGTTGTGTACATTGCGTATTCTGGAGACTAATGGGGTCTCATTTGCTACTTTTTAGTTTTCTAAGGTTGCCTTCACTTGGTGGGAGGCTTATGAGAGGTGTAGGCCTGTTGGTGCGTTTCCCCTTACTTGTAAATAGTTCTCCATTCTCTTCCTATTGAAGTATGTACCGCATTACTACAAAGAGGAGTTGTGCAGGCAATTCGAGTAGCTGCGTTAGGGGGATATGACTGTATCACAGTCTGAGATGAGATTCTCCGAGTTTTCCCTTCATTATATCTGGATAGTTCCCACGAATAGGGAGCGAATCAGGAGGTTTGTTGATGGCCTCAACTAACAGCTACAAATTTTTCTGACTAGAGAGAGAGTATCTGGCGCTCCTTTTGAGGAGGTGTTGAAATTGATAGAGAGATAAAGTCAGTTCGCCGCCAGGAGCGAGATGAGAGGGATTGCAGGAGGTTTTGGGGATCCATTACCTTTGGTGGTGTTCCTTCGAAAGGTCAATCTCAGCATGGTAGAGGATGTCTATTCAGACATGCTCAGCTAGCTTGTTTAGGTCATCGTGTTGGGTCATCTGATGATGTTTCTTACACTTCACATCAGGGTCACTCATCTCTCAATGCCCTTCTAGCTTAGAGTTCAATTCAGGCACTATCAATTCAGGGCTCATCTATGCCCGGTGCTTCTCATAGGCATCCTGGTGCACGGGGCTCCCTTTAGTCCCCACTGCCATATGCTTGGAGAGGCTACTTCGAGTGTAGAGATTTGAGTCATATTAAGAGGTTTTATCCTTGACTTATAAGAGGTTTCATCCCAGCAAAGGAGTCAGCCTTCAGCTTCCGCACCAGTTACTTCCCCACCGCTCAGTCAGCTAAGAGTGGAGGCCAGTTAGTTAGGGGTCACCCTAGAGGGGGAGGTCGATTAGGTGGTGGTTAGGCCCGTTTAAGGCCCTCCCAGTTAGTTTAGATTCTATTGCTTTAGATCTTGTGATTACAGTTATTATCTCAGTCTTCCATAGTGGTGCCTTTGTATTATTTGATCCAAATTCCACTTTTTCATATGTGTCATCATATTTTGCCCATTATTTGGATATGCCCCACAAGTCCCTTGTTTCATCTATTTATGTATCTACTCCGGTGGGCGATACTATTATTATAGACCATGTATATTGGTCGTATGTAGTGACTATTGGGGGTTTGGATGCCCAAGTGGATCTCTTGTTGCTTAGTATGGTTGATTTTTATGTGATATTGGGCATATATTGGTTATCTCTGTGTCGTTCTATTTTTGGTTATCATTCTAACACAGTGGCATTGGCTATGCCGGGGTTGCCATGGATTGAGTGTTGAGGTTCAACTGATTTTTTCCCTAATAGAGTGATTTCGTTCTTGAAGGCCTAGTGGATGGTTAGGAAAGGCTGTCTTTCATGCTTAGCCTTTGTGAGGGATGTCAGTGCAGATACTCCTACCATTGATTCAGTTCCGGTAGTGAGGGAATTTGTAGATGTGTTTCCTGCAGACCTGTCGGCCATGGCACTGGATGCGCGTATTGATTTTGGTATTGATCTACTGTAGGGAACTCAACCCATTTTTGTTCCACTGTGTCATATGGCACCGGCGGATTTGAAGGAGTTGAAGGAGAAACTTTAGGAACTCCTTGAGAAGTGGTTTATTCGGCCTAGTGTGTTGCCTTAGGGTGCGCCTGTCCTATTTGTGAAGAAAAAGGTTGGCACTCTAAGGATGTGCATTGATTATAGGCAGTTGATCAAGGTCACAATCAAGAACAAGTATCCATTGCCTTGTATTGATGATTTATTTGACTAGCTTCAAGGAGCGAGGTTGTTCTCCAAGATTGATCTCTGTTAGTGTATCACCTGTTGAAGATTAGGGACTTAGACATTCTTAAAGCAGCTTTCAGGACCCGATATGGTCATTGTAAGGTCTTTGTGACTTCTTTGAAGCTGACCAATGGCCCAACAACGTTCATGCATTTGATGAACAACGTGTTTCCGCCTTATCTGGACTCATTTGTCATTCTGTTCATTTATGATATTTTGGTGTATTTACGTAGTCAGGAAGAGTACGCGGAGCATTTGAGAGTTGCGTTGCGGAGATTGAGGGAGGAGAAGCTTTATTCAAAGTTTTCCAAGTGTGAGTTTTGGCTTAGTTTAGTGGATTTCTTGTGGCACCTGGTGTCCAGTAAGGTTATTCATGTTGATCCAAAGAAGATAGAGGCGATTCAGAGTTCGCCCAGACCGTCCTTAGGCATAGAGATTCACAACTTTCTTGGTTTTGGTGGATTATTACCGCTGGTACGTTCAAAGATTTTCATCTATAACTTCACACTTGACCAAGTTGACTTAGAAGGGCGCTCTATACATATGGTCGGATGAGTGTGAGGTGAGCTTTTAGAAGCTCAAGACTGCCTTGACCACAACTCCAATGTTAATATTGCCATTAGCTTCAGGTTCTTATACAATGTGTTGTGATACTTAGAGAGTTGGTATTGGGCGTGTTTTGGTGCAAGATGGTAGAGTGATTTCCTATGCTTCTCGTCAGTTGAATCCCTATGAGAAGAACTACCATGTTCATGATTTGGAGTTGGCTTCCATTGTTCACGCATTGAAGATCTAGAGGCGTTATCTCTATGGTGTGTCTTGTGAGGTGTTTACTGATCATCGTATCCTCCAGCACTTGTTTAAGCATAAGGATATCGATCTGAAGCAGTGGAGATGGTTGGAGCTGCAAAAGGATTATGATATCACTATCTTTTACCATCAAAGAAAGGCCAATGTGGTGGTCGGTGCCTTGAGTAGGATGGCGGTGAGTATGGGATGTTTGGCATATATTCATGTTGGGGAGAGACCTCTTGCAGTTTATGTTCAGGACTTGTCCAATATGTTTGTGAGGTTGGATAATTCGGAGCCCAGTCGAGTATTAGCTTGTATGTTTTCTCTTTCTTCCTTATTTGATCGCATCAGAGAGCGCCAATATGATGATCCTCATTTGCTTGTCCTTAACAACAAGGGTCAGCATGACAATGATAGATATGTGACCCATGGTAATGATGAGGTTTTAATTATGTATGGCCGGATATGTGTGTCCAATGTAGATGGGCTTCGAGAGTTAATTCTGGAAGAGGCCCATAGCACGCGGTATTCTATCCATTCGTGTGCCCCGAAGATGTACCAGGATTTGTGGCAGCATTATTGGTAAAGAATAATGAAGAAGGATATTGTGGGATTTGTATCACAGTGTCTCAATTGTAGCAGGTGAAATGCGAGCATCAAAGACCGCGTGGCTTGCTTCAGCAGATATATATTCTAGAGTGGAAGTGGGAGCGGATCACCATGGACTTTTTTGTTGGACTACCAAGAACTTTGAAGAAGTTCGATGCTATTTGGGTGGTTGAGCATCAGCTGACTAAGTCCGCGCACTTCATTCCGGTGTGTACTACCTATTCTTTAGAGCGGTCGGCAGATATCTATATCCGATATATTATTCGCTTGCATGGAGTCCCATTATCCATCATTTGATATAGAGGTAGTTAGTTTACTTCACAGTTTTGAAGAGCCATGCAGCGAGAGTTGGGTACTTATGTTGAGTTGAGCAAAAATTTTCATCCTTAGACGGATGGGCAGTCCAAGCGCACTTGTATCATTGACTTTGGAGGGTTGTGTGATAAGTTTCTACTTCTCGCAAAGTTTGCTTACAATAACAATTATCAGAAGAGTATTCAGATGGCTCCATATGAGGCTTTCTATAAGAGACAGTGTAGATCTCCAGTTGGTTGGTTTGAGCCAGGTGAGATTAGACTTTTGGGTACAGAATTAGTGCAGATTGCTTTGGACAAGGTGAAGGTGATTTAGGAGTGGCTTCGTACAACACAGTCGAGACAAAAGAGATATGCTGACAGGAAGGTCTGTGATGTGTCTTACATGGTTGGGAAGAAGGTTCTACTGAAGGTTTCACCTATGAAGGGTGTTATGAGATTTGGGAAGAATGTTAAACTGAGTATTTAGTTCATTGGGCCTTTTGAGGTGCTTCAGAGGATTGGGGAGGTGGCTTATGAGCTTGTTTTGCAACCCAGCTTGTCGATTGTGCATCCGGTATTTCATGTTTCTATACTCCGAAAGTATATTGGCGATCTGTCTCATGTTTTGGATTTCAACATAGTTCAGTTGGACGGTGATTTGACATATGATGTGGAGCCAATGGCTATTTTTGAGCGTTAGGTTAGAAATTTGAGACCAAATGATATAGCTTCAGTAAAAGTGTAGTGGAGAGATCGCACCATGGAGAAGGCCACCTGAGAAACCAAGCGGGAGATGCAAAGCATATATCCTTACTTATTTGAGGCTCAGGTATGTTTCTTGGCTCATTCGAGGATATATATTTGTTTAAGCGAGGGAGGATGTAACGATCTAACCATCGTTTCATGAGTTACCACTTTGTTTCCCCCATTTCTATTTCCTTATGAGTTGTTCAGTTGTACTATGTGGTATCAAGTTAGTTGGTTTGGGTTCGGAGTGGTTTTTGAGAGGTTTGAGACACTTATTCTCGTTTGAGTAAACTTAAGTTGAAAAAGTCAATCGGACATTGACCTATGTGAAAAAGGGCTTGGATGTGAATTCTAATGGTCAGATAGCTTCGTTAGCTGATTTGAGATTTAGGAGTGTGATTGGAATGTAATTTGGAGGCCCGTGATAGATTTAGTCTTGAATTAGCGAAATTGAAATTTCGACGCTTTTCGGTTGATAGTGGAAATTTTTGATATAAGAGTAAAAATGCAATTCCAGGAATTGAGTTAGTTCATTGTTCCATTTGGACGTGTGTGTAAAATTTCAGGTCATTTGGACGAGGTTTGGTAGACTTTTTGATTGAATTCGGAATTTGGAACTTTTTGGAATCCTTAGGCTTGAATCCGAGGCTGATTTGGTGTTTCGACCTTATTTTGAATGTTCCGAGGATTGGGGACCGCAGGTGCAGGCCTGAAAAAGCACAAAGAGGGTTGCAGATGCAGCCGGGTTGTGAAGGTAAGCAGCCACAAATGCGGATTGGAGCGCACCTGCGAAGGCGCATGTGCGAGCATTTGAGCGCCGCTACGATTTTTGGAGGGAATGTGGATTATGCAGGTTTGCACCTGGGACTTCATGTGCGGGTCAGAAGATGCAAGTAAATAGGCCACAAGTGTGGTGTCACTTGGCAAAAGGTATAAAAAGGCCTCTTTCGTGAATTTTGCTAAGTTTTTCAATTTTTGAAGACGGGAAGAGAGCAAGGGAAGTGGTCTTTCAAGATAATCAAAGGTTTTCAGTAGGGCAAGCTTCTTATGTTTTATTACTTGTGTTTATGGCCATTTTTCATTGTTTAATCATGGTATTAGTGGAAAATTAGGGAAGAAAGTTGGGAGATTTGGGCTTGGAATTAGCGACATTGATTTAGGGATTTGAGGGGTCGTTTGTGATCGGATTTTGGTGTATTTGGTATGTATGAATTCATGAGAGTGTAAGGAATCTAGTTTCGGGAATTTTTCGAAAATTCGAGATGTGGGCCCGGTGGTCAGATTCGACCAATTTCGGAATTTGTGACGTAAATTTGATTATTTTCGCGTGGGCTTTGTTCCCTTAGCATATATTGATGTTATGGTTCTAATTTGGTTAGATTCGGGGCATTTGGAGCCCGAATCAAGAGGAAAGGGAGTCGCATGCTAGAGTTTGGCTTGGCTTGGGTAAGTAATGCTTCCAAACATGGTTTTAAAGGTTCAAAACCCCAAACTATGTGATCTGTTATTACAATTAAGGTGACGCAAATGCCAAGTGACAAGCGTGTGGGCGTGCACCATGAGAATTGTGGCCTGGATCATTCCATGGCACTTCTTGGTGACTCTTTCATGTGATATCTGTGTTGTAATTATGTGATGATATTGAGGGATGGATCTTCCTTGGACATGGATCTTGTCCGAAGTATTGATATCTGGAGATGGATCTTATCCATAGGAGAGAATGGCCTTCCTCGGTACTGGATCACTACGGTCAGTGATGTGTAGATTCTGGGATGGATCTTCTATGGACTAGATGGCCATATACAGTACCCGGTGGTCGAGCACTTGTGAGTGGAGGTATGCTAGACATTGATCATATTATCTGTGCATTGGTACTAACTATTCTACTGAGATTTATACTCCGTATTGGTCATATTATAAATACTTAGTGTTGAGCTTTTATTTGAACTGCAATCATGTGTACTTTTCCATAATGTTATTTGTATACTTGTTAAGATTTGGTTCGTCACTACCTTTCATTCCATAGTTTCGACTTGTTACTTACTGGGTTGGTGTACTCACATTATACCCTACACATTGTGTGCAGATCTAGGTATCTCGGGTTACGGTGGCGGTTGATGATCATATCATTGTGGACTTCTCCTTGGAGATCGCAAGGTAGGTTCTTGGCAATTGCAGTTCTGCCTTCTCTTTCCTTATCCTTCTTTTAGTACTTTTGTTGGATATTCTCAAATATGTAGTCTTGGTTATTTCAAAGATGAAATAGTATTTTGCTCATGACTTAGTGACACCCGAGGTTGGGCTTGTAGTTTTTTTCGCTGAATTTTGATTACTACCTTTATCTTATTGGATTTCTATTAAAAATATGTTTATATTAGGTTTTATATTGAAAATGGAGTTTTTTGAAATAAGTGGTTGGCCTAATTTCACGATAGGCACCATTACGACCGGGTCGACTTTTGGGTTGTGACACCACCATAGGTATTTCTTCATCTCTCCTAAAATTATGATCCTCTTACTCCAGATTGCTTCAATATGCCTTACACAAAACCTATGATTCGAGAGAGGGAGGATAGTTCTTACGACTTCCAACAGACCCTGTACATGTAAATTTAGATAGAATTAACTATATAATAACTTAAAAATAAGTGGAATAGTCAGTTAAACAAAATCATTCGTTGTACCTTTTGCATATCACACATAAAAGTAATACTGGTTCCATTTTTCAGATTGAATGAGTGTTTCAGCAGCTACGAAACTATGTCCATGTCAAGATGTTTTCCTTACCAACTATATCCCAAGCCATGGGATAGAAATGATTCTGAAAATCTTGTGCAACAACCACCAATAACTGCCCCCCGCTTGACCCTTTAAGAAAGTCACATCTAGTCCAATGACTGGTCTCATCCCTTGTTTGAACCCCAACATCACTGCATTGAAGCATATGTACATTCTATGAAATATTCGTTTACCTTCACCCATCGCATCTTTTGATAAATTGATTACCACATCACTACCATGATTGATCTCACTAATCTCATTTGCATATGCTTCTAATCTGTTATAGTTATTTAAAAAGCTTATTTGCAATTGCTGAAGTGCCATCCTCTTAGCCCTTTTCAATGTTGAGTTATGTACATTCAATGAAAATTAATTTTTCAAATCTAGTTTCATATTCTTTATCTTGTACTTGGGGTCATTCTGCACCTTACGGTCATTCTGCACCTTACTCCTGAAATATTCAGCTAAAGTTTTGTTTTGGCTCGAGGATTCTCAAATGCATCTTCAAAATTCTGCCTTGTCTTCAATGTTTTTATCTTTAAGCCAGGACCCTTCTTATCTTTAGAGATGAGGCATACAAAACGGCAACCTATCACACATATATACCTTTCTCTTATTTTATAAATTTTTCTAAGCTTCAATGGTTTGGAATTTGCAATAACATAGAAGTTCATAACATTTTTGGCCTCTTCCAAGTCCTTAAATTTCATAGACTTATCAAACTCTTTTTAGTGAGTAAGCTTATCATTAATTTCTTTACCCTTTTACATCCTAAGTAACTCTAATTCTTCAAAATCATATTCACTAGCATCTGAACCATAATCTGAACTTTTATCATTATCATATTCACTAGCACGACCCTACCAAACTATGATATATATGTATAAAGACCTGACCGGTCATTTTATCAATTAACGGCTCGATCCTCTATTTACTGCTTTTCTTGCATATGCTATTTTGATTTGGTAGGATGATTCATTTTGAGTTTCAGAGTGTTTTGGGAAACATAGTCCCTAAATGAGAGTTTAAGCTTTAGAATTTGGACCGTAGTTATAGCAGTAAGAAGATGACCTGAGAATAGAATTCCGTCAATTCTGTTCGATCCGTTGAGTGATTTCGGGCTTAGGGGCATGTTCGATTTGTATTTTGGAGGTCCATATCTTCTTTAGGCTTGAAATGCTGAAAGTTGAATTTTTAAAGTTTCCAGATCAGTAGTGAATTTTAATATCATAGTCGGAATCTGATTCTTAAAGTTGGAATAGGTCCGTAGTATTGAATATGACTTGTGTGAAAAATTTGGTGTCAATCGAGGAGGTTTTGGCTTCGGCATCGGTTATCGAATTTTGAGTTTCAAGTTCATTAAGTTTGGATTGGAGGGTGATTTGTGTTTTTAGTGTCGTTTTATGCAGTTTTAGGGCTTGTCTAAATTCATATGATTTTGCAGGTCATGTTGGTATGTCTGCTTGAGGTCCCGGGGGCCTCAGATCGATGTTTGGTGGTTAACCGACCTTTAGACTTAAGAAGAAGATTGTAGAAATTGCAGAAGTTTCTATCTCTGGTTTCCTTCTTCGCGTTCGAGAATGGGGTCTCGTGTTCGCGAAGAGGAGCTGGGGCAAGTTGAAATTTAACACCTTGCATTCGTGATGTTGGTACTGTGTTTGTGAAGCTGAGAGGTCATATGCCTACGCGTTCGTGAAAAGGGTCCCGCATTCGCAGAGGATTGAGAGAGTGGGTATCGCATTCGCGACAGGGTCATTGCATGTGCGCTAAAGGAATTGTGGACCAAGCCAAGTTGTGCTTCGCGAATGTGAGGTGCCTTCTGCATTCATGAAGAAGGATTTACGGGGGCAGATTATAAAGTTTCAAAATCGAGGGTTAGCCATTTTTATCAAAACAATAGTTTGGGAGCTCGGATTTGCACGAGAGTTTGAGGGATTTTCAGAGATATCAATTGGAGAATTTTGGTGTGGGTGAACTCGTGAGTGAATGGGGGTTCGTAATCCGTAACTTTATCCGATTTTGATACATGGGCCCAGGGAGGATTTTTGGGCGTTTTTTTATTTTCTTATCTTAGCTTTGATTCCTTTAGCTAAATTCATTGTTTATTGTTATATTTACATTATGAAATTTATTTGATTAGATTTAGGCCACTCGGAGTTGGATACTCATGGCAAAAGCATGGTATCGAGTTGATTTTGAGCTGGTTCGAGGTAAGTGGCTTGCCTAGCTTTATGTGGGGGTACTCCCCTTATGATTTCGGTAGATATTATAGGAGTGATGTGTACGCGAGGTGACGAGTGCGTGCACGTGCTAATTATTTAAAATCCCCATTATCATCAAGTAAATATCTATATTTTCTTGTAATTGAGCAATAATTGTACTTGAAGCCTCTTGTTTAGTTTATGAAAACCATGCTTATGTCATTTAATTGTCTTACATGCTATACTTTCTTAATTGTACTTTGTACAACATGTTAGAGTAGAAATTCCTATTTACTTCTCAAATAGAATTGTAAATTTGTTCTAAGACTGTGGTGTGTTTAATTTGGGACTACAGACTGGTATTTTGGGAGATCCCCCTGCACTGTTACATTTGGGATTATAGGATGACACTTGAGAGATTCCCCTGTACTGGATATTTACTTTGGGACTACGAATTGGTATTTTGGGAGTTACCCCGCATATTTATGCTTCGGACTACGGGACGAGATTTACATTTAGGAGTACGAGGAGATATCCTGGGAGATCCCCTGCTGCTATCTCTGTGTATTAAGTATATTCTGTATTTGATTTTATTCTTTATCAACTGTTAGTGCTTTTAATTATGCTATCGCACTTCTTACTATTTTACCTAGTTATATATATATATATATATATATATATATATATATATATATATATATATATATATATATATATATATATATATAGTGCTAGACTCGCATGCAAATACTATACACTAGAAGGCCTGATCAGAAATACCTAACATGACAAAATCCTAGAAAACTAAAAAAAAAAAAATAAACTTCGAAGTTCAAGACAGAGACCCAATAAATAGAAGAAAAAATTACCTGAATATATTTAGATGATCTTTAATTTGTGTTGTTAAACTTTTCTTGATCATATCATCCCTTCAACTCTCAAATCGCCGTGGAAGAACGGACATGGAAGAATTTGGGTTTTTATTTGGAAATGGGGTTTAGATCTTCTGGTTACTGCCGTCACATTTTTTAGGTCCGCTTATTTGGATTCATAGCGTGTATACGTGGCCTTGCTTATGTGGATTCCATGTCACAACTTATGTGAATGCCACGTAAGAAATAAAATGCTGATATGAATGCTTGTGTGGAAGGCCATTAGGTTGAAGGCATTAGTGGCCCATTTTGCTAACATATGTTATTTCTAGCCCAGTTTATTAACGGAGGACAAATATGAGCGATATACCATAATTTAGGGATATTATTGGACCTTTTTCACACATTTAAAAATAAACGTATCTCTACACCTCACATGTAATTTTTTAAAATCAATTTCTATGACTAGAAATTCACTGCAAATATCCAAACTAAAGGAAAAAAATTAATAAAGTAATTTATATTAAGTAAATATCACTTTTTACTACATTAACAAGAAGTTAAACCACATAAGAAGATATGTTTGGGATAGTAGGGATAAGAACGTTTTACTACATTAACAAGAAGTTAACCACATAAGAACTTTTTACTACGTCAAGGTTGAAGACATTCCTAATAATGAGGGTGTGTATAGTAGGGATAACCTCCAGTCATCGAGTGGTTATTCTGGAGCAGTGTTTGCCGGAAAGATTCCTGATAAAAGAGTTTGCCTTAATTTAAACTTATCACTTCCAGCGAATAAGTAGCGAGAAAATAATTTTTCGACTTTATATAATCCACATGACGACTGGTAAACTTTATTTTTTCTACGCTTTAACGATGTTTATTTTATGTTTAAATTGGTAATGTATTAAAACTTATATTTTTCATTTGGGGTACTGTCCGGATATGACTTTATAAGCTATGACCCCACCCCTAGTTTGACCATGCATAGTTCTGGCATGTTGGACCACGGTGGTCCATCCAGGAGTCATCACCAACAAGAAATTGTCCATCATAGGATATCGGTAGAGTATGACTTGTAAGTGAAGTGATATTGCTATATGTAATGTATTTATCAAGTTGAGTAGCTTATAATTTTTTTTCTTTTTGTGTAGTGAAAACGAGCAACTTGATGTTCCTGACCTCATACAGTTGCCTATAGACGACGTATTGACTCGTGATTTGACAGATGCACAGAGTCAGGAAGATGATATGATTATGACAACAATGCCGATGAGTTTGGAGATGACACACCTTTCCTTGATGAGGGTAATGATGAGGAGGATGTGGATGTCGAACCTGAGCTAACGAGGTAGCATGCTTCTCTACGTCCCGGTAGATCAAAAGTGTACGAGTCCCATGTGTCGTTTCATGAGCAGAATATTTCCTACCTTGATAATTTGTGAAGTATGACGGTGTTGATGCCCTCATAAATGATGCTGACGAATTTCGAACAGCAATGTGGGATGAGTATAGACCAGTAGCGTAGGCAAATGGCATGTATTTTTCCGATAAAGCTCGCCTAATCAGGACTGTAAAAATCTACAGAGTAAGAGAGTGCCGTGAGAAGATGGTAAGGGAGTCAACTACGGAGGTATACAAGGTTGTATGCTGTAGAGACTTTATGGGTTCTCACGTGATGTTGCGTGCCAGCAAGAAAAAATCAGGGTTGTGGAAGGTGTGTAAATATATTAGCACCCACAGATATGAAATGGACACATTCAATGAGAATCACTTCAACTTGGATGTAAACTTGATTTCTCTTGTCTTGATTCCATACTTGGAAGTGTCCATTAGGTTCAAGATCAAAGAGCGTATTACAGTCGTCCACCGGGAGTATGGGTGTACAGTAACCAAAAAAAAGACATTTTCGTGTGCAAACGTGCCTTGGAAATATTTAAAGTGACGCGGATAAGTATTTTCATCTCTACCAATGTATATAGCCGCACTTTAAAATTTTAACTCCACCATTATTATTGAATGGAGTTGTGAGCGGAGTGCGAGAATACCGGAATATATTTTCAACTATGTGTTCTAGTCATTTATACCAACAATTGATGATTTTGTGCATTGTCATTCGGTAATTTCCATAGACGGCACTCATGTCTATGGAAAGTATGATATTAAGCTTTTGATAGAAATCGCAGTAGGTGCCAACAAATATTCCACTATCTTTTCCATTTGTGCCAATGAAAGTGAAGAGACGTGGACACGTTTTTTGAACCACTGGAAGTAGCATGTTGTCAAACAACATTCAAGTATTTGTCTAATATATGATTGGCATTGTGGTATTTTAGGTATTGTATGGTTTTTCCCTGAATGAAGGAACCCTATGCATAGCATCGTTATTATGTGAGGCACCTGCATGCCAATTTCCAAAAGAAATTTCACGACAAGGCCTTAAATGATTGAATCTGGATGGCTGCAACTGAGCACCAGTAGTGCAATTTCACGAGGCGCATGGAAGCGATTCGACAGTTAGATCCACAAGCCAATACTTGGCCGATGGGACATGAGCATTACATGTGGACCTTGCATGCTGATGGTGGCAGACGATGGGGAGCCCTTGCTACAAATGTGTCGGAGTCATTCAACGGCTTATTGAAGTCTGCACGTGGATTGCATATCACTGCCATGGTCTAGATGATATTCAAACAGATTGCAGAGAGGTTTTTTGAAAGGCATAGAACTGCATCGGTATGGATAGACAGGAGTGTTCAACTTATGCCAATACCTATGAGAAGATTTGAGAAGTACATGAGGTGAGCACATTGGCATTCATATTTACAGTTCAATCACGATCTGGGTGTTTCTAAAGCTCACACCGCTATCCGCGGACACCGGGGGAATAATCTATCGACTGTGAATAAAGCCAGTAGGTTGTGTTCATATGGGAAATAGACCATCTACCACATGTCATTCACACATCCATGAAGTGCTTTCAACTGGTTGGTTTAGGGGCAACCAACTATGTTGATAGGAAATATAGTGTTGTTGCATACGTAGACACATATAGTGGGCAGTTGCAGCAATTGGGTGTTGAGCATTACTGGCCGCCAGAACCATTTGAAATAGTGTGTAACAAGGACTATTTGCGGAAGTTGCAAGTGCCAAATAGAACACGTATACAGAACCAAATGGATGTTGATGATACTATTTATGCACGTAAATGTGGCATATGCTCGCAAACTGGACACGACCGTCGTAAATGTACTTCTGCTGGTGTGGGTGGACGTGTTAATCCAACTCCCGGAGCAAGTTCGCCGAATGTACCCAACTACCAAGGATGCACCTAGTGTTTTGTTTTCGTAATATTTGTTGTAATAAGTGTCTGTATTTGTGTATGTTACAATATCTATCAAATAAAATTATGTTCCACAATCTTGTTATATCTTATTCTTGTAACATGACCTTTTGAATTGGGATGACAATATGGTAGTTCCAACATTCAACTAATTAGTGTTAGTAAAGAGGTCCAATCTGAAGATTGATATTTCATAATATAATATTTGAAGATATAAAAGCACAAAAACTATAACTAAAGCAACATACATGAAAATAAAACATAATAAAGGAAAAAGCAAGACATTGTTTTTTCGTTTTAGATAAATTGAATATGTATACCGCAGTGTAATACTATGTGTTTTGTGTTGTCTTATCGTTAAGTAAAGCTGCATCGACTATGCAAAAGCTATTTTGTTTTAGAAAAATTGAATGTAGATAGCGCGGTACAATACTATGTTTTTTGTGTTGTCTTGTCATTCTGTGAAGTTGAACAAACTGCGAAAAGCTGTTTTGTTTCAAAAAAATTGAATATGTATAGCGCGGTACTATACTACATTTTGTGTGTTGTCTTGTCATTCTGTACAGCTGAACAAACTGCGCAATATCTTTTTCGTTTCAAAAATATTGAGTATGTATAGCATGGTACAATACTACTTTATGTGTTGTCGTGTCGTTCTATAAGCTGAACTTACTGCGCAAAAGTTGTTTCGTTTCATAAAAATTTAATATGTATAGCGCGGTACAGTACTATGTTTTGTTTGTTGTCTTGTCATTCTAAAAAGCTGAAAAAACTGTGCAAAAGCTGTTCGTTTCAAAAAAATTGAATATATATAGCGCTTGGACTGAATAGTGCTCTCAGACTGTCTGTATGTCTAAGGATAAAATGTTGTGCTTAACTCGAACTGCGTTCCCAACTCATGTTGTACTACCCTCTAGAAGTGCAAGATGAATTATGTACCTCGATCAGAAATGATAGTCATGGGCACGCCGTGAAGACAAACAATCTCGTGGATGTAAATCTTAGCTAACCGCTCTGAAGAATAGGTATCTGCCATAGAACGAAATGCGCTGACTTGGTTATCCTATCCATAATGACCCATACCGTATCGAACTTCCTTTGAGTCCGTGGGAGTCCAACAACAAAATCCATAGTGATATGCTCCGACTTCTACTTAGGAATCTCTATTTCTAAAGCAAACCACCAGCTTTCTGATGCTCATACTTTACTTGTTGAAAATTTAGATACCGAGCTACAGATAAAACTATATCCTTCTTCATCCTCCTCCACTAATAAATGTTGCCGCAAGTCCTGATATATCTTGGCAGCACCAGGATGAATAGAATACAAGGAACTATGGGCCTCCTCAAGAATCAACTCACAAAGTCTATCTACATTGGGCACACCAGCACGACCCTAGATCCTTAAAATTCCATCCTCTACAACAGTAACTTGCTTGGTACTAGGTGTCATGTGTCTCTAAGGACAAACAAATGAGGGTTATCATTTTGTCGCTCCCTGATGCGCTCAAATGAGGAAGACCGAGAGACTGTACAAGCTAGAACATGACGGGGTTCTGAAACATCCTACCTCATGAACTGATTGGCCAAGGACTGGACATCTGATACAAACGGTCTCTCTCCGACTGGAATGTACGCATGGCTGGCTATGCTCACTACCTTTTTACTCAAGGCATTGGCCACCACATTGGCCTTTGGGATGATACAAGATGGTGATATCATAGACTTTCAATAGCAACAACTACCTCACCTGCCTCAAATTGATATCCTTTTATTTGAAAATATAGTGCAAGCTCCGATGATCCATGAAAACCTCACACGACATGCCGTAAAGATAGTTCCTCCAAATCTTCACTGCATAAACAATTACTGCCAACTCTAATTCACGAATAGGGTAATTGTTCTCATGAACCTTCAGCTTCCGTGATACATATACAATTACCCTACCATCCTACATCAACACCAGACTAAGTCCAATACGACATGTATCAAAATATACCATATAAGATCCTAAAGCTGTGGGGAAAACTAATAGTGGCGCCGTAGTCAAAACAGTCTTGAGCTTCTTAAAGCTCGCCTCACCCGCCTAACCCAAGAAACTACATATATCTATAGCTGAAGCGGGTTTAGGCCAGTTTTGAACTACCTCAATCATCTTAGTATCCACATGAATGCCCTCTACTAACACAACGTACCCCAAGATAGCAATCGAGTCCAACGAAACCTCACATTTTGAAAACTTAGCGTATAATTTGCTGTCTTTTAGAGTCCGAAGTATTATTTGAAGATGGTGCTGATGCTCCTCTCAACTACGAGAGTGGATAAAAATATCATCGATAAAAATGATAAAAGAGGAACCAAAATAGGGCTTAAACACCCGATTGGGCCATTTGTCAGCCCAAATGATATTACTAGAAACTCATAAATCCCATACCAAGTCCAAATGTTATCTTAGGGACATCGGATGCCCTAATCCTCAATTGATGGTACCATGACCTCAAATCAATCTTTGAGAACACCTTGAAGCTAATCAGACAAGTCATTAATCCTCGATAATGGATGCTTGTTCTTGATGGTGACTTTGTTCAACTGCCGATAATCTATGCACATCCCATCAATTCATCTTTCTTATTACGAGCAACACAAGTACACCCTATTGTGAGACACTAGGTCTAATGAAGCCCTTATAAGGTAAATCTTACAACTTCTCTTTCAATTCTGTCAACTCCAGGAGGGCCATATGTATGGCGAAATAGAAATGGGCTTAGTCCCTAGAGCCAAATCAATATAGAAGTCAATGTCTCTATCGGGTGGAATCCCCGACAGATCTACAAGAAATACCTCAGGAAACTCACAAAAAACTGGTATTGAATCCATAGAAGGAACCTTCACACTAGAATTGTGGAAATAAGGCAAATAACGTAGATACCCCTTCTAAACCATGCGGAGCCTTCGCATAAGAGATATCCCTGCTGGTATAATAGCCAAGAGTCCATCTCCACTCTAATCAAGAAAATCTCGATAAGGCTAATGTCATCGTCTTGGCGTGATAATCCAATATAGCATGATAAGGTGTCAACCAATCCATACCCAAAAGGACATTAAAATCAACCATATCGAGAAGTAGAAGATCTAAGCTAGTCTCAAGACTACCAATAGTAACCACACATGAACGATAGACATGATTTACAATAATAGAATCTCCCACATACGTGAAAAAATACACAGGACCACTCGAAGAATCATGAGGCAAAACTAGATATGAAAAAAAATAGAATGACATGCAGGAATGGGTAGAGCCCAGACCAAATAGAACTGAAGCATCTCTATGGAAAAATAGTACAATACCTGTGATAATAGCATTTTATAACTCAGCCTCAGGCATGGCTAGGAAAACATAACATCAGAGTTGGGCCCCACTACTCGAAACTACATCCATAAGACGGCCTCTAGCTAGCTGGACTCCACCTCTAATAACCTAACTTCCACCTCTAGCTCCCTGACCTACACCTCTAAGGGCCTGACCTCGATCTCTGGCTGTCTGACACCTACCTCTAGCTAGCTAAGTGGGCGGTGGTGAAACCGATGCCAGAATCATAGTGCGAGAACTCTGTTATGGCGTGCCATCCAATAATCATGGATAGGTCCTCCTGGTATGGCCAAAACCACCACACTCAAAATATCAATCATGGTGCTAGGCTGCTAAAACTGAGACTGACCCGAACGACCATATAACTACGGTGATAACTCTGAATAGGAGATGCACTGATAGGAGTTGATGGTGTACTATGGGCTAGTTCCCATAATAGGGCACATAAAAATATTATTTGAAATTCAGAAGAACTGGGTGGATGGGCTATTAAGCAACACGAATAAGATCGTTCTCGCTTACGGAAAGTAGAAAGCGAAGTCGAGCAGTTTCTAGTGAATGGATACTCCGATGACTCCCTGAAGCTTTGTGGGATGCCTGAAGCGACGACTTAAAGGGCCTCAGCGGATGGCCCCTACCGAACGTACCTTTTCCTCTAGACGAGGAACCTCTAATACCACTTGAATGGCGAGGCCTCTTATCAGACCCCTGCCTTTTCTCCTTTGCAAGAACATCCTCGACCTGCCTGGCGATATTAGCAGCTGTATGAAAGGAAATTTCACCCTAGACTCCTTGGCCATCTAAAGATTCATAGAGTGAGTGAGTCCCTCAATAAAGCTCCTCACCCTCTCTCTCTCTCTCTCTCCCTCTTGGTAGGAAGAAGAATATCATGATGGGCTAGATCCACAAAATATGTCTCATATTGAGTGACTGACATACCTCCCTTTGGAAATGCTCAAACTGTCTGCGGTAACTCCCGCTCAGTGTGATAGGAAAGAACTTCTCATGAAATAGCAATGAGAATTGGTCCCACGTAAGAGCAGGAAACCCAACTGGTCAGGCAGATACATAATCTTTCCACCATATTTTGGCAGAACTAGTCATCTGAAACACAGCAAAATCAGCCCCATTGGTCTCAACTATACCCATTTTCTGCAGTACCTTATAGCAACGAACAAGATAATCCTGTCAGTCCTTAGAAGGTGCACCGTTATAGTGACTTATAAAAAACTTGGTAAACTTGTTCAATCTCAATAAGTCCTCAGAATACATGACATTCCTATCACCGATCTATACCACAATAACTGCTGAACTACCCTAACTAGCAGGGCTACTGGTGTCTGATACCAGAGAGTCATCTACTCTAGAGTGTGAGTAGTGGGAGTCTGTGTTCCTCCCCCAGCCTGAGAGATGGTTGGTTCTATAGGAAATGTACCAGTATAGGCCAAACTCTCCGTAACGCCCACCAAATAAACCATAGCATCATGAAGCACTTGGGTGGTGATGAACCCCTTTGGAACCGGAGCTGGTCCAATAGGTGTAATCTGAGCTAGAAACTCCTCATAAAAATATACCTGAGGCTCCACTTCTGGTGCTGCTACTCAAGCTCTAGGCTGAGCTGTCCCTCAGCCTCAACCTCTGGCACGACCTCGACCTCTACCCCTAGTGGGAGCTGCCATTGGGGGCTTTGGCTGCTGAGCTGAAGATGTGGTGCATTTTCTTGCCATCCACAAGAGAACAAGAGTAGAAGAGTTCAATGAGCAATAAGAGAACAAAATCACACGACAAAGAAGAATAGAAGTGGAATTATTCCTAAACTCTATAGCCTCTAGAAGATATGTACACACGTATCCGTATCGGTCCCCTGGACTCTACTAAGTTCACTCATGAATCTGAGACCTATGTAACCTTGTGCTCCAATACCAACTTTTCTCTAGCCAAAATCTCACATTCGGGACCGTGATGGTGCCTAACATTTCACTTGCTAGACAAGACAATGTTTGAACATTTTATCCATTTTTACATTCTAGATTTATTAATGAGAAAAAAACTAAAATAACTACAATAATCCAAAGTAAAAATGCAGAACCTAATACAGCCAAATGTCTGATACAACCTTGGACCCGGTGTCACAAGTGTACGAGCTACTACAATAATACAAATAAGGGTGTATAATAACATAAATATGTTTGAGGGGAAAGTACACTATTAAATAAAAAGGGAAAGGGACTCCAGGAGCTACAGGCGCTGAGCAGCAGTAGCTCAAGTCTCCACAAGCTGGCTAATCCGAGCATGCTAATAACTGCTACTGGGATAAGTACAACCAACTCCATGTACTCTATAACTACCAAGCCTAACCTCTATGAAGTAATGACGAGGCTAAGAAAGTTCACTCATACTACAACCTGTACGCAGTATATAATAATGACAAAGAAGGAAATACAGAACGAAATAAGACAGACAACTGAAGATAATAGCTACAGCCTCGCGAAATAAGCTAGTGAGTTTAGAATTATCCATCCTTAGAGTGTCTAATGAAAATATCCAAAACCAACACAACATAAGGAAATAGAAACACATAGGTAGTTGCGACGTGCAACTCTAACCCACCATTCAATACAATCCTATCTTACTTCACTATAACAATATAATTAATTAACATAAATAAATGTTGCAGCATGCAACCCGATTCAACCATATACCAATTTGAGTATCACATTTCACCCTTATTTCACCATATCAATCCACCCTTATTTCACCTGTTGCAGCATGCAACCTGTTCCCACCATATCAATACCAAATACTCAATGAGTACTACAAATTAATATTTCAAATCACAAGAACCACCATAACTGATGAATATAAAGCTGAAACAGAAAATTTAACCTTGCACCAACTTTGAAATATAATGCCAATTAGGAGGTGCAAATATATATATTACGGCAAATGGCAGTAAGTCATGAAAATATGAAGAAGACTTAATATTTTAATAGGAGAAAGAATGATTTACACGTAGCAATTAAAGCATGGAAGGCACTGAGGGCACATAACAGTAAAGACAAGAAAGGAAATAATCAAGGAAAAGTAGAAAATAAGGGAAAACAAGTAATTTGTCAGCATATAAGCACTCATCGCCTCGCACATACATGGCAGCACGTGAAATTCACAGAGAACATAGTCTGAGGATTAGTAATTCCCTAAAGTTAAGGTTAAACTTAACACTTACCTCACTGCATATTCAATTCAGAGCTCTAACGGGGCTTTTCCCGTAGAATTTTCCTCCAAACCACTTGTATCTAACCAAAATTGATTCACTAATATCAAATATTGCTAAAGGACTCAATTTGTAGCGACTCGGCCGGTTGTTTCGAGAGTTATAGCACCCTTCCCCCATTTTTGGATTCTTTGATATTTAACAACTGTACTATGACTTATTGGGTTATTTGGTTTGGGTCCAGAGACATTTCAGAGTCAATTGAGATACTTAGTCTCTTAATTGGAAGCTTAAGTTGGAAAGTTAACTGGATGTTGACTAATGTGCAAACGACCTTGGATTTGAATTTTGATGATTCCATTAGCTCTTTTAGGTGATTTTGGATATAAGAGCGTGTCTAGATCATGATTTAGAGGTTCATAGTAGAATTAGCCTTGACCTATCGAAATTTGAAATTTTAGAAAGTTTGACGGGGAGTGGATTTTTTTATATCCGTGTTAGATTGGATTTCCGGAAGTTGGAGTAGGTTTGTGGTGTTATTTATGACTTGTAGAAAAAATTAAGGTCAATCCAGCGTGATTTGACAGCGTTCGGTGCTGTTTGTAGAATTTTGAAATTTCGAAGTTCATTAGGCTTGGATCCATGTGTAATTCGTGTTTTTGATGTTGTTTGAGGTCATTGAAGGATTTGACAAAGTTCGTATTGGGTTATGACACTTGTTGGTAAGTTTGGTTGAGGTCATGAGGGCCTCTGGTGATTTTATGTGGTTACCGCACTTGGTTTTGAGTTGGTGAAATTGGTAAAGTTGGCTTATTGTTGATGTAATCACACTTGTGAAGGTATGAACCACATGTGCATTACCGCATGTGCTGTAGGATTGGTGCAGATGTGGAGCTGGGGCTGGCCTAGGGAAGACACAGACGCAAAGGAGAATGCGCATCTGCTAGCCCGCATATACGAGAAGGGCTCTGCACATGCGAAATTTGAAGGTTTGGTTGTTTTCATAGAAGTGGTTCAAAGGGCTGTAGAAGCGTCTCTGCTGGTACGAGACCTGGAGCGCAGATGCGAGCCTACTGACTTAAGTGGTTTCCATAAAAGCATAGGAATAACCACAAAAGTAGTTTTGCAGGTGCGAATAAGAGGCCGCAGGTGTAAAACTCATGGGCAGACTGTTTAAAAACAAGAGTTCGCGATTTTGCTCTCATTTCAACATTTTGGACTCAGACTTAGGCGAATATAGAGTGGAATTTTGAGGTTATTATAGATGTAAGATTCATGAACTCGTTTTGATCATAAATCTTGTTTCCCCATTGTTTTTCCCACCTAGATTCTCTAGTGTTGAGGTGATATTTGGGGGTTTGAGGCTAGGGATTTGGAGAATGAATTTTGGGGATTTGAATGACCATTTGATCTAAGATTTAAGTAAATATGATAGGGTTAGACTCGTGAGTAAATGGGTTTTCGGGTTTTGTGACTTTTGTCGGATTTCGAGGGATGGGCTCGGGGCCGGGGTTGAGTCGATTATGGATTTTTGGCTATAATTTAGGACTTATCTTGTTAAATGGATCATATTAGCCTATATTGATTGTATTATACTAATTTTGGCTAGATTCGGGAAGCTTGGAGACGGATTTGTGAGGAAAAGGCTTTTTGGAGTAGGGTTTTGCTTGGATTGAGGTAAGTAACACTTTCAAAATTGGTTCTAAGGGTTCGAAACCCCGAATTATATGTTATGCGATTGGTATTGAGATGATGTACATGCTAAGTGACGGGCATACGGGCGTGCACCATGAGAATTGTGACATGGTTGATTGTATGGCACTATAGAGTGACTCTATCTTGTTGATTCTTGGTTTGTCTAGGTATTACTGTCGCTTCATGCAGGGTTTCTCATCTATTACATCACCCTTGAATAAATTGACCCAAAAGGGTGCTTTTTTCAGGTGGTCGGATGAATGTGAGGATAGCTTTCAGAAGCTCAAGACTACCTTGGCCACAACTCTAGTTCTAGTTCTACCATCGGCTTCAGGTTTTTATGCAATATATTGTGATACTTCTTGGATCGGTATTGGGTGTGTTTTGATCCATAAGAGTAGAGTGATTGCTTACATTTCGTGCAAATTGAATCCCCGTGAGAAGAACTACGTTGTTCATGATTAGAGTTGGCTGCCATTGTTCATGCGTTGAAGATTTAGAGGCACTATCTCTATGGTATGTCTTGTGAGGTATTTACTGATCATTGTAGCCTTCACCACTTGTTCAAAAAGAAGGATCTCAATTTGAGGCAGCAGAGATGGTTGGAGATACTAAAGGACTATGATATTACTATTCTATATCATCTAAGAAAGACCAATATGTTGGCCGATGCCTTGAGTAGGAAGGCAGTGAGTATGGGTAGTCTTTCATTTATTCCTGTTGGTGAGAGACCTCTTGCTGTTGATGTTCAGGCCTTGGCCAACTGGTTCGTGAGATTGGATATTTGGATTCTAGTCGGGGTCTAGCATGTGTGGTCTCTCAATCTTCCATGTTTGATCGCATCTGATAGTGCTAGTATGATGATACTCATTTGGTTTTTCTCAAGGATAAGATTCAACACGATGATGCCAGAGATGTTACTATTGGATATGATGTGGTGTTGAGGATACAAGGTAGAATCTGTGTGCCCAATGTAGATGGGCTACGAGAGTTGATTTTTGAGGAGGCCTCCCGCTCGTGGTATTCCATCCATCTGGGCGTCATGAAGATGAACCAGGACATGAGGCATCACTAATGGTGGAGGAGAAAGAAGAAGGATATAGTTGGGTTTGTAGCAATACCATCCGGGTGTCACGAAGATGAACCAGGACATGAGACAACACTAATGTTGGAGGAGAATGAAGAAGGATATAGTTGGGTTTGTAGCTCGGTGTCTCAACTGTTAGAAAGTAAAACATGAGCATCGGAGACCAGATGAATTGCTTCAGAAGATAGAGATTCCAAATTGTAAGTGAGAGCGGATCAGCATGGTTTTCATAGTTGGGCTCTGTGGACTTCGAGGAAGTTTAATATTATTTGGATCATTGTGGATTAGCTGATCAAGTCCGCACACTTCATTCTTGTGAGTACTACTTATTTTTCAGATTGGTTGACTGAGATTTACATCAGAGAGATTTTTCATCTTCACGGCGTGCTAGTTTCCATCATTTTAGACGAATATAATCAGTTTACATCGCAGTTTTAGAGAGTCCTGCAGCGGGAGTTGGGTACTCAACTTGACTTTAGCACAACATTTTACCCTCAGGTAGACAGACAGTCTGAACGCACTATTGAAATATTGGAGGACATGCTACACATTTGTGTCACTAATTTTGGTGGTTCATGGGACCGGTTTATGTATACGTGGAGTTTTTTTACAACAACAATTATAGGTCGAGTATTTACATGGCCCGTATAAATCTATATATGGGAGGCAGTGTATATGCCCAATGAGTTGTTTTCAGCGGGGTGAGGTCAGGACATTTGGTACTGACTTGGTTCAGGATTATTTGGACAAGGTTAAATTGATTCACGAGAGGCTTCACACGGTGAAGTCAAGACAAAACAGTTGTGCTGACAAGAAGGTTCGTGATGTGTCTTACATGGTTGGGGAGAAGGTTATGCTGAAGGTTTCACCTATGAAGGGTGTTATAAGGTTCGGGGAAAATGTCAAGTTGAGCCCTCAATTCATTAGGCCTTTTAAGGTACTTTAGAGGATTGGGGAGGTGGCTTACAAGCTTGCCTTGCCACCTAGCTTGTTAAGTGTGCATCCATTATTTCGTGTGTCTATGCTATGAAAGCATATCCACAACCCGTCTCATGTTTTGGATTTCGTCACGGTTCAGTTGGATGGTTATTTCACTTATAATGTGGAGCCAGTGGCTTTTTTAGAGTGGCAGGTTTGAAAGTTGAGGTCAAAGGATATAGCTTCAGTGAAAGTTCAATGGAGAGGTTAGCAAGTGATGAGGCTACTTAGAAGACCGAGGGGGAGATACGAAGAAGATATCCACAACTATTTGAGACTCCAAGTATGTTTCTAGACATGTTGACAATGAACGTTTGTTTAAGAGAGGGAGGATGTAATTACCCTTCGTTTCAAGAGTTGTAGCCCCCTTGCTCCATTTTCTGCTTCTATTGTGTTCTATAACGATATTATGACTTATTGAGTTAGTTTGTTCAAGTCCAAAACGATTTCAAACTAAATTGAAAGACTTAGTCTCTTAATTAAAAGCTTAAGTTGGAAAAGTTGACTGGATGTTGACTTATATGTATATGACCTTGGATTTGAATTTTAATGGTTCCATTAGCTCTATTAGGTGATTTTTTTATTTAGGAGCTCATCCAGATTATGATTTGGAGGTCCGTAGTAGAATTAGGCTTGAAATATCGAAAAGTTGAAATTTTGGAAAGTTTGACCGTGAGTGGACTTTTTGATATTAGGGTCGGATTGGATTTCCGAAAGTTGGAGTAGGTTTGTGGTGTAATTTATGACTCGTGTGCAAAATTTGAGGTCAAGTAGGCGTGATTTGACAGGGTTCGGTATTATTTGTAGAATTTTGAACTTTTTTTTTGAGTATAATTGTTATATTTAATTAATATCAAAGGAATGTACAATGTAAAGTTCTATAGTAGTAGCTTGGACTAGCTGCTACTCATTTACAGAAAATCATCTATACTTGGACAACTATCAATAAACACAAAGTCCTCCTCAGTATCGGGAAAACTGCTAGACTATAGCTAAGGAAAACAATTAAGTTGCCGCAAGCCATTTTGCCATTGTCTACAGTTTCTACCCCGGTGTGGATAAGTAAAGCAACTTCTCTGAAAATTTTCTCTTCCACAAATACTTTCCCATCAAATCGAATGCTATTCCCCTCCCTCCAGATAAGAGCAACAGTATTGACAAAAACAGAAGCTGTAATAGCATTGTGCCACATTCTGCTTCTAGCTTTACTGCAAATCCATTGAATCTCTGTTTCCCAATTTCCAACAGTTCTGTGGTGCCCCAACCAGCAACATAATCTGGGCCAGAGTCTACTAGTGATTGAGCACTCGAAGAACAGATGATTAAACTCTTCAACATGCTGATTACAGAACACACAAGTTGCAGGAACTTCTATGCAAAATTTCTATAATCTATCAACTGTAGGAAGTCTTTGCTAGGCGGCTAGCCATACAGTGAACTTGTGTCGAGGTTGAACATTTGCAGTCATCATCAGATTCTTCCATTCAACCTTATTGAAGATGGGAATCATTGTAAGGTAAAGTTTCTGGATTTGGAATTTATCCAGTCTGCATACTCCTTTCAACCTGCTAAAAAGATCCCCCTGTAGCTTCTGATTCTCCATTATAGCAGTTCTGCTTTCCAGTATCATCCTAATAACACAAGAAGCTGACTTAGGAATGGTCATTGTTACAATATCACCATGTTTGATGTAGTAACAGTGCATCCATTTAATCCAAAGACAGTCTTTTTTCCTGACCAAGTCCCATAAGAGTTTAGTAATAGCTGCTTGATTCCACACAGTCATATCTATTATGTTGAGTCCTCCAGCTGTAAGTGGTATGCATACCCTTTCCAAGCAACCAGAGCCCTTTTAGACAGAGTAGCAGTTCCAGTCCACAAAAAGGTTCTGCAGATTGCTTCAATGGCTTTCAATACTTTTTTTGGCAGTATGAAGACTTGTGCCCAGTAAGTCTGAATACCAAAAATAATAGCTTTGATCAATTGACATCTCCCCACATAAGAGAGCAACTTGGCTGACCAGCATGTAATTTTATCAGTAATCCTCTCTATTAGTGGCAGGTAATGATGGATGGCAAGTTTTTTAGAATCAAGGAGTATCCCCAGATACTTGAATGGAAGCTGGCCCTCAGTGAAACCCAATGTCTCTATGATTTCTTCTCTGGTACTCTGCTGCACTCCAGCCAAGTATACTGCACTTTTGCTAATATTAGCTTGTAGTCCAGAAGCTTCAGAGAACTTATGGAAGGCCTCCTGTAAGATCTGGATGGAAACAGTATCAGCTCGATCGAACATAAGGAGATCATCAACAAAACAGACATGAGAACAGTTAAGCTTCCTACATTTGGGATGGAAGTTGAAGTCCCCATTCTTGTGCAACTGTCCAATATCCTATTCAAGTACTCTATAGCCAGAACAAATAGATAAGGTGACATAGGATCACCCTGTCTAATACCTCTCTTGGCAGTGAATGGCTTTGTTAATCCACCATTCAGCACTAGGGAGTAGGAAACAGAAGTGACACAAGCCATTATCCAGTGTATAAATTTTGCAGGGAACCCAAGGCCAATAAGGATCTGCTTAAGGAAACTCCATTCTAGGGTGTCATAAGCCTTCCTCAAATCTACCTTCAAGACACATATGGGGGAAACACCTTTTCTTGAATAACCCTTCAAGATCTCATGGCTAAGCAAAATATTATCAACAATGCTTCTCCCTTCAATAAAAGCTGACTGAGCTTGCCCAACTAATTCACCAATAACAGATTTCATTCTCCTAGTAATAACATTAGAGATGATTTTATAGACAGTGGTACATCAGGCTATAGGTCTATAGTCTTTGACAGTTGTAGGAGCTCTAACTTTAGGAATAAGAGCAATAGTAGTGGTGTTGATCATCTAAGGCATTTTGCATGTGGAGAAGAAGTCCTTTGTAGCAGCTAGTATATCTTCCATTACTATCTCCCAGCTTCTAGTACATAATTCCACAAGGAAACCATCAACACCTGGTGCTTTGTCCTTTGGCATCTCTTTTAGTGCTTCTGTAATTTCTTCCAAGGTAACCTCCTGAATTAGCATTCTTTGCTGTGATAAAGTTAGAATTGTCCTTATTTAATAACAGCAGTGTTGACATAAGGCAGCTCATCAGCACACTCCCCCATCAATGATTGGAAAACCTTTATAAACTCCTGCTCCACAGATAAGGGGTCTGTGAGTTTCAGACCTGTATCAGTGTAGATAGAAGTAATGTTATTCTGGCATGTTCTAATCTTCCATTGAGCATGGAAATATTTTGTATTGGCATCACCACAGTCAATCCAGCAAGCCTTGGACTTCTGTCTCATAATTTGTTCCTCTACACAACTCCATTTCTCAAATTCTTCTAGTGCTGTTTTTTCCTCATTAAAAAAAGACTGTGCTAGTGGACTGTGCTACAGCTGAGACTGAATAATACCCTGTGTCTCCCTAGCCTGAATAAGTTTCTACTTTTATGAAGCCATATGGACATTTGTATCCTTTAAGTGATGTTTCATGGTCTTCAATTTAGTCCATATCTGCTGCATAGGTGTTCCTTCACATTCCCGTCCCCAGACTTGTTGTAGTATGGCATGAAACTGGGGGTTCTCCATAATAGCAAGATAGAGTCTGAAAGGTTTAGGATGAAGAAGTTTTTGATTCCCAAATTTGATAAGAATAGGGGAGTGTTCAGAAACTGAGGGATTCATGAAGTCAGCTTCTAAGGGTCCATACTGCTGTATCCACTGGAAATTATCAAAAGCCCAATCAATCTTGCTATATACCCTAGAGGTAGTACCTTGCTTATTTGTCCAAGTATAATTCCACTCTTTAACTCTAAGAGGAGTGAGTTGAAGGTCAGCAAGGACATCTTTGAAACCTCTAACTTCAGCATCAGTCACAGGAGAACCAATTCTATCTTCAGAACATAAGACAGAAATTAAATCCCCACTCAGCAACCAAGAATCTTGACTGGGTACATATACTGTCCTTAAGTCACTCCACAAATGGTCCCTAAGGTTTGCAGTATTATAATCAGAGATGACACTTAAGTGTGTTCTGATTTGACTTTTAGGGTCTTCTAATAAACACTGAATAAACTGGTCAGTCATACAGGAAATTTGGACCTGTATATGAGGTTTCCAGAGTAGCAATATTCTCCAATTTACAGCCTTTGAGTAGTTGCATTGGACCTTCCATCCCTTAGCAATCTTATCTTGAATCTTCTTTGCTTTGTGCTCCTTCACTATTGTCTCAAGACATCCCATAACATCTACTTTATTTGGAGCAAGAAAGGTTTTCAACTCTTTTTGCTTATGGGCTTGGTTAAGCCCCCTAATGTTCCAAGTGACAATAATCATAGAACATTTGGAAATAAGCTTTGAGAAGGCCCGTGATCAACCTGTTGACCCCTTCTACCAGCATCTAGTACATCAATAACAGCCTTCCCCTTATTACATTCATCTACCACGACTTCACTGTTGCCATTGAGTTCATTGATTACTGTCTCATTCCTTTCCTGAATGTCAGGGCCTTGCTGTGCATTCTGTTGAACAATAGCCATACAAGAAGTTTTATTCCCCAGCTTCTCAGTCTCCTTGTTATGATCTGGTTGCATTGGCAAGCTTTCCTGTGTATTTGCATTAGCTATAGGCTGTTTAATAAGCCATTCTTGCTTAGTAGCTTTTGCCTGCTTTCTCAATCTGGCCCTCTGTCTCCTTGTCTTACCCTGGTCCCCCATATCCTTCTCTACATCATTGTTAGCATTATACCAACAATCAATAGAATCATGTCCAAATTTCAGACAGTGATTGCAAAAACTAGGCTTCCAATCATATTCAATCAACTGAATCTTAGGGCCAAATGGAGTCTCAATCTCAATCTGATCAGGTAGAGGATGGGCAACATCAACCTCTACTAGTACTCGAGCAAAAGAAATCTTCTCATAGTGAGCTGTGAATTTGTCTGTGTACAATGGTTTACCCACTGCACTAGCCATTTTGCTCAATACTTCAATAGACCAATAGCCCACTGGTAGTCCAGGAAATTGAATCCACACATGTATACTACTTAGTATATCATTCTGAAAGGAGAAGTCAATTTCCCAAGGCTTCAATACCATGGTTTATTCCTGTAAGTATAAGGTCCAGATTGAATGACTAGATCTCTGTCCTTTATACTATTGAATTGGAAGATGCAATAGACCTCAGAATGAATCAAAACCTGGGGTTAGATAGAAAATTCCACACATGCAGCACAAAATTATCCACAGTTTTCTCATTAGGATTAGCTCCAATTACGTAACCAATTAAAGCAGTACTCCAGTAATCCACCTGGGATTTCAAATCATCTTCACTAATTTTGACAACCCTCTTACCATCTCTGTCAGTAGGATGCACGAACGAGAGTGGCTTACCCATTTAAGCATTTCGATTACCTCGCACAACCTCAGCAACAGTCGGAATTGATTTCTCAGACCCACTAGTATCTGAGAACTGTAGTCGTCTCATAGCGAGACTAGCAGGCACTTCAATTTTGTTCATCGTAGGTGGTATATCATTCGCAACACCATCTGCATGTAGCATCTCAGTCTATTGGAGTTTTTGGGGAAGGAAATTACCAAACGTTAGTGGTTCCAGTTCCTTAGTAACACCATAAGCAGGGGTGATTATTTGAGCAATAGTGAGAGCCACATTTTGCAGGCGACGAGCCATTGTCCGAGCACAATGGCGATATTGCAATTATGCGCCAAGAAGTATTAGGCTATTATGCGCCGAGAGGTTTGCTTGATTTTAGTTGCATTCTTTTAGAATTTTGAAATTTCGATATTCATTAGGCTTGAATACATGTGTAATTCGAGTTTTTATGTTGTTTTAGGTTATTTGAGGATTCAACTACATTTATAGTGGGTAATAAGACTTGTTGGTATGTTTGGTTGAGGTCCAGGGGCCTCGGGTTGATTTCAGATGGTCAATGAACTTGGTTTATAGTTGGTGAAATTTTTGTAGCTGGAATTTTGTTGGTATAATCTTACCGACAAGCGTATTCGCCATAAGTGCAGAAGGATTGGCACAATTGCAGAGCTGGGGCTGGCCTGGGGCAGACATTGGTACGAAGGAGAATGTGCATCTACGAGTCCGCAGATTTAAGAAGGGCTCTGATGTCGCCAAAATTCACACCATTGATTAGGATTGTGAAGAAATCGATGCAATTATTATTACCTAACGTGAGTCGTAGTCGATTCCGTAGAGACCTTATATTGGATTAGGTATAATTTTAGATTATATGTATGATGTTACCAAAATACACTTCCACATGTTGGGTTGTTTCTTTCTATTTCTAATGATTATGCTAATGTTTGCAAATGAAAAGCTAGAGAACAGTATTTTTTGTGTTGTTGTTTTAGAAGATTATAAAAGACCTAGGGTCGTGACTTCTACCTACATGGTTACCTAATGGATATTAGGCTTTATAGGTAAGTTTGATTTGTTGGGGTGCAATACAACAATCACAAACAATTACCCACTTGATACCTCTAGGTAGTTAGAGTCTTTTTGCACAATTTTGCTTTCTGAAGTCCAAATGGGTAATGCACAAAACAAGTGATAGATGCCCTAGTCGGGTCTTACTATCTCTAGATTAACCCCTTAATTGGGCTATTAATTTCTTAAGTTCACCTGAGCTCCTTGTTAGCCAAGTATTCCTAGACTTAGTCTCTCTTTCTCAAGGAAAGTGTAAGTCAATTAGGCATGAATCAATGTTTGCAATCATTAATTCTTCAATTCAAGCAAGAACTAGGCTAAATATCACTCACACAATCACAACCAAGCCTTAAATAAAATACCCATTAGGTTTCAACACCAGGGTTGGGTCATAACCCTAGCTAGAAATTTATGTACTCATTGAGAAAATTGAAGAAACTAAAGAAGAAAATTATATTAAATTCAGAATAGATGATAAAGGGAAGAAAATCCAATGTTTAAATGATAAACTATTACAAAGTTACCCAAATCAGTAAAGAAAAACCGACGATTTATTTTGTGATGTTCAAACTTAACCTAATTTTCACAAAAAGACTATATATACACTGATGAAATTATCGGACAAAATTGCCCCCGTAGAGATTATGCGGCATCGTATTTCTTGTGCGATCCACACTTTGATGTTTGCTTGACAAGATGGACTTCTATGGCTGCACACTTATATGTTACGGCCAAACTTCTTCAAATTTTGCGTACCACACATTTATGATTGCATCCGCACACTTGAGATCGAGCTTTGACATGAGAGACTTTTGCGGACTGCACATTTCTGAGTGCTGGTGCACTTTTGATTCTGTAGACACACAATAATGATGTGGTCCGTACTTCTTCATGGACCAAAATAACATCTCTCTGAACCTCATCTTCTGCAGCTACACAATAATTGTGTGGTCCTCACTTTGCAAAGAAAATTTATCAGAGGTATATTCATGATCTACGACCTCACACTATATTGTATGGGCCGAACTTTACTATTTTTTTGCTTTGTTTTAGTCCTTGTATAAAATTACTCCATACTGAGTTGATTTTCATCTCTTTAGCTCATATTCGAATAATCCTGCAAGTAAGCACATTTTATCAATTCCCAAAAATACCTTTAAGCATTTTTGAGCTAAAACGAAAGGAAAAGGGTGATAAGTAGTCAAAATCCTACTTATTAAATTCCTCAAACTGAAGCTTTTGCTTGTAATCAAGCAAATAAAGTAATTTCCACCTCCATAAGAAAATATCTATTTAAGCTAGCCTAAGGTGAATCGAACACACATCAATTGGGACCAACAATTACCCACAACAACTATGAAGTTTCAATGTAATGATTCGACTTTTCAAGTACAATAGTTCAAATATGCCACTAGTAGATCAAGAGTTGACTTTATTCACAAAGGAAACTTGCTCTTTCATGTATGTCATTGGGCGATCCTGAACTCTATCATGTAGGTCATTTCACCTAGCCTAATGTGAATCAAACACACATAATGACGCCTTATTAGACAGGGGTGGGGAATGCTGGAATAGGTACAGGCTCATCTTCCTTAAGCACACCATTTTCTCTTTTTAGATCATATTTTGCCAACTCTTTGAGTTATTATCTTTTCCTTGGACGATCTAAAGAGACTTAACTTCACTCTTTCTTGGTCATGATGGCTATTTTCTCCTTCTTGTTTTCTCTATACTTTGCATCGTTGCTTTTCTTTAAATCCCTTCAACTCTTAACTTTATTCAATTTCTTTTGGTATCTTTCTTTTGTTCATTCATTCTCTTCATTGCCTATCATTTTCTTCATTTCTTTTATTTTTGTGCCTTCTTACCACTTTCAACCTCTTCGTTTCTCCCCCAAACTTACATTTTAGCCATTACTTCTCAAGAGTAATAAGGAAAACTAGGGTGCCAAGAGAGGTCACTACAAAACGAGTAAAGAACTGCAACGTGGTTATCAAATGAAAAAGTCTTAGACTCAAATGGGTTGAGTAGGGATAACAACATTTGTGGGGCATGAAAAATCTCAAGCGGGCCATGGAGAGCCTACGATAACTTCTCAAGCCAAGTAAAATTTAAAATTTTCCCTAGAAACACATTCGGGGCAAGTTCTAGCCCATTCACACGGGTACTTGGACTTGCAACGAAAATCTCACTTTTCACACAATTGGATTGTTAAAGTGGATAGAGTCGAGTGCCCTCAACAACCATATTCAAGATTAAAAATCACTAATGGTTCAACTAAACCACTCGATGATCCCTCAAGTCAGCGCAAGAGTCTAAAGGTCACTAATTAAAGCTATTTCTTGACAAGAACTTGTTTTTAACCATAAGGCGTTAGTTAAAAGTGTTGGAACCAAGTGAAGCATAATGACCCCTTTTATTCATTAATAATACAATTTTTTCTGACCTAAACATAACAAATGTAATCAATCCCTGAAGAAGGTTGTCACCATCCATCATTGGGAAGAGGCACCCGGTTTGCATTAAACCCACTTTTGAAAAGAAGCGTGGCAATAAGAAAACCAAAGGCTTATTGCTCACTAAGGTATAAAAATAAGTTACCAAATCAAAAAGAAGCTATTAAATCAAACAGGAAGTTATACTATAGAGAAAACAAACTAAAGAAGCTATGAAATAAACTACTGAAACTAAGACAAATGAATATGCAAACCGTGGGGAATAGAATATATACACAATGAAAGAGAGAATAAAGATTAAAGGAAAAGAGTATTAAAGTCATTACAAGACAATGTAATATCAAATCAATCAGAATAAACCAACCCCCCAATAAGAATAAACATTGTTCTTAATGCTGAAAAAATATTAGAATAAAGAAGGGTAGAGAGTTAAGGGAACTCCATATGTTGTCTCAGTGTGCATGGGATCACCAACATCCTCGGTCTCCACCAACGAGATCTCATCATTCTAGGGGAATAACATGGTTTGTGAACAATTGAAGCATCTCCTTAATCGTGTGGGCTTTGAGGTCTGGCTCTTTAGAGTGGCCGGTTGCTGCCTCTGATGCCTCAGGTACTGCTGGTGCCTAATCCATCAGCAGATCAAGTGGTATATGCCCAACAGAGGCTATCTTGGCCAATTCTTGTCATAATCTATCCACTGATTTCTTTGAAGCCTGAGATTTCCGCATCTTCTTCACCTGTTTTCCCAACTTCTCTATGACTACCCCATGTGCCGTTAATGTGTCAATAATGGTCTTTTGATTTTCCAGGATCTTTGATAATATTTTCTCCATTGACAGAAGTACCTGTGATACTGCTAGGGTAGAATACTATGTTGTATTGTCACTGGATATGTCAGACAACTATGAAGTAGCTGTCTGCATCCAGTTGTTGAGACTCGCAAATGTCTGGGAGACTCGAAGCACAATGAATGGATATGTGGATGAGACACGCACTGGTACTAATGTTGATGGTCTAGAAGACAGAGGTGGTGGCATGTCAGTTGTCTAGGTGGAAGGACCGACTTCTATGGAAGGCATGACATCTGTACAAGCGATTTTTAAAGTCAAAATTCACATAGGTTTAAAAGTGTATTGGAATCAGATAATTAGGACAATAATAACAGTTGAGCGACTGTGCTAGAACCACAAAACTCAAATATGCCTAACACCTTCTCCTGAGTTAACAAATTTCCTTACCTAGATTTTTGTGTTCGCGAACTGTCAAACTACGTTAAGTTTTCCTCGATTCAGTATTTTAAACCGTTAACTTTGGATACCATAAATTATCCCAAGTGGCGAATCTGAATTTTAAATAAAATAATCTTGTTTTGATTGTCACTTTAAATTGGAAAAAATTCCCTTATCTACCCTTCTAGGGGTGTAGATAAAAAGGAGGTTTGACACTAAAGGAGTTTATTGCTACCCCGGTACTCCAATATACTCTAGTCCGTTAGTGGCCCTTATGGAGAGTTTCACTCGGGTAGGCTTGCTTTCTATTGCACCAGCCATCTCTTAGGCTGGAGGAAGAGCGCAGACTCCTGCTACTCGCACTCCGAAGCAGTTCACTCCACAATTTTAGACTCTAGTAGCTTAGCCAGATGGAGTGGATTAGCCAAGTGTGGTAGTTTAGACTAGCGATGGCATAGCAATGTCTACTGATGCTTTGTGGAGATTGGACAGGTTCACCAAACTCTTCACCACTAGTTTCAGCGATGCATCTTCTGAGAATTCCTAGTATTATCTAGACAACCGTCACAAGGTTCTAAGGAAAAGTGGGCTTGATTTCGCTACTTTTTCTTATCTAGATCTGCCAAGACTTGTTAGAGAGATTATTTCTTGTCTAGACCAGCCAAATCACCAGCTTTGACTTGGGAGTAGTTCACTCAGCTATTTCTGGAGAAGTTTCTCCCCATCACTCAGAGAGAGGCATATTGGAGGAAGTTAGAGCATCTCCAACAGGGTTCTATGACTATTACTCAGCCTGATACCAAATTCATTAACTTGGATTGTTAGGCTCTTGTCATACTTCCCACCGAGATAGAGAGAGAGGGTAAGGAGGTTCATTGAGAGGCTTATTCACCCGATTCAACTTGAGATGGCCAAGGAGACTGATGGAAAGATTACTTTCCAGGAGGAGGGCAATGTGGCCAGGAAAGTGGAGATGGTTCTGTCACATGGAGGTGGTCATGGATCAGACAAGAGGCCCTATCATTCAGGCAGATTCAGAGGTAGGGATTCATATGGTAGAGGCCATCTTCCTAGCCTTTTCAGTCTGAACTTCAGGTTTCTCACGGTGCTTCAGGTGGCAGTGGTTCTCATATGCAATATTTTGATCAGCAATCCTATAGTGCACCACCAGCTGCTATCAATGCACCACTGCTCCACAGTTTTCGGGGTTGTCATTCAGGTTGCCACTGTCATTCTTAGTTTTGTCAGCCACAACACTCAGGTTGATGTTGTTAGTATGGTGAGTATGGTCATATCTGGGGGGCTTGTCTGAGATCTGTGGGTACTCAATCACAGTAGCAGGGTTCCCATGCTATGGTTCAGATACCATGTGTTCCACAGCTCGTCCAATGAGCTAGAGGTGGGGCTATAGGTGGAGGTATATGTGCTAGAGGTAGATCTCAGACCGCTAGAGGTTGAGGCCAGACAACTGCAGGTCGTCCTGGAAATGTAGTCCGTGGTGGTAGGGCCCAGCCCCGATATTATGCTCTTCCAGCCAGGCTTAAGGCTGAGGCTTCTGATGCAGTATCCCATGTACTATTTTGGTTTGTAGCAGAGATGCTTCAATTTTATTTTATCCATGGTCTATGTATCTTTATTTTGCAGCGTATCTAATATTGCCTAGTAATTCCTTGTATAACCCTGTATATGCGTCCACACCGGTGGGTGATTTTATTATGGTAGATAGAGTCCATCATTCTTGTATTGTGGTAATTAGAGATCTTGACACTCTTGTAGATTTGTTGCTTCTGCACATGGTTAATTTTGATGTTATATTGGGGATGGACTATTTATCACCTTGCCACTCTATCTTGGACTGTCATGCCAAGGCTGTGACCTTAGCCTTACCAGGTTTACCTTTTTTGGGGTGGAGAGGGACTCCTAGTCATTCTACCTATTGTTCTATCTCTTATGTGAAGGCTCGGCGTATGGTCGAGAATGGATGTTTGTCCTATTTGTATTATTGTCACGATTCTAGTTCTGAGGTCCCTTCTATTCATTCTATGCCCGTTGTTCGGGAGTTTCCTAAGGTAATTCCTTCAGACCTACTTGGTATGCCACCCGATAGGGATATTGAATTTTGCATTGATTTGGCTCTAGGCACTCAGCCCATTTCTTTCCCGCCGAATCCTATTGCCCCGATTGAGTTGAAAGAGTTGAAGAAGCAGTTGCCAGACTTGCTTGAGAAGGGTTTCATTAGACAAAGTATTTCGCCTTTTGGAGAGGCGTTGTTTCTTGATATAAGTATGGATGGGTCGATGCGGATGCGTATTGATTACCGATAAATAAAGAAGGTTACGATAAAGAATAATTATCCGCTGCCGAGGATCGATGATTTTTTTATCAGCTTCAGGGTGCCAAGGTATTTTCAAAGATTAACTTGAGATCTGGCTACCATCAATTGAGGATTTGGGCATCCGATGTCTCTAAGACTACTTTCCGCACTCGGTACAGGCATTATGACTTCTTGATGATGTTATCCGGGTTGATAAATTCCCTAGCAACTTTTATATATTTGATGAACCGAGCGTTTAAGCCATACCTGGATTCGTTAATGATAGTCTTTATTAATGGTAACTTTTATATATTCCTGTAGCCGGGAGGAGCATGAGCAGAAACTTTGAGTGTTTATTCAGAATCTGAGGGATAGTGAGTTGTATGCTAAATTTTTGAAATGTGAGTTCAGGTTGAGTTCAATTTCATTCCTGGGTCATGTTTTATCAGCAAAGGGTATTCAGGTTGATCCGAAGTAGATTGAGGCAGTCAAGAACTGTCCTACACAAGCATCGGCTACAGAGATTCAGAATTTCTTGGGATTGGCAGGCTACTATCATTGGCTTGTAGAGGGGTTTTCATCTATCGCAGCCCCAATGACTAGGCTAATCTAGAAGGGTGCGTGGTTCAGGTTGTCAGACGAGTGTGAGGCAAGCTTTTATAAGTTCAAGATAGCTTTGACTACAATACCGGTGTGGGTTTTGCCCACAGGCTCAGGGCTATATACAATTTATTGTGATGTCTCTCGAATTGGGCTGAGTGCAGGGTTGATGCAGGATAGAAAAGTTGTTTCTTATGATTTTTGGAAGTTGAAGATTCATGAGAAGAATTGTCTTGTTCATGATTTAGAGTGAGCAGCATTATTCATGCATTGAAGATTTGGAGGAATTATCTATTTGCGTAGCATGTGAGGTGTTCATGAATCACAAGAGTCTGCAGTGTTTGTTCTAGCAGAAGGAGTGGTTAGAGCTATTAAAGGACTATTATATCACCATCTTATATCATCCGGGAAAGGACAATGTGGTGGTCGATGGTTTGAGTAGGAAGTCAACTAGTATGGGCAGTCTTGCTTATATTCCGATGGTGAGAGACCACTTGCTTTGGATATTCAGGCCTTGGCTAATCAGTTCACGAGGCTGAATGTTTCTAAGCCCAGTCATGTATTAGCTTGTATAGTCGCTCATTCCTCTTTATTGGGGCGTATCCGTGATTGGCAATATGATGATCTCCATTTGTGTGTCCTTAGAGACACAGTGCAACACGGAGGTACCAAGCCGGTTACCTTAGGTGATGATGGAGTTTTGAGATTGTAGGCTCGATTTTGTGTGCCTTATGTGGATGGACTTTGATAATTTATTTTAGAAGAGACCCATAGCTCCCGATACTCTATTCACCCGGACGCTTCAAAGAAGTATCAGGATTTGTGGCAGCATTATTGGTTGTAGTGAATGAAGAAGGGTATTGTTGCATATGTGGCTCGATGTTTGAATTTTCATCAGGTTAAGTATGAACATTAGAGGCCTGGTGGTTTGTTCTAGAAGATTGATATTTCTAAGTTGAAGTGGGAGTGGATCACTATGGACTTCGTTGTTGGACTCCTATAGACTCAGAGGAAGTTCAATGTGCGTGTTATTGTTGATAGGCTGACGAAGTCAGAACCTTTCATTCCTGTGGTAGTTTCATATTCTTCTAAGAGGTTAGCTGAGATCTATATCCGAGAGATTGTATGTCTTCATGGTGTGCCCGTGTCTATCATTTTTAATCGAGGTACACAATTTACCTCACATTTCTAGAGAGCATTTCAGCAAGATTTGGGCACACAGGTTGAGTTGAGCACAACGTTTCATCCTCAAACGGACAGATAGTCCGAGAGGGAGACTATATCGATTTTGGAGGATATGCTCCGAGCTTGTGTCATTGACTTTTGAGGCTCGTGGGGTCAGTTTTTACCTTTAGAAGAGTTTGCCTACAACAATAGCTTCGAGTATTCAGATGGCTCCTTATGAGGCTTTGTATAGTAGGTGGTATCGGTCTCTGGTTGGAATGTTTGAGCTAGGAGAGGTTCGGTTGTTGGGTACGGATTTGGTTCAGGACGCCTTGGACAAGGCCAGGATTATTCAAGATAGGCTTCGTGCAGCTTAGTCCCAGCAAAAGAGTTATACCAATCGCAAGGTTTGAGATTTGAATTTCATGGTCGGTGAACGGGTATTTCTTCGAGTGTCGCCTATGAAGGGCGTTATGAGAATTGGGAAGAAGGGCAAGCTTAGACCTAGGTTCATTGGCCTGTTTGAGATCCTTGATCGAGTGTGAGAGGTGGCTTATAATGTTGAACTGCCACAGAGCTTATCAGCCGTGCATCCAGTATTTTATGTGTCCATGCTTCGGAAATATTAGGGCGATTCATCCCACGCGTTCGATTTAACCAGTGTCTAGTTTAACAAGGACTTATCTTACGAGGAGGATCCGGTAGTTATTCTAGATCACCAGGTTTGTCAGTTTAGGGCGAAGGTTTTTCCTTTTGTTCGTGTTCATAGAAGAGGTGAGACAGCTAAAGCATCAACCTGGGAGTCCGAGTCCGATATGTTAAGCTGTTATCCTCTTTTTTTCCTCGATTTAGGTACTTCTTAGCGTTCGAGGATGAACGGTTGTTTTAGAGGTGGAGAATGTTTAGAGGTGGTTCATCAAATTTTTTTCAAATGAAATTATGCATTCGGAGGCCTTAAAACCCTCTTTCAGCTTCATCTCAATTTACGTGCACAGTCCGGGCGCGTAACCGGAAAGAAAATGTGTGAAAATTTGTGAAAAATGTTGAATTCATCTTAAAATGCATTTAAGTTTTCTTTGATCAATATTTCGGGTAAACAGACCCAAAACCATCATTTGATGGTCTCGGAGGGTCCGTGGAAAAATATGGGACTTGGGCGTAATCCTGAAATTGAATTCGAAGGTCCCGAGTTCAAGAAATGAATTTTAAATCAAATTATTTTCTAAAAAATATAAAGGTTTTTGAAAACAAAATGCTAGGTGAAATATATGGTATTGGGCATGTATTATGGTTCCGGTGCCGCATACAAGATTGATATGATTTATACGTGTTTTCTGTAATGTTTGGTAAGAAACGAAATTCATTTGACGTGATTCAGACGTCAAATGCAAAATATAATGTTTGAAGAAGTTTGGAGAAATTTCATTGATTTTGGGGTTTAATTCGATGTTCGTGATGTTATAAGTTTGACTTGATTACACGAATTAGTCCGTAGGATGGTTTTGAGGTTGTGCATATGTTTGGTTGGGAGCCCCGAAAGCTCGGGTACGTTTCGGGAAGGTTTGAACCCATAAAAAATTTGTAGGCTTTTGTTGTTCAGTGCCCAAGGATTTTTTTCTTCACATTTGCGTGGCCCACTCACGATGCGTAAGGAAAATCTTCTAAGTGCCAAATTTCTTCTTCGTGAATGCGAAGCTGGTGGCGCAAATGTAAGGATAAAGAGGGGATACCCTTCTCGAACGCGACCAAGCACTCGCGAACGCATAAGGTAAGGGCCTGGGGGAGGAGTTCACATTTTCTTCTATGTGAACGCGACCACTGGCCCGCGAATGTGAAGGTTTGAGGGGTTAAAGCTTTGCGAACGCGAGCCTAGTGTCGCAAGCGCGAGGGTCTCTCAAACCTAGCTCATCACGAGCGCGATGAGCCTATCGCGTACGCGTAGGCCAAAATCGCCTAGTCATTTTTTCAAGTTCAAAAATAGATACATTACGGGAATTCCACAATTTTTCATAAACTTCATCTTCTCTACACCTCTTGGGCGATTTTTAAAGAGGAACTTCACCATAACTTCATAGGTATGTAATCCTACACTCGTTTTCTTCATTTTTGTTAACATCCACTAGATTTCTAGGCCTAAAACATGAGATTAAGGGTAGAAAACTAGGGCATTGGTTAGAGTTGGGGCTTTTTGATTATTTGGGAATTTGACCTTGTTTTGGGGTCAGATTTTAAAATAAATTATATAATCGGTCTTGTGGATGAATGGGTGATCGGGTTTTGGTCCGAACCTCGTATTTTGACCAAGCACGCCCGGGGTTGACTTTTGGATTTTTTGAATGAATGATTGGAAAGTCATAATTAAGCATGGGAATTGGACAGTGTTTGAGGCTTGGGTTGATCATGGAAGTTCCAGGTAAGTTTTTGGTATAACCTAAGATAGAGGGTTTGGATTTGCATCATATTTTCTATTTGCTTCATATTGAGTACAACATATAGACATGATGACGAGTATTTATATGTTTGTGTCGAGCATGACCGTGAGTCTTAAATTGTGATTTATTGTGTTCTTAATTAATACTATGGATGCTTAAATTGATGATTCTCAATAATTGAGCAAGGATTAAGACCGTTATCGTGGAAACTACTTATGATTGAGTATTAGCATTAGCTGAGCTAGTTAGCTGTTGGAACAAGATTTGTAATAGTTGTTTATGCCATACCAAAATGTATTAACTTATACTATCGATTCCTTTGCCGGGAGAGTGTAGTTCATTAATGATCCCTTGCAAGGACTCTTGTTATGATTGTTGTTTCTTGTATATGTGGAAGGGGTTGCATGCCGCAACAATGATATAAACGGATCGGGTTGCACGTTGCAATAGTGATATAAATGGATCGGTTGCACGCCGCAATAATGATATAAATGGATCAGGTTGCACACCGTAACAGTGATATAAATGGATCGGGTTGCATTCCACAACAATGTTGTTATTGTTTTGATGTAGATCTTGAATTGTTCTCTTATATTTCTCTTAGATTACTACTGGAATTGATATCTCCCCGTAGCATGTACCCCCCACCCATCTTCATTTGTTTATTTCTATTTTATTTTCCGTTGTATATTATATTACATGACATGTTTAATTGGTAGTCTAGTCCTAGCTCGTCAATACTTCGCCGAGGTTAGGCTAGGCACTTACTAGCACATTCATTCAGTTTTGCTGATACTACAACCTGCACAATGTGCAAATCCTGGAGCAGATTTTTGGCAGTAGCATTTAGGGTGGCTTCCTTCAATCCAATTAGATATCCCGAGGGAGTCCGCAGGCCCGACGTTCTCTTCTATCTTATTATGTATTCTATTTTCAACTGTTCCAAGACAGATCGTACATATTTTCAGACATTTGCTTGTAGCATTCATGGAGAGTCCGTGGCATTGTGACACCAGATTCCAAGTAGAGACGTATGTTGCCATCGTCTTACTGGATTTAATTATTTTACGAGATTAAGTCTTCTGCTTGATTCTCTTTTATCGTTAATATTTTACCGTTGATTACCTGTTAACCCAAATTGTTAAAATGACAAAAATGAGATAGCCAGTGATTTTTTATTTCGCGGCTTGCCTAGCTTCTACGAGTAGGAACTATCACGACTCCCTAGGGTGAAAAATTTGAGTCGTGACACAAATTTAGCAACATAGATATTTTTTGTAAGTTTTTGCAACTAATATCACTTCACCGGTTAGAATATTTTTGACTATGCATATTTTAGATACAAAATTCACCTTTTTTACCGTTGTCACAGATTTGGGAAATACTCAGCAAGCTGTACTTCAACACATTCACGTAGTACGCATTTTCTATAGAGTGTGAAAGAGAATCCTGATCCTTCAAACTCCTACAATGTATCCCTTTTTTCCATTTCCAAAGAATACATCTCTACATGCAAGGCCTTTAGTGAAAGGAAATTATTTGTACTTCTAGTCATGTGCTTCAAGCAGCCGTTATCCATTAACATTTGTGGACTGCTTCCTTTCATTGTTCTCTGTGCAAGGAAATGAATGGTTAAACTTAGGAACCCAAATAAGTTTGGGTCCCTTGTAACGAGGAAAGGGGTGAATGAGGGCTCTTTTGGTCTAAGCAGGCATTACACGTTTTTTATGTGAGGGACCAAGTTCCCTAGCTGTAGTTATTTTTTTAGCAAAGGCTTTATTTTTCTGTTGAGATTGAAATCTGGCCATATAGGTTTCCTTAAAGTGTCCAGTGTTACCATAGTGAGTGAAGATCCATTTATCATGTACAATAACGTACTTACTATGAGGTTGTAGGAAGTCTTTCCCTTTGGAACCCAATTACCTACCTATTCTCCCATTATTCGTATATATAGCAGTGATCGCATCATATGATCAGGTCCACTTAAGAGACTTTTCTAAGGCACTCTTCACTCTGCCTTGATTTACCCGAAGTTGTCTGTTTTTCTCAAGCTCAGCATACATTCTAGATTTTACTGATTTTAGCTTATTTTCAAGCCTAAAATATGCATCACTTGCAACCTTTTTTCCCTTTTGAGTATTCACATGCCTATTTTCTCTTCTTTGTTCCTCAATTGTTTCCTTTAGGTCTACAACTAGTACCAATAGGTCGTCTCTCTCATGCTCTATATTTGAAATTCTCTCAGTGAAGATATCATTTTCACTTTTTCAACTCCCAATGGTCTCTTTTAGATCATCCATAACCAACACTAGATTATATCACTCGCGTTTTATTTCTCCTAGTTCCGTGGTTAGTGAATTTATATCATTGATGAGACTGTGATATGCATCAATTAAAACATTAGCCAAGGATATAAGCTTTTTTTGAGAATATGATTTCAGATTTCTTTGAACATCTAGAAGGTTTATATCATCTTCATCGTCATGTTTCTCATCCTCATCTGATTTAGCCATTAGAGAAAAGATGGAATCATAATCAGTAACATCACTTTATATCCATTATGGAGCTATCACATTGCCAATCATCTTCTCGGGATTCACTGGAAGAGTCTCCCCATGCAGCAATATTATGTTTTAGAACACTGTCATCAGTATCTTTTCTTTTGAATATTTTGTTAGGAACTTGGTTCCTCTTTGCTACTTTTTCTATGTTGTGTTTGTATTGATCTTGCTTGAGAAGAGGGAAATCTTTGATGAAGTGTCCTAGCTTTCAACACTTACGACATATGTCATAACCATTTGGCTTGTTGGAGTTTCCCTCTGTTGGAATGCCTCCATTTCTGCAAACTATTTTCTGAAACCTTTTTGTCAGGTAGGTCATATCAGCATCCTCACCACATGAGTCATTTTTTTTGTTTTGGGGACCAGGTTCTTCTCCCTTGTCGACTCTCTTCTCTCATTTTCCTCCTCCTTCTACTTCTTCTTCTTCATTTCATATGTCTTTAGATTTCTAACAAGTTCATCCATTGTCATCTTCTATTGATCTTTTTCTTCTGTGATACCATTTACCTTGCTTTCCCTGGAACCAGGTAATACACTAAGTATCTTCCTGACGAGTTTATTCATGGGGATAATCTCTCCTAGTGAGTGAAGCTCATTGATGATAGATGTGAAGTGATGTGTATATTCTGAATGGATTTGTCATTCTTCATTCTAAAAAGCTCATACTTTGTGTTCAGCATGTCATTCTTGGACTACTTTACCTGCCCCTTCATTAGCGATTTGAATAGCTTCCCAGATCTCGTTAGATTATTGGTATGTTGAAATCCTATTGTACTCATCTGGTCCATTCCCACAAACGATAATTTTCTTAGCTAGAAAGTTCTTTTCAATAGCGTTGCAATCAACATCATTATATTCCTTTCTAGTTTTAGAACAGTCACTGCATGATATGCAATGGTATTTGTACGAACAAATGTTCCATCGCAGATGACATCCCAGAGCTCTGAATCTTCAACCATGATGAAGTCATACATCGTTGTATTCCACCATCCATAATATTTGTCGTTTAACCTTGGTGGCCAATAAGTAGACTGGCCTTCTTCAAACTTTTGAGGAGCAGCCATGGGGATCCTTTCTAGTCGTTAAATCGATAGAAATAACCTGATTTGATAACAATTTGTAGAATTTAAGGGTCCACCAAACTCTATAGAGAACCAGGTTCTCTATCAGGTTCAACCTAATACACGCTCAGTGAAGTAAGTAAATGACATAGGGAAATTTTACGTGGAAAATTCCCAGTTAAACAGGATTAAAAATCACGACCTTCCCTTTTATGATATCAACTTCACTACTGAGCAACCTTTATATTAAAACCTAATCTAACCTTGGAATTACCTCTTAATCTATCACTACCTTGTAACTACACTATTACAAGCCACCTTGTAATAACTCTATTATAATGACTTAACCATTCATTAAGTTGTAACAACACTATTACAAGTCACTTTGTAATAGTTCTATTACAAAGACATCATAACTTGACTAACTCTAGACAAGACAAAAACACAAAGGTTTATAATTTACAAAGGGTATCCTACATAAAGCTTCTAAGATGGATTTACAAGTAAGAACTTCAAGAAAGATACAACACATTTGAGGACGTACAATAACTCAATATGGGGAACTTGTCCATTGCTATGTTATCTTGTTCTTGATGCCCTTGAGAATACCTTGCAAGATGGACACATACTTGAGAGAACACTTGATAAGTTCTTAAATGCGCAAGTGTTTTGTTTTACCTTTTCTTAAGGTTAATATCTCAGTTCTGATATCACTTGGATGATGCAAGCATGTTGATGAAGGGAATTCCCCATAGAGTTAACTACTGCACAGTTTCTACACTGTAGCGTGTGTAGGCAACAACTTTACAATTAGGGAGTTGAATTGTACCGTCACCTCGGGAACTTGTAGGGACCTGTTCCCTCAGTTGTTCCTTCTGCTATTCCTTTGAGTCTGAAGAGTTGGATTGTGTCCCCAACTGGAAACTTGTTGATCATAAGTTCTTGAAGATATGTAACATGTTCCTTATCTCGTTCTTAATAGTAACTTTGTTAGATCATCAAAACATAATGGGGATACACATATAACCTATCCGTTACCCAAATCAATAAAGGAAAAATAGCTATTTATTTTCTGATGTTCAAACTTGACTTAATTTTGAAAATATTGACTATTTATGAAATTATCAAACAAAGTTGCCCATGCGGAGTTTGTGTGACTATACAATTCTGTGTGATGTCCACACTTTGATATTGGCTTGACATGGTGGACTTCAGCAGCTATAAAGTTCTGGGTTGCGTCCGCACTTCTTCAGATTCTACGGACGCACATTAATGAGTGTGGCCACACTCTTGGGATCAAGCTTTGATAATAGATACTTCTGCAGACCGGACATTTCTTTGTACGACCGCACTTCTGATTTTGGGGATGGTAAGATCGAGTCAGTTCTATATAGAGAGCGAGATGAGAGGGAGGCCAAGAGGCCTTGTGGATCAGGCTGTTACAGTGGTACTTCTTCGAGGGGCCAGTTGTAGCATGGTAGAGGTCGTTCTTTAAGGCCTACTCTATCGGCCCGTTCAAAGTATTGTGGGGGATCTTTAGGTCGTGGTCATCATTGGTCCCACCAGGGCCATTCTTCACTTAGTGAACTTTCACCTCAAAGTCATCTAATGTCCCTTCAGCTCAGGTTTCTTCTATGCCAAGTGCATCTTCTAGTCACTCTGGTGCGAGAGGTTCCCTTCAGTCCCCATCTCCAGAACCGGGCTGCTGCTATGACTGCGGAGGGTTTTGTCACTTGAGGAAGCAGTGCCCTCGACTTCGTGGCAAACAACATCAGCAGAGGGGTCAGCCCTCGACTTTTTCTCCATTTACTTCATCACCGCCCAGCTATCTAGGGGTGGAGATCAGGTAGCCATGGGTCGACCTAGAGGTTGAGATCGATCAGGTGGTGGCCAGAATCGTTTCTATGCTATGATGTGCAGGATAGATGCCATTGCCTCAAACGCTGTCATTACAGGTATTATTTTAGTCTGCCATAGAGATGCCTCAGTATTATTTGATCCCGGTTCCACCTATTCATATGTGTCTTCATATTTTGAACGTTATTTGGGTATGCCCTAGGAGTCTCTATCTTTACCTGTTCGTGTGTCTACCCCAGTGGGCGATACTATTATTGTGGACAGTGTGTATCAGTCATTTGTTATGGTTATTGGGGGTCTGGAGACCCGACTTGATTGATTGCTATTGAGCATGGTGGACTTCGACGTTATCTTGGGCATGGATTGGTTATCTTCGTGTCATGCTGTTCTAGACTGTCATACTAAGACAGTCACTTTGGCTATGCCGGGTGTACCGCGGATCAAGTGGCGTGGTGGAGTGATAATATTCCTGGTAGAATTACTTCTTTCTTGAAGCCCCAACGTATGGTTGGGAAGGGTTGTCTTTCCTATTTGGCATTTGTGAGGGATGTGGGAGCTGAGACTCCTAGAATTGATTCTGTTCAAGTTATGACGGATTTTCTGATGTATCTCCTACAGACCTACCGGATATGCCACTAGAGCTGTCTAACGGGCCAACCAGGCCGGTCGGGGTACGAATTTTTTTTGACCCGTCCAGGTTCCGGGCCGGGCCGGTCCGGGTTTAGCAGTGACGGGTTTGTAACGGGCTTGGTTAGTTCGGGTTAAAATTGAGCCATACAGGTTATGGGTTGAGGGGGGTCGGGCCGGGCCGGGTTTAGTGTATTTTCACTTTTTTTTGGAATTATGTATAGTATAACTATTAAGTTATATTAATACTTTGTAATAATTGAATGAATACAAGTAAGATGGGAAAACATTTCCTTATTGCAAGGCTCCTTTTGCTTCTACAAGTAGAATTTATAGCATATTTTAAAAATAATACGTTACCATCATATTCTATGATTTGAGCATTTATAGTTTTATACCCTAAATATAAACACTATATGTTTAATTCCAACAATTTTAAATTATGTTAATTAGTATACAATAAGTGGTATATTCATAGTATATTTAGAATATATTAATAGTATATGCATAGTATATTCATGATATAGTTACGGTATATCCATGGTATATTATGGTATATTCATGTTATATTCACAGTCCGGTCTGGTCCGGGCCGGGACAGTTAACCAGTTTAATGGAACTATTCATCTAACGGGTTTCACCATGCCGGTAAACGCGTTTCAAAAATTTAAACCGTCTCAACCCCCTAACCCCCCAGCCCCCCTTACCGGTCCGGGCCGGTTCTGGGTTCTACCGGTCTGGGTCGGTCCAAAATCAGGCTGACCTTGCCCGGTTGATAGGCTTATATGCCACCGAATAGGGATATTGATTTTGGTATTGACCTAGTGCCGGGCACTCAGCCCATGTCTATTCCACCATATCGTATGGCACCAGCATAGTTGAAAGAATTGAAGGAGTAGTTTCAGGAGTGTTGGATAATACGCGTAACGCTAGAGGGGGGGTGAATAGCGTTATAATAAAAATTAGCGTAAACTTGCGGAATTTAAAATTTGCAGGAAATAAATAAGTGCGATAAATAAGAAAGAACACACCGAAGTATTCTGGTTCACCACAACCTGTGGCTAGTCCAGTCCCCGAGAGACTCTCTCGAGATTTCCACTAACTTGTCAAGCTTCCGGGTGCTTAACAAACCTTTACAACTTGAGGACACAAGCCTCAACACCTTTGCTCGGAGATACAACACTCCAAGACTTCAACCAAGGAAACACAAGTTCCTTCTTACAACAAGAGAATAACAATTCTCTTCAAGTGTACAATACACTAAGCACTCAAACAAGACACTCCTTAATGAGTAGAGATGAGTAAAAGAATACGCTCAAGATCGAAACAACTTTCGACAAGAGTTTGTCTCTCAAAAACTTATGTAATGAATATAAAATGATAAGCAATAGAGCATGCAAGCTTATAGCAATTATATGATCAGTTGTTGTGTGTTGTTGTGTACTCAAAAGACTGAATATAAGCAGTATTTATAGTTGAAAAACTTGGCATTACCGTTGCCTAATTGCCAATTAAGAACTGCTGATTTTACTCTGTGACAATCGATTGTCAAGAATCCACAATCGATTGTTTGCCAATCGTTCCAAAAATCAATCCCAGATTTTACGCTTCACAATCGATTATCTAAGATCAACAATCAATTATTGGCAACGTTCAAAAAATCATTTCCATATTTTACGTAAAACAATCGATTATACAAAATCAATAATCGATTATTTAGCAACGTTCAAAAAATCCTTTTCAGATTTTAATTTCAACTATCGATTGTAAAAAATCAACAATCGATTACCTGACGGTATTTGAAAATATTTTGGCAACGGTTAGTTATACAATCGATTATACTAAGTTAACAATCGATTATATATCAGTCTTGAAAAATCAATTTAGACACTGCCTCGTGACAATCGATTGTTATATACTCACAATCGATTATTTAATAACTTTGAAAAAGTCTGGAAGACACTGTCTCAACACGATCGATTGTCATATGTTCACAATCGATTATTTTGTGACTTTGAAAAATCTGATGGACACTGTCTCTTCACAATCGATTGTCATAAGGTTCACAATCGATTGTCATGTAGGTTTGAAAAACCTGATGCTCACTGCCTTAACACAATCGATTGTCATTAGTTCACAATCGATTGTCATGCAGTCTTGGCTTAACATAATCGATTATCATAAGTACATAATCGATTATCTTAGTCCAGATTTTAGAGGCATGTTTAAAAATCATTTTGACTAAAGTAAATATGCATGATTTAAAATCATTTAGCATTAAATTAAATATGCATGATTTTGTAAAAATAATTTTACGAGAGAAGCCATGTCATGAGTCAAATTGTCGGATCAAGATCACAGTTAAGAACGACTCATGTAAAACTATAAAACTTGGTCTTGTGCTTGAATCTCGTTATATATCAATTGTGCGCTTGTACTTGAACTTCGTCATATATCAATTTGCGCATCGTTTGCCATTCATCAAAACCTACACATATGAACACACGTTTTAGTATAATGCTTTGAGAACGTGTTTCCAACAATTTCCCCCTTTTTGACAATGGCAATCTTTAAGCGGGATATGCAAATTAAACAATTCATAATGACGATTCAAGACAAGTAAAGATATGCAATGAGTATATGGATATGCAATTTGTTCCCCCTCAATATATGAATTCCCCTTCAATTTATGCCGATAAGTATTGAGAGTGCATACCCGTTATCTTCCCCCTTTTGCCATTAGCAAAAAAATGTAATAAGATGGCAAGGATTAAAAAAAACTTGTTTATTTATTGAAAATAAAACGGGTACATAATGGGAACAATACAAACATAGAACAATAAAATGGAAAGACAAATAAAGAATTATTCATCATCATTTCCCGCCTCATCGTCCGGCACTGCTTCAAAGGGAACAAGACCGGCATATAGATAATGAACATGGTCAAAATATCCATGGATCTCATGTGTCAATTGACCGACAGAGGTGGTCAATGAAGCAATTTGGTCAAAAATGGATTGAAGAGTAGGTTCTTGAGGCTGACGCGACCGACGAGTTGGAAGAGGAGTAGGAGCTACATGATCTCCGTCATGGGGAAAGGAGGATTATGAAATTTCCCACTTCTTGGTGCTATTTTTGAGAGGACTGATGGAAGTGTTGAATCCGCAAGCTTCAAGAAGATTCATAATAAGGAGGGCATAGGGAAGAGGTCTATCATCTCCGATGGCGTCACGCATGTGAATCTTGACGAACTTACACTAATTGATGTGAGCTCCGGTTATAATTGCATGCATGAGCTTAGCGTCTTCTTGGGAAAGAGTGGTGTGATTATGCTTCCGAGGTTTGAGGACTCGGGTGATGAAATAGAAAATCAAACGATACTCGGGGAGCATTCCCGTGATAGTAGGACGCCGAGTGGATAGATTAGGATCATAAGATGTAGTACCTAGTTGGTTTAGGAGAGCTTTTTCATCAAATAAGGCACCGACCTCTCTAATGTATCGAAAAATGTCTTCACCACTTTGAGGAAGACGGGCAATGGAATGAAGGTTTTCACCGGATAGAAGAATTTGAACACCATTAATATTTGTCACAAGCTCACCATCATCATCCTCATGAAGGTTTGAATAAAACGCTTGAATCAATGGAGGATTAATGTAAGGGTAGGTAAGAAATAAGAAGTCAAGAAGTTGGCATTCTTTAAGCATGTTGGCAGCAGGGGCGTATGATTCAAGATACTTGCTTGTTGAAAAGCGGGGAGGAAGAATGTCGCGCTTTTCAAATTTTGTCAAAAACCGAGTAAGCTCGGTGTCAGAATTAAATTGTAAAATGGACCCATCTTGATAAGGGTAATTTGGAGGAGGTGAGGCAGCAGAGGAGGATGCACCATGCCTAGCTGAACGGGAACGTTTAGAGTGACGGCCCGACATTTTTAATAGGAGGTAATGAGCTTTGCAATAAATCTTAAAAGAGTTTTGATAGTTTGAGAGCTAAAATTGATGCTTGAGTGAATGAAATGAAGATATGAGGTGCCTATTTATAATGGGGATAGTGGCTTTTCATTGATGGTGAAAATCTGCAGAAAATTGAAAGCCAAAACGGTCAGAAACGGTGAAAATAAATTGCACTGACCGTTAGACAATCGATTATTGAAATGAAATAATCGATTGTTATGAGGATTTGACTGAATCTCGAAACTGACACAAATCGATTTCAGGACCAAACGGTAACAAATTTTTGAACTACTGACATGAAATAATCGATTGTCAAATTATGGTAATCGATTGTTGTGACATAGTGTGCACGGTGATTTTCTGACTCGGAAAATAATCGATTATATATATGAAACAATCGATTGTCTTAGAAAAGCAGTACTGAATGGCTGAGACGGTAATCGATTAAACAATTAAAAAATCGATTGTTAAACAAAACTGCATAATAAGCATGAACCATAAATAATCGATTAGTGATACTTGCTAATCGATTTTCTGCACAGTATAATAATCGATTATTTGCTGTAACAATCGATTGTTCTATGCCATTTCTTTATAATTCCCCCTACCTTTAGGGCGATACCTGCAAAAGGAAATACGCGTCTCTGACGCTCAAGTCAGTAATATTCAATATATAAAAGCAACCTAGAAATTATATATTTAGATCAACGCTTACCCGCATTAGACACTTCATTTGGACATGATTTGTATTTAGCACATCAATAAACGCTAAATATTATATCAAGTCTACTGGCAATAAGGTAAAGTAAGGAACGATCATACCTCTATAGTTCTTGGTATTGTTCTTCTTACCTTTCACTTTTCTGGCACGATGGTCTTACAAATTCATTGAGGTGATCATTGCTTTGGTGTTCCTCTTTTCAATATTGATTCAGCAATTTCTTGCAATAGTTAGTTTGACAAGTGAAAGTTCCCACTTTCATTTGCTTAACTTGCAGCTCCGAGAGGAAATTTCGCTTGTCCATCATGGACATCTCAAATGAAATTTTAGAGACTCCTTGCATAAAACTCATTAGTTGCTCAAAATTATACAATATCATTTTCAACATGTTTTGGAATGCAAAATATTAATAGCATAAAAGTTATCAACATAATAATGATATTACCAATATGGAAATTTGTTTTGAAATACAACAATAATGTCATCAAGATAAAATTCATGCAATCTATTCCTCCTTAATGAGAAGTTTATCAAAACATACCAACAAACCATAGATATACCAATTGTTATAAAATAGTGATAAAATCATTTGTTGGCAAGCATAACAAATGTATCAAATGTTATTTTATTAACAGTGATACTAAATGTTATTTTTAGAAAACATATTAAAAAATATCAAACATTAATATATAACAAGTCAACCAAAAGTCGAATGTACCAACTATTATTCAGGCCAAAAGATACATTCATCAAGAGTCGATTTTTAACAGAAATACTTTTATGAATCATTTATTTCAGGAATATATCAATTACTTTTCAAACCAAAAATAGCATTTATCTAAAGCATGAGTAAAAAGTTTTTGCCAAAAATATGCTAACAGTTAATACACACCAGAGGAAATACTTTATTTTTCTGATATATACTAACATTTATTTAAACCATAAATAACAGTTATCAAATCATAAATGAAATGTTTTTATTAGAAGCAAGCTAATATACCAATTGTTGTTTAACAACGAATTTTCAACATATGCATCCAGGATAATTGATATTAATTATTAACAAGGATATCTCAACACATATCAACTATTATGATTAAGCACATCAAAATTTTTAACAATATAAGGCCAAATTAACAACACATATGTTAATATCGGTTGCTTGCATATATTATCAATTCGGTTTTTGTCAAAAAGGATAACTAACCGAAATTCCCCCTTGATGCGATAAGGAATTGTGCTTGGTGCATCTACTACAATATTGTAGCCTTCAAGCACACCTGCAAAAGAGATTAATGATCTTTTGGTACCCACGCCATTTTGGGTCCTTGGGGGTTAGGCATATCATAGTGATGCAATTGAGTGATATGTCTATGTCGTGTAAAACATGCAGGAGCAATATGACCAATTCGTCTACAATAATGACAAGTCACATTGGGATTATGCATCCTTCTAGGTTCATAGTAATTAGACGGACGAAAATTGTTCACTCTATTTTCGACACTATGGCTATTGCGCATTTCGTGAAAGTCATTTCTCCTACTATTATGAGCAGCATTTCTAGAATAATTGTTTCTAGGTTGAGGGCCATTTCTGTGTTCTAAAAGGTTCAAACTTCCTTTTAGTATGTGGCCTAGAATATGCATCATTTCTAGAGTAGTTATTTCTAGGTGGTAAGTCATTTCTAGGTCTTCTAAAGTGTTCAACATTTGGTCTAGCATGCATATTGGTTCTAGGGTTGTTATTTCTAGGATGAGCATTTGTTTTATTAATCCTAGGTTGAGCCTTAGGTGGTTGTGGTTTGGCTTCAACCTTTTCTTTAGGCTCATTCTTAAAACCTATGCCATGCTTGGTTGACTTCAAATTAACAAGAACCTCATTCAAATTTTTGTGAGAAGAATTAAACTTATCTAAGGTGCCCTTAAGTCTATCTACCTCATTTTTGAGATGCATGCAAGAAGTACAATTTTTAATAGAACTTTCGGGCTTGTTGGCGCTTCTCTTTCCGAAAAAATTGTTTTCCTCTTTCAACTTCTCATTTTCTAAAATCAGTTTTTCCAAATCCTTTTCTTTCAATGAGAGTTGTTTTTGAAAATCTGTTTCTTGCAATGAAGGAGTTTTCTGCAAATCTTTAATGGTCTTGTAAGCATTAACAAACTCACTATATAAATTAATATAAGCATTTTGCATTTCTTCAAGTGAGTGAGAGTTAGACGTACTTACCTCTTCTTCTTCGTTTGCCATGAGACATCGGCCAGTCGATTCACCACATGAGCTGTCCGCTTTTTGAGGTGTGCTTTCATACATTTCCTCAAGCTTATCCCACATTCTTTGGCAGATTTTGTAGTGGGAAATTTTCTGATAATCTTCCTGATTCAAGCCGATATACAACATATTTATTGCCTTAGTGTTGTATTCACTTACCTTGGCTTTCCAAACTTTTGTCGTCATCTGTTCACCATGCTTGATGATTTGCCATAGATAAAAGTTGTTGGCTGTGATGAAAATTCTCATCCGATCTTTCCAATATGTGTAATTGCTTCCATCAAATATTGGCGGCAACAAGTTAAAGTGACCTTCACCTATTCCTGCAAAAGAATCACGAGTAGAAGCCATGGAAGTTTCTCTCAAACTGTTAAGTCTTCAGAGAGTTGGGCTCTGATACCAATTGTTAGATAATACGCTTAACGCTAGAGGGGGGTGAATAGCGTTATAATAAAAATTAGCGTAAACTTGCGGAATTTAAAATTTGGAGGAAATAAATAAGTGCGATAAATAAGAAAGAACACACCGAAGTATTCTGGTTCACCACAACCCGTGGCTAGTCCAGTCCCCGAGAGACTCTCTCGAGATTTCCACTAACTTGTCAAGCTTTCGGGTGCTTAACAAACCTCTACAACTTGAGGACACAAGCCTCAACACCTTTGCTCGGAGATACAACACTCCAAGACTTCAACCAAGGAAACACAAGTTCCTTCTTACAACAAGAGAATAACAATTCTCTTCAAGTGTACAATACACTAAGCACTCAAACAAGACACTCCTTAATGAGTAGAGATGAGTAAAAGAATACGCTTAAGATCGCAACAACTTTCGACAAGAGTTTGGCTCTCAAAAAACTTATGTAATGAATATAAAATGATAAGCAATAGAGCATGCAAGCTTATAGCAATTATATGATCAGTTGTTGTGTGTTGTTGTGTACTCAAAAGACTAAATTTAAGCTGTATTATAGTTGAAAAACTTGGCATTACCGTTGCCTAATTGCCAATTAAGAACTGCTGGTTTTACTCTGTGACAATCGATTGTCAAGAATCCACAATCGATTGTTTGCCAATCGTTCAAAAATCAAACCAAGATTTTACGCTTCACAATCGATTATCTAAGATCAACAATCGATTATTGGCAACGTTCAAAAAATCATTTCCAGATTTTACGTAAAACAATCGATTATACAAAATCAATAATCGATTATTCAGCAACGTTCAAAAAATCCTTTTCAGATTTTAATTTCAACAATCGATTGTACAAAATCAACAATCGATTACCTGACGGTATTTGAAAATATTTTGGCAACGGTTAGTTATACAATCGATTATAATAAGTTAACAATCGATTATATATCAGTCTTGAAAAATCAATTTAGACACTGCCTCGTGACAATCGATTGTTATATACTCACAATCGATTATTTAATAACTTTGAAAAAGTCTGGAAGACACTGTCTCAACACAATCGATTGTCATATGTTCACAATCGATTATTTTGTAACTTTGAAAAATCTGATGGACACTGTCTCTTCACAATCGATTGTCATAAGGTTCACAATCGATTGTCATGCAGGTTTGAAAAACCTGATGCTCACTGCCTTAACACAATCGATTGTCATTAGTTCACAATCGATTGTCATGCAGTCTTGGCTTAACATAATCGATTATCATAAGTACATAATCGATTATCTTAGTCCAGACTTTATAGGCATGTTTAAAAATCATTTTGATTAAAGTAAATATGCATGATTTAAAATTATTTAGCATTAAATTAAATATACATGATTTTGTAAAAATAATTTTACGAGAGAAGCCATGTCATGAGTCAAATTGTCAGATCAAGATCATAGTTAAGAACGACTCATGTAAAACTATAAAACTTGGTCTTATGCTTGAATCTCGTTATATATCAATTGTGCGCTTGTACTTGAACTTCGTCATATATCAATTTGCGCATCGTTTGTCATTCATCAAAATCTACACATATGAACACACGTTTTAGTATAATGCTTTGAGAACGTGTTTCCAACAAGGAGCTCCTAAATAAGGGTTTCATTCGGCATAGTGTGTCACCTTGGGGTGCGCCGGTTCTGTTTGTGAAGAAGAAGGATGGCACAATGAGAATGTGTATCGTTTATAGGAAAATGTACAGAGTAACAGTAAAGAACAAGTATCCACCACCTCGCATTGATGATTTGTTTGATCAGCTTCAGGGAGCGAGGGTGTTTCCAAGATTGATCTCTGATCAGGTTATCAATAGTTGAAGATCAGGGGTTCAGATATTTATAAGACTTCTTTCGGGAAAAGATATGGTCACTATGAGTTTCTTATTATGTCTTTCGGGCTGATCAATGCCCCAACAACATTCATACATCATATGAATAGTGTATTTCGGCCTTATCTGGATTCATTTGTCATAGTGTTCATTGATGATATTCTGGTGTAATCGCATAGTTAGGAGGAGCACGCGCAACATTTGCGAGTTATATTGCAGAGACTGATGGAGGAGAAGCTTTATGCAAAGTTCTCCAAGTGTGAGTTTTGGCTTAGCTTAGTGGCTTTCTTAGGACACGTGGTGTCTAGAGAGGGGATTCAAGTTGACCCAACAAAGTTAAAGACGGCACAAAGTTGGCCTAGATCGTCCTCAGCCACAAAGATTCCTAGTTTTCTTTAATTAACAGGCTATTATCACCGGTTTGTTTAGGGTTTTTCCTCTATTGCATCGCCCCTGAACAAGTAGTCTCAGAAGGGTGTTTCATTTGTATGGTTGGACAAGTGTAAGGAGAACATTCAAAAGCTTAAGACAACATTGACCATAGCTCCAATATTGATTCTGCCGTCAGCTTCAGGTTCCTATATAGTATATTGTGATGCTTCCTGAGTCAGGATAGGTTCTGTATTGATGCACGAGGGTAGAGTTATTGCTTCTGCTTCTCATCAGTTAAAGCCCCATGAGCAGAACTACCCCGTTCATGATTATGAGTTAGCTGCTATAGTTCATGCCTCAAAGGTTTGGAGGCAATACCAATATGGCGTATCTTATGAGGCATCCATCGATCATCGCAGTCTTCAGCATATGTTCGCAAAAGGATATTAATTTGAGGTAGTGGAGATGGATATAGTTACATATGTATTATGATATCACTATTCTGTATCACCCGGGGAAGGCCAATGTAGTGGCTGATACATTGAGCCGAAAGGCGGTGAGTATGGAGAGCTTGGCGTACATTCAAGTTGAGGAGAGGACATTTGCAGTTGAAGTTAAAGCCTTGGCTAATCGATTTGTGAGAATAGATATTCTAGAGCCCAGTCGAGTGTTGGCTTATATGGTTTCTCGGTCTTCCTTGCATGACCACATCAGAGAGTGTTAGTATGAGGATCCGCATTTGCTTGTCCTTAAGGCCGGATTTGCGTGCCTAATGTGGATGGGCTTTGGGAGTAGATATTGGAGGAGGCATATAGCTCGTGGTATTATATCCATCCGGGTTCCGCGAAGATGTATCAGGATCTTAAACAGTACTATTAGTGGCGAATGATAAAGAAAGATGCTGTGGAGTTGTAGCCTGGTGTCTTAATTGTCAGCAGGTGAAATATGAGCATTAGAGACCGGGTGGCTTGCATTAGCAGATGGTTATTCCCGAGTGGAAGTGGGTGAGGGTCACTATGGATTTTATTGCTGGCCTCCCACGGACTATGGGTAAATTCGATGCTATTTTGGTGAATGTAGATAGGATGACCAAGTACGCGCACTTCATTTTTGTTGGCACTACTTGCTCTTTAGAGCAACTGGCAGACTTATATATTCGGGAGATCATTCGGTTGCATGGTGTCCCACTTTCCATCATATCAGATCAAGGCACTCAGTTTACCTTTCAATTTTGGTAGATGGTTCAGCGAGAGTTGGGTACTCAGGTACAGATGAGCACAGCTTTTCACCCTCAGATGGATGGACAATTCAAGCGCACCATTCAGATATTAGAGGATATGCGACGCACCTATGTTCTTGATTTTTGAGGGTCATAGGATCGGTTCCTATCGCTTGCAGAGTTTGCCTACAACAACAGCTATCAGTCTTGCATTCATATGGAAACGTATGAGGCCTTGTATGGGAGACGGTGTAGATCTCCAGTTGGTTGGTTCGAGCCTGATGAGTCTAGATTGTTAGGGACAAATTTGGTTCAGGATGCATTGGAGAGGGTGAAGATGATTCATGAGAGACTCCATACAGCGCAATCTAGGCAGAAGAGTTATGCGGATAGGAAGGTCCGAGATGTGTCCTCCATGATTGGTGAGACGGTCTTGCTGAAGGTTTCACCCACAAGGGTGTTATGAGATTAGATAATAAGGGAATATTGAGTCCACGGTTCATTAGGCTGTTTGAGATACATAGGAGGATTGGAGAGGTGGCTTATGAGCTTCCCTTGTCACATTGCTTGTCGAACGTGCATCCAGTTTTTCATGTTTCTATGCTCTGGAAGTATGTTGGAGACCCATTCCATGTTATAAATTTCAGTACAATTCAGTTGTAGGGTAATTTGACTTATGATATACAGCCCGCAGCCATTCTGTATCGTTAGGTTCAGAAGTTGAGGTCAAAGGATGTTGCTTTGATGAAGATGCAGTGGAGAGGTCGGCCCATGGATGAGGCTACCGGGAGATCGAGCGGGAGATGCGGAGCAGATACTGTCACCTGTTTGAGGCTTCACGTATGTTTCTTGACTTGCTTGAGGAGGACCGTTTGTTTAAGTTGGGGAGGATGTGACGACCTAACCCGTCGTCACGTGAGTTAGCTCCCCGTTTCACCCATTTCTTCTTCTTTATGCTTCATTATCAGTGTCATGTGTGATCGAGTTGGTTTGGATGGATTTTTGAAGGAAATGAGACACTTAGTCTCTTTAAGGAAAGCTTAGTTTGAAAAAGTTAATCTGATGTTCACTTATGAGCTAGAGGCTCGAATATGGATTCTGATGATTCAGTTAGCTTCAAAGGATGGGTTGTGAACTAGGAGTGTGATCGGAAGTGATTTGGAGGTCCGGAGTAGAATTGCACTTGAATTGGTGAAGTTAGTATTTTGGCGAATTCCGATTGATAAGTGAGATTTTATCAGAGGGTCGTTTGGTTAGGTGATTACGGATGTATGTACAAAATTTTAGGTCATTCGAAGGTTTTCTCGTTGAATTTTTTATCAAATGCTTGTTTCGGAAGTATTAGAATAACTTACGCTTGAACCTAATCTAATTTGATGGTTTTAGTTTTGTTTGATGTATTTTTGTGATTGGAACAAGTTTGAATGATGTTTTAGGATGCGTTGGTGCTCTTGGTTGAGGTCTCGGGGGCCTCAGGGTTATTTCGGATGGCTAACGGAAGGTTTTAGGGACTTAGGATATTGAAGAAATTGCATATCAGTGTTGCAAACTTTTGTTCTCTACCATCGCAGGAGGTGCTCTACGATCGCATGAGTATTTTGAGGGGTTTTTTGGTTGTTCAATGCGATCGCATAGCAAGAGATGCAATTGCATAGTGTTAAGTGGACCTGGGCCTGAATTGAAAATTTATCAATGCGATCGCATGTGTAGGTGTGCGATCGCATAGTTTAAGTATTTGTGCATTGCAATCGCAAGCCTGGGGCTGAGATCGCATAAAGGAAAAAAGGACCTGGGCAGAAGGGTTTTTCAACTTACTTTTAACATTGTTGAGCATCCTAAGGAGCTTTTGTACAGGAATTGAAAACGATTTCGACTGGGAGTGATTGGAGGTAAGTTCTACGAACTAAAAACACGATTTTATTGTGCAATTAACCTTGAAATCCATGAAAACGTAGCAAAAAGGGGAAGAACTAGGCTTGAGTATTGATATTTCAAATTAGGATTTGAGGGGTCATTTGGACTCTGATTTTGATGTTCTTTATAAATATAGTGTGGTGAAATAAATAACCCGTTGGTATAAAAATTTCTATGTTCGAGAAGTGGGCCCATGTCTCGGGTTCTTGCCAATTTCGGGAATTTTTGATTTTTTTTATTATTTTCGATTGAGTATTGTTCCTTTAGGCTATTTTGATGTATTCGTTGTGGTTTTGATCAGATTCAACGCACGAGGAGGTTGATTTGAAAGGCAAGGGGATTGCGAGCTAGGATTTTGGCCGACTTGTGGTGAGTAAAAGATGTAAGTGATGTCCTGGGGGTTGGAATCCCAGGATTTGCACATTGTAGTGCTATGTTTAGGTGACTTTCTTGCTGGATAGCGATCGTGGGGTAGAGAACCGTTGGGGATTGTGACTTGGTCCGCCCTGGTAGACGATAGTATTGCGTATTTAACAAAAAATTCACTTATTATCTTAATAATTTGAGCTAATTGCTAGATTTGGACTTCGTGCCAATTGATTGAATCCTCAAGGATTGCTATTACTGGTTTCTTACCATTTTTACATATTATTGAACTCAGCCATGGTATTTAATACTATTTTTCAAACTCATCCACCTTTTCTCAAATTTGAGACTTAATAAAATATTGTAATAAAGTTTGGGCTGAATATTTACATATTACTATGGTCGACGGGCTTATGTGATTTTGGACTGAGAGTGTGATTGGGTTGCGCACCGTAGCGGTATTATATTGTAATCGATATGAGGCCGAGGGCCTAGTTAATGCCATGAGATGTCTTATATTGCGCTTGGGCCATAAGGGACACCTCCCGAAGTCTGCATACCGCCAGTTAGCGAGGTCGGCGATAAATAAAGGGAGTGGGATGCACGCCGCAACGGGTACTAGAGAGTACTAGACTATGTGATGCATGTTTTATTTGCATGTCATTTACTTACTTATCTGTTATAGCATTTCCATAATTGTTGTTATTAGTTTACTGATTGAATACTATTTGGTTCAGGTTGTTGTATTATTAAATTATTTTGTTCCTATTCAGGATTTCTTATTCTCAGCCTTTATTTACGTTTATTACTCACTGAGTCGGAGAACATACATTACTCCCTGCACCTTGCGTGCAGATCCAGGTACATCTGAGGCAGAGTGAGGATTTCTCTACCGAGTAGCTTATCCGGGAGCATCAAGGTAGCTGCACGACATCCGCAGTCCTGATCTTCCTTCTACCTTATTTCCTTTATTTCCGCATTTCTTTAGAACATATGCAGCAGATTGATACTCATGTGTTAGAGGCTCAGACTTGTGATACCGGATTCTTCGGGCTATGTAGTAATATTGGTATTTGAGTTTTGCGCATGTTTTATCTCTATTTCAGGCTTTTAGTATTATGACTTTGTAATTTATCTATGTTAATTAACTCATGAGCTATATAAAATGGGTAATGATATTAAATTGGTCGGCCTTGCCTAGCAGTGTGTTGAGCGCCATCACGAGCGGGGTTGGGGTCATGACAGGTCCGCACTTCTTCATATACCAAAATCACATCTCTTTGAACTTTATCTTTTGCGACCGCACAATAATTGTGAAGTCCAGAATTTGCAAAGAAAATCTATCAAAGGTCTTTTCATGCCCTGCGGCCACACACAATATTATGCGGTATGCACGTTTCACTTTTTTTTTCTTTGTTTTAGTCCTTGTCAAAAATTACTCTTTCTTGAGTTGATTTTCATCTCTTTGGCTCATTTTCCGATAATCCTACAAGAAAGAACATTTTATCAGTTCTCGGGAATACCTTTAAGTATTTTTGAGCTAAAATGAAAGTTAAAAGGTGCAAATAAGTAGTCAAAATCCCCACTTATCTAGCTACACAGATGCAAAGTTTAAGGTTTGGCTTTTTCCTCAGAAGCGAACAAAGGGCCGCAGAACAGTCTCCACAGGTGCAAGACCTGGAACGCAGGTGCGAGTCCAGTAACATAAGTGGTTTCCACAGAAGCGATTCCACAAGTGAGGATAAGAGGCTGCATGAGCAAAAAGCTTGGGAAGAATGTTTAAAAATATGGTTCGCGATTTTAGTCTCATTTTAACATTTTGGACTCGAACTTCAGAGATTTCGGAAGATTTTTGAGGGAATTATTGAGGTAAGATTCTTGTTCTCATTTTCGTATTCATAAATCTTGTTTCCCTGTTGTTTTTCCACCTTGATTGTGTGGTATTGAGGTGAAATTTGGGTGTTTGAGGATAGGGATTTGGAGACTGATTTTGTGGGATTTGAATGATCATTTGGTATCTGATTTAGGTAAATTTTGTATAGTTAGACTTGCAAGTGAATGGGTTCGGGTTTTGTGACTTTTTTTAGATTAGACGTGGGCTCGAAGGCCGATTTTGAGCCGATTCTAGATTTTTGGCTATAATTTAGTACTATTAATTGTTTTGTACCTCCTGTGGCTAGATTTGGGATGTTTGGAGACCGATTTAAGTGGCAAAGGCATTTTAGAGTAGAGCTTTGCACAAATTAAGGTAAGTAACGCTTTTAAACTTGGTTCTGAGGGTATGAAACCGCAAATTATGTGTTATGTGATTGGTATTTAGGTGATGCACATACCAAGTGACAGGCGTACACGTGTGCACCGTGAGAATTGTGACCTGGTAGATTCCATGGCACTGTATGGTGACTCTATCTTCTTGATATCTGTGATCCAATCATGCGATAAAGTAATTCAACTGTGAATCATGCTAGATATCATGTTTAGGCTTTATGTAAGTATTGTTGGGACCCATAGCGGTTGTTCCTTGTTGTCATCTCACCGATTTCATTGACATTTCGTACTTAGTCATGTTCATGCATTTAATATCATATCTCAATCTAAGTTGTAATGAATTGATACATAATATCACTATTTCGGTCTTGTTTTCATGATATTGTGAGCCCGTGAGTGAGACTAGAGAGATTGATGAATGAGTGAGGTTGAGAGCCTAATTATGAGTGACAATTATGGGATCAAGCTGCGCAGCGCATCGATTATGCTGATTTATGATAGCGCTTGGGCTGTAGGAGCCCCTCCAGAGTTTGTACATACCCCAATAAGCGTGGTTATATTATTGAAGGATGGATCTTCCCTAGACATGGATCTTGTCCGAAGCACTTGATACATGGAGATGGATCCATAGGGCTGGATTGGCCTTCCTCGGTACTTGGTGACTGATAATTAGTGATATAAATTTTCTGGGATGGATTTTCTTGGGCCGTATGGGCTATATAAAGTACCTAGTTGTAGAGCAGTTGAGAGTTGAGCATATATGGCTGTCACCATGGTTCATCACATACCGCATGTGCATTGTCATGTAGAAATAGAAGAGTATATTCTTCATATTGTTCAGTTTTAGTCTATTTTACTATTTTAGACTATCTATTTAACTTGAAACCATACCTACATTTTTACATAGTTATTATTTTTTTATTTGCACCAACTAAGTTCGTCACCTCCTTTTAGTCCAAATGTTGGACTTGTTACTTACTGAGTTGGTTGTACTCACGTTACTCCTAACACCTCGAGTGCAGATCCAGGTATTTCTGGTCGTGGCAGTTGTTGATTGAGGAGCTAGATCCTGGAGACTATCGAGGTAGCTGCATGTCATTCGCACGCCTTGACTCTCATTCTTTATTTTATCAGTATTGTAGTTTTATTCTCTAGACACTGTAGTAGACTATATTTCTGTTTAGACGCTCATGTACTCTATGACACCACACTTTTGGGATAGATTGTATCATATTTTGGATTATTTCTTTTTGCAAGAAGGTTTTTATAAAATACTAAATTACTTCCACCTTTATATTCCAAGATTTTACTATGCTGAGATGTTGAGTAGAGGTTGGTCTAGTTCAACGATAGACGCCATCATGAGGGTTGATTTTGGGTCGTGACACAATTACAATGCATAAATTTGGAATTTCCAAACTTTCCCAGAAAGTAAAAACTGACCTAGGCATGCTTGGTAAAAACTCAAAATTCGGACAATAAACCAGATTACCCATTTACTCCCATCCCGGTTATGATTTGTTTCTAAATCCAACCTCAATTTGAGGCCTAAATTCTAATTTTATAAAAAATCATAATTCTACCCAAAACTGCAATTCCTACCATGAAAATCCTAGATTTCAAGTGGATATTTTATGAAATATAATGGGTAATTGAAAGGAACTAGTTAGAATCACTTACCAATAAATTGAGGAAGAAAATCTCTTGGGAAAATCACCTCTAGGGTTTTCTAGTTTTAAACTATTAAAAGAGTTGGAAAAATCCCGTTTGTAGTCAATTTTAATCACATAGCGTCGGCCTTCTTTGCATTGCTGAAGCGCCTAACGTGATCGCGAAGTAGCAGCTAAAATACCCTATGTGTTCGCGAGATTATGGCGAGCCATGTGCTGCATTGGCGAAGACTAAAGTCAGTACCCCTCCCATAGGTCCATAAAGCTACACGTTCACGAGAGGTTGGTCGTTCGTAGAGGGTAAAACATCTAACACTCCCTGTTTGAGACATAACTAGTGCGTTCGCGATGAAGTAAATCCCACCCAGCCTAGTTTGCTCTTCGCGATGGCAAGAGTGTCTTTGTGATAGCAAAGAAAGAAACCAGATGAAAATTGATATTGATGAAAGACAAATTTTTCTAAGTCTAAACCATTCGTAGCCTATGCGAAATTCACCCGAGCCCTTGGTGATCCAAACAAGACCAAAAACCTTATAAGAACTCACTCGCGTGATCAAAATACCAAAATAATGCCTAAACGATGAATTGGACACCAAATCAAACGAAATTTTCAAGAAAACATTAAAACTTCTATAATAATGTACCTTCTGTTTCTCACAAAATTTGTCAGACAAGAAATAAATATAGTAATAGACCTATATTGAATTTCAGAACTAGAATATGGACCTGGTATCAATAAAGTCAAACATCGATCAATTCTTTAAAATAATTAAACCTTTAAACTTTCAGTTTTCGACAGAAGTCAATAACTAGAGCTAGGGACATCCGAACTCAATTTCGGATATACGCCCAGGTTCTAAATAACGATAAGGACCCTCTGGGGTCGTTTAAAAACTGATTCGTGTCAATTTTCTTAAAACACTAACCAAGGTCAACTCGAATGGATTATTTAGGCAAAAGTTAATATTTTATCAGTTTTTACCCTAAAAGCCTTTCACAAAAATGTCTGCACGCAAGTTGAGGAAGACTTAAAGAAGCTATTGGAGCCTTTGAAATATAGAATTAGGTTCTAAAACTCATGATCACCTATCAGGTCATCACAACTGGACTTGGCTTAAGGCCACTTAGTTTCCAGCAATTGGTTATGTATTAATGAATTGTTTAGGGTAGGTTTTGTTCAGTAATTTGCAATTTATAATCTGCAATTTGTTATAGTATTGGTTTGGCCTATTGCTTTTGTTAATCTACAGTTTACACCTTATGTTATGCAAATTATGTAATGTAATAAATTGCACATTCTCTTAATAGGAATTCTAATATTCATTGTTCATTACTCTAAGCTGTCTTTATGCATAATTTTCAATTAGTCATGAGAAAAATTCAATCAAATGCTAACGATTATATCTGTACTGCAATTAGTAGCTCCAAAAAATTGTAGATAAGTGGCTCATATATGATCATCAAAATAAACAAAAACATAGGCAATTAGATTGTCAAAATAAAAGTTTTAAGTTGACTTCTATATCTAATAGTTTGTTACATATTCAAAACAATGATAATCCTAGTATCAACTATTCATCAGCAGCTCCTCTTTAATGTAATATTCTTGAGAATTTGGCGCTTGCTGGTTGTTGATGGTTGGCTTTTTCTACATGATACGCTTATATGCTACAACTGTGCATTTGTGATTGTTTCTCTACCCGTTCATTAAGTCGACCATCTTCAATTTAAAACTCATTCTCACTATTCCATGTAATCTTACATCTCCTAGTATCCCCCTTATTATCTTCTAATAGTAGCCTGGCCATTGGTGAAATATATAAAATTTAAGTTACAAAAAGTTTTCTCTTCTCTACATGTCTAGTCATAATTTTGTGTCTAATATCCTCTAACATGCTAATGAATGGCTTGTGTCTAGGCCTAATATCCAAGAATTGAAAGTTCAGAATGAAGTTGATCAAAATAGACATCAGAACTTAAAATCAATAAGTACATAATATAGGTAATAAGCTACATTCTGCATGTCTAACGTGACAGCTAATTAATCTCCATTGCTCAGTTCCAAATATGAAATTAGATGATATATGAACTAAATCCAAGAATGTTTGGTCTCTTCGTCCTACAACTGTCTATGCTTTTGGATATATTTTGCTGATTCTCATTCTTCCCTATTGATATTACCAGTTCACCTATATAAGCACCTTTTAATAAGCAACCATTAAAGCCTATAATCCTCCTACACCCCTCGTTCCAATCCTTCTTTAAAGCATCAAAACGGACATAAAAATATACAATAGATTCTTTCCAGATGTTGTTTCTGTGTCAGTTCTAATCCAACATGAGCTCTCGGGATTTGTTTGCTTTATCATATCAGCATAATCACAAAGCCTTGAAAATTCTATCTTCCAATCGCTCATAAACTGCCTAATCGCTGTTAGTTTAGCCTTATAACAAACTGATCTACCAGCATATAACCCCAATTTATCTTTGACCAAATCAAAAATTTTTAAAATTGTAATTCCAGGTTGAGAAGTGATTCCGCCGTTAAACTTGTTACCAATAAACTAGGAAGTTTCTTATTATATGTTGGACATTTACGGATACGGTAGAAAATCTTTGCCATAAAGTCTCATGTATTTTTGTCAAAACTAGCATACAATAACATTTGCATCTCTTGCCCTTGCACATCACTCTAACTTTCTTACTATCATTAGTGTTGGGGTGAAGTGTATGGAAGAAGATATTGGATTGTTAGAGTAGGAAAATGTTATGGGAATAACTTTGAATGCTTCTTATTGATACCTTACAAATGATGGATTACATGGCTATTTATAGACTTGTTGGACAGTTCTAGATTTTTCCACATACATGAGATATTTCTCAAGCTCTACATTTTTCTAGACTCTAGATATTTTGCTTATATAGATATTTTTCCAAACATGTTCTCTAGTATTCTAGAGAACTCCATGATTTTATAATACTCATATATCTAGAGACTTCTAGCTAATACAAATTACAAATTACATATTATACTTGAACACCCCCTCTTAATTTGTAATTTGTAACGTATCTCCGAAGTGAGTAAATTTGTCCACTGGAAGTGCTTTTGTGAAGATGTCCGCCAGCTGGTCATTGGTGTTGATAAACTTCAGCTCAATATCTCCGTCTTCAACCAATTCTCTGATGAAGTGGTGACGAATTTCTATATGCTTGCTTCTTGCGTGAAACACGGGATTCTTTGTCATAGCAATTGCCAACATATTGTCACAATAAATTGTTGTGTGACCATCTTGTCCTTGCTTCAAGTTAAGGAGTATTCTTCTAAGCCACACTGCTTCACATGCCGCATTAGCAGCTGAGATGTACTCTGCTTCCGATGAAGATAATGCCACGGTTTGTTGTTTCTTTGATGACCAAGAGATTATTTTTGATCTCAAAGCCAAGACATATCCCGAAGTGCTTCTACGATCATCAACGCATCCTGCCCAATCACTGTCGGTGTAGCCAACAAGAGAATTGTTTTCCTCTGCAGCATATTTTATTCCAAACGTCTTTGTGCCTTTCAAATATCTAAGAACTCTTTTTGCTGATGCGTAGTGTATCTTGCTTGGATTGCTCATAAATCTAGATAGCACGCTTACCGCATATATTATATCGGGTCTAGTGTTTGTGAGATAAATCAATGATCCAATACGTCTTCTGTACATTGATGGATCCACGTTTTGTGCCTCAACGTTGAGAGATAACTTCTCATTCAAAGCAGCTGGTGTAGCAACTGGTTTACTGTTTGTCATATGGAATTTCTTTAATAAATCGTCACAATATTTTTCTTGGCTTATAAATATTTCTCCTTCATGTTGTTTTACTTGGATGCCAAGAAAATATCTCATGAGGCCTAAATCTGTCATCTCAAATTCTTGTATCATTGCCTTCTTGAATTCTTCCACCAACTTTATATTCGTGCCACAATAAATAAGATCATCAACATAAAGGCAAATAATAAGAAAATCTGCACCTTGCTCCTTGAGATATAAAGATGGCTCTCTTGGACTTCGTTCAAAACCGTGTTTGCGAAATTGACTATCAATCTTGCTATACCATGCTCGAGGCGCCTTCTTGAGTCCATATAGAGCCTTACAAAGACGATACACTTTTCTTTCTTTCCCTTTGACAATATAGCCTTGTGGTTGCTCGACGTATACTTCTTCTTCGAGATCTCCATTCAAAAATGCAGATTTAACATCTAGTTAATACACCTTCAATCTTAATTGAGCAGCAAGTGCTAACATAGTTTTAATCATCTCCATTCGAGCAACATGGGAAAATGTTTCATTGAAATCAATGCCCAGTTGCTGTGAATAGCCTTTTGCAACTAGCCGAGCTTTTAGCATATGAATCGTGCCGTCTTTGTTGTACTTGGTCTTATAAACCCATTTAAGACCAATGACCTCCTTATTTGTGGAAGATCCACCAACTCCCATGTTTTATTCTTCTTAATCATAGAGATTTCTTCATCCATGGCTTTTTGCCAACCTTCATCTTTTATAGCCTCTTCGAATTTCTCTTGTTCACAAGGGAAAAATGCCACATCACATGAATCATAAATATTTCGTAAAGAACGTACCTTTCTTGGTAGTGAGTCTGTATCCGAAGATTCCTCCATGCTTGGTCCTTCATTTGTAGGAGATTCTTTATCTTCTTCTTCAAGGATTTTGGGAGTCTCATCTTGACTTTCCTCCCATTTCCATGATGCCGCTTCATCGAAAATGACATCTCTTGAAATCACCAGCTTGTTAGTATTAGGATCAAAGAGTCTGTAGTCTTTGGATTCATTACTATAGCCAATAAAAATGTATTTTTCACCTTTCTCATCAAATTTTTCATTTTTGGCCTGCACTGGAACATGAGCATGGGCAATATATCCAAATACTTTGAAGAAATCTACATTTGCTTTTGATGCCATACCTCGTAGGGGGTCTTGTTAGGAACAACTTTTGTGGGTGAATGACTTAAGATGTAGACCATTGTAGATATCACTTCAGCGCAAAATTTGTTAGGAAGATGCTTACCTTTTAACATACTCCGTGCCATCTCTACTATGGAGCGATTTCTCCGTTCTGCAACCCCGTTTAGTTGAGGAGTATATCTCACAGTCAATTCTTTCTTTATTCCTTTGGCCTTGCAATATTCATTGAATTCTTTTGTAACAAATTCTCCTCCTCTGTAAGTCCGCAGTATCTTTAACCTTTGATCGCTTTGCTTTTCCACAAAAGCTTTAAACTCAACAAATTTTTAGAAAACTTCAGACTTTTCTTTTAGAAAATAAACCCACATCATTCTAGAATAATCATCCACAAAAAGTAAGAAATATCTTTTATCATTTAATGATAGAGTCTTAGTTGGCCACATACGTCAGCATGCACCAATTCTAAAGGGAGTTTAGCTCTCCATGATGTTTTTGTGAAGGGTAATCTATGCATTTTCCCATATATACAACCTTCACAATTTTTTCCTTTTTTATTTATGTGTGGGAGCCCATTCACCATGTTTTTCTTTTTGAGTAAATCAAGACTTCTACAATTCAAGTGACCAAATCTTAGATTACATAGTAGAGATTGATCATTTTCAACATCTGATTTTAGTGCAAGAGTCTGCATGGGCAGGTTAAGTGGAAAAACTTTATTCGGAAACATTTTAATTGTGGTCACTACTTGATTGCTCTTTTCTTCAATAATTATACTTTCATATTTGATAAAATTTACTCTATATCCTTTTTGCAACAATTATCCCACACTAAATAAATTTTGTGTAAGGCCCGGAACATACAGAACATCATAAATAAACTTGATCTTACCTCCCGTGGTTTTTACAACTATCACTCCCTTACCTGCAACCTCATGAATTTTTCCATCTCCAAGCTTTACTTGAGAATCTATGTCTTCATTTAACTTGACGAAGCTATTCTTGTTCCCTGTCATATTGTTACTACAACCACTATCCAAATACGAAATATCTTTTGCATCCGAATCAACATTAAAACATGAATAGAATAGATTATCTGCTTCCGTAAAGTTAGCTTCGTCAGGTTTGTTATACCAACAATCTCTTTGGGAGTGATTAGTATTTTTACACCTTTTGCATTTAAATCTACAATCTTGTGCATTGGGAGTTGATTTCCCACATATACGACATTGGGAGGAAGACGTACCTTTTGAGAAATTATTTTTAACAAACCTTCCTTTGGGGCCTTGATTTTTATTTCCAAACTTCCTTTGTTGAAGGTTGCGTTTTTGCCGGAATTTATTCTTTTGATCTCCCATCTCCGATTCTCCAGCCTTTTCATTTGAAAGAATAACCTTTGATTGAAATACCTGCTCCACCTCTTGAATTGAAAATATATTCATTCTAAGCTCGTGTGTCTCCAAAGAAGCCATTAGTTCATGAAAACTTAAAGAGGATAAATCTTGAGACTCTTCAACTGCGGCAACAACATGATCCCATTTTGCAGGAAGACTACGTAATATTTTTTCAACATTTTTCTTCTCTTTAATTTCATCTCCATAACTTTTAATTTGATTAACTAGTGCGGTTACTCTATCAAAAAATACTTTCATTTATTTTTCATTCTTCATTGATATATTATCAAATTCTCTCCATAAAGATTGAAGTTTGATAGAGATTACATTAGAGGAGCCTTGAAATTCCTTTTGAAGAATATCCCAAGCCTGTTTTGAACTTGTGCCTGCCATAATACGAGGGAAGATAGTTTTACTTACCCCTTGTTGAATAAAGAGAAGTTTCTCTGCATCCTTCTTCTTGTTTTCCTTGAACTCCTTTTGCTTGGACGCCGTCCATGTTGCAAGCGTAGCCAAGTCATCAGGTCCATCATAGCCATCTTGTACAAGCTCCCAAAGATCTTGAGAAATAACAAGAGTCTTCATTTGGAGGCTCCAATAATTATAGTTATCTCCATAAAAAATGAGGACAAGATTCTGTGAATAGTTGAACATAGATGGTGATGATGTTGCCATGTTGAAGAACTAGTGTTGAGACACAAGGCTAACCACGCTCTGATACCAAATTTGTTGGGGTGAAGTGTATGGAAGAAGATATTAGATTGTTAGAGTAGGAAAATGTTATGGGAATAACTTTGAATGCTTCTTATTGATACCTTACAAATGATGGATTACATGACTATTTATAGATTAGTTGGATAGTTCTAGATTTTTCCACATACATGAGATATTTCTCAAGCTCTACATTTTTCTAGACTCTAGATATTTTACTTATATAGATATTTTTCCAAACATGTTCTCTAGTATTCTAGAGAACTCCATGATTTGATAATATACTCATATATCTCGAGACTTCTAGCTAATACAAATTACAAATTACATATTATACTTTAACAATTAGGTCTCAATTTTAACTAAACTTTGTACTCAACTACATATTTTGCTACAGCTTCTCTAAATTCATTAGCATTTATAAACATCATATCAAGCTCAAATATACACAATATGAATCATACCTCACCTTGTTACTTTTCTTTCTCCTAGGTAAATCAACCCCCGGTTCAGTAGCAAGATCTAACTCATCTTCACTACCATCACTATCAACATCCGAACTATCAATATAATCCTCATCCCCTAGTTTACCAACATACACGGCAGCCTTGTTCCTTCCAATGTTCTCAAACCTTTTATCTATACCACCTTCACCTAAAATGATTTTATCAGGCACTGCAACTTTCTTTCTTTTCTGCACATCATTAGTATTGGCAACCTTGGCAGCTTTCTTAGTTATCTTTCATTCCCTAATAGACCTCAATTCATCATTGTCACACCCCGAATCATGGTTTAGGCGCAATACAACACTTAGTGCCTGATTGTATGTGCCAAGCGAACCAACAATATGGCTGGATCAACATGTGGTATTACTATTACCTAGAGGTAAATATAAAATATTATATACTATTAAAGAGTCTGACTAAAATATCATAGATGAGGAAAATAGTGAAAGGTCTGCAAGTATAAAAATTAGCCAACAACGCTAACACATTAAAGCCTCCTAATATCTGACTGACTGGGTTAGAGTATACGAAGCTTTTTTAGAATACTGAAAATACTAAGTGTTTACCAAGACAAGGTCCCCGGTATATGTTATTAACTGAAATACTGTAATTACTAAAACAAAAGAGAAATAAGGCCCCGAAAGACTCGAGCTCACCAATAGCTTGTACGAGATGTCCTATCAAGAAGAATCGTCAACATGAAAATCATTACCAGCATCACGAGATGCAAGCCCCGGGCAAAATGGGATATCGGTACATTTGAATTGCACTGGTATGTAAAGCAACTGAAAGAAAAAATAAAAAATGTTGAAAATGAAACTAAGCTGATAACTGAGAATTGATAATTGATAACTGAAATGATACTGAAAATGAAACTGATATGCTAGCTGATAAACTAATGACTGAACAAGGAAGTTAGGATATGAATACTCCCTCTTCTAATGATGAACAACCAATTTATTTGATAAAATGCGGCCTCAGGCCCAATATATATATATATATATATATATATATATATATATATATATATATATATATATATATATATATATATATATGTGCACAAGCTACGGCCTCAGGCCCAAGTATACGTATACATAACTACAGACTCAGGCCTAAAAATGCATAAAGCATAAACTACAGCCTCAAACCCTAACATGCATAAAGAATAAACTATGGCCTCAGGCCCAAATACATGCGTAAAGTATAAACTACTGCCTCGGACCAAAATACATGCATAAAATAAACTACAGCCTCAGTCCCAAATATAGGTGTTCAACATCCAGTAATTTAGAATCAAGAATTGAGAATGATACTTCAATACATGATACTGAAATAAAGAGAAATACAGAGTTACATGATAGTGGAATAGTGAATAGGATTAGAATGAGATGAATATTAATAGTAAGTTAATTTTTCATACCTGAAACTCATAGGATATCAAATGATTATGAAACTATTCCATCTAGAGAACACAAGTTCTACTACAATTTAGGGAACTAAGGCATAGTTACTTTTTGAGTAAACTTGTAATGGTCATAATGAATGGGATGTAGGGAGAATCACAGACAGTCCCAAAAATATAGAGTTATCCTTACATAGTTTAACTTCCTGCCCTGGAGCGTAATACAATATTTTTCAACCCTTTTAATTTTAATATATAGCAATGCAAGTCAAAAGGATTCCATAGCTATGATTCTCATATTTTGGTCACTTAAGCATTTTATCAAATACTTGGTTAAAGTAAAGCTTCATAATCCTTATTAATGGTGTCTCTACCTTCAACTACCCATTCTCTTGTTCCTAGATAAATATTAAAATTTCAAATGATTATAATCAACATTATTCGTCATCACCCATAAGGTAAACAACAACCTTAACCAATAATCTACAATCAACACCGAACCCTATAATTGTTCATGCTTTTCTATCAACCCCTCAACTCATATCCCATGAACTAGGGTTTATAATGATTAAAGCAATGCTAGAATCAATTAGAGGGTGAAGGCATTACCTTTTTGAAGTTCAAACCCTTTGAATTCGACTTCTACGCTTCCTTTTCTCAACAATGTGTCCCTATCGAATATCTAATGATATGGAGAGTTCAACCATGTTAATAAGATGTTGGAAAATTGAAATTAACATAGAATCACCATTAGAACTTACCTTGGGTAGTGGAGGGACCCTTAAGGAGTTATGTTTTTCAGAGCTTTCCATTCTAGAGCAAGTTTTTATGTTTTGGGTTGTGGGGGACGAAATAAGGCTAAAACAATGTGGTCTGACTGCACTTCCTACCACGGTAAATAGCTAGAGCAGTGCCTCACGACCATGGTCGAGGTCAAACGAGGCCAGACGCGGTGGTTACGTACCATTCTGTAAAGCGGGCATAACCTTTTGCACACAGCTCTGTTTGGGCTCCACAATATATCATTGAAAGATATTTTATAGACCTACAACTTTTATGCTTTAAGGTTTCTCAAATTCCTAACACAGTTTCACTAAACCCTACTGAAAGATACATCTTCTGCAAACTTAGTCGATTTTATCAAATCGTATGCACCTCATTTCCATCTTGATTTTGAAAAAAAACTGTTTTCACCCATAATCATCCCGATGGGACTTCATATGTTTAAAATATAACCTTACTACTCATTTAACTTGTTCATACCTAAACCAAATTTATGAGGTGTTACATTATCTCCCCCTTGGAATCATTCGTCCTCGAATGATGGTCATGGCTACAGCTACGGCTATCTATGGACATTAAACAGGTGTGATGGAGATATGCGAATAGTGAAATATAATGAATACATTTATATCAAACTGAACGAGCACGTGATCACTAAATAATAAGCTGAGCAAATACAGAAGAGCATGGAGATTATAATATAAGACCTGAAAGGAAAGGTTAATTTCCTTCCACATTTTCCTTTTGCTCTTCAAAAAGATGGGAATACTTGGACTTCATGTCCTCCTTGGCATCCCATGTAGCGTCTTCAACCTTTTGATTCCTCCAAAGCACTTTAACAGAAGGAATTTTCTTAGTTCTGAGCTAGCAAATTTGACGATCAAGAATAGCCACTCGAATTTCTTTGTAAGACAGGCTGTCTTTAACCCCTATTATCTTTGTAGGAACCATAAGTGGTGGGTCTCCCATGAATTTTTTAAACATTGACACGTGACACACAAAGTGTACAGTAGCTAGGTCTTGTGGCAATTCTAACTCATAAGCCACATGTCCGATCCTTCGCAGTATTCTATATGGACCAATATAGCGGGCCCTAAGCTTCCCCTTCTTACGAAATCTCATAACGCCTTGATGCTCGATACTTTCAGAAACACCCAATCATCAACTTGGAACTCTAAGTCTTTACGTTGCACGTCCAAATACGACTTTTGGCGACTTCGAGCCGTCTTCAAATTCCTTTGCATGAATTTGACTTTCTCGATAGCCCGATAGACCAAATCGGGTCCTAAAAATTCCACTTCTCATACTTCGAACTACTCAATTGGTGATCTACACCTTCGCCCATACATAGCTTTATGCGGTGCCATCATGATATTAAAGTGATACTTGTAATTATAATCAAACTTTATTAGAGGTAGATGATGGTACCAATTAACAATATAATCAATAACACACGCCCTCAACATATCCTTAATAGTTTGAATGGTGAGTTCCGCCTGGCCATATGTCAGAGGATGAAAAGTGGTTCTGAGGTTCACCCTTGTGCCTAATCCCTTCAAAAAGGATTTCAAAAAGTTTGTTGTGAAACGAGCACCACGATATGAGATAATGGACAAAGAAGTCCCATGAAATCGGATAATTTTTTTTATATACAGCTTGGCATATTTCTCGGCCGAATCTGTAGTCTTCACTGGCAAGAACTGAGTTGACTTGGTAAGTCGGGCTACAACCACCCAAATCGAATCATGCTTCTAGAACGAGCGAGGTAGACCTTTTATGGAGTCCATGTTTATCATCTCCCATTTCTAAATGGGAATTTCTATATTCTGATTTAAATTGCAAGGTCACTGGTGTTCGACTTTTACCTGCTGACAATTTGGACACTTAGCTACGAATTCTGTTATATTCTTTTTCATATCGTTCCACCAATAAACACCCTTAATATCATGATACATCTTTGTGGAACCTGGGTGAATATAACACCTGGAATTGTAGGCTTCTAACATAGTCCGCTCTCTGAGGCCACCTACATCTGGAACGCATAGTCTGCCTCTGTACCTCAAAGTACCATCGTCTCCCCCTTGTTCAAAAGCAATATTCTTGTGTTTGTTAATTCCGTCCTTCAGCTGCAACAGAAGAGATCACTAAATAGTTTTTGTTTAACTTCAACTACTACGGAGGATTTAACCATGTTCAGAAAAACAACGCTACCATATTCGGAGTCCAAAAGTCGAACTCTTGGATTTGCTGAGCGGTGGACGTCTTTCATCATAGTTTGCTTGTCTGCCTCAACATAAGCTAAGCTTCCTATAGAACACCGACTGAGAGCATCGGCTACAATATTTTCTTTCCCTGGATGATATAAGATATCAACATCATAATCTTTTAGTAATTCGAGCCACCTTCTCCGACGTAGTTTTTATTTTCTTTTCTTCAAGATGTACTGGAGACTCTTGTGATCTGTAAAAATGTTAACATGTACCTCATAGAAATAATGGCATCAGATCATAAGTGCAAACACCACAGTTGCTAATTCAAGATCATGAGTCAGATAGTTCTTCTCGTGAGCCTTGAGTTGTCGAGACGTGTAGGCTAAGCCTTTACCGTGCTGCATTAATACACACCTAAGACCAACCCCTGAAGGATCACAATAAACAACAAACACTTCGGTTCCTTCTGGTAGTTTTAGGAATGGAGTTGAAGTCAACCTCTTCTTTAACTCTGCAAAAATTTTCTCGCACACGTCCGACCATTGTAACTTATCTTTCTTCTGAGTTAAGCTAGTCAAATGGGACGAGATACAAGAAAATCCCTCTATGAAATGCCTATAATAGCCTTCTAGATCCAAGAAACATCTTATATCAGATACAGAGCTGGGTCTAGGTCAATTCTTCACTTCCTCTATTTTCTAAAAGTCCACCGTCACGAAATCCCCTGAGATGACATGGCCCAAAAACGCTACTGATTTCAACCAGAATTAACACTTAGAAAATTTTGCATATAGCTTCTGATCCTGCAATGTCTGCAACATAATTTTGAGATGTTCTGCACAATCAGTCTCGCTACAAGAATAAATCAAGATCTTATCAATAAGCACGATAATGAAAAAATCAAAATAATGCTTGAATACCCTATTCATAAGATCCATGAAAGCTGCTGCTGCATTCGTTAAACCGAATGACATAACCAAAAATTTACAATGCCCATATTGAGTCTTGGAAGTTTTTTCGGAATATCGAGTTCCTTAACCTTCAACTGATGGTATCTCGATGGGAGGTTAATCTTGGAATAACACTAGGCACCCTAAAGTCGATCAAAAAAATCATATATTCTGGAAAGAGGGTACATGTTCTTGATGGTGGCTTTATTCAACTGACGGTAGTCAATGCAAATGCGCAAAGACCCATCCTTCTTTCGTACAAAAAAGATCGGTGCGCCTTAAGGTGAGATACATGGCGTTATAAATCCCTTATCCAGAAGATCTTTCAACCGGACTGTTAACTCTTTCAACTATGCTGGAGCCATTCTATATGGCGTAATACTTATCGGACTAATGCCTGAAAGTAGATCAATTCCAAAGTCAATCTCTCTATTGGGAGGGATTCAAAGGAGATCTTCGGGAAATGCTTCTAGAAAGTCATTTACAATTGGTACCGAACGGAGAGTAGGGATCTGAGCATCTGTATCCTTAACTCAAACCGGGTGATAGATATATTCCTTAGATATCATCTTTCTCACTTTAAGATAGAAAGTAAACCTACCTGGTGTTACTGCATCACCTTTCCATTCTAAGACTGGTTCACCAGGAAATTCAAAACTTACTATTTTAGTTCTACAACCCACTGTGGCATAACAGGACTCTAACAAATCTATGCTCATGATCACATCGAAATTTGCCTTCTCCAATTCTACTAAGTCTGTTCCAGTAAAACGACGATGCACTTTGTCTGGACATCCTATATAGATACACCTTGCTCTAACTGATTCTCCAACTGGAGTGAACACTTAAAAGGGTTTCAACAACATTTTTAGTTCTATCCCAAATTTCTTAGCAATATAAGATAGGGTGGATCCCAGATCTATAAGAGCATAGACATCAAAAGTGAATATTGTTTTCATACCTGTGACAACATCTCTACGAGCCTCTGTATCCTGACGGCCTGCCAGTGCATACCAGCGATTTTAACCACCGCCTGCATTACTAGACTTTGCTACACTGCACCCTTGTTAGGCGTGAGAGTTATGAGAGGCTAGAGAATTAGTGGACTGAGGTACATTGCATTCATTGTTCTACTTTGTTGATGGACAATCCCTCAATAAGTGTTCTTGCTGACCGCACCCAAAGCAACCATTTGTGCCCAAACGACAAACCCCCTGAAGCTTCTTACCACATGTGTTGCAAGTAGGGTACTCAAATCCTATGTAGTCCACACTAGTCTGTGACTGTGAGCCTGTTGCTTTGAAATTGTGGTTTTTCTTGTTAAACTTGGGCCTCTGAACCGGTGCACCATCTGAAGATAGAGTGGATCTTGATTTTTATTTCCTGAAAAACTAGCGATTGCCACCTACTTATACGAGTAGCCCATACCAAAGTTCAAGTTCACTCACATTTATGACCTACTAGTCGAGGATTCAGGCCCAGCAAGTAAGCCCACAACTTCAAGCATAGCAACTACAGGTTCATTTATAATAGGTTTTGATGTATAAGTCCAAACTGTCTCCTTGTTTTAAATCATTCAGAATCTCTAATAGTTAACAATATGTTTTCAATGCCTTTAACTTTGAACATTTAAGGTCAAAGTAATAAAAATCACTCACGGGGCATATCCTAAGTTTTTATCATAAGAATAAAGCTCAATAATTGAAAAGTGGTCTTTATCCATAGAAAATACCATAGGTTCCCCCTCCCCGATAAAATTTGGTACACGATCAGTAGTAAATGTACCCCATGGTGGAGTTTAGTGGCTATAAATTCGGACATCAGATAAAGTAATGAAATAGCTAACAAAAAGTCTTCCAATACAACCCTACATTTGTTACAAAATATCAAGAATACCCTAAAGAAAACAAAAGACGACAATGAGAGTGAAAAGAAAACTTATGTATCTTATCTCTTCTCCAAGAGCATCGATCTTATCTCCAATGATCGAGCCAGTTTGGGACTGGGACAACGCTCAGGGGCTAAGGCCTCAAAAATTGTACCTGCCGTTGAGGTCTAAAATCTGAGCAGAAATACAAATGGACAGAGTAAAAGAGATGATTGAAAAGTGGTAAATAATAAAAAATCTCCTACAAAAAAAGGATCATCTCCAAATATGCAAAATCGTTGTCCTCGAATAAATGACTTACAAGTTGGCTCCACTCCAAATAAATTTTGAGCCCCTTGTTACACATTTGGGCACTGAATTTGAAGGAGCATCTGGACAGCTTATGATCTCATCTGGAAACATGAGGGACAGAGTTGCTAAATCAAAATTTTGGAAAGAACACCCGGAAGAGGATGATGAAGAGGGCTGGGGCGAATTTGATGGTTACTCTTCTGAAGAAAGTGACCAGGAGGTTGATCAAGATAGTGCAGGGGAGGACTTGCATGTTGTCTAACTGCAAGGGACATCAATAAACAAGAAATTAAACCTTAATGCTCCTGCATTCATCCCAAGATTTTCACCTCCTACTGGTACTACAATTGCAGGATCAGGAAGGGCTGTACAAGCTGCAGAATCATCTCTCAAGCAGTCGACTAAAGGTGCTACTACAAGTCAAATGAAACTGCTAACAAACACTCAATCTGCCTTTAATAATGCAGTCGCAAAAATTAAAACTGAGCAGCAGCAACAGCAGAATGCAAGGAGATTAGGAGCTGCTGTGACATTTTCAACCTTTGAACAACACAAATTTTTCCAACTAAATTCGACAAGTATGCAGCAGCACCAGAACAGTCCCAATAATTTAGTTACCAGTTCGGACGATCCAAAGGCTTCAACAACTTTAAATTTTGGGCAGCAGATAACGTTGGAAGAAAGAATGCTATTGGATGCATTGGAAAAGACAATGTTGACAAAATCACAAGATGCAAATACTGTGATTGCAAAAGGCACAATCCAAATTTTGCCAAATCAAGTAAATATGGGAAGGTACACATATGAAGAAAGAGAAGAGGATACAATTTTGCAAGAATGCCGCGCAAATGCAGCAAAACATGGAGACTTATCACCCATGCACAATGGACGAAACAAGAAGCACCACACAAGAAAGAGTAGTTGGGACGACAAGCTGAGTGATGAAGAAATTGGTAGGAGACTTCCAATGAGAGTTTCGAAACAAAAGCAGGCTGCACCAATTACATCCACAACGTCTAACCGGTCAAAAAAGAAGTCATCAATTTTGAAATCTTTTTGAAGAATTGTGATAGTGAAGACAAAGAATTACTATTTCAAAATTTCACAAGTTTGGCCAAGAAGGGACAACAATTTAATTCTATCCTCATTTTACTCTTCCATTTATTAAGTATTATCATATGTAATTTATCACAGAATATGTTATAAATTCTGAGATGATCATACAATATTTGGTCAGTGCAAGTTCTTTTTTCTTACATGCTTGCTAGTAGATGAGATTATTTTGTCATCAATAGGATTTTTCAGGTAAGATTTAGCGTAGTTTTGTTATATGGGTAATAAGACCGATGCTATTTTCCCCTTATTTTACTTTTCCTAATTCTTATATTTTTTTTTCTTTTATTAATATAAAGCTAACCCTAGACGCTTGCCTAGCGGAGCCAAAAAAAAGATAATCCACCATCCAAAAAACCCATTTGAGTTTCCCCATCAACAACCTTAATCAACTTCAAACAGTCCTATTTTACTTCGAATAGAAAATAGAATAGATGAAATGGATAAATAGCACAAAATAAAAGGATAATACTAAACTAAACATTCTAATCGGATGAAAATTGATGAATTAAATCAACGAAGAAAGGGTAACTGACCGTGAGTGGAAGAGAAAAAAAAAACATGATTAGCATTTTTTAACAAGTTTAGCTGAATGAACAGGATTTTTGGAATGGGTAATTTACCTTAGGCCTTTATATTAGGAGTTAATTCTAACGTGGTAAGAAATAGTTGGCATTTTTTTGTTGGTTCACTTTGACACGTAGGACATGTTTCACTTCACGCCCAGGTATTTTTCAAAAGTCTAAGCGGGCTATGTTAAATTGACGCATAATTATGCTATATAACGTATTTAATTGACACAAGTCTCAATTTAGGTAGCTAGATGAAAATATTGGGCAAATTAAATAAGCCGTACATGTATTCCTCTTTATTAAAATTTTTGGATAACTTAGAGTAAAATGATACCACTTCTAAGTCATGTATCTTAGTGTCACGATCCCGGTCGCTCTCCATAAACCTTCGTAACGGAACCTAGTCTCTACAAATAAGTAAGCCTAACAATACAAAATACATACAATAATTGTGGAAGAAATAATTAATAACAAAAATTATGAAATAAAACAATATCTAGAATTTCGCTCGACATACACAATAATAACTCTCAAAACTAATATCATTTTTCTAAACTCAAAATATCATGATCACAAGCTAGATATCTAACAAAGAAACGAAAGTACAGGTGATCTGCTCCCAATTCCACTCCTGAATCTCTATCTGCAGAAGCTACCCACCCGATCTCTGGTGCTCATACTTCACATGCTGAATATTGAGGCACCGAGCAACAAGACCAACTGTATCTTTCTTCATCTGCCTCCACCAATAGTTCTACCTTGTATCCTTGTACATCTTTACGGCACACTGATGGATTGAATACCGTGAACTGTGGGTATCCTCTAGAATCAACTCTCGAAGCCCATCAACACTGGGCATACAAACCTGACCCTGCATCCTCAATACCCCATCATGACCAATAGTCACATCTCTGGCATCACCGTGCTGAACCTTGTCCTTGAGGACAAGAAATGAGGGTCATAAAACTGACGCTCCCTGATACAATCAAATAGTGAAGTCCAAGAAACAACGCAAGCTAGAACCTGATTGGCTTCCGTAAGATTTAATCTCACAAACTGACTGGCTAATAACCCGTTTGGCCAAGCTACAAAAATCAGCTTATTTTGAGAAGTGCTTTTTTTCAAAAGTGCTTTTGTCAAAAGTACTTTTGGTGAAGAGCAGTTTGCATTTGCCTAATTAGATTGAAGATCACTTTTGAGTAGCAATTAGTGTTAGGTCAAGCTGTAAAAAAATGCTTCTAAGTGTGTTTTTCTCAAAAGTGGTTCTCAAAAAAGTGCTTTAGGAGAGAAGCTACTTTTTTCTGCTTCCCCAAAACTGCTTCTGCTTCTCCTCAAAAGCACTTTTTTCCTTCCAAAAGCTTGGCCTAACACCTAAATTTTTGGCCAAAAGCCAAAAAAACACTTTTGGCCAAAAAAAAGCTTGGCCAAACAGGCTATAAGGCCTAAAAATCCATCGCCATGGGACTCTCTGCTATTAGCAAATACGCCAAACTCCCCAAACTCAATGCACGACAACTCAAAGCATCGCTCATCACATTGACCTTGCCCCGGTGATATAAAATAGTGATGTCATAGTCCGTCAGCAGCTCTAATCACATCCTATGGTGAAAATTAAGATCCTTTTGCTTGAACAAATGCCGCAAACTCTGGTGATCAGTATAAATCTCACAAGGGACGCCGTACATATAACGGCGCCACATTTTCAGAGCGGGAAATATGGCAATTAGCTCGAGATCATGAACATGATAGTTCTTCTCATGTACCTTCAATTTTCTTGACGCGTATGGATTAACCCCACCATCCTACGGCAAAATCGCTTCAAGGCCGATCCTAGAGGCATCACAATAGAAAGTATATGACCCCTAACCTATTGGCAATATCAAAACTAAGGTTTTTAGTCAAAGTTGTCTTGAGCTTCTGAAAGCTCACCTCACACTCTTCCGCCCACTGGAACGGAGCACCTTTCTGGGTCAGGCTGGTCATAACCTGCCTAGCCAAGAAAATTGTAAACTAATATCGCTGCCAAGCCAAGAAAATTGCGAACCAATGCCGCCGAGGATGGTCTGAACCAACTCTGCACTGCTTCCACTTCCTTCGGATCCACCTCTATCCCCTTACTAGAAACCATGTAACCCAAGAATGCCATAGAATTCAACAAAAAATTACATTTCGAGAACTTAGCAAACAACTTCTTCTCTGTCAGAGTCTGAAGCATGGTCTTCAAGTGCTGCTCATGATCTTCTCAACTCCAGGAATACACCAGAATATCATCAATAAAATAATGACAAATGAGTCAAGATATTGCCGGAACACATTGTGCATCAAATGCGTAAAGGTTGCTGGGGCATTGGGCATCCAAAATAACATAACAAGGAACTCGTAACGAACGTACGGAGTCTTGAAAGCAGTCTTCTGGATATCTGGCTCCCAAATCTTCAACTGATGGTACCCTAAATCCAAATCAATCCTCCAAAACACTCGTACACCTTGTAGCTGGTCGAACAAATCATCAATACGAGGCAATGGATAACGATTCTTCATTTTAAGCTGGTTCAACTGGTGATAAGCAATGCACATACGGATATAACCATCCTTCTTCATCACAAACAAGATAAGATCACCCTATAATGATACATTGGACCTAATAAAAACCTCATCAAGCAAATCCTATAACTGATCCTTAACCTCCTTCAACTCAGGAGGAGCCATACGATACAGACGTATAGAAATGGGCTGAGTCCCCAGCAACAGACTAATGCAAAAATCAATATCTCTATCGGGCTACATACCTAGAAGGTTAGCTGGAAACACATTGGAACAATCTCATACAACTTGGACCGAATAAACAGAAGGGGTATCAATACTTATATCTCTCATATAAGCTAGATACACATCACACCCCTTATCAACTATACGCTGAGCCTTAAGGGAAAAAATAACTCTAAAGGGAGTGTGATCAAAAGCACCGCTCCACTCAACACGTGGTACACCTGGCATAGCCAGCGTCACGGGTTTGGTGTGATAATCAAGAATTGCATAATGGGGTGATAACCAGTCAATGCCTAAGATAACATCAAGTCAACTATGTTGAGCAACAATAAATTGACTTTTGTCTCAAAACTACTAAGAGCATACACGATCGATAAATGAGATTCACAATAAGATAATCTCCTACCATAGTAGAAACATAAAAGAGGAACTCAAAGAATCCCGAAATATACCCAAATGCCGAGCAAAACAAGAAGACATATCAGAATAAGTGGAGCCTGGTTCGAATAGAACTGATGCATCTATGTGACAAACCTGTATAATACCTATGATGATATAATAAGAGGCAACACCCTTGGTACGGGCAGGAACGACATAGTATCAGGCCTGGTTTTCCTCTCTAGAGCGTCCCTGACCTCCACCTCTGGCTGGTTGAGCAGGTGGGGTAGAAACTGGAGTTGTAACTGGTCAAGGCCAATCCTGCACTACTATTGAGTGGAGAGAGGTCGAATTAGCTTTTACCCCATTAAGGTCGGGATCGATTTCCACAGAGAGCTAGATATTGGAGTCGGGTGTCTATCTAAAGCGAAGTTGTGTATTTGCTCTTGATTGCACTTCTACATATTTTTTGGTTTTGATTATGATTGTAATTTTTTTAAACTACAATGCTCAATTAAACTAAAATAAAATAAGGTTAAACTATTACGAGTTGTTCAAATGATTAAAAGGCACTAGGGTAATGACTTTGACCTAGGTGGTCAAATGACGGATTCTTGAGTCTAAAGCTAGATTGTCACATTTGAGGAGTATGACATCACCATTGCTCTATTCTACACACTTTGTAACTCTCGTTAGTTTGAGTGATATTGTCCAAATTGACTTTCTCAATATCAATTGGGTATGCAAAATTGCACAAGTAGTTAAGGTTCAAGTTGGGCATTACTATCTCTAGGTTTAGCCTTTAATTGGGGCTATCAATCTCTTGAGTACGCCCCAATTCCTTATTGGACAAATTTAAGAGACTTAGACTCTCTTTCTCAAGAAGAGCCAAAGTCAACCAAACGCAAACTAGTGTTTGCAACTATTAATTCAGCAATTAAACATGAAATTAGTCCAAATATCAAACACCCATTATCAATCAAGCCCTACAACACAAGACCCATCTAGTTGTTTAATTAAACTGGATATTTTTTGGTTTTGATTATGATTGTAATTTTATAAAACTACAATGCTCAATTAAACTAAAATAAGCTAAGGTTAAACTATTACAAGTTGTTTAAATGATTAAAAGGCACTAGGGTAATGACTTTCACGTAGGTGGTCAATTGAAGGATTCTTGAATCTAAAGCCAGATTGTCACATTTTGGGAGTATGATATAACCATTGCTCGATTCTACTCACTCTGTACATCTCGGTAGTATTGAGTGATTTTGTCCGAATTGACTTTCTCAAGACCAATTGGGTATACAAATTTGCACAAGCAGTTAAGTTCAAGTCGGGTATTACTATCTTTAGGTTTAACCTTTTAATTGGGCTATCAATCTCTTGAGTACGCGCCAATTCCTTGTCAGACCATTTTCATAGACTTAAGCTCTCTTTCTCGAGAAGAGCGAAAGTCAACTAAACATAAACTAGTGTTTGCAACCACTAATTCATCAATTAAACATGAAATTAGTCCAAATATTAAATACCCATAGTCAAGCAAGCCCTAAAACACAAGACCAAACGATTGCCATTACCAGTTTTGATCCACAACCCTAGTTTATGGGTCTAGCTACTCATAATTAGAGAAGAAAAAAAAGAAATAGATGAAGAAAAACTCATATTAATTAATTACTAAGTTAAACTTGAAGATTCAATATTGAAATGAAGCGAAAATTACTTAATACATGTGAGTACCAAGCCTGTCGTCTTAAGAATTAACGCCCTGATCCCCTATTAACTGCTTCCCCCGAGTTTATTTCTGTTATTTTGATTTGCTGGGACTTTCGATTTTGACTTTCTGAGTGTTAGGACATTTAGTCCGTTAATGAGAACTTAAGTGTTGGAAAGTTGATCGTAGTCGGAACAGTGTGAATACGGGCTCAGAATGGAAATCAAATAGTTTTTCTAGCTCCATTAGGTGATTTCGGGCTTAGGGGCGTGTTTGGATTGTGTTTTGGAGGTCCGTAGCTAATTCAGGCTTAAAATGTCGAAAGGTCGAATTTTGAAGTTTCCTATTCGATAGTGAGATTTTGATCTGAGGATCAAAATAGAATTTTGAGAGTTAAATTAGTTCCGTTGAGTCATTTGGGATGGGTGTGTAAAATTTCAGGTCATTCGGACAATGATTGAGAGACTTTTTGATCGAAAGCGTATTTTGAGAAATTTGGTGTTCTTAGGCCTAAATCCATGGTTAATTTGAGGTTTCAATGTTGTTTTATGAGTTTTAAGGATTTGTACAAGTTTGGATAGTGGTATGTGACTTGTTGGTGCCATAGTGGGCAGGTCCTGGATGCCTCGGGTGAAATCGGATTGTTGACGGAAGGATTTGGAGTTTAAAGTTTGCTGCAGTAGCTGGTCTTCTGTCATAATCGCACCTACGGTTTGGGTTCCACAGGTGCAGAGTCGTAAAAGGCGGGTCCATCGCAGAAGCGGATCTAGGGAGGGTCTTCAGGTTCCGTAGATGCGGGAGGAATACCACAAATATGATGGTGTATCTACAAAAAGGTAATCACATATGCAGTTTCTAGTCTTTAAGTGAAAGTCACAGGTGCAGCCATTGTTCCATTGAAGCGGGACTGCAGATGCGGTCCCAAAACCGTACTTGCAAAAACTGCTGGGCATTATTTTAAAAGAGGTTCCGCAACTTGGGGGTTTATTTCCACCATTTCTAGCCATTTTTTGGAGCTCTTTGAAGGGGATAGATGAAGGATTCGAGGGGAAATGCTTGGAGGTAAGATTCTTGGTCTTAAAAAATTCGTTTTCAATGTGAAATGTACCTAGTAAGTCATGGAATCTACACCAACAATTGAAGAACTAGGGCTTGGAATTGATGAAACTTTAAATGAGAATTTGAGTGGTCAATTGAACTCTGATTATAGTGTTCTTGTTATGCATAGACTCTTTAGAATATGAGACTTCCGAAAATGTACATTTTACCCGATTCTAAGACATGGGCCTGAGGGACTTTTTTTCATTTTACCTAATTTCTCGTATTAGCTTAGAATTAATTGTAGAATCAATTTCTTGAGGTGTTATTTACAATATGAATTTGAATTGAATAGATTTGGGCCATTTGAAGTCGGATACTCATGGTAAAAGTGCAGTTTCGGGATGGATTGTGCTTCTTCGAGGTAATTGGCTTGTCTAACATTGTCTGTAGCTTTTCCCTTTGGATTTGATATAATTTTTAATTGAAATACTTTTTATGTAAGTTGAAGAGAGCGTATTTGTGCTAATTGTTAGAAATCTGATTTTTTCAGTAAGTACTACTAGTATGATCACTTTCTTGTTTTACTGCTTGTACTATTTAATCCTATGTTAGCTTAGCGAAAACATGTTTGAGTGATTACATTACCTTATATGTTAACTGCTTTACCTGAATTTTGTGCAACATGCTACGCTAGACTATTTGTTTGCCTTAATATGATGTTTGATATTTCTGAGCATTTCTCCTATTGTTGTTGTGTATTTACATTAGGACTACGAATGTTGGATTCTGGTTGCTCCCCCTTATCTACATACAGTTGGGACAACAGATATGGGATTCTGGTAGATCCCCCTACATAGTGATATGGAACTACGGGAATGCACCTGGTAGATTTCCCCAGTACTGGGTATTTATGTTTGGGACTAGGGATCGGGATTCCGGTAGATCCCTGTGTACTATGAGTTGGACTACGGGATGTTATACCAAGATACTTATTGGATATGTATATTTGGGACTTCAGGACGCAATCTTGGAAGATCCTCGTTGATATTGTTGGAGTTGAGCTATATTTACCTTTGGTGTTTTCATTTTTTCTGTGTCGTTGCTGTTGACCTTTATACTTGTGATACTTTTACTGTTGCTCATACTTATACTATTTTATATTCTATGTTGTCGAATTATATCTTTTATTTAACCTCAGTAAGGCCCTGACTTTCCTCGTCACTACCCAGCTAAGGTTAGTCTTGGAACATACTAGGTACCGCTGTGGTGTATTCATGCCTTCTCTGCGAATGTTTCATGAGTAGATCCAGGTACTCTACTTAGGCTTACCATTATTGAGGCGAGGCAATTCTACAGAACTTCAAGGAATATCTACCGCGTCCGCAGACTGAGGAGTCTCTTTCTATTCTTATATTTAGTATTTAGCCCTTCTGTACTTTCTCTTCTTGCTAGACATTCTGCACATTAAAGCTATTTAGTCTTGTTTTTTCTTATCTTGTGGATCCGTGATTTTTTGGGTTTTAGGATAGTGTTATAGATTTTGAGAAGTTATGTGTATGTGCCGAGCGACATTTATACATTGTTTCCTTTCGTTATTTTTTCCTATTGGTTATTGAATTATGCAAGTTTAGTTTATTTTCTGAATTTGTTAGGCTTACCTAATCGTAGGGACTAGGTGCCATCACGATAATTGAAGGAGGGTTAATTGGGTCGTGACAAGTTGGTTTCAGAGCTCTAGGTTCATAGGAGTCATGGATCACAAGCCGGTTTATTAAAGTCTCGATGATTGGTATGGAAACGTCTGTACTTATCTACGAGAGGCTACGTAATTGTTAGAAAAATGTTCACTTCATTTGATTTCCTTGTCGGGCGAGATTTTTGATATCATAAATCTGAACTCTTGTCTTTCTATTCTCTCACAAATGGTGAGGATACGTGCTACTCGAGATGATCTAGAACCCGCGCCCCATACTGCAGCCGTCAGTGGCCAGGTCAGGGTAGAGGTCGAGGTCGCGCACATGGTGCTGCCAATGCACCTGCGCGAGCTACCACCGAGGAGCCACAATTAGTGCCAGTCGATGTCCAGTCACCAGAACCATATACTGCTACTACCATGCCAGCATTTCAGGAGACTCTAGCACAGTTTATGAGCATGTACACCAATTTGGATAAGGCGGGATAGCTTCCCCTTGCTCCAGCCACATCCCAAGAAAGGAGAGGATTATAGACTCCCGTCGCCCATAATCTTGAGTAGCGAATGCATGTTGATTAGGACCTAGAGATTATTCCTGTGCCACCTGCAGATCTAGATCGACCTAAGGATAGGGCAACTGCTTCTAAGGATGAGCAGCAGAGACTTGAGAAGTTGAAAAAGTATGATCCTTCGGTATTCAGTGGATTAGCATTAGAGGATTCCTTAGGATTCATAAATGAGTGCTATAGTATCATCTGTACTACATATATATAACGATCGAGCAGGCTTTCATTCAATACCTCCCAGCTTTGAGGAGCCACCGATGAATGGTGGCATACTTATGAGTTAGGTAGTCTGGACGAGCCTGCTTTGTTGACTTGGACCTAGTGTTCGGTTTATTTTTGAGAGAGTTTGTTCCTCAGAGCCTCAGAAATGCATGGCACGCTGAGTTTTAGCATTTGTGTCAGGTTGCTATGATTGTCTGAGAGTATGTTGTCTGTTATACTAGCTTGGCTAGGCATGCACCAGTGTTTGTTTCTACTGTTCGTGAGAAGGTTTGCCAGTTTATTAAGGGGCTTATTCCTAGCATCAAGTCTAGCATGGCTCATAAGTTGGAGATGGATATTCCTTATCAGCAGGTGGTGAGCATTGCTAGTAGGATTAACCATGGATTCAAGCCTATGAGCTCCAAATGGCCTGAATCTTTTCAATTCAATTGCATAATATAAATAACATTTCATGTAATTGATTCAATAAATAAATCTAAGCTAATACGTGAAATTAGGTATATGATAAAAATACCCCTCGGTCACACGTCTCAAAATCGGGTAAAATTATATTTTTAGAACTTTTATACTCTCACGAGTCCATGCATACCGAAATGGGACCTTAAATAGTCCCTCAAATCATCACTCAAAGGTCTCTAATTAATCAAGCCCTATCCCCCAATTTACCACTGATTTTCCTGAAGTTTTATGCTTAGAATGATAAAAATCACCATAATAATGAGATTAGGTTCCAATAATCTTACCTTCTCGAAGCTCCCTTGAAGTCTCTCTAAAACACCTTCCCAAAAGCTCAATTCCTGGATGAAAATGGTGAAAGAATAATTCAAATTCGCGAAGGTAACTATTTATATGTTCTGCCCAGCGATAACTCATCTGCGGTCCAAATTTCTGCACCTGTGGACTGCTCCTACACAATACCTACTGCTTTTATTGCTTCCCATAACTTCTCCTTTTTTCGCGCATGTGTCCAAGTCACTGCACCTGCGGGCTAAGAGGTGCATCTAAACTTCTGTATCTGCGTTGCCAGCCTTGTTCCATCTAGGCCGCTTCTGCAGCTTGTCTTCGCATCTGCGGGAGTCGCATATGCTTCCTCTCAAGTGCAGATGCGGTTACCCAAAGAGTGCACCAGCAAACTTCAACTTTCCAACTTTTCATTAACAACTCGAAATTATTCCAAGGCCCCCGGGACATCAACCAATGGTACGGACAAGTCATATACCACTATGCAAACATATATCAATCCTTAAACGCTTAAAATAACATCGAAACATTGAATTAACCATGGATTCAAGCATATGAGCTCCGAAAACTCTCAATATATGTTTTTGATGAAAAATTCTATCAACCTCGTCCGAATAACCTGAAATTTACACAGACGTCACATTCAACACTACGGAGCTACTCTAACTTCTTGAATTTCATTCCGACCCTCGGATCAAAATCTTACTATCAAACCAGAAACTTCAAAAATTTTTGGCATTTCAAGCCTAAATTAGCCACGGACCCCCCAAAACACAATCCGAACACGCTCCTAAACCCGAAGTCACCCAACGGAGCTAATGAAACCATTGAAATTCCATTCTGAGGTCATCTTTAAATTTTTCCGACTACAGTCAATCTTCCAAAAGTTAATCTATTACTTAGGCACTAAGTCTCCCAAAACTCTCCGAAATTTTAAATATTTTCGGTGACTTAAAATAACATAAACAAATACGGAAAAAAATAATTAATAAAAAATTGGGACGTTAATTCTTATCGTCACACTTAACCACCTGTCTTAAGACAGAAAGAGATGAAATACCATAGAATGTGTGCTTCCAGAATATACACTAGAACCCAAGAACACGTATGTGTAGTCTAATTTGGCAATTAAACAAATAACAATAAAAAAAAATGAAGTAATAGCTTTCAATTAATCGAGTTGGGGTTGACCCAAGCGTTGCGGGTCGACTCAAATCATCATGACATAAATAAAATTTAGATGGATAGAATCAATAAATTTCATTATCGATCTAGCTTACACTAGCTTAATATATAACTCAACCTGCAAATTTAACACTTTCATTGTTTCAAGAATATGATGTAAAGTGCCAAGCAGTTCTTAATAGTAGTATGATGTTTTCTCTCAATTATATGCCGTTGATTTTTATTTTCGGATTGGCAACTCGTTCCACTGGCGTCACAAGTGGAAACAAGACGGAAAAGGTAGATAAGGACAAAAAGAAATAAATTAAACCTTTTATTCTTTTTTTCCTTTAATCAGAAAACAGAAACGACTTTCTCATAATGTAGATAAAGCAATCGCTTTAGATTTCGTATTTGTAGGGTCTTTAATTGTTTTTACAGTTAATAGATTATGTATAACATTAAAAAAGAATTTTGTACAGTAAAACTTTTTTATTTCTTTCTACTAAGAAAATAGCACTTGAAATAAATACCGAACTTGAATTTCGTAAGAAACCTATGATATATAAGAACTAACAATTTGATATAAATATTGATAATGAAATCTCAAAACCTTTCAAAAAGTCCTTTAGAGTTGATTATTTTTATACATTATAGACAAGGCTATTTTTTCACTTCAAAATAGATTTGGACAATTCGAAGCATATGAAAATATTTTTAGTTTTTGATTTAGCAATAAAAACTAAGATACTAGATGTTAGAAATTTGAAAAAAAATATTTCCTTAATCATGAATGTCCCTTAAAACATAATAATCTATTCGATATTGATGATTTTGTTATAAACTAAAGCAAAAGACAAGAACAATAGAACAAGAACTATAGCAATAGAGAGAAGAGTAGAGAGAGTTCTTCTTATTGAGTTGAGAGGGGTGAATTACAATGGTAGAGAGCACCTCTATTTATAGGGAGGAGGAAGATCTTGCTACCAATAATAGGACTCTAAAATCTCTCTAATTAAATACATTAAAGACATTCACCTTAAATAGAAGTGTAAGAATCTTCTATTTCATAACACTCCCCCTTGAATGTCTATTCAACAATGTGCCTCATAAAACCTTAAAACCAAAACCCAATGGGAAAAATTCAAGTAAGGAAAAAGAGTACACATGTTTGAATATGCGCCTATTGGTTGCCTCGTTAAAAACCTTGCAAGGAAAACCCAGTGGGAAAAAACCTTGTAAGGGAAAAAGAGTGCAACGCGCATTGACTCCCCCTAATGAGTACATCGATTTATATCCTTGAGCATTTGCATTCCAATCTTGTGCATCATCTTCAAAACGATCTTTGGTAGATATTTGATAAATAAATCAACCATGTTGACTTGAATAAATATTCCGCACCTTGAAATCATCACTCTTGATAGATATGAACATCTTCATATAATGTCGTGGAATAGCTCTTCAATATCTCCATAGATGCATTCTCAATGCCATCATGCTTATAGTTATGGCAAGATTCATATGTACACAAATTGTACTTAGGATGCGGTACTTCAGGACCAAGAATTTCATATGCTTCAAGCAACTTAAATCTTTCAAGTTAAGTCATATAAGTCGCATAATAGACTTTAGCTGCATATCAAACTTTCATTAGTGATACTAAACAAATAAGATATCGAAAACTGACTATACATACCTTTGACTTTTATCTTTCAAGCATTTGAACTATAGGTTCAAAACTACATGTCTTTCATATGGAATCAATTCTTCTTGAATTGAATCTCTTCCATTTAGTTACTTTCTTTGGGTCAGCAAATGCGTATAGTATGTTTTGCAATATGTTGCAATTGAATTATCCCTTTTATGAACTTCAGGTTCATATCATGATATTCGGGGATATACATATACAAATGATAATTCATCCCATGTAACACTTTCTCAAGTGTTTATCATGTCTCCCCCTCATGTTAGTAAAGCTAACATGTTTCCTTAACTTTGGGAAATCATCTTTGTGCATTATGTCAATATACATAGCACCTTAATAATAAGATGAAATTATTTGGTTCCTGACCCTGAACCACTTTTGAGGGGAGAATATACTCTTGTATACAACTTATATCAAACTGATATATACAACTTCGTTCTCATAAGGAACAGTTTAGCTATTAAGTGGAAACACTCAATAATTATCTTGCTAAACCAACTTTGATATAAACCAACTTATCAAGATGAACTGTCTTGAGTAGAGAATCTGGAAACTATGCTCGAAGTTAGATTACTGAGCGATTTACCCCGCAAGCACCGGCCAGGCTGCGGGTTAATAACAATTGCGCATGTAACCATATCATAGATGCATCATATGTGGTATACATGGCAGGTGAATGGGCCCATATTCACCTTTGATATTTCCATAATCAAGGGGCTTCAACCCGAACTCTTTAGTTGGTCAGTTCATTAATGAGAACAAGTGATACAAGAGTATTCGTAAAGAACTTTCTAGTTCTTTAATATTCACCTATGTGAATTTGCACATCATACTTCAAATGAGATGGCTAACACGAATGTCAACTGACTAAATTATCAATATTGGTAAACTTCAAATTTACACCATGACATGTGCACTTATCAATAAACTTCGGGTTTATTATGACATGGGTTTTATACCAATAGATTCCACTTTATTGTGGCATTCTTTCTTTTGTGTAGTACAAACTGGAGAACAAAGCGGGTAGCTTTTCATATACAAATTACCCCGATACAAGTTGTAGTAATAGGAGAATCAAAGCCTTCCTTTATTTATAGTCTCAATATCATCAATCGCCTTCGCGTGTACTTTTGGAAACTGAATAAGTTTCTTTGAGACTTACTACAGCACAATACTCAATTGTGTTTCTCCAACATAGTAATAATTGGCTCTTCGAGAGCTCTCAATTAATTTTGTACTACCACAGGTTCATCAACATCCGTGTGGTGAATATCTTTCTTAAAGAGAAAGTTATACCATTATGGTCATGTCAAACTTATATGCAAGATATGTTTCTTGCATTATCGTTGTCCTTTAATGGTCATATTTCCAAAATACTTTGGCGTACAATAGGTACGCGACCAACGATCATTCATGCCATATATCATCTCAAACCTCCTTCTAGGGGTGAGGGTGGTATCATCTCAAGCCTCCTTCTAGGAGTGAGTGTGGTATATTCAATACCAATTTCATGTTCATATTCTTCCAACATTGAATATGTATTTGTGAATCACATTCACTTCGAGGATATGTGATTTTGTTATCCTTTTCAAATCTATAAATGCTTCAGGCATTTGATTTGCTATTCTTTGCAAATGGATAATCTTTTGTGCCTCTTTCTTTCAAATAGAGGTATGTGGATCAAGATGAGATAATGATGCATTTTTCCACAAAATTTCCCGTTTGGTTTCACCAACTTCTCCCCCTAATTTTGGGAAAAGTGTCTCATCAAATTGACAGTCTGCAAATAGTGCAGTGAACAAATCTCCTGTCAATGTTTCGAGGTAGCGAATAATGGAGGACGCGTCAAACTCAACATATATTCCTAACCTCCTTTGCAAACCCATTTTGGTGCGGGATGGCGGTGCTACAGGCACATATACTGCGCATCCAAAGCTTCTTAAATGGGATATATTGGATTCATGACCCAAAACCAATTGCAATGGGGAATATTTGTGTCAATTCGTCAGTCAGAGACGAACTAGCATTGTTGCATGCAACATGGCGTGACCCCAAACCGAAGTGGGCAGCCGACGAACTAGCATTGCTTCATGCAAAATGGCGTGACCCCAAACCGAAGTGGGCAGCCGACAAACTAGTATTGTTGCATGCAAAATGGCGTGAACCCAAGTCGAAGCGGGCAGCCGACAAACTAGCATTGTTGCATTCAAAATGGCGTGAACCCAAACCGAAATGGGCAGCCTCGTTTTCATGAAGAATTCAAGATTATTCTCATCTATTGTCTCAATATGATATCCATTTTGAATGATATCTTTAAAACTCAACAAGTTCCTTTTAGACTTGGAGGAGAACACTTTGATTGATATCATTAAAACTCAACAAGTCCTTCTTAGACTTGGAGGAGAACATTGCATTCTCTATGATTAACGTCATGCCTTTGGGCAGAGTTACAATTGCTCTTCCGGAGCCTTCAATCAATTTACTACTTCCATAGATTGTAGTAATGTTTGCCTTACACAATTACTCTTCTTTTCTTTGAGTATTGTATGTGTAGTACATGAATCAACTAGGCAAATACTTTTACAATTGGATGTTGATCCAAGTTCGCTTTGTGAGATATCCATTTTGCTTTCCCATAGTTTGACATACAAAAAAAATACATAAATATAAGTATAAACAACTTCAATTCTTTTGTTTCGCGTTTAAACAGCGTTTTGGGAAGCAGTTATTTAGGATATTCGAATATTGTATTCTAATATTCGAATATAATGCCTTGCGGAAAAAATAATACTTTAATGCGAAAAATATTAGATATTCGAATATTTAAGCACATATTCTAATATCTTGCCAGATATTCGAATATAGGAATTCTGATATTCGAATATCTGGCCCAGATATTCGAATATCAGACTCTGATATTCGAATATCTGGCCTGGCGGAAAAAAGTTTGTTTTATTGCTAAATATTAGACGATCGACTAGTTTTTAGGTTAGTCGATTACCTCTACTGTACAATAAAAATATTTGAGCATATTGAAACATTCTAAAGGGCTAATACTAACATCATATCATGAATTAACTAATACGAGCTAATGCTAATGACTATTAATTTATTCATTGACTAATACAAGTAGAATCAAACAGCTCCATCTTCTTTCATCATGGTTCCATCACCGATTAGGTGGTCTATCTTTCCCTCGGGTTGCTCAAAGAAGTCTGCCACATCCAAGTGGGTGATATCCTCATTGTCGTCATAGACAAAATTTGTTTCAGGGCCTTTTCTCTTTCGAGATGCTTGATAAAGGTCAACCAAGTGTCTTGGTATACGGCAAGTCCGAGACCAGTGCCCATTTCCACCGCAACGATAACATATAGTTTCTGAACTATTTGCCTTAGGATCTTCTGGACCCCGTTTCTGCTTTCGGTGGTTATCTCTCTTTGGGGGGTGACGGACTTCTTTGGAATTTCTTCCTTGTCCACGTCCTTGGCTTTGACCCCGTTTATGACCGTGATCATGGTCCCTTTTTATGTTTGGCATAATGCGAGTGCACCATATCTGCTTCAGGCAGTGGTGTAGACCCAGTTGGTCTATTTTCGTGATTTCTCATGAGCAGATCATTATTTCGCTCAGCCACTAGTAAGAGAGAAATCAGTTCAGAGTACTTCGTAAAGCCTTTCTCTCGGTACTGTTGCTGCAGTACCATATTGGAGGCATGAAACATTGTAAACGTTTTCTCAAGCATATCGTAATCGGAGATATTATCTCCACATAGCTTCAGTTTAGAAGTAATTCTGAACATAGCAGAATTATATTTAGAAACGGACTTAAAGTCCTGTAGCCTCAGATGGGCCCAATCATATCGTGCTTGTGGCAGAGTGACCAACTTCAGGTTGTCATATCTCTCCTTTAAGCTGTTCCACAAAACGAGTGGATCCTTGACGGTGAGATATTCAATCTTCAAACCTTCGTCAAGGTGGTGGCGCAAGAAAATCAAGGCCTTCGCACAATCTTGGGTGGATGCTTTTTCTTTATCTTTGAGGGTGTCTCCGAGACCCATAGCATCTAGGTGGATTTCAGCATCCAACACCCATGTCATATAGTTCTTGCCCGAAATTTCAAGGGCAACGAACTTTCTTTTCATAATGTCAGACATACTCGAAAATTAAATTAGGAAGAGGGAAAATACCTTGGATTTTCGAGAATGATACTTGAGACGGTAGAGTCTCGTGCTGATAACGTGTTATAAACTAAAGCAAAAGACAAGAACAATAGAACAAGAACTATAGCAATAGAGAGAAGAGTAGAGAGAGTTCTTCTTATTGAGTTGAGAGGGGTGAATTACAATGGTAGAGAGCACCTCTATTTATAGGGAGGAGGAAGATCTTGCTACCAATAATAGGACTCTAAAATCTCTCTAATTAAATACATTAAAGACATTCACCTTAAATAGAAGTGTAAGAATCTTCTATTTCATAACAGATTTAGATTTATTTTCTGAACTAAAAGTATTACGGAAATTGTACAATTAGGAGATAACAGTTTAATTATATGCTTAATCAAATAAAAAGATTTAATTAGTGTTCAAATATCTAAATTACTTATGAAATAATGTCAATAACTCATGTAACCGTTGCTTTAACAGAAAGAAATTTCAAAATTCTATTTGATAAGATCTTACCTAAGAACAACAATGACAAAAGAAAGATTAAATGGATTAGTTATATTGTCAATTGTGAAATACTTATTAGCTATTATTGGTTATAAGAAAATTATTGATAAATTTGTATATAAGAAAAGCTGAAATATAGACTTCAAATAAATAATAATAAAAAGATTAAAAAGTTAAGGCCCCTCATAAAGTTTGACTTTATGCCTCAAAATTCGTCTGGCCGCCCTTGTAAAAAAATATAATATTGTTGAACGTATTTATCATATTATAGCAAATTATAAATGGCTAAGTCATTACCTGGTGCACTTATCACACATCCCTCACGTACTCACTCCGATCATCGTCCCTTTCTACTTGAATTACAATTTTGTTCATTGCCTTGCGAATTTTTTTTAGATTTGAACAATCTGGACTACATACCTGTGACAACCTGACGGTCGACTTAAGAATTAATTTCTTGATCTCCTATTAACTGCGTTTCTCGTCTTTATTTCTGCTTTGGTGATTAGTCAGGATGTTCGGTTTTATGTTTCAAAGAGTTCTGGGACACTTAGTCCCTAAATGAGAGCTTAAGTGTTGGAAAGTTGACTGTAATCGAAACAATGTGAAGACGGCCTTGGAATGGAAATATGAAGGCTCTGTTAGCTCCATCACGTTGTTTCGCGCTTAGGGGTTTGTTTGGATTGTATTTTGCAGGTCCGTAGCAAGTTTAGGATTGAAATGCTGAAATTTAATTTTTGAAGTTTCCGGTTCGATAATGAGATTTTGATCCGATAGTCGAATGGAATTACAAGAGTTGTAGTAGTTTTGTAGTGTCAGTTGAGCTGCGTGTGCAATTCAGGTAATTCGAATCTAATTTGGTTGGGTTTTTTATCAAAGGCATGATTTAGAGTATTTTGGAACTCTTAGGCTTGAATCCGACGCAAAATAGGTGTTTTGATGTTGTTTTGAGTGTTCCAAAAGATGGAGCAACTTCGAATGAGGTTATAGGATATGTTGGTAAATTTTGTTGAGATACGAGGGAGGACTTGGGGTGAGTTTCGGGTGGTCATTTGGACAAACTCATGGTATTTGGAGTTGCAGAAAACTGGTGTTGGTTGTTTCAGAAAAATAGCTTTCGCGTTCACGAGGAGGTCTTCTGCATTCGCGAACGGTTAGCAGGTTAGGATTAGGATTTAGCCTTTGCATTCGAGAGGAAGGCTACGCGTTGGCAAAGGGCTGGATCTTTGGTCATCGTGTTCGAGTGAGGTGGACCGCGTTTGCATAGAGGAAAAATGTGTCAGCTAAGTTGGGCGTTTTTTATTCATCGCATTCGTGAGAGTGTGAACGCAAACACGAAAGCCTATCTGAGTGAAGCATCACATTCGCGATGGGTTCGCGATCGTGAAAGGAAACTTTTGGTCAAAGTTATCTTTATGCTTCTCGAACGCGAAGCTTTGACAACATTTGCGAAGAAGGATTCAAGGGAAAAATATTTTAAAAGGTCCATTCCACGAATTTTAGCCTAGGGCCCCCCATTTTTAGACGATTTTGAAGCTTTTTAATGAGGGTTGAAGGGGGATTCAAGGGAAATCACTTCGAAGTATTATTTCTTGACTTCATAACTAATTTATATGTGATTAAAGACCTAATTAGTGATGGAAAAATTAGGAAAATGGGTAATTATGGTTTGAGATTAAGAGACCTTAAAAGAGGTATTTGAGGGGTCAATTGAATCTGATTTCAGTATTCTTGTATGAATAGACTCATGAAAGTATGAGATTATGAAAATGTAAATTTTATGCAATTCTAAGATGTGAGACCGAGGGGTATTGTGGTTATTTTACCTAATTTCGTGTATTAGCTTTGAATTTCATTGTAGAATCAGTTACGTGAAGTGTTATTTACAATATACAATTGAATTGAATAGATTTGGGCCATTTGGAGTCGGATACTCAATGGCAAAAATGTGGATTCAGGTTATTATCGAGCCGGTTCGCGGTAAGTGACTTGTCTAACCTTGTGTGGGGGACATTCCCCTAGGATTGATATCATGATATATGAAATGCCTTGTACGTGAAGTGACGAGTGCATAATTGTGCTAATTGTTGAAAATCCTGTTTTCATTTAAAATAGCTTAAATATTAGCTCTTCTTTCCTACTTACATTACTTAGAATATACGCCTACTATTAGCTTAGAGAAGCATGTCTAATTGACTTAATTGTTCTATTTGCATTAATTACCTTATTTGTATTACGTGAAGCATGCTAGATTAAAATTTCATGATCTAACTTGGTGCGAAGTTGAGCTTAATTGAGTATTCTTGTGCTATTGTTGTGTGTTCTACTTTGGGACTACGATATCCTGGGAAATCCCCTTTATGTATTTATAGTTGAGCTGGAGTGCGGGATACTAAGAGATCCCTAGCACATATTGAGGATACCATGAGATGTCCGGAATACCAAAAGAGATCCCTGGTCTAAAATGAGGATACCAACAGATTGTCGGGATACCAAGAGATCCCTAGTCCTTATTGAGGATACCAAGAGATCCTCGGGATTCCAACAGATCCCTAGCATATATTGAGAATACCAAGAGATCTCTGGAATATATTGAGGATACCAATAAGTACTCGGGATACTGAGAAATCCCCTGGACATTTATCGTTGTGAAAAGTGGTATTTCTTGTGATTTCTTCTGTCTCTGATTTAGTTATTGTGATCTTGTATTAACTCTTACTTTTATTTTTCAACTGTACTATCTTACTTGTACTGGTATACCTCATGCTTTATTTAGTCTCAGTATGGCCTTGATCTTCCTTGTCACTACCCGACCGAGGTTAGACTTGGCACTTATTTAGTACTGATGTGGTTTACTCATGCCCTTTGTGCGCATGTTTTTCATATGCAGATCCAGAAACTTCTACTCAGTTATATCACCCCTGAGGTAAGGTAACTGCCCTAGCGACTTCGAGGTACATCTGTTGCGTCCACAAATCAAGGAGTCCCTCTCTATTCCGTCTTTTTAGTATTTAGCCCTTCTATATTTTTCTGTTGTTGTTAGACATTCCAGAGTTAGAGCTATGTAGTATTTCTTAGCTTGTAATTCGTGGGTTTTAGGGTCTTGGATTTATGTATGGGGTTGAGATTTAAATATTGTGTATGCTGAGCAACATTTTTAAATGCTCTTTATTTCTTTATATATGTTTTAATTTATTTTACTTTTCAAAATTTGGTTATTTTTCCACAATTTAGGCTTACCTAGTCATAACGACTCACTGCCATCACGATGGTTCACGAAGGGCAAATCGGGGTCATTTCAAGTTGGTATCAGAGTTCTAGTTTCATAGGAGTCATGAACCACAAGCCAGTTTATTAGAGTCTCGCAGATCAATATGGAGACATTTGTACTTATCTACGAGAGGCTATGTTACCGTTAGGAAAATTCCACTTCATTTGACTTCCATGTCGTGTGAGATTTTGGCATCACAATCCTAAACCTCTATTTTTCATTCTCTCAAATATGGTGAGGACACGTTCTACTATATTTGATGACACACGCACACCCCCTACGAGAGTCGGCAGAGGTCAGGGTCGGGGTCGGGGTAGAGGCCAAGGACGCGCACGCGATGCAGCCAGAGCACCCGCGTGAGCTGCCACTAAGGAGCCACCAGCCAGATCCCAGGTACTGGATACGCCTGCTGCTACTACTACTCCATCCCTTCTGGAGAAATTAGCACAATTCTTGATATTGTTTGGTAAATTAGTTCAGGTGGGTTGATTTAGGTTGTGCCGACTACTTTGCAGATCAAGTAAAGGACCGAGACTTCATCCATCCCCACTCTATGGCAATGAGTTCTCATTGATCGGGTTCCAGGTATCATAGCAACACAGCCTGTGGTCCCAATTCAGCAGGTGGTGAGGACCTCTCGCTTAGTAAAGGGCAGGTGGATCCAAGAGAGAGGAGACACACGAGGTCAGTAGAGAGAGTATAGGGAAGTGAGGAGACCTCGTAGAATGGGGATACCCACTGGTCCTTTTTGAGGAAGAGTAGGGCATGGTAGAGGTTTTATGCGTCAGTCAGCTTAGTTTGCATCTCAGATTTCACATAGTGTTTTAGGTGTTCAGGGGTCTTGGAGTACCTGTACCGCATCGTTCCCACTATCACGTCCTTCCAGAGCTTTTTTTAGTGTGGTGATACATTCCATGTGGTGAGAGATTTCCCTAGACTTAGGATGAGTGCATCACCATAGACTTCTCAGCCACAACGCGGTCCGCATAGTTATCAGGCTTTGATCACCGCACCAATTACTACCCCACCTACTCAGCCAGCTAGAGGAGGAGGCCAGGCCCGATACTATGCCCTTCCTACTCGTACCGAGGTTGTTACCTCATATGCTATCATCATAGGTATTGTCATCATTTTTCATAGAGTTGCATCAGTTCTATTCGATCTAGGATCCACTGACTCTTATGTGACTTCTTATTTTGCTCCGCATTTGGGTGTACCTAGGGATACTTTGAGTTTCCCTGTTTATGCTTCTACTCCTGTGGGAGATTCTCTTATTGTGGACCGCGTTTATTTGTCATGTTTGGTTACTCTTCATGATTTTGAGACTAGAGCTGATTTATTCTTACTTATGGTAGATTTTGATATTATCTTAGGCATGGACTAGATATCGCCCCATTATGCTATTCTTGATTATCACGCCAAAATCTTGACACTGGCTATGCCAGATATACCGCGTATTGAGTGGAGCGGTACATTGGATCACACTCTAGTACAATTAATTCTTTTCTTAAAGCTCAAAGTATGGTTCAGAAATGGTTTGATGCGTATTTATCTTATGTGAGAGATGTCAGTATTGATACACCTTCAGTTGATTTAATCCCAATAGTACGGGATTTTGTTCGATGTGTTTCCAGCATGCATACCGCTAATAGAGATATTGATGTTGGCATTGATCTATTCTCGGGCGCTTAGCTTCCTCCATATCTTATGGCTCCTGCTGAGTAGAAGGAGTTGAAGGATCAGTTATAGGGATTTCTTGATACAGGTTACATTCAACTCAGTTTATCGCCTTAGGGTGCTCCTGTCTTGTTTGTGAAGAACAAGGATGGTTCTACGCGTATGTATATTGATTATTGCAAGTTTAACAAGCTTATTGTGAAGAATCATTATCTTTTGCCTCGTATTGATGATCTATTTGATCAACTTCAGGGCATACGGGTGTTTTTTAAGATTGATTTGCACTTAGGTTACTATCATTTGAAGATTCTTGAGCCAGCTATCGTGAAGACTACACTCAAGCTCAATATGGTCATTACAAATTCCTGGTTATGTCATTTGGGTTGACCAATGTCCCACCAGCCTTTATGCAAGTAATGTACAGTGTGTTCCAGCCTTATACTGACTCGTTCATCATTATCTTTATTGATAATATTCTAGTATATTCCTAGAATTAGTAAGATCATGAGCAACACCCAAGGACTGTGATTCAGACTCTGAGAGAGAAAAATATACATTCTAAGTTCTCGAAATTTGAGTTCTGGTTGGATTTAGTGATATTCTTAGGTCATATGGTATTGTGTAAGGGTATTCGGGTGGATCTAAAGAAGATAGAGATCGTGCAGAGTTGGCCCAGACCATTTTCAAATACAGAGATTCGTAGTTTCCTAGGATTAGCGTGTTACTACCCTCATTTTATGGAAGGGTTTTCATCGATTGCAGCCCCTATGACCAGACTGAACCAAAAGGGTGCTCCGTTCCGGTGGACGGAAGAGTGTGAGGCAAGCTTTCAAAAACTCAAGATAGCTTTGACTATAGCCATAATTTTTATATTGCCTACAGGTTCGGGGTCTTGTAGTGTCTATTGTGATGCCTCGAGGATTGGCCTTGGAGCGGATTTATGTAGGATTGTAGGGTGATTGCGTAGGCGTTTAGACAGTTGAAGGAACATGAGAAGAATTATCATGTCCATGATCTTGAGTTAGTTGCTATTGTTCACGCCTTAAAGATCTGGTATCATTATTTGTACGGTGTGCCTTATGAGATTTATACTGATCATAGAGCTTGCAGCACTTATTCAAGCAAAAGGATCTAAGTTTGCACCAGGGGTGATGGTTGGAGTTGCTGAAGGATTATGGTATCACTATTTCGTATCACCCGGGCAAGGCCAATGTGGTGGCTGATGCTTTGCGTCACCGGGCAGAGAGTTTGGAGAGTTTTCTTATTTAGCAGCATCAGAGAAGCCCATGGCGATGGATGTTCGAGCATTAGCCAACCAGTATATGAGATTGGATCTTTCGGAGACCGGTCGGATTCTAACTTGTGTGGTTTCTCATTCTTCTTTATTTGATCATATTAGAGAGCAGTAGTATGATAATCCTCATTTGATTGTCCTCAAGGACAAGGTTTATCAGGGTAATGCCAGAGAGGTGACCATTAGTGAGGATGGAGTATTGAGGATGCAGGGTCGGGTCTATCCCAATGTTGATGGGCTTTGGGATTTGATTCTAGAGGAGGTCTATAGTTAGTGATATTCCATTCATCCAGGTGCCACGAAGATGTACCAGGATGTGAGGAAGCACTATTGGTGGAGACAGATAAAGAAAGATATAGTTGGGTTTGTAGCTCGGTGCCTTAATCGTCGCAAGTAAAGTACGAGCACCGGGGACCAGGTGGGTTGCTTTAGCATATAGAGATTCCGGAGTGGAAGTGAGAGTAGATCACCATGGACTTCGTAGTTGGGCTCCCACTTTCAACCAGGGGATAACCGAACACTTGGTCGCGATTTGAATTTCCATTTCCAAATCTAAGCTATAAGGTAGTCGCTGTAGCGAAGCTATTGGCTTTTGCTTTGCTAAATAGGATTAGAGATGATTCGAGCATCAGTGTTTATATATATCATATATGAAGGCTTTGAGAAAGTTCAATGCAATGTGGATGATTGTTGATCACTTGACCAAGTTTGCTCATTTCATTCCTGTCTATACTATTTATTCATCGGAGCGGATGGCAGAGATCTATATCTGAGAGATAGTTTGTCTGCATGGTATTCTTATTTCCATCGATAGAGGTACTCCATTTATATCACGTTTCTAGAGGGCCACTTAGCATTAGTTGGGTACTCGGGTAGGGTTAAGTAAATCATTTTACCCTGAGACGTACGGACAGTCCGAGCGCACTATTCAAATTCTTGAGGATATGTTCCGTGCATGTTTCATAGAGTTTATAGGGTCATAGGATCAGTTATTTCCATTGGCGGAGATTACCTATAATACCAGTTATCAGTCCAGCATTCAGATGGCGCCGTATGAGGCGTTATATGGTAAGCGGTGTACATATCTTGTGGGTTAGTTTGAGCTGGGTGAGTGTGACGACCCTGCTGATCGTCTTAAGAATTAACGCCCTAATTCCCTATTAACTACTTCCCCCAAGTTTATTTCTGCTAATATGATTGCGGGGATGTTCGGTTTTGCATTTTCGGAGAGCTTTGGACACTTAGTCCCTAAGTAAGAGCTTAAGTATTGAAAAATTTTCCATAGTAGGAATATTGTGAAAATGGCCTCGGAATGGAAATTTGATAGTTCTATTAACTTTGTTATGTGATTTCGAGGTTAGGATCGTGTTTGAAATGTTCTTGAAGGTTCGTAGATAATTTAGGCTTGAAATGACGAAGCTTAAATTTTGGAAGTTTTCGGTTCGATAGTGAGATTTTTATGTGAGAGTCGGAATAGAATTTCGACAGTTGTAGTAGTTTCGTTATGCCATTTGGGATGTGCGTGCAAGGTTTGAGGTCATTCTGACAAGGTTTGGTAGACTTTGTGATTGAAAGTGTGGTTTTAGAGTTTTTAAAAATTTTAAGGTTGAATTCGATGAAAAATAGGTGTTTTGGTGTTGTTTGTAGTGTCCCGAAGGTTGGAACAAATTTGAACGTTATTTTAGGTTATGTTGGTGCAATTGGTTTGAAGTCTCGGGGACTTGGGTGAGTTCCGGATAGGTTCTGGGATGTTTTTAAGACAAAAATCAAAGCCATTGTTGGTCTAGAAGAGTTGCAGGCTTTAGAACCCACCAGTGCGGTCCACACGAAATACAGTGCATCCGCGGTAGGGGCTGTTTAACTGGTCCTACTTCGAAAGCTCATATCCTTTTATATACAAAGAATTTTGAGATGACTAAAACACAAAATTTGTAGCAGTTCGTGTCTAGTTTTTAGAAAGGTAAAGGAATCACAATTCGGAATCTGTAGCAAAAGTTATGGCCAAAATACTATAGCCTATCACTGCAGTCAAAGCTTGTGCGGCCTCAGTTGTTTTGTGTGGACCGCACTAGTTTGGTGCGGACCGCGGTCGTCTCGGAATTTTGTGATTTTTGAAGTTTTTTCAAGAAATTCATCGGGGTAAGAGTACATTAATTATCATTGAATTCATCATTTAATACATGACTTGGGATGGAATTTAGGAAGAATATTTATGACATCTTTCAAAAATGTAAAATGATGATCTAAATAACAACATTGTAGTGGAATTTGATAACTTTGGTATGGTTAAACTCGTGAGGGTATGAGGATTCTAAAAATGTAAAATTTACCCCAATTCAAGACATAGGCTCGAGGGAAATTTCGATCATTTTTCCTAATTTCGCGTATTAGCTTTGAATTTATATGTGGAATCAGCTTCTTGGAGTCGGATACTTGTGGCAAAAATGTAGTTTCGAGTTGATTTTTAGCTGGTTCGAGGTAAGTGGCTTGTCTAACCTGGTATGGGGACATTAGTGTTAGGAGATGATATTTGATTGTTGAGATACCTTGTACGCGAGGTAACGAGTGCGTACTTGAGCTAATTGTTGAAAATCCAATTTACATTATGTATTTAAACTGAATTCCTTTCTTGTTCTTATTCTACTTGCAGACTTAGCCTGTAGTTAGTTACAAAAGCTTGCTTAGTGAACGTAACTGCCTATTTTCTTAACTACCTTAAATTGCATTACGTGAAGCATGTTAGGCTAGAATTTAATTGTTTACTTATACAATGTTGGCATTTAATTTAATATTCCTATGTTGTTGTTGTTGTGTATTTTAAATTGCTTCTATGGGATGGTATCCCTTGAGATCCCCTGTATGAGATTATGATTTTGACTGACATGCAGGATGCCAAGAGATCCTTGGCACGTATATTGAGGATACTGAGAGATCCTCAGGATACCAAGAGATCCCTGGCATATTTATTGAGGATAGCAAGAGATCCTCAGGATACCAAGAGGTTCCCGGCATTTATATTGAGGATACCAAGAGATCCTTGGGGTACCAAGAGATCCCAGACATATATATATATATATATATATATATATATATATATATATATATATATATATATATATATATATATATTGAGGATATCAAGAGATCCTCGAGATACTAAGAGATGCTCAAATATTATTCCTTGTTGTGAGCGATAATTCATTATGTTCTGCCTTAATTCAAATTTTCCATTATTGAACTCCTATTATCATGTATAGACTTTTGCAGTTGATTCTTAAAGTATATTGTTTATTTTTTCCATTTACTGGAATTATTATTTACCTTAGTAGGGCCCTGACCTTCCTCGTCACTACCCGACCGAGGTTAGGCTTGGCATTTACTAAGTACCGCAGTGGTGTAGTCATGCCTTTTTTGTGCATGTTTTATATGTGTAGATCCAGGTATAATCAGGACTATCATGCTTGAGGGAGGCGTCTGCTTAGAGACTCCGAGTTACATCATCCGCATCCGGAGACTAAAGAGTCCCTTTCTATTCCTGCCTTAGTATTTAGCCCTTCTGTATCTTTTTGTTTTATTCGACTTTCTTGAGCTAGATTTGTGTAGTATTATCTCCGCTTGTGATTTGTGGGATTTCGGGTCTTGGATTGGGATAATTTTCTGAGTCTTATATATGGTGTATGCGGAGTGGCACAATTAAACACTATTAATACCTTATTACTATTTTTAAATTGTTTTACTTCCGCTAGTTTGGTTATTTTGTGAAATTTCGGTTTACCTAGTTGTAGAGACTAGATGCCGTTACGACAGTTCACGGAGGGTGAACTAGCGTCGTGACAAGTTGGGTTCAAAGCTCTAGGTTCATAGGAGTCACAGATCATAAGTCAGTTTATTAGAGTCTCGCTGATCGGTACAGAGACATTTGTACTTATCTACGAGAAGTTATGCAACTGTTAGGAAAATTTCACTATATTCGATTCCCTTGTCATGCTAGATTTTTATATCACAACTAAACCTTTGTGTTTCTATTCTATCACAGATGGTGAGGACATGTGCTACTTGAGATGATTAGGCTTCTGCACCCCTACTACAGCCGTCAGAGGCCGAGGCTAGGATAGATGCCGATGATGCATACGTGGTGCAGCCAGAGCACCTGTGCGAGCTACCGCTGAGGTACCACAAGAGAGCCAGCCGGAGTCCGGGCACCTGACCCACCTACTACTGCTACTACTACTACTACAGCTCTTCAAGAGACTGGCTCAGTTCATGAGCATGTACACCACTTTGACATAGGTATGGTTGTTTCCCCTTACTGCAGGAACATCCCAGGCCAGGGGAGGAGCACAAACTCCAACTGCCCGTACTCCTGATCAGCAAGTGCATATTGGGAAGGTTCCCAAGATTATTCCTGTACCACCTGCAGTGCCCATTCAACACGAGGATAGGGAAGCGGCTTCCGTGGATGAGGAGCTGAGGCTTGAGAGGTTCAAGAAGCACAAACATCCTGTATTAAGTGGTCTAGCATCGGAGGATGCTCTAGGATTTTTTGATACGTATTATTGCATTCTCCATACTATGGTTATCTCAAGATCGAGCGGTGTTGCTTTCACTAATTTCCAGCTTTGGGGACTTGCCTATGATTGGTGGTGCACCAATGAGTTATACAGTCCAGATGAGGTTGCTTCATTAACTTGGACTCAGCTTTCAGAATTGTTGCCGAGATAACATGTTCCTCAGAGCCTCGTGGATGCATGGCGCGCAGAGTTTAAGCATTTGCACTAAGATGCTATGACTGATTCACAGTATGTTGTCTGTTACACTAGTTTGGCTAGGCATGCACCAGCCTTGGTTGCTACTGTTCGTGAGAGCACTTGCTGATTAATTGAGGGGCTTATTCTCAACATCAGATCTAGTATGGCTCATTAGTTAAAGATAAATATTTCTTATCAGCAGGTGGTAAGTATTGCTGGGAGGATACCGGGTATGCATGCTAGGGAGAGAAAGGAGAGGGAGGTCAAGAGATCTCGAGAGTCGGGATATTACTTTGGTGCCTGCACCCGAGCAAATGTGACGGACCGCGGCGCTTCGTGCCCGAGGCGTCCCATACCGCCCCGGACACGCTCGTCCGACCCTGCGCGCAGACTGGTTTCGCCCTGCCATGGGCTCATCAGGGAAGCGGCAATAGCTCCCGACCAGCTCTGCCCCCCGTATGCTTCGGCTCCCTTCATCGTCATGTCCAAGACAAGCGACATGCTCCCCAAGCTTAATCGGGTCGGCATGCCTAACTCGTCCAAGCCAATACGCAACTAGGGCAGAGCGCCTTTCTGGCTATTGGCACCTCCCCTCCCCAAGGCAGTTTGATGCCAATCCGCACGCTTTACTTTGTCCCTACTCTGAAGCCGTGACAACTCTCCCCCACCCGATGATGCGGCGACCCGACGCATTACTTTCGTTGCAACTCCTTTCGTCTTCCACACGGAACATTGCACCCATCATGCTATAACAATACCTCCTCGTGCTGCCAACCTTGGGACTTAGGCACATAACCATGGAGAGCTTCGCACTTCGTCGGCGCGTCCACTTCGTGGTTTCCTCTAGAGTTCGCAACAATTTCCTTGCTCAAGCCCGCTTTCCTTTGGCGGAGAAGTAGTATGTTTGCCCAAGGACCGTCATGCTCCACTCTGTCACTCAGCGCCCCCATCTTTGCACTTGTGCCTCCGCTAGCTTTGTGCATTCATGAGCTGACACCTCGCGAGAGAAGTTGAAGAGCATGTTTGCTCTGATACCAAATGTGACGGACCGCGGCGCTTCGCGCCCGAGGCGTCCCATAACTGCCCCTGACACGCCCGTCCGACCCCGCACGCAAACTGGTTTCGCGCTGCGCTGTAGGTCGTTATGGTAGGGGTTATATGAGTCTCCGTGTTCATTCAGCTCTTCTAGCATCTAGCAGTTCTCCAGCTCCTCCTCGGCCTCACGAGCCTTATTATGCCCCTCTGATTTCTATCACACCTCCTATGCGAGGTGCTTTCAAAGGTCAGTCCAGAATATCTGTCCCTAGTAAGTCACAGCCACCACGTCCTCCCATAGTTTGTTTTGAGTGTGGTGACACATGCCACTTAGTGAAGGATTTCCCTAGGCTTGGGAGGAGTGCACCTCCACAGACTTCTCAGCCACAGCGTGCCTCGTAGTTTCTCAGGCTATGGTTACAGCTCCAGTTACTACCCCACCTGCTCAACTAACTAGAGGTGGAGGTAGAGGTTGCCCTAAAGGGGAGGCTACGCTAGATACTATGCGATGTCTGCCCGTACCGAGGCTGTTGCCTTTGATTCTGTCATTACAGGTATTATATTAGTTTGCCGCGGAGATGCATCGGTTCTATTTGATCCAGGCTCTATTTAATCTTATGTGTCTTCTTATTTTTTTTCACATTTAGGTGTACCTCGGGATTCTTTGAGTTCCCCTATTTATGTTTGTACCCTGTGGGAGATTCACATGATGTGGACTGCGTTTATAGGTCGTGTTTGGTTACTCTCTGTGGTTTTACGACCAGATCCAATTCGTTGTTTCTCATCATGGTTGATTTTGATATTATCTTGGGCATGGATTATTTGTCGCCCCATTATGCTATTCTTGATTTACCCGACAAAACTGTGATGTGGGCTATGCAAAGTGTACCGCGTGTTGAGTGAAGGGGTACCTTAGATCATACCCCCGGTAGAGTTATTTCTTTCCTTAAGGAGCATCGTATGTTTGAGAAGGGGTATGCCGCGTATTTAGCATATGTGAGATATGTTAGTGTTTAACCCTTCTGTTGATTCAGTCCCTGTAGTGCGGGAGTTTCCCGATATGTTTTTGGCTGATCTTCCAAGCATGCTGAATGATCGAGATATTGATTTTGGCATTGATATATTGCCGGGCACTCAACCCATTTCTATTCCTCTATATGGCATGGCTCCTCCTAAGTTGATGGAGTTGAAGGACCAGTTACATGAATTGCTTGATAAGGGTTTTATTTAGCCTAGTGTTACTCCTTCAGGCACTTCTGTCTTGTTCGTGAAGAAAAATGATGGTTCTATGCATATGTCTAATTAATATCGCTAGTTAAATAAGATTACTATGAAGCACCGTTATCCCTTGCCTCATATTGATGATCTGTTAGATCATCTTCAGGGCGTACGGGTGTTTTGTATGATTGATTTGGGCTCAGGTTACCATCAATTGGAGATTTCGGAGCCAGATATCCCTAAGACTTCTTTCAGGACTCAGTATGGTCATTACGAGTTCCTTGTCATGTCATTTGGGCTGACCAATGTCCCTACAACTTTCATGCATTTGATGCATAGTGTACTCCGGCCATATCTTGACTCTTTTGTTATTTTCTTTATTGATGACATTCAGTATATTCCTTGAGTCAGGCAGATCACGAGCAGCACTTGAGGACAATTTTCAGACTTTTTGCGAAAAGAAATTATATGCAAAGTTTTAAAAATTTGAGTTTCGGTTATATTATGTGGCATTCTTGGGCCACGTGGCATCGAGTTAGGGTATTCAGGTGGATCTGGAGAAGGTAGAGGCAGTGAAGAGTTGGGCAAGACCATCATCAGCTACATAGATCTACAGTTTCCTTGGTTTGGCAAGCTACTACCATCGTTCTGTTGAGAGGTTTTCATCGATTGCATCCCCTATGACTAGACTATCCCAGAAGAGTGCTCCGTTCCAGTGGACGAAAGAGTGTGAGGCGAGCTTTCAAAATCTCAAGACAGCTTTGACTACTGCCCTAATTTTAATATTTCCTATAGGTTGGGGGTCATATACTATCTATTGTGATGCCTCGAAGGTTGTCCTTGGAGCGGTATTGATGCAGGATGGTAGGGTGACTGCCTACGCATCCTGACAGTTGAAGATACATGAGAAATATTATCATGTCCATGATCTTGAGTTAGTTGCCATTGTTCATGCCCTGAAGATTTGGCACCATTATCTATTCGGTGTGCTCTTGTGAGATTTCTACTGACCGTCGGAGCTTGCAGCATTTGTTTAAGCAAAAGCATCTAAATTTGCACAAGAGGAAGTTGTTAGAGTTGCTGAAGGATTATGACATCACTATTTTATAACACCCGGCCAAGGCCAATGTAGTGGCTGATGCCTTGAGTCACCGGTCAGAGTGTTTGGGGAGTTTGGCATGTTTACAAGCATTGGAAAGGCCTCTGGCGATGGATGTTCAGTCCCTAGCCAGCCAATTTGTGAGATTGGATCTTTCAGAGACCGGTCGGGTTCTAGCTTGTGTGGTTTCTTGGTCTTCATTATTTAATTGTATCAGGGAGTGGTAGTACGATGGCCCTCATTTGTGTGTCCTTATGGTCAGGTTTTAGTATGGTGATGCCGAGATGTAACAATTGGCGAGGACGGAGTATTGAGGATGCAGTGTCGGGTTTGTATACCCAATATTGATGTGCTACGAGAGTTGATTCTAGAGGAGGAACTCAATTTGCAGTATTCCATTCATCCGGGTGCCACAACGATGTATCAGGACTTGAGGCAGCACAATTTGTAGAGGCGGATAAATAAAGATATATTTGGGTTTGTAGCTCGATGCCTCAATTGTCAGCAGGTGAAGTACGAACACCAAAGGCTAGGTGGATTGCTTCAGTATATAGTGATTCCGGACTGAAGCTTCAGTAAAGGTTCAGTGGTAGGGTCTGCCGGTTGAGGAGGTGACCTGGGAGACCGAGCAGGATATGCGCAACCATTATCTTCATATTTTCACTAATTCAGGTGTGTCTATGCTTGTTCGAGGATGAACGAATGTTTAAGTGTAAGAGGATGTAATGAATTGGCCGGTCGTCTTAAGAACTAATGCTTTGATCCCCTATTAACTACTTCCCCCTAGTTTATTTCTACTAATATGATTGTCGGGATGTTCGGTTTTGCGTTTTCAAAAAGATTCGGGACATTTAGTCACTAAATGAGAGCTTAAGTATTGGAAAATTGACCATATTTAGAACATTGTGAAAACAACCTCGAAATGAAAATTTGATGGTTTTGTTAGCTTCATTAGGTCATTTCGAGTTAGGAGCATGTTCGGAATATTTTTTGGAAGTCCGTAGCTAATCTAGGCTTGAAATACCGAAGGTTGAATTTTGAAAGTTTCCGGTTCGATGGAATGATTTTGATCAGAGGGTCGGAATGGAATTTTGAGAGTTGCAGTAGTTCCACTATATCATTTGGATCTGCGGGCAAGGTTTCAGATCATTAGGACGAGGTTTTGTAGGCTTTTTTATCGAAAATATAGTTTTATAGTTATTGCAAATTATAAGCTTGAATTCGATGAAAAATAGGTGTTTTGTTGTTGTGTGTAGTATTCCGATGGTTGGAACATGTTTGAATGATGTTTTGGGTTATGTTAGTGCAATTAGTTTTAGGTCCTTGGGACTCGGGTGAGTTTCAGGTAGGTTTCGGGAAATTTTTAGGCCAAAATTCAAAGCCTATGCATGTCCAGAAGAGTTGCAGGCCTCAGAATCCACCAGTGCGGTCCGTACAAAATCCAATGCGTCCGCGATGGGGGATGTGCGGCCGCACAAAACGTAGTGCAGTCCGCGGTAGAGACTATTTCCCTGGTCCTATTTTGGAAGCTCATATATTATTATCTATAAATAATTTTGAGATGATTCAAAACAAAAGTTGTAGCCCTTCATGTATAGTTTCCAGAAAGGTAAAGAAATCACAATTAGGAAATATGTAGCAAAAGTTATGGCAAAAAATCTAAAGCATGTCACTGCAATCAAAACCTGTGCGGCCGCAGCCATTTTTGTGCGGTCCCCAGAGGTGGAAATCTGGGGGGTGGCCTATAAATATGAGGGTTTGGGTTCTATTTGATATTTTGACCTAGGGAGCTCGGACTTTTGCGATTTTATGAAGTTTTTTAAAACAAATTCAATGGGGTGACTAATTGTAGCTCAAATTTGTCTAGAGTACATGAATTTATCATTGAATTAATTATTTAATTCATGACATAAGATGGAATTTGGGAAGAAAGTTTCTGAAATATTTCAAAAACCGTTTAGAAAAGCACTTTTCACATCCATTTGGTATAAATTGAAATTCATAGAAGAGGCAAATGCAAGCAATAAGCGAATAGCTTCTAATCTAGCTACGGGAGCATATGTTTCGTCATAGTCAATACCTTCTTCTTGATTATAGCCTTTTGCTACAAGCCTAGCTTTGTTTCTAGTGATTATACCATTTTCATCTAGTTTATTGCGAAAAACCCATTTCGTACCAATTATGGTATGACCTTCGGGTCTTGGCACCAAATCCCAAACGTCATTGCGTTCGAATTGGTTAAGCTCCTCTTGCATTGCCAAGGTCCAAAATTCATCCCCAATTGCTTCTGAGATAGTTTTGGGTTCAATTTGAGAAACAAAAGCAGTATGTTCTAAGGTATTTTTGAGAGAGTTTCGGGTACATACCTTGTCTCCAAGGTTGCCAATTACCTGTTCGAGAGGGTGATCTTTGATTGTCCTCCACTCGTTAGGCATATTCATTTCTTTTTCCAATTGTGGCGCTTCTTCCGTTGGTTGTTCCTCAGTTTCATCTTTATTTTCCTTGGGTGGTTCCTCTTGTATTTTGTCTTTCAAGCTATCTAAGATACCTTCAAGATCAAAACCGGGATCCTTTCTCGCCAAGCGAGCATTATTTTCGGAAAATACAACATGAGGGGATTCCTCCACAATTTGGGTTCTTTTATGAAAGACCCTATATGCTTTACTACGTGAGGAATATCCAATGAAAATACCTTCATCCGACTTAGCATCAAATTTACCCAATTGGTCTTTGCCATTGTTATGAATAAAACATTTGCAACCAAAAACTCTAAAATGGGAAATATTTGGTTTTCTTCCCTTATAAAGTTCATAGGGGGTTTTCATGAGTATCGGCCGAATTACTACTCTATTTAGAACGTAGCAAGCGGTACTCACGGCGTCCGCCCAAAAATGTTTGGGTATCTTAGCTTCGTCGAGCATGGTTCTAGCCATCTCTTCGAGACACCTATTTTTCCTTTCCACCACCCCATTGTTTTGTGGTGTACGTGGAGCGAAAAAGGTATGCTCGATTCCGAGTTCATCACAAAAGTCCGCAAAGATATTGTGATCAAACTCTCCCCCATGATCACTTCTAATTGAAGTGACGGTTGTTTCTTTCTCATTTTGAACACGCTTAAGAAAAAATTTAAAATTTTGAAAAGCATCACTTTTATTGGCAAGAAATAAAGTCCAAGTAAATCTCGAGTAATCATCAACAATCACAAAAGCATATTTATTTCTTCCTAGACTTTCAATGCGAGAGGGACCAAATAAATCCATATGAAGCAACTGCAATGGTCTAGAAGTTGAAACAATGTTTTTTGATTTGAAAGATGCTTTTGTTTGCTTCCCCTTTTGACACGAGTCACAAATAGAGTCATTTTCAAATTTTAAAAAGGGAAGACCAACAACTATGTTTTGAGAAATCAATTTGTTCAAAAGATGCATATTGATATGTGCTACTCTACGATGCCATAGCCAAGTATCATCCTCTTTACTCATTAGACAACCAACATATTCGGGTGAGGAATTAGCAAGATCAACCATATAAATATTATCAACTCTAAAACCACGAAGTATGATTTTGAAATCACTACGTCTAAATACTAGGCATTCATCCGAATCAAATAGAGCAAGATTTCCCTTGTCACATAATTGGCTTATGCTCAAGAGATTATGCATCAAGCCCTTCACAAGTAATATATGCTTAATAGAGGATTTTTCATCCTTACCGACTGAGCTGATGCCGATGATCTTTCCTTTATTGTTATCACCGAAGATAACACTTCCTCCTTCTTTGTGCTCTAATTGAAGGAATTTGGATTCATCTCCCGTCATATGCTTGGAGCATCCACTATCAAGGTACCATAGTACACTTGATCCCTTCAAGCACACCTACAAAACAAATTAATGTTCTTTAGGTACCCATGCCATCTTGGGTCCTTGGGGGTTAGGCATATTATAATGATGCGATTGAGTAACATGTCTATGACGTGTAAAGCATGCAGGAGCAAAATGACCAATACGTCTACAATAATGACAAGTCACATTTGGGTTATGCATCCTTCTAGGTTCATAGTAACTAGACGGATGAAAATTGCTTACTCTATTTTGAGCACTATGACTATTTCGCATTTCATGAGAATTATTTCTCCTACTATGAGCTCTAGGATGGGCAGCATTCCTAGAGTGATTGTTTCTCGGTTGAGGGCCATTGCTAGGTCTTCTAAGGGGTTCAAAATTTGGCCTAAAATATGCATCATTTCTAGGGTGACTATTTCTAGGTGGTAAGTTATTCCTAGGTCTTCTAAAATGTTCAGCATTTTGTCTAGCATGAATATTGCTCTAGAGTTGTTGTTTATAGGATAAGCATTTCTATTGCTAATCCTAGGTTGAGCTTTAGGTTGTTGAGGTTTAGCTACAACCTTTTCTTCATTTTTAAAGCCTATTCCATGCTTGGTTGATTTCAAGTTAACAAGAACATCATTCAAGTTTTTGTGCGAAGAATTAAACTTATCTAATGTGCCTTTAAGCCTACTTACTTCATTCTTAAGAAGCAAACAAGAACTGCAATTTCTAGTAGAGCTTACGGGCTTATCGGAACTTCTTTTTCCAAAAAACTTGTTTTCCTCTTCCAGCTTCTCATTTTCTAAAACCAGTTTTTCTAAATCCTTTTCTTTCAAAGAAAGCTGTTTTTGAAAATCCTTTTCTTTTAATGAAGCATTTTCTTTTATGCCCTTAACAGTTTTTGAAGCCTTAATAAACTCAGCATATAATTCATCAAAAGCAGTTCGCATTTCTTCAAGAGTAAAGAAGTTTTTAGACGAAATTTGACATACCTCATCTTTGTTGTCTTCTTGTGCCATAAGGCAAAGATTTGCTGCTTCATCTTCTTCTCCTTCGCTTGACTCATCTCCGGAGTCGCCTCCCCAAGAAATGTATGCACGTTGCTTTTTAACAGGTTTCTTCTCCTTTTTGATGTTTGGGCAATTTGATTTGATGTGCCCAGTTTCACCACATTCATAGCACTTGATTTGTTCGCCTTGCTTTTTGCCTTTGCGTTCATACTCCTTGCGCATGAACTTTTGAAATCTTTTGATAACGAGTCCAAACTCGTTGTCTCCTTCCTCATCAATTTGCGGTTGGCTTGTGCTCGCCTTTAGAGCTATTCTTTGCATCCTTTGATCATCAACAAGAGGGTTAAGAATAGTAGATTCATAGGTTTTAAGGTTACCTCTTAGTGCGTCGATGGTGACGTTTGAAACGCCAATGGATTCTTGAATTGCATTGGCCTTTGATCTCCATGCCGGTGTGAGACTTCTAAGAATTTTTCGAACGAGCTCTCTATCCGTGAATGTTTTCTTGAGAGCATGTAAGTCATTTACGATTATTGAAAATCGCTCAAACATTTCGTCCACCTTTTCACCTTCCTTCATGTGAAATAATTCATAAGAATGGGTTAGGAAATCAATTTTTGCTTCCCTTACCTGGTCCGTACCTTCGTACGTGACTTCTAGCTTGTCCCACATCTCCTTTGCCGTTGTACAACACGATATTTTCCTGTAATCGTCAGCATTAACAGCACAATATAATAAATTTATTGCTTTAGCATTATTTTGAACCTTTCGGATGTCATCCGCGTCATACTCATCCTCGGACTTGGGAACCCATTCGTTTTCCACCTTCTTTGTTGGAATTTGGTTTCCCTTCATTATCACCTTCCAAAGGTGAAAGCTGTTGGACTGAACGAAGATCTTCATCCTTTCCTTCCAGTACGTGTAATTTGTACCGTTGAATAGAGGTGGTCGTATGGAGCACTGTCCTTCTTCAATTCCTGCAAAAGAATCACGAGTAGAAGCCATGGATGGTTCTCTCAAACTGTTAAGTTTTCAGAGAGTTGGGCTTTGATACCAATTGTTAGATAATACGCTTAACGCTAGAGGGGGGGGGGTGAATAGCGTTATAATAAAATTTAGCGTAAACTTGCGGAAATTAAAATTTGCAGGAAGTAAATAACTGCGATAAATAACAACTTACACACAGATATATCCTGGTTCACCACAACGAGTGGCTAGTCCAGCTCCCGAGAGACTCTCTCGAGATTTTCCACTAATGTGTCAAGCTTCCGGGTGCTTAGCAAACCTTTACAACTTGAGGACGCAAGCCTCAACACCTTTGCTCGGAGTTACAACACTCCAAGACTTCAACCAAGGAAACACAAGTTCCTTACAACAAGAGAATTACAATTCTCTTACAAGTGTATACAACACTAAAACACTCAAACAAAATACTCCTTAATGAGTAGATATGAGTAAAAGAAGTAAGCTCTGGATCACAACAACTTTGAACAAGAATATGGCTCTCAAAAGCTTTATGAAATTGAATATATAATGATATACAAAAGTATGCAAGCTTATAGCAATGTAATGATCAGTTGTAGTATGTTGTTGTGTTTAAAACACTGAAATGAAGTTGTATTTATAGTTGAAAAACTTGGCATTACCGTTGCCTAGTTGCCAATTAAGAGTTGCTGATTTTACTCACTGACAATCGATTGTCAAACCCCAACAATCGATTGTCTGCCAGTCATATCAAAATTCAATTCCAAATTATACGCTTGACAATCGATTACTTACAATCCATAATCGATTACTGGCAACGTTCAAAAAATTCTTTCCAGATTTTACCACAAACAATCGATTGTTCAGAATCAACAATAGATTACTCAGCAACGTTCAAAAAATCTTTTCCGGATTTTAATCACAACAATCGATTATACAGAAGTAATAATCGATTACCTGACGCTATTTGAAAACTTTACGACAATGGTCAGCAATTGCACAAAGTCAACAATCGATTACTTATCAGTTTTTGAAAAACATTTTAGCTACTGACTCTTGACAATCGATTGTTATATACTCACAATCGACTATTTAATAAATTTGAAAATCACTTGAAGTCACTGCCTCAACACAATCGATTGTCATTAGTTCACAATCGATTATTTTGTGACTTTGAAAAATCTGAAGGACACTGTCTCTTCACAATCGATTGTCATTAGCTTCACAATCGATTATTCTGAGTTTTGAAAAACTTTGATGGACACTGCCTCAGCACAATCGATTGTCATAAGGTTCACAATCGATTGTCATGCAGGTTTGAAAAAACCTGATGTTCACTGCCTTAACACAATCGATTGTCATTAGTTCACAATCGATTGTTATGCAGTCTTGGCTCAACATAATCGATTATCATAAGTACATAATCGATTATCTTAGTCCAGTTTTCAGAGGCATGTATGAAAATCATTTTGACTAATGTAAATGTGCATGATTTAAAATTATTTAGCATTGAATTAAATATGCATGATTTTGGAAAATAGTTTTATGAGAGAAGCCATATTACGAGTCAAGTAGTAGGATCAAGATCACAATTAAGAATGACTCAATTAAACTATAAAACTTTGTCTTGAGCTTGAATCTCGATGTATATCAATTGTGCGCTTGTTTCTTGAACTTCGTCATATATCAGTTTTCGCTTCGTTTGTCATTCATCAAAACCTATACAAAAGAACACACGTTTTAGTATATTGCATTGAGAACGTATTTGCAACAATTTCCCCCTTTTTGATAATGGCAAACATTAAACGGGATATGCAATGCAAGCAATTTATATTGACGATTCAAGACAAGTGTATACATGCAACAAGTATGCAATTTGTTCCCCCTCAATATATGAATTCCCCCTTAATTTAAGCTTATAGATATTGAGAGTGCATACCCGTTATCTTCCCCCTTTTGCCATTAGCAAAAAAATAATAATAAGATGCCAAAGATGAAATAAACTTTGTTTATTTATTGAAAAAAAATAGCAACATCAACCCGAATAATAGCAACATAATCTATTATTGATACTAAATAATCGATTTTTAGACGATGGAAACCGATTGTTGTACGTCAAGCTTTATAATTCCCCTTTCCTTTGGGCGATACCTGCAAAAATCGTTAGACGTCTCCGACGCTCAAGTTAGAACTCATGTAATAATAAATTGCAATGCATGACTTAGATCAACGTGGAGTCAAGGATCCCGAGTTCACTGCGAATTCAGAAGAAGGACTCTTTCTCTAAAGGCTTTGTAAAGATGTATGCCAATTGGCTTTTGGGTTCAACAAATTCAATTTCGACATCGCCTTTGAGAACGTGATCTCTAATAAAATGATGTCTAATTTCAATGTGTTTCATTCGCGAATGAAGAACGGGGTTCTTCGTCAAGCATATGACACTAGTATTATCACATCTAAGAGGGATATGATCAAGACTTAGGCCATAGTCCAAGAGTTGTTGTTTCATCCATAGGATTTGAGCGCAACAACTCCCCGCGGCTACATATTCAGCCTCGGTTGTGGACAACGCAACACTTACTTGTTTCTTGCTAAACCAAGAAACGAGAGAGCTATCGAGCAAATGGCAAGTGCCACTAGTGCTCTTGCGGTCCAATTTGCATCCAGCAAAATCGGAATCGGAGTAGCCAACAAGATGGCATGAAGAGCCTTTGGGGTACCATAGACCCACATTTGTAGTACCAACAAGATACCTTAAAATCCGTTTTACCGCAGTAAGGTGAGATTCCTTCGGACACGATTGATAACGAGCGCATAAGCACACACTAAACATGATGTCCGGACGACTAGCAGTAAGATAAAGAAGAGAGCCAATCATACCTCAATACTTTTTGGTGTCGACTTCCTTACCTTTCTCATCTTTGTCTAGATGATCGGATGTGCTCATGGGAGTTGCCATTTCTTTTGCATTGTTCATCTCAAATCGTTTCAGCAATTCTTTGCAATATTTGGCTTGACAAATGAATGTACCTTCTTTCATTTACTCTACTTGTAATCCCAAAAAGAATGTTAACTCACCCATCATAGACATCTCAAATTTGCTTGTCATTAAATCGGAAAATTCCTTGCATACTTGTTAGTAGCACCAAATATAATATCATCTACATATATTTGAACTAACAAAATATCATTGTTTTTATGCTTAACAAAGAGAGTTGTGTCAACTTTTCCCCTAATGAAATCATTTTCCAAAAGAAACTTACTCAATCTTTCATACTAAGCTCGGGGAGCTTGTTTTAAACCATAAAGAGCCTTTTTGAGTTTGAAAACATGATCGGGAGATTTAAAGTTTTCAAAGCCGGGGGGTTGTTCAACAAAAACTTCTTCTTGAATAAAACCGTTTAGAAAAGAACTTTTCACATCCATTTGATATAAATTGAAATTCATAGAAGAGGCAAATGCAAGCAATAAGCGAATAGCTTCTAATCTAGCTACGGGAGCATATGTTTCCTCATAGTCAATACCTTCTTCTTGATTATAGCCTTTTGCTACAAGCCTAGCTTTGTTTCTAGTGATTATACCATTTTCATATAGTTTATTGCGAAAAACCCATTTCGTACCAATTATGGTATGACCTTCGGGTCTTGGCACCAAATCCCAAACGTCATTGCGTTCGAATTGGTTAAGCTCCTCTTGCATTGCCAAGGTCCAAAATTCATCCCCAATTGCTTCTGAGATGGTTTTGGGTTCAATTTGAGAAACAAAAGCAGTATGTTCTAAGGTATTTTTGAGAGAGTTTCGGGTACAGACCTTGTCTCCAAGGTTGCCAATTACCTGTTCGAGAGGGTGATCTTTGATTGTCCTCCACTCGTTAGGCATATTCATTTCTTTTTCCAATTGTGGCGCTTCTTCCGTTGGTTGTTCCTCAGTTTCATCTTTATATTCCTTGGGTGGTTCCTCTTGTATTTTGTCTTTCAAGCTATCTAAGATACCTGCAAGATCAAAACCGGAATCCTTTCTCGCCAAGCGAACATTATTTTCGAAAAATACAACATGAGGGGATTCCTCCACAATTTGGGTTCTTTTATTAAAGACCCTATATGCTTTACTACGTGAGGAATATCCAATGAAAATACCTTCATCTGACTTAGCATCAAATTTACCCAATTGGTCTTTACCATTGTTATGAACAAAACATTTGCAACCAAAAACTCTAAAATGGGAAATATTTGGTTTTCTTCCCTTATAAAGTTCATAGGGGGTTTTCATGAGTATCGGCCGAATTACTACTCTATTTAGAACGTAGCAAGCGGTACTCACGGCGTCCGCCCAAAAATGTTTGGGTATCTTAGCTTCGTCGAGCATGGTTCTAGCCATCTCTTCGAGACACCTATTTTTCCTTTCCACCACCCCATTTTGTTGTGGTGTACGTGGAGCGAAAAAGGTATGCTCGATTCCGAGTTCGTCACAAAAGTCCGCAAAGATATTGTGATCAAACTCTCCCCCATGATCACTTCTAATTGAAGTGACGGTTGTTTCTTTCTCATTTTGAACACGCTTAAGAAAAAATTTAAAATTTTGAAAAGCATCACTTTTATTGGCAAGAAATAAATTCCAAGTAAATCTCGAGTAATCATCAACAATCACAAAAGCATATTTATTTCTTCCTAGACTTTCAATGCGAGAGGGACCAAATAAATCCATATGAAGCAATTGCAATGGTCTAGAAGTTGAAACAATGTTTTTAGATTTGAAAGATGCTTTTGTTTGCTTCCCCTTTGACACAAGTCACAAATCGAGTCATTATCAAATTTTAAAAAGGGAAGACCAACAACTAAGTTTTGAGAAATCAATTTGTTCAAAAGATGCATATTGATATGTGCTACTCTAGGATGCCATAGCCAAGTATCATCCTCTTTACTCATTAGACAATCAACATATTCGGGTGAGGAATTAGCAAGATCAACCATATAAATATTATCAACTCTAAAACCACGAAGTATGATTTTGAAATCACTACGTATCAAATAGAGCAAGATTTCCCTTGTCACATAATTGGCTTATGCTCAAGAGATTATGCTTCAAACCTTTCACAAGTAATATATGCTTAATAGAGGATTTTTCATCCTTACCGACCGAGCCGATGCCGATGATCTTTCCTTTATTATTATCACCGAAGATAACACTTCCTCCTTCTTTGTGCTCTAATTGAAGGAATTTGGATTCATCTCCCGTCATATGCTTGGAGCATCCACTATCAAGGTACCATAGTACCCTTGATCCCTTCAAGCACACCTACAAAACAAATTAATGTTCTTTAGGTACCCATGCCATCTTGGGTCCTTGGGGGTTAGGCATATTATAATGATGCGATTGAGTAACATGTCTATGACGTGTAAAGCATGCAGGAGCAATATGACCAATACGTCTACAATAATGACAAGTCACATTTGGGTTATGCATCCTTCTAGGTTCATAGTAACTAGACGGATGAAAATTGCTTACTCTATTTTGAGCATTATGACTATTTCGCATTTCATGAGAATTATTTCTCCTACTATGAGCTCTAGGATGGGCAGCATTCCTAGAGTGATTGTTTCTCGGTTGAGGGCCATTGCTAGGTCTTCTAAGGGGTTCAAAATTTGGCCTAAAATATGCATCATTTCTAGGGTGACTATTTGTAGGTGGTAAGTCATTCCTAGGTCTTCTAAAATGTTCAGCATTTTGTCTAGCAAGCATATTGGCTCTAGAGTTGTTGTTTCTAGGATAAGCATTTCTATTGTTAATCCTAGGTTGAGCTTTAGGTTGTTGAGGTTTAGCTGCAACCTTTTCTTCATTTTTAAAGCCTATTCCATGCTTGGTTGATTTCAAGTTAACAAGAACATCATTCAAGTTTTTGTGTGAAGAATTAAACTTATCTAATGTGCCTTTAAGCCTACTTACTTCATTCTTAAGAAGCAAACAAGAAGTGCAATTTCTAGTAGAGCTTTCGGGCTTATCGGAACTTCTTTTTCCAAAAAACTTGTTTTCCTCTTTCAGCTTCTCATTTTCTAAAACCAGTTTTTCTAAATCCTTTTCTTTCAAAGAAAGCTATTTTTGAAAATCTTTTTCTTTTAATGAAGCATTTTCTTTTATGCCCTTAACAGTTTTTGAAGCCTTAATAAACTCAGCATATAATTCATCAAAAGCAGTTCGCATTTCTTCAAGAGTAAAGAAGTTTTTAGACGAAATTTGACATACCTCATCTTTGTTGTCTTCTTGTGCCATAAGGCAAAGATTTGCTGCTTCATCTTCTTCTCCTTCGCTTGACTCATCTCCGGAGTCGCCTCCCCAAGAAATGTATGCACGTTGCTTTTTAACAGGTTTCTTCTCCTATTTCATGTTTGGGCAATTTGATTTGATGTGCCCGGTTTCACCACATTCATAGCACTTGATTTGTTCGCCTTGCTTTTTGCCTTTGCGTTCATACTCCTTGCGCATGAACTTTTGAAATCTTTTGATAACGAGTCCAAACTCGTTGTCTCCTTCCTCATCAATTTGCGGTTGGCTTGTGCTCGCCTTTAGAGCTATTCTTTGCCTCCTTTGATCATCAACAAGAGGGTTAAGAATAGTAAATTCATAGGTTTTAAGGTTACCTCTTAGTGCGTCGATGGTGACATTTGAAACGCCAATGGATTCTTGAATTGCATCGGCCTTTGATCTCCATGCCGGTGTGAGACTTCTAAGAATTTTTTGAACGAGCTCTCTATCCGTGAATGTTTTCTTGAGAGCATGTAAGTCATTTACGATTATTGAAAATCGCTCAAACATTTCGTCCACCTTTTCACCTTCCTTCATGTGAAATAATTCATAAGAATGGGTTAGGAAATCAATTTTTGCTTCCCTTACCTGGTCCGTACCTTCGTACGTGACTTCTAGCTTGTCCCACATCTCCTTTGCCGTTGTACAACACGATATTTTCTGTAATCGTCAGCATTAACAGCACAATATAATTAATTTATTGCTTTAGCATTATTTTGAACCTTTCAGATGTCATCCGCGTCATACTCATCCTCGGACTTGGGAACCCATTCGTTTTCCACCTTCTTTGTTGGAATTTGGTTTCCCTTCATTATCACCTTCCAAAGGTGAAAGCTGTTGGACTGAACGAAGATCTTCATCCTTTCCTTCCAGTACGTGTAATTTGTACCGTTAAATAGAGGTGGTCGTATGGAGCACTGTCCTTCTTCAATTCCTGCAAAAGAATCACGAGTAGAAGCCATGGATGGTTCTCTCAAACTGTTAAGTTTTCAGAGAGTTGGGCTTTGATACCAATTGTTAGATAATACGCTTAACGCTAGAGGGGGGGGGGGTGAATAGCGTTATAATAAAATTTAGCGTAAACTTGCGGAAATTAAAATTTGCAGGAAGTAAATAAGTGCGATAAATAACAACTTACACACAGATATATCCTGGTTCACCACAACGAGTGGCTAGTCCAGCTCCCGAGAGACTCTGGCGATGGATGTTCAGTCCCTAGCCAGCCAATTTGTGAGATTGGATCTTTCAGAGACCTGTCGGGTTCTAGCTTGTGTGGTTTCTTGGTCTTCAATATTTAATTGTATCAGGGAGTGGTAGTACGATGGCCCTCATTTGTGTGTCCTTATGGTCAGGTTTTAGTATGGTGATGCCGAGATGTAACAATTGGCGAGGACGGAGTATTGAGGATGCAGTGTCGGGTTTGTATACCCAATATTGATGTGCTACGAGTGTTGATTCTAGAGGAGGAACTCAATTTGCAGTATTCCATTCATCCGGGTGCCACAACGATGTATCAGGACTTGAGGCAGCACAATTTGTAGAGGCGGATAAATAAAGATATATTTGGGTTTGTAGCTCGATGCCTCAATTGTCAGCAGGTGAAGTACGAACACCAAAGGCTAGGTGGATTACTTCAGTATATAGTGATTCCGGACTGAAGCTTCAGTAAAGGTTCAGTGGTAGGGTCTGCCGGTTGAGGAGGTGACCTGGGAGACCGAGCAGGATATGCGCAACCATTATCTTTATATTTTCACTAATTCAGGTGTGTCTATGCTTGTTCGAGGATGAACGAATGTTTAAGTGTAAGAGGATGTAATGAATTGGCCGGTCGTCTTAAGAACTAATGCTTTGATCCCCTATTAACTACTTCCCCCTAGTTTATTTCTACTAATATGATTGTCGGGATGTTCGGTTTTGCGTTTTCAAAAAGATTCGGGACATTTAGTCACTAAATGAGAGCTTATGTATTGGAAAATTTACCATATTTAGAACATTGTGAAAACAACCTCGAAATGAAAATTTGATGGTTTTGTTAGCTTCATTAGGTCATTTCGAGTTAGGAGCATGTTCGAAATATTTTTTGGAAGTCCGTAGCTAATCTAGCCTTGAAATACCGAAGGTTGAATTTTGAAAGTTTCCGGTTCGATGGAATGATTTGATCAGAGGGTCGGAATGGAATTCCGAGAGTTGCAGTGGTTCCACTATATCATTTGGATCTGCGGGCAAGGTTTCAGATCATTAGGATGAGGTTTTGTAGGCTTTTTTATCGAAAATATAGTGTTATAGTTTTTGCAAATTTTAAGCTTGAATTCGATGAAAAATAGGTGTTTTGTTGTTGTGTGTAGTATTCCGATGGTTGGAACATGTTTGAATGATGTTTTGGGTTATGTTAGTGCAATTAGTTTTAAGTCCTTGGGACTCGGGTGAGTTTCAGGTAGGTTTCGGGAAATTTTTAGGCCAAAATTCAAAGCCTATGCATGTCCAGAAGAGTTGCAGGCCTCAGAATCCACCAGTGCGGTCCGTACAAAATCCAATGCGTCCGCGATGGGGGATGTGCGGCCGCACAAAACGTAGTGCAGTCCGCGGTGGAGACTATTTCCCTGGTCCTATTTTGTAAGCTCATATATTATTATCTACAAATAATTTTGAGATGATTCAAAACAAAAGTTGTAGCCCTTCATGCATAGTTTCCAGAAAGGTAAAGAAATTACAATTAGGAAATATGTAGCAAAAGTTATGGCAAAAAAACTAAAGCCTGTCACTGCAATCAAAACCTGTGCAGCCGCAGCCATTTTTGTGCGGTCCGCAGAGGTGGAAATCTGGGGGGTGGCCTATAAATATGAGGGTTTGGGTTCTATTTGATATTTTGACCTAGGGAGCTCGGACTTTTGCGATTTTATGAAGTTTTTTAAAACAAATTCAATGGGGTGAGTAATTCTAGCTCAAATTTGTCTAGAGTACATGAATTTATCATTGAATTAATTATTTATATCATGACATAAGATGGAATTTGGGAAGAAAATTTCTGAAATATTTCAAAAATGTAAAATAATGATATAAATGACCAAAATGCTATCGGAATTGGATAATTTTTGTATGGTTAGACTCGTGACGCTATGAGGATTCTAAAAATGTAAATTTTACCTGAATATGAGACGTGGGCCCAAGGGGCATTTTTGTTATTTTACCTAATTTCGCATATTAGCTTTGAATTTAATTGTAGAATCAGCTTCTTGAAGTATTATTTACATTATGAAGTGGAATTGAATAGATTTGGGCCAGTTAGAGTCAGATACTCGTGGAAAAGTGTAGTTTCGAGTTATTTTGAGCCAATTCAAGGTAAGTGGCTTGTCTAACCTTTTGTAGGGGACATTAACCTTAGAAGATAATATTATATAGTTGAAATGCCTTGTACGTTAGCTGACGAGTACGTACTTGAGCAAATTGTTTAAAATCTGGTTTACTTTAAGTATTTACTCTGAATTCTTTTCTTTGTTGTTTTTATTCTACTGGCAGATTTAGCCTGTTGTTAGTTAGAAAAGCATGCTTAGTGAACCTAACTGCCTTAAATTTCATTACGTGAAGCTTGTTAGACTATAATTTAACTGTTTCCTGATACAAATGTGGAATTCAATTTAATATTCTTGTGTTGCTGTTGTGTATTTTTTATTGGGACTACGTGACAACATCACGGGAAATCCCCTAAATGGGATTATGATTTGGACTGAGGTGTGGGATACCAACACATCCTTGACACGTGCATTGAAGATACCGAGAGATCCTCAGGATTCTAAGAGACCCCTAGAATAGATATTGAGGATACTAAGGGATCCTCGGGATACCAAGAGATCCCATGCATTTATATTGAAGATACCAATATATCCTCGGGCTATATATATATATATATATATATATATATATATATATATATATATATATTGTGGATACCAACAGATCCTCGAGATACTAAGAGATACCAGGTTAGTATGCCTCGTTATGAGCAATAATTCCTTGTGTTCTGCCTTAAATTCTATTTTTCCGTTATTGAAGTCTTGTTATCCTGTATAGACTATAGCGGTAGATTCTCAAATTATAGTGTTTATCTTATCTTGTCATTGTAATTATTATTTACCTCAGTAGGGCCCCCACCTTCCTTGTTACTATCCGACCGGGGTCAGGCTTGGCACTTACTGAGTACCGTTATGGTGTACTCATGCCTCTTCTGTGCATATTTTCATGTGCAGATCTAGGTATCTTTGATCAGGTCTTAATCCTTGAGGGAGGCAACTGCTAAGAGACTCCGAGGTACATCTGTCGCGTATGCAGATGAAGGAGTCCCTTTCTATTCCCGTCTTAGTATTTAGCCCTTCTATATCTTTCAGTTTTATTAGGCATTCTGGAGTTCGAGTTGTATAGTATTATCTAAACATGTGATATGTGGTTTTCCGGGTCTTCGATTAGGATACTGGTTTGAGTTTTATATATGGTGTATGCCGAGCGGCACAATTAATTCCTTATTTATGTTTTTTAATTGTTTTACTTCCGCAAGTATGGTTATTTTTCGAAATTTAGGCTTACCTAGTTGTAGAGACTACGTGCCGTCCACGACAGTTCACGGAGGGAAAACTTCTGTCATGACTGTGAGGCTAGATTATAAGGCACAAACTTAGTTCAGGATTCTTTGGAAAAGGTTAAGGTGATTCAGGATAGACTCCGTACAGCCCAGTCCAAACAGAAGAGCTATGTGGATCGAAAGGTTCGACATGTTTCCTACATTGTTGGATAGTAGGTTCTTCTTCGGGTTTTGCCTATGAAGGGCTTGTTGAGATTTGGGAAGAAAGGGAAGACGAGTCCGGGGTTTATTGGCCCTTTTGTGATATTGAGGAGAGTTGGAGAGGTGGCTTATGTGCTTTCCTTACCTCCCATCCTGGCAAGAGTTCATCTGGTATTTCATGTTTCGATACTCTGGTGGTATCACGGTGATCTATTTCTCATGTTAGATTTCAGTTCAGTCCAGTTGGAGAACGATCTATCATATGTAAATGAGCCAGTTGCAATAATGGACAGGCAGGTTAGAAAGCTGAGGTCAAAGAACAATGCATCAGTGAAGGTTTAGTGGAAGGGTCAACCGGTCGAGGAGGCGACTTGGGATATCGAGCAGGATATGCACAGTCGTCACCCTCATCTTTTCACTATTTCAGGTATGTCTATATGCTCGTTTGAGGATTAATGAATGTTTAATTGTAGGAGGATCTGACGACCTAGCCGGTCTTCTTAAGAATTAACGCCTCGACCCCAATTAACTCCTTTCCCCATATTAATTTCTGCTATGGTGATTTGCCAAGATACTCGGTTTTATGTTTCGGAGAGTTTTGCAACACTTAGTTGCTAAATAAGAGCATTAGTGTTGGAAAGTTGACCTAGCCAGAATAGTGTTAAGACGACATCGAAATGGAAATCAGTGTTTTAATGTTGTTTCGAGCGTTCTGGAGGTTGGAGAAAGTTCGAACGAGGTTATAGGATATGTTGATATGTTTGGGTGAGGTCTCAGAGGCCTCGGGTGAGTTTCGGGTGGTTGATCGGACCATCTAATGGTATTTAGAGTTGCAGAAAACTGTTGTTGGGCGTTGCAAAAAAATATCCTTCGCGTTCGAGAGAAGTTCTTCGCATTCGTGAAGGGTTAGCAGGTGAGTCTACGGATTTAGCCTTCACGTTTGTGAGAAAAGCTACCAGTTCGCGAATGGCTGGGTGTTTGGTCATCGAGTTCGCGTTAGGTAGATTGCGTTTGCGTTGAGGAAAAATGGTCAGCTGAGTTGGAGGCTTTTTATTCATCGCATTTGCGAGAGTATGAACGCGAACACGAAAGCCTGTCTGAGTGAAGCATCGCGTTCGCGATGGGTAGGTCACAATTGCGAAAGGGGAATCTTGGTCAATGTTATTTTTGTGGTTCAATAACAAGAGTCTTTGGCCGCGTTCGCGAAGAAGGATGGGCAGAATGTTTTAAAAGGTCCGTTCCACAAATTTTAGCTTGGTTCCTCCATTTTTAGGCGATTTTGAAGCTTTTTTGAGAGGATTGAAAAGAAATTCAAGGGGAATCACTTGGAGGTAATATTTTTTGACTTGATAACTCGTTTTTATGTTATTAAAAACCTGATTAGTGGTGGAAAATTTTGACAAAAATGGGTATTTAGGGCTGAGATTAAGAAACCTTAAAAGTTGTATTTGAGGGGCCAATTGAACTCCGATTTTAGTATTCTTGCTATCTATAGATTCGTGAGAGTATGAACATTTCGAACATATAAATTTTACCTGATTTCGAGATGTGGGCATGAGGGAAATTTTTGTTATTTTATCTAGTTTCGCGTATTAGCTTAGAATTTAATAGTAGGGTCAATTACGTGAAGTGTTATTTACAATATGCAATTGAATGGATAGATTTGGGTTACTCATGGAAAGAACATGGTTTCGGGTTGACTATAGAGCCACTTCGAGGTATGTAGCTTGTCTAACCTTATGTGGGGGACATTCCCCTAGTATTGATATCGTGATAAATGAAATGACTTGTATGTGAGGAAAAGAGTGTGTACTTGTGCTAATTTTTTAACATCCTGTTTTCATTAAAAATAGATTTAATCGTATTTTTCCTTTCCTTCTTACATTACTTGGAATTTAATCCTACTATTAGGTTAAAAAAGCTTGTCTAATTGACTTAATTGTTCTATTTGCTTAAACAGCCTTATTTGAATTACGTGACGCGTGCTAAACTAGAAATTTGTTATCTACCTTGGTGTGAAGTTGAGCTTAATTGAGTATTCTTGTGCTATTTTTTTGTGTTTTACTTTGGGACTAGGGGACGGCATCCCGGGAGATCCCTTGTATATATTTATGATTGAGCGGAAGTGCGGGATACTAAGAAATCCCTAGCACATATTGAGACTACCAAGAGATACTCCAGATACCAAGATATCCCTGGCCTATATTGAGGATACCAAGAGATCCCTAGTACGTATTGAATATACCAAGAGATCCTCAGGATACCAAGAGATCCCTAAAATATATTGAGATACCAAGAGATCCTCGGGATACCAATAGATTCCTAACATATATATTGAGGATACCAAAAGATCCTCGGGATACCAAGAGATACATGGCTTATATTAAGGATATGAAGATATCCTCGGGATACTGAGAGATCCCCCAGACATTTGTCTTTCTAAAAAGTGGTATTTCTTGTGATTTCTTTTGTCTTTGTTTCAGTTATTGTGATCGTTATTATCATGCATTAACTCTTACTATTATCTATCAACTGTACTGTCTTACCTCATACTATTATACCTTTTTTTAGTCTCAGTAGGGCCCTGATCTTCCTCGTCACCATCCGACCGAGGTTAGCCTTGGCACTTGCTGATTACTGATATGGTGTACGCAAGCCCTTTCTGTGCATGTTTTTCATGTGCAGATCCAAATACTCCTACTCAGTCCCATCATCACTGAGGCGAGACTTCCCTAGAGACTTGGAGTTATATTTGCCGCATTCGCAGATCGAGGAGTCCCTCTCTATTCTTGTTTTTTTAGTATTTAGCCCTTTTTTGTATTTTTCTTTTCTTAGACATTCCGGAGTTAGGCTATGTAGTATTTCTTAGCTTGTGATACGTGGGTTTTCAGGTCTTGGATGTATGTATGGGGTTGAGATTTAAACACTGTATATGCCGAGCTGCACTTTCAAACGCTCTTTATTTCTTTTTTAAATTGTTATACTTCCACAAATTTGGTTATTCTTCCACAATTTAGGTTTACTTAATCGTAGAGACTACATTCCGTCACGATGGTTCACGGAGGACTACTCGGGGTTGTGACAACACCCTACTTTCCCATCTAAAGCTAAACAAGCCTGGTATGACAATTTACAATTGTTACCAGCAGTTGACAATTTGAAAGAAATAGTCCAAGAATGGAATAAATCGACATTTGGTAATATTTTTAAATGTAAGAGAAAAATCTTGGCTCAACTAGGTGGTGTCCAATCATCTATAAACTATCTATTAGCTTTAGGAGGACTTTTGGAACATCAATTAAGGACTGTATTCAATCATCTACTCAAGCTATAGGAAGACTTTTTGAAATTAAATACCCGTATTAATTAGTTAAATGATGGCATCACATAATCGTATAATTGTGTTACAAGATCAAGGGGGAAACCTGATAACTTACCCACATATCATTAATAATAAAATTACAAATTATTACCACACTCTTTCACAACACAAGAAACTGCTTCTGCTGCAAAAAATTCAATACAACCCTCTAATGTATTAACTCCCGAAGACCCTTTTTTCATAACTAAATCATTACAAGATCATGAAATTATCAATGCAATTCATTCCTTTAAACCTTTAACAGCTCATGGACCAAATGGTTTACACCCCTTCTTCAATCAAAAATATTGGGACATTATAGGCAACTCCATTAAATACTTTTGTCACAAAGTTTTTCTTGACCATCAAATCAACCCTACTATTAACACTACTCTCATTTGCCTAATTCCAAAAAACAAGAATGCTTCTTCTGTAACTCAATATAGACCCATCAGCCTTTGTAATACTATTTACAGGATTATCGCAAAATGAATCGTAAAATAGACCAAACTTATTCTCGAATATATTATTAATCCAACTCAATCTAGTTTTCAGAAAAATAGAAGAGGTGCAGATAATGCTCTTATTTTCCATGGAATCATTACAAGATTCCAATACATGAAGGGTAAAAAATTTAATATGCTTCTCAAATTGGACCTTAAAAATACCTTCGAGAAATTAGAATGGTCGTTCATACATAATACTTTAGTCACCCAAAATTTTCCCAACTTTTACTAAATTATTATGTCTTGCATAACAACTATATCTTCAGATCTTATTAACCATACTGAATATTTTACACACACGAAAGGCATAAGACAGGGTGACCCTTGAGCACCTTATATGTTTATCCTCTGTCTTGAAATGCTTTCGTGCACAATAAATACAATAGTTGATTACCATACTTTGGTACCACACTCCCTTGCTAAGTGGGAACCTCAGCTATCTCACTTACTTTTTGATGAAGATATTATTGTAACAAAAAAATTATACCCAACACTTGTGAATCAATTATTATTAATATTACTCACTATATACATCACTTTGGTCAAACTACGAACTTTGATGAACCAAAACACAATTCATAAAAAATTGCACAATCAATACAAGAACATTCGTACTATAACTCTTCCATATGAATAATGGAAAATTTTTGGAAAGATATTTAGGGTTTCCTATCTTTGCAAATAACTATCAAAAAGGGATTACCTATTCTTACATGAAAATTTGAAAATTAAATTAGCATGTTGGAAAATCAATTTTCTATCTAAAGCAGGAAGGACTACATTAATTCGTTCCACTTTAAATCACCTTCTTAATCACCTCATGAAATACATTACATATCCTAACTATATACTATCATACCTCACTCGCTACCAACGAAATTTTCTATGGAGTACAACTCCACAATATAAAACATTACATATCATTAAGTGGAATACTATAATACAAACATTAGATCAAGGAGGCCTAGGGATACAAACCTAGTTACAAACAATAAAGCCTTACATGAAAGTCTTTCATGGAGACAATTTTAAAATCCAAATCAACTTTCGCTACAGGTACTCCTACACATTTATTATGCCCATAACACTTAATCAAAAAATGTCACACACAACCTCAGGATGCGCGACCGGGGAAGGGAGCCACCAAAACCTTGAGAAGAAGATAACCTGCTACGCGTGATCGACACTATTCACTACGGAGCCACCTACATTCATTTAAAAAATGCAGCGCACCCAGAAAAATAGACGTTTGTACCATGGAATAGTACTAGTATGTATAACTAAATATCATTTTACCAGAAAGAACTATCAAGCAATAACAAGGAAATCACAAGAATCGTGGTTTTAATCGAATACGCCATCATTAAATAAATGAACATCTTTCACTTAATTTCAACAACTTAGTTTTGGGAATTTCTTTCATATATTCATCAGTATCCTCAATATCACTTGAGGCATGTATCTCAATTACCATTTCATATCTCTTTACGAAATTCAATATTATCACATTACCACCATGTGTGCGGCATGGTGTCCGATCATTGCCCGATCTTCCAGGCCACCCTACTTAGGCATTGTTCCCTTATCATCAATCATCTTACTTGAATATTTATTTCACATATGTTATATTCATTGCTAGCATATCAATCTTATTTTTTATTCTTGGTTTATAGCCCAGGCATGTCAACAAATAATTGATTCATTCACATAGTATTGAATGACAATGACGGTTTATTAAACACATTGAACCGCATCCTTCATATATACATAATTACAAACCAGTTCATGTGAAACAATAATCGGTACATCAACAAGTTCTAGCCTTACCACATTGCGTAAACGCCAAGGGAGCTCAAATTCTAATAAAAGGGGGTTTTAGATATATACACCTCAACATAGCTTCCTCACTCTTTATAAAATTCTTGAACTCTTAGCACTTAAATCGCGAAAGTGCTCCCAAAATCTAATCCTTCTGACTGGGTTTGTAGCAGAAATGAGGTTCGCATACCTGTTCTACGGTCGCATAATGCACCACGGAATGGCCCTTTACAAAATTCCAAGATAATTATGTGATTACTATGTGGTCCGCATATCAGTTATGCGATCGCATAGTGGATCATATTTTTGACCTGAAATTTGACTAACACACTGACTCACTTTGCGATAGAAATGCGGTCTGCATACTTGATTCGGGACCGCATAACAGCACTTTTCTAGAAAATTTTGATTCTTGATTTTTAAATGCTTAGATTAGTACAAAGGGCTCATCGTGAAGAGTTTTATACATTCCTAACACATATTCGAAACTTGGCACTACCATCTACTAGGTTTTGAGTACAAGTTTTCACGGGGCCTTACATCCTACCCCACTTAAAAACATTTGTCCTCGAATGAAGATCAAGGGTCTCTTATTCGGAGTTCTTTATGCAACTTTCTTCCTTTTACAGCCTAAAACTTATTTATATTTTCCAAATTTGGCTAACTCTCTAAATTTCAAAAGATGTCGCCAAAGTTTCCTTTGTATCAAGGCCTATCCACCAGTCAGAGAGCCCCAAAATTACATTCTAACAACATATACATATTCCATAACATAGTATAACTTGTACAACATCAACTCTAGCCATATAGGTAATCCTATTATCAAAGTGGAACGATTTTACATAGATAATGCCAAAAGATAAGAGTTCAGAGGAGCTAAATTCATAAAAGCTACTACATGCCTATTCAAGCAAGTGTGGATACTTCTTTTACATTTCATCCTCGGCTTCCTAAGTAGACTCTTCAAATTGGTGGTTCCGCCATAATACTTTTACGGGTGCAATTTCCTTATTTCTCAGTTTTCAAACTTGCCTATCAGAATGGCAACTAGAACTTCTTCGTATGAAATTTCTTCATTAACATCAATACCCTCAACTGGCATAATAGCGGACGGGACGGGTCTCCCACTACCTTTCTTATCATGGACACATGAAATATCGGGTGTACTAATGACATTTCGGGTGGAAGCTCTAGTTGGTAGTCCACCTGGAAAATACGTTGAGTGATTATGTACGGTGCGATGTACCTCTGATTAAAATTTCCCTTCTTTCAAAATCGCATGATACCCTTCATAAGGTAACCCTTCAAAAATATCCAATCATCTTGTTTGAACTGTAAATCTCTGCGACGAACATCCGAGTATGACTTTTGGCGACTCTGAGCAGTTTTCAACCTCTCCTTAATAATTTTGATTTTTTTCGTGGCCTGATGCACGAGGTACGGCACTATCAATTCCGCTTCTCCAACCTCAAACCACCCAATGGGAGATCTACATCTCCTACCATACAATTCCTCAAATGCTGCCATCTAATTACTAGCATGGAAGTTGTTTTTGTAAGAAAATTCTATGAGTGGTCAGTGTTGATACCCAATTTTTTCCCACACATATATATACACAAACTACTTTCAAAATAGCATGTACATGTTATATTAGCATGCCCTAGAGTGTTGGCGTTTTCCCCTTATTTTTAAAGATTCTAAAATTAATTTATTGTCTATTTTTATCAGTACAAAATTCAATAGTTATTCTCAAGATTATCATTTTGGTAAATAATTTATTTCTATACTTTTACTTACACCGAATATAATTAAGGTGATTTTTCTATATTTTTTCAAATTAATTTGGTATTTTTAAAGCTAAATTGCATGTAACTGCAATTATAGCCAATTTTTAAAATGGCATTTTATAATTATAAATTATTTCCAGTATTTTTAAATTAATATTTATATAGTATTTGTTGGCTCAGTAGTTTTTATTTATATTTAAAATCTTTATTACTATTTTTATAAAATAAAAGGGGAAATTGGCTATTTAACATTTAACCCATTTCTATTTCAATTACACCCTAATTTCCTTTCAATTTTTAGCTTAAATTGACCCCAATTACCCCAAAGTAAACCTAAAATTACCCAACCCAATACTAAGCACCCAACTTGTTTCCCACCTACCCATCCGGTGATTAATTAATTGGGTTAGTTCTTAATAAATTACAACCAAACCAAGCCTAATTCGGATTTCTCATATGAGAAATATGTGATAGACAGGCCTCTCCTAATGCTTTATAGTATATTCAGACCACAACTAGTAGTTGAAGTCGTGCTATATAATTTGCTCCTTAAGTGAGGAGGTCTATTTGAGCCTTAACTGCTATTTGCCTTCCCGCTAATTGCTTATGTGTTCTCTCTTGTCATCTTAGACTTTTATCCTTTTAAAACTCTAAAGGACCCAACTCCCTACCCTTTAGGATTAGTAATCCTTATGCCTCCGGGACTAATATGATGGGGATGCGTAAAAGCATGCAGTAAGTAATGATACCATTCCACACTTTAATACCTTAACAGGGTGGGAAAGGTAGATATAGATACGATGACTAGTGCATTAATACCTCATGTAGCCCCTCTCTTTTGAGGAGTGATTACTAGGTATTTCATTGACAAGATCCATATTAGTCATAAACCTAGGACCCCCTTCCCTTTTACTTGTTTATTCTTTTCATAATTATTTAAATCTTTTCTTCAAAATTTCTGCCCTCTTTTTTTTCTTCTTCTTTTTTTAATGTACTTGCATTATTATGCGAAAATGGCCTCTACTTGAGCCCTTATTTGCTTAGTTACGTGAAGTCACAATTATAACATGCACAGAAACCACACCAGTGGATCTTGGGGGTGCCTAATAGCTTCCCCCCGAGATAACTTCAAGCACTTACCCAAACTTTGGTTGTTCAACTCAAAACCCTTCTTATTGTCCTAATGCGCATAATCATTAGGTGGCGGCTCTTCAAATTGACAAACCCAATTCCATAAAGGGAACGAGTTGTCCTCCAAAAATGTCATAAACCCGATGCCGACTTAGCAAAATGGGGCGTGACATTAAGTGGTCATCCCAACTACTCTTGAAATAATGATTACAAGAACGCAACATTTCATTAGGTGTCTGAATAGTTCGCTCTGCTTGTCCATCAATTTGCGGATGAAAAGCGGTGCTAAGGTTCACCTGCGTACCCAATCCTTGCTGAAACATCCGTGAAAAGTTGGCTGTGAATTGAGCCCCTCGATCTAAAATGATGGAGAATTGAGTGCCATGCAACCTGACTATTTTTTTTATATACAACTGAATATATTGTTCCGCGTGTCGGTAGATTTAACTAGCAAGACGTGCGTAGATTTTGAGAGTCGATCAACTATCACTCAAATTGACTCGAACTATCACGGAGTTCGCGGCAATCCTACAACAAAACCCATATTAATTATCTCCCATTTCCACATTGGAATTTCTATGTTTTGAGCCAATCCACTGGACTTTTGATCTTCGGCCTTTACTTGTTTACCTGTTGACAATTCGGAAAATTGCCACAAAATCCGCCACATCCCTCTTCATGTTGTTCGACTAATAAATTTCCTTGAGATTGTGATACATTTTCATAGAACCCAGGTGCACGGAATACCTAGATGTGTGAGCTTCTACCATAATCCTTTCCCCAAGACCATTTATATCTAGAACACAAAAGCGGTCATGGTAATGTAAGGTACCATCATTCGTGCCTAAGGAAAAAGCTATGGTATTGTGTCTACGAATCCCTTCTCCCAGTTGTGCTAGCAATGGATTACTGAATTGTTTTTCCTTCACCTCCACCACAATCGATAATCCAGCCTTATTCTGTACGAATACCCCTCCTTCATTAGAGTCCTTAAGGTGAACTCGCAAACTGGCCAACTGGTAAACCTCCCTGGAAAATAGTCTCTGATATTCCCTCCACATGAGTCAAGCTTCCTATAGATTTTTGACTGAGTGCGTGTGCCATGACATTAGCCTTTCCCGGGTGATAGAGAGTGTCAATATCATAGTCCTTGAGTAACTCTGGCCATCTTCTTTGCCTCAGATTCTTGAGTTGCCTAGAAGCATAGGCTATGACCTTGCCACGTTACATTAACACACACCCAAGCTTGATTCTCAAAGCATTACAATACACCACAAACCCCTCTATACCCTCTGGCAGGGTTAACACTGGTGTTGTTGTCAACCTTGATTTCCATTCTTGGAAACACTTTTGATAAGCATCTGACCATTAGAATTTAACTGCGTTCTGTGTCACTTTAGCCAACAGAGGCAAGAGTAGAAAATCCCTCAAACAATTTTTTGTAGTACCAAGCCAAACCAAAGAAACTGCGAATCTCTATTGGAGTGGTAGGTCTAGGCCAATTCTTCACCACTTCTATCTTTTGAGGATCAACTATAGTTCCTTCACTAGAAATAACATGACACAAGAATGTGACAGATTCTAGCAAAAATTCACATTTCAAAAATTTCGCATACAATTGATGTTGCCGAAGAGTCCGTTAAACTGCCAATGTGATCCTCTCGACTTTGAGAATAGAGCAGAATGTCGTCAATTAACACTACCACAAAGAAGTGTAGAAAGGGCTTCAATACTCGATTCATTAGATCCATGAAAGCTGTCGGGCCATTAGTTAACCCAAAAGACGTTACCATGAATTCAAAGTGCCCATACCGAGTTTTGAAATCTATTTTTTTGAATATCCCACTCCTTCATTTTCAATTCATGATACCCGGACCACAAATCAATCTTTGAGAAGCACATAGAACCTTGCAATTGATCAAACAAGTCATCTATTCTTGGCAGGGGATATTTGTTTTTGATTGTGAATTTATTGAGTTGTCGATAGTCAATACACATCCACAGCGATCCATATTTCTCATACAAACAAAACCGATGCACCCCTTTGCGACACACTTGGCCAGAAGAAACCCTTCTCTAACAAATCCTTCAATTTCTCATTTAGCTCTTTCAATTCTGCAGGTGCCATGTAAGGTGGAATTGATATAGGCTGCGTGCCGGGCATTACATCGATCCCAAAATCAATCTCCCTATCTGCTAGAGTCCTAAGGAGCTCATCTGGAAAGACATCCGAGAATTCACTCACGACTGGAACAAACTAAAGGCTAGGTGCCTAGGGATTGCTGTTTGCAACCCGAACTAGATGATAGATACACCCTTTTTTGATCATCTTCGCGGCCTTAAGGTAGGAAATAAACCGACCTCTAGGCACTACATTGTCTCCCTCCTACTAAACAGCAGGCTCATTGGGAAATTCAAGCCTCATAGTTCTAGTCTGACAATAAAGTATGGCAAAGCATAAATAAAGCCATTCCATTCCTATTATTACATCAAAGTCGACCATTCCTAACTCAACAAGATAGGCCATGGTATACCTACCACGTACCATGACAATACATCCTCTATAAACTCGAGCATCAAAAATTGACTCAACAACCGCGGTAGGCAGAAAAATGGCTCATGAAGCTGATCCGGTTCTATCCTAAATTTCATGGCAACAAAAAAGGTATCATAGGACAAGGTGGAACTGGGGTCAATAAGTGCATGTACATCATGAGATTGGACAGTCAAAATACCTATAACAATATCTGGAGAAGCCTTTGCAGTCTGGAAACCACTCAAAGAATAAAAACGACTAGGTCCTCCAAAATTCTGCGTACCACCCTTAGTTGTGCCACGCCCTGCGGGTGCTGGGGTACCTCGAACTAGAGAAGGGGCTCAAGATGTAGTAGCTGCTGGACTGAATGCCTGAGATGTGCCCCTACCCGCTTTCTGGTGGGACACGCTATACTGACTATGAATATGACCCTGTATCCCACATACATAGAAGATAGCTAACTCCATATAGCAAATACCCGAGTGCATCTTCCCACAACTGGGGCACAGTGACCTCTGCCGCTGTTGGGACCTCTCTCCTGACCGAATCCACTGATGGGATCCACGGGCCTGAAATGACTCCACTGCTGCTGGCTGAATACTGTGCAATAGATTGGGAAGGCCATGATGATCCTCCCCTAAAAGTTGATCCTTCTCTAAGATCCCCGTCAGAAAGACCAGAACCGAAAGCTAGGGCTAGAGGTGGAACAAGAGTATCAATAGTAGGGATAGCAATACCCTCCACAAGTGTAGGAACTGGTGTAGTCTGTTCTTGAATAGAAGGATGAGGCAGAGTGATAGCAGGGTGACTATCCTCACCCGCAGCCTCAAGTAGTGAATCATCAGCCACTCCTGGGGTGGCATTGGCTTCCCCGTGCTCGTTCCTCCTAACCTCCAGGTGCTCATTCCTACTATTTTTCCCGTCATCGTTCTTCCCGTCCTCGACAAGTACAACCTTATGGATATTTTCTTGGTGATTAAATTTCATCAGACGATGATGATAATGATATACAAACACACCTTAACTTTTGTACACTTTGAACTAGACAAATAGAATCGATTTTTGAATGGGCTTGTAATAAGAGTTTGCTTAGTTTTCTTAGCTTAATGTGTTAGTTCTATTGATCTTTATACTTTGTTGGTTTTAATATTGTTGTTAATGTTGTTAATGTTTTTAATCTTGTTGTGTTGTTGTTGTTGTGTTGTTGTTGTTGTTGTGTTGTTGTTGGTTTTGTTGTTGGTGTTGCTTGTAATAGGGATTTGGTATGCAGGCAGGTGGTGTAGCTGCCAAAACAGGCAGTTTCTGCCAAAATTATACCCAGAAGAGCGACCAGCTATGGTCGCTTGTTGGTCACTTCACTATTTAAAAAAATTATTTTCTGGGCAATAGCGACCATGGCTGGTCGCTAATTAACCAAGAATTCTTAAAAAGCAACCAACTTTGGTCGCTATTCTATTAAAAAATAATTTCAGGAAAATAAAGACCAATTTTGGTTGCTAATGTTTAAAAAATAATTAAATTCTTGAAATTAACGACCAATTTTTGTCACTAATGTTTGAATAAATAAAAAATTAAAAACCAATTTTGGTCGTTAATGTTTAAAAAAAAATAAAAAACTTAACAACCAACTTTGGTCGCTATTTTTCGGATTTTAAAATAGATACGCATCACCATGCCTATACTTCGTACTCAACTAGAAGCAATTAGCAAATAGGACACAATAATACCTCAAGGTAAGGTTAGACCAAACATTTACCTCGAACATTCATGGCCAGCTCAATCCTTAAATACCGCCTTCACTTTCGAATTCGACCCCAAATAAATTGTATATGTTCACAATCGAATTCATAACATCAATAAATGCTAAACAATCCAATTTCAATCTTAATTATAGCTTTTCAATCATTGTTTCCAAAAATCCGAAAATCGACTCCAGGCCCGCTTGGTCAGACCATGAGGTTCGAACCAAAACTCTATCACCAATTCACCCACCAGCCCGAATATATAATTAGTTCCAAAATTCGGTCCCAAAACGAGGTCTAAATCAAAACTAATCAAAAAGTTCTAAATCTACCCATATCCCTAATTTTCTACCCTTAATCACATTTGTTTAGGCCTATAATATAATAGATGTTGATAAAAATGGTAGAAAATAAGTTAAAGATTACTTACCTAAGAGATTATGGCGAGGAAATACTTCAAAAATTGCCTAAGAGCTTCGGAGAGGAGGCGGTTTTTGAAAATTTATGAAAATCCCGTAAGTGTTCCTTTATGGAGACTTTAAATAACTAGGCGAAAATACTCATCATATTCGCAATGGGTTAGGCTTGATAAGACTCCGTGTTCGTGGAAGACAGCTCGCGTTCGTTGAGGAGAAACTCCTTGAGGCTCGCGTTTGCATCCAATGTATCGCGTTCGGGTGGGTAAAATGCCCTCCCCCCTGCCCAGGCTCACTAGCCATTGCGTTCGTGTGAGTTATGCCGCGTTCGCTAAGGGTATCCCTCCTTAGCCTTGTGTTCGCGACTCCAGTTTCGCGTTCGTGAAGAAGAGACCTGTCACCTGCGATATTTTCCTTATGCATTTGCGAGAGGAACCATGCGAACGCGACGGATAAAATCAGTGGGCACTGAACAGCAAAAACCTGCAACTTTTCTCAAGCCAAAAACCTCCCGAAACACATCTGAAACACACCCGAGCCCTCGGGGCTCCTAACCAAATATATGTACTAACTTAATGACATCATGTGTGCTTATATGTGTGATCAAATCATCAAAATAACCTCAATAATAATGAATTAAACCTCAAAATCAATGATTTTCACGAACTTCCGAAAACATCAATTGTTTTGCAATTTAGGTCCGAATTACATCAAATGACGTCCTTTTTTCGCCAAATTTCATAGGATTGTCCTAAATTCATATATAAGACATGTATCGGGTTCCAGAATCAAAATGCAGGCCCGATACTAACATGTTCTAATAAAATTTCATTTCAAATTCCTTAAAACAATTTGAGAAAACAATTTTCTTTAAAAATTTATTTCTCGATCTTGGGACCTCGAAATTCGTTTCCAGGCATACTCCCGAGTCCTATATTTTCCGATGGACCTTTCGGGACCGTCAAATCATGGGTCCGGGTCTGTTTACCCAAAACGTTGACCGAAGTCAAATTAACTTATTTTTATAATCAAATTTTATCATTTTTCACAGATTTTCATATTTAAGCTTTCCGGCTATGCGCTCGGACTATGCACGCATATTGAGGTGATGATAAATGATGTATTCAAGGCATAAGAAACATAGAATTCAATTTAAAAGACAGTGATGACCTTTTGGGTCATCACATCCTCTACCTCTAAAACAACCGTTTGTCCTTTAACGGACATAAGAAGGAAGTACCTAAGACGGGAAAAAGATGAGGATAATGGCTCCGCATATTAGACTCATACTCCCATGTCGATGCCTCAAGAGGCTGGCCTCTCTATTAAACACGAACAGAAAGAAGACTCTTTGATCTCAACTGACAAACCAGGAGGTATAGAATAGCTACCGGCTCCTCCTCATAAGACAAGTCCTTGTCCAATTGGATAGTGCTGAAATCTAACACGCGGGATGGATCATCGTGATATTTATGAAGCATGGACACATGAAATTCTAGATGCACGACTGATAAGGTCGGCGGAAGAGAAAGTCTATAAGACACCTCTCCCACTTGATTAATAATCTAAAAGAGGCCAATGAACCTAGGGAAAAGCTTGCCCTTCTTCCCAAATCTCATCATACCCTTCATAGGCGACACTTAAAGAAATACTCGCTCACCGACAATGAAAGCCAAATCTCGAACCATATGGTAGGCATAACTCTTTTGCCTGGACTGAGCCGTACAAAGTCTATCCTGAATAATCCTAACCTTGTCCAAAGACTCCTGAACCAGATCCGTACCCAACAACTAAGCATTTCGCAGCTCAAACTGTAACGACCCGCCTGATTATTTTGCCTTTTAGAACCCCTTTCACTTAAGTAAAAATTCTCTTACTTGCTTTAGCTAATTCATGAATGTGGGGAGGGTTGGTTTGGAATTTAGAAGATTTTTGATTGAAATATACATATTTAAATCTTTAGGAATTTCTTAAAAGGTTAAGTTTTACTTTGGTCAACATTTTGAGCAAACATAATCGGATTCATGATTTAACAGTCCTCGAGGGTCCGTGGGAAAATACGGATCTGGGCGTATGCTCGGAATCGAATTCCGAGGTCCCTAGCTCGAGTAATGAATTTTTATTAGAAATTGTTAATTTGAAGTTTTATGGATTTAAAGAAACTAAGTAATGATTGATTTAGTGGATATCATGCTCATATGTTGGTTTTGAAGCAAGGTACAGGTTCAAAATATCATTTAAGACTTGCATGTAAAATTTGCTGTCAATCCGATTAGATTAAGGGCGTTTCGGCCCGTTGGAGGAAAAATAAGAACTTGAAGTTAAAGGGATGATTCTATTGGTTTTAAGGGGCTGTGAGCACGTGATATTCTATTGCTTTTAATTTTAGTCTTTGAATTTCGGTAGTTTTCCGTTTAATTTGGTTTAATTAGTTGCAATAATTATTAGTTGTAGTAATTAGTTTAATTTGAATGTAATTTGACTAGGAATTAATTTAAGTGTTTTTTTAGTTTTAATTTAAAAAAATTTAGAAAAATGTGAAAACAAAGATGTGAATTATATTTTTGGTTGATCTTTACTTCCATTTTTTAAGCCCAATACAATTTATCTATTAAACCAAACCCAAATTAACCCCTACCCAACCCCAAACCGGTCGACCCGACCCAACCCAATACCCAAACCCCTTTTCCACCTAAAACAAAACCTAGACCTAATACACAAAACGCACACATTACATACATAATAGAGAGACGCCTGGGAGGAGGGCTGCGCAGCTTTGGCTGCTTCTTAACAAAAATAGACGCCTATACACAGGATAAAATACACAATACCCAGATGAGAGAGGGTCCTGTAAATTGGAAGTGTAATTGCGTAGAGGATATAAAAGATGGACCCCCTAGTGTCATCTTCTCCAGTGGTTCTCCCGTCTTCTCCAAATGACCCACACCTCTCTTACGCGTCAGCTCCTCCACTTACCACCATAGCTCGTCGGAAACCCAGCAGAAACACTGAAAAGACGCCGGATTGATGAGCTCCCGCCGCAACAAACAGACTCAAGAGATTTCGATTCAGAATCAGAAGAACACCAAAAATAAATGAAAAACATGGTGCTGCTACTCATCTTATTTCAATTTTAATTTTTCAAAATGGAGATTGTTTGAATTTTAAAATCGATGTCGATGTGCCGGTCTGAGTCTTGTCCGCATCAATTTTCTGATTTCCACACAAATCAATTTCGCGCCGATTCTGTTTGAAGCCGCAACGATATCCCGCAATAATTGTTGATTCATTTCAGTTCGTATTAATTTCACGTTCATTTCTATTTCATTGCTTTCTCCCTTTAATATTTATGTAGTTCATATGGATTTTTCGTATTGGTTTCTTATTGCACCTTAGTCGCTGTTAGATTCTGCGGCTGAAACTCTTACTTCGAGTGTTTGTTGCGATTTGTATTTGCACTGATCCGTGGCCTAGGATTGCAAGTGTTACTAATCTCATCGTATAGAGGAGTCCTTGAATTGTATGATACACTTGATGGTTGATTTATGTTTTGGACATAAGATTGCTTGTCTTACTAAGAGTTACACAGTGTTAGTTTTTTTCTGTTGGCTGCTGCTATTTAGCCATATTTTGTCTTCCTCGAGTTTTCCAGTCGTGGATTTATGTTACCTCGGATTTTGCTGTTGTTCTTCAGCTGAATTTTCAGAAAGAGGATTGTTGTACCTTCCGATTTTCTTCGCTGCTGAAAACATTTTGGATTATCAGGTTCATTACTAACCTAGTTTTCTTCATTTTATTTGGCTAATGTGAATCTACCCTCAGATTCATTTGTTAAATTTCAATTGTTGAGTATTCTGTCATTGCAAAATAGATGGCATGATTTAGTTGATTTCAAGTTTCTATTGTATTCTTATATTTTGTGGTTATCAATTTTGTGAGATGGTTGCTTGGTTACTAGCCTCATTATTAGCCATTTCGGCAGTTCTTTTGGTTTCTGAGGAGTTCAATGCAATCTCGTGTACTACCCTTCTCTATTTTTATTTTGGTATTGATTTAAAACACTTAAGGCTCTGCTCAACTCAGTACTCCAAAATGACTCCATATTCTAATTGTAAGACATGTACGTATGTTAATTGCTTCTAGTTTTCGTATGATTATCGGTTCAAGCTTGTAAAGTGGAAGAACGTAACAAGAAGTTTGATAATTTCAATATGAATCGAGGTGTTGTTTGTGTTGGTTGTTAATTGGCAAGGTTGTGTTCAATTTTAATCTATTTTGGTGAGGCAAGGGTTAGGGTTTTGGATTTAGAAGCGATGGTTTACTTTAAACTTTAATGAGTAAAGATGGACTTTGAAGGGTTTAGGCATATGGAGATAAGGATATATGAATTTATTATCTTGATCAAACATGAAGATTTGGGTGTCTATGAATTTGGGTGTTCAGCAGTAAAGTGGGTATAGGAGTTGGACCTATTTGTTAGTGTTATTTCGTTCTCTTTCACTGTTATTCTGTATCAATGAAGATTTGATTTAGATTAATTGGTATAGATTGGATAAGTTTGTTAATCCAATTTGGGGCTCTATTTGATTTTATTTTTCGGGAGTAGTTGAATCCCGCTAATGAATATCTATGGTTTGTCACAATTAAGTAAAGTTCCTTTGGAACAAATTGAGGCGCGCTACGTCCAACAAAATGATAATTGCATGCCCTTGCTTTATTTAATCTTGAATTGATCCCTAGATTCCGAGGCGTTCCATTTAGTAAATTCCATTGCCCTCGCAAAGTTGCAAACGCGTAATTGCTTTAGGCGCATTAGTTTAATAATTTACCTTTCCTAAATTCGAGTGCACATCTATGTGACCAAATATAAATCTCAACGAAGTTGAAATGTGTCAAAATCCACGGGTGCATTTATGTCATGTGCTTCGAGGAATGTTTTAACGACGTTGGAATTCTCTTTAACAATAATAATAAAAGTGGTTAAAAGATTCAAAAAGAAAAAAGGTTCATAATTGCATAAAACATAATTTAAGCTGAGCACAATAGTTGAGGGACCATTCTAGAACCACGGAACTCGAGAATGCCTAACACCTTCTCCCAGGTTAAAAAAATTCCTTACTTATATTCCTGGTTGAGGATTCTTAAACAGAGTCATTCATTCCTCGATTCGGGATTCTCACCGGTGACTTGGGACACCATAAATCTCCTGAGTGGCGACTCTAAGTTCTCTTAAGTAATTGAATCCCGTTTCGATTGTCCTTTATTTGGAAAAACTCCCATATCGGCACCCTTCACCGGGTTGTAGTAGCCAAAAGGAGGTGTGACAGGGGTGGTTCTTTGATTTAGTGTTGTTTCGAGCACTCCGATTGTTCGAGTAGGTCTGTTTCGTGATCTGAAACTTTCCGGTAAGTTTAAGTAGGGCTTAGGATCCCGAGCATCAATTGGAGAGGCTCGAGTGTAGTGAAACTTTTGGGCAAGGGTTGAAGGTTGCTGCTTCTGTCATAACCGCACCTGCGGTTGTTGGACCATAGGTGCGAGACTGCAAATGCAGATTTTCATCACAGAAGCGGCTCACAAGCTGCAGATACGGCCTGGAGACTACAGATGCGGTCCCGGCTCGTTGGGCCATTTTCACAGATGCGGCCCTTTCCTTGCAGGTGTGAGAGCGTTGATGCGGTCCCCAGACAACAGATGTAAAAATCACTGAGGCTGTGAGGTTCATTTAATTCGGGCTCCAAGCCATTTTTATCATTTTTTTCACTCTTTCATTTGCTATATTGGGAGCTTTGAAGAGAAAGTTTCCACTTATCATAAAGAGGTAAGTTTATCCCACCCATCCTTATTTTAATACTTGTATTTTAGGTAGATTAAACACTAGAACTTAGGAAAAATCTAATCCTAGGGTATTGGCGCAATATGAATTTTTCCATGAGATTTAATGTGAAATGAACTAGAAATCATATATTATTGATCCTTAGGACATAGAGAATAACTTCCTTTGAAAAATCTCGAAATCGGGGCATATGGGTGCAAGGTGAGATTTAATAAATCTTGCGTCAATGGTTGGGAATTTTCATAAATAGCCAGAATTCGATCTTGTGAGTCTGTATTAGTTAGTTCTTACTTCATCTAACTAGTTTGGGATTGTCTGGCTTCGAATAGACGACTTGGACTCGTTTTTGGTATTGGAAGTGCACTTTAGAGTGAGTTTAGTCTCCTTTCTAATCTTGTAAGTGGTAATTGTACCCATACGTGTAATAATTAAATAAGTGGCCACTATATGATGGAGCTACATACACATTAGGTGACGAGACTCCGTGTTTGGCTACTATTATTCTAAGTCCGCTAGTTTAGGACCCATAAACATGCTCTATGTGATATACTTGTAACTTGATGCCTAAATTCGAATTCGTATAAACTATGTTTATTAAATAACATGAGACTAGTGGTATGGACCCTATTTTCTTTGGACTTTTGAAAGAGAAATCGAACATACCTGTGAATAACTCTTCTAGAGTATATATATTGTTGTCTACATGTTGTTGTGTTTTCATATATTTGATTGCGTCGCATGGTCGATTCGTGGGCAGGCTAATAGATGCATCTATGGTTCGAGTTGTTTGACCCTCAACAGTGCATAATTTATTTTTATGTTGGATCGGGCAACACGTACCTCGGTATTGCTTGCGCATGTTCTTACTTAGTGTTTCCTCTGTGGATCAGACTTCATATCTGCTTATATATATGGGCACCCACTGTAATATTTAGAAAGAAATTATAATTCTATGCTCATAAATGCTTAATACTTATGCCATTCCTGCTTATTATAAATTCTTCTCACGTTATTTGACCCTAGTAAGTATCAAGTCGACCTCTCGTCTCCACTTCTTCGAGGTTAGATGGGATACTCACTAGGTACATATTGTTTATGCACTCATACTATATTTCTATACTTAATTGTACAGGATTTAAGGTAAGTGCATCTAGCTATCAGTCTGGTGCGTGCCCCTAATTCAACGACCAAGACTTTCATGTTGAGCTACGCCCTTCATATGCCGTTCAACAGCCAGATGCCAGAGACTTGACCATTGGTAAGGATAGAGTATTGAGGATGTAGGGTCAGGTTTATGTACCCAACGTTGATGGGCTTTGGGAGTTGATTCTAGAAAAGGCCCATAGTTCAAGGTATTCCATTCATTTGGGTGCTGTGAAGATGTATCAGGACTTAAGGCAGCACTATCAGTGGAGGTGGATGAAGAAAGATATATTTGGGTTTCGTAGCTCGGTGCCTCAATTTTTAGCAGGTGAAGTATGAGCACCAGAGGCCGGGTAGATTGCTTTAGCAGATAGAAATTCTTAAGTGGAAGTGGGAGTGTATCACAATGGACTTTGTATCTATATTCCCACAGGCTTTGAAGAAGTTTGATACCATTTGGGTTATTTGGATCGCTGACCAAGTCCGCTGATTTCATCCCTATGTGTACTACTTAATCTTTAGAGAAATTGGAAGAGATTTATATCCGGGAGCTTGTCCGTTTGCATGGTATTCCAGTTTCTATCATTTCAGACAGAGGTACTCAGTTCATATCACGGTTTTGGAGAACCGTGCAGTAGGAGTTAGGTACTCAGGTGGAGTTGAGCACATCATTTCACCCTGAGATGGATGGGCAGTCCGAGCGCACTATTCATATTCTTGAGGATATTCTCCGTGCGTGTGTGATGGTGTTTGGGGGTTCTTGGGATCACTTCTTGCCATTGGCAGAGTTTGCTTACAACAACAATTATCAGTCCAACATTCAGATGGCACCATATAAGTGTTTATATGGTAGACGATGTAGATGTCTGGTGGATTGGTTCGATCCGGGTAAGGCTATATAATTAGGCACAGATTTTGTTCAGGATGCTTTAGAGAAGGTTAAGGTAATTCAGGATAGGATCCGTATAGCCGATTCCAGACAAAAGAGCTATGTGGACTGGAAGGTTCATGATGTTTCCTATATGGTTGGAGAGAAAGTTCTTCTTTGGGTTTTGCCTATGAAAGGCATTATGAGATTTGGGAAGAAAGAGAAATTGAGTCCGAGGTTTATTGGCCCTTTTGAGATATTGAGGTGAGTTGGGGAGGATGCTTATGAGCTTGGCTTACCTCCCAGCTTGGCATGAGTTCATACTGTATTTCATATTTCGATGCTTCGGAGTCATCATGCGATCCGTCGCACATGTTGGATTTCAACTCGGTCCAGCTTGACAAGGATCTATCTTATATTGAGCCGCCTGTTGCTATATTGGACAGGAAGGTCAGAAAGTTAAGGTCAAAGAACATTGCTTCAGTAAAGGTTCGGTGGTGGGGCAGCCGGTCAATGAGGCTACCTGGGAAACAGAGCAAGATATATTCCAGTCGCTACCCTCATCTTTTCACTGCTTCAGGTATATCCCTATGCTTGTTAAAGGACGAACAAATGTTTAACAGTTGGAGGACATGACGACTTGGCTGGTCATCTTAAGAATTAACGCCCCAATCCCCTATTAACTACTTTCCCCAAGTTTATATCTGCTAATTTGATTTTCTGGGACGTTCAGTTTTGAGTTTCGGAGAGTTTTGGGACACTTGTCTATAAATGAGAGCTTAAGTGTTAGAAAGTTGACCATAGTTGAACAGTGTGAAGATCGCCTCTGAGTGGAAATATGATGGTTCTGTTAGATTCGTTAGGTGATTTCGCGGTTAGGAGAGTGTTCAGATTGTATTTTTGTGGTCCCTAGCAAACTTAGGCTTGATATGCCGAAGGTTGAGTTTTGGATGTTTCCGGTTCGATAGTGAGATTTTGATTAGAGGCTCGGAATGGAATTCTGAGAGTTTTAGTAGCTTTGTCATGTCATTTGGGATATGTGTGCAAAATTTCAGGTCATTCGAATGAGGTTTGATAGACTTTTTGATCGAAAGAGTGTTTCTAGAGTTTTTGAAATTGTTAAGGTTAATTCCGATGAAAAATAGGTATTTTAATGTTGTTTTTAGTGTTGCGAAGGTTGACACAAGTTTGAATGATGTTTTATGATTGATTTATAGGTTTGGTTGAGGTTCCGGGGGCCTCGTGTGTGTTTCGGGTGGTCAGACACTTTTGGCCTTAAACACATTGCTGGTTTTTCTGGTTTTATAGCAGCAATTCCTTGTTCATTATGATCGCGTGAATAATTCCGCGATCGCGTTAATTTTGGGATGGATGAAATATTGATTTGCGATCGCACAAGTAACTCCGCGATTGTATTGAGAAACTAGGCCTATGTGGAAATGGAATATTAACCCTACGCGGTCGAGTAGCTATATGAAAAGAAGGTTCGCGATCGCAGACCATTCATTGCATTTGCACAGAAGGATTTTGGGTACGTGGTAGAATGTACTTCGCGATCGCGACACTATGTCTACGATCGCATAGAGCAACATCTGGGCAGAGCTATTAAAATCCAAATTCGAGGGTTTAAGCTTATTTCCATAATTTTGAATTTGGGAGCCCGCGAGTGGCGATCTTTAAAGACTTTTGCACCTGGGCAACTTGGCTATGTGATCTCTACCCAACATAGATCAATTTCCATGATTCCAAAATTAAATATACCCTTTGAATTTCGAATTTGGTGGAAAAATTTGGGAAATTTTGATAAACTTCATAGGCCGAATTATTGCATTTTGATTGGGTTTTTGATATCTGATTTGAGAGATTTTTATATGATTAGACTCGTTAGAGTACGAGGTTTCTGAAATTGATAATTTCACCTGATATCGAGATGTTGGCCTGAGGGGCATTTTGGTTATTTTCCGTGATTTGGCATATTAGCTTAGAATTTAATTTTAGAATCAGTTACTTGAAGTTTATTTATAATATGCAATTGAATTGAATTCATTTGGGTCATTTCGAGTCGGATACTCATGGCAAAAGTGTGGTTTTGAGTTGATTTTGAGCCGGTTCTAGGTAAGTGGCTTGTCTAACCTTATGGGGGGGACCTTCCCTTTGGGAAATAATATTTGATAGTTGAAAGGCCTTGTACGTGAGGTGATGAGCACGTACTTGAGCTAATTGCTGAAAATACGATTTATTTTAAGTATTTAAATTAAATTCCTTTCTTACCTATTTTTATTCTACTTGTGAACTTATCCTGTTGTTAGTTAGAAAAGCATGCTTAGTTGACTTAATTTGGTATTTTCTTAACTACCTTAATTACGTTATGCGAAGCATGTTAGGCTAGAATTAATTGTTTACTTATACGAAGTTGGCATTGAATTTAATATTCTTGTGTTGTTTTTGTGTATTTTAAATTGGGACTACGAGACGGCATCCCGGGAGATCCCCTGTATTAAATTATAATTTAGACTGAGGTGCGGGATACCAAGAGATCCTTGCTACGTGTATTGAGGATATCGAGAGATCCTCGGGTTACCAAGAGATCCCTGACATTTATATTGAGGATACCAAGAGATCCATGGATAAATATATTGAGGATAAAAAGAGATACTCAGGATACTAAGAGATCCCTAGTGTATTTAAGATACAAAGAGATCCATGGGATACTAAAAGATTCCCGGTTATAATCCTTGTTGTGAGCGGTATTTCCTTGTTTTGTGTCTTTATTTATGTGTTTCCCTTATTGTATTCTTATAATCCTATATAGAATCTTGCTGTAGATTTTCCATTATACTGTTTAACTTATCCTGTCATTTTTATTATTACCTCAGTGGGGCCCCGACTTTCCTCGTCGCTACCCAACCGAGGTTAGGCTTGACACTTACTGAATAGTGTTGTGGTGTACTCATGCCCTTTCTACGCATATTTTTATGTGCCTATTCAGGTACTTCTGCACAGGCTTACCATCCTTGAGGCAGGGAGAGCTTTTGGAGACTTTGAGTTACATCTGCCGCGTCCGGAGACTGAATAATATCCATCTTTATTTTATCTTCTAGTGTTCTCCCTTCTATTGTACTGTTGATGTAGACATTCTGGAGATTATAGCACTTACCATATTCCTTCTAGCTTGTGTTCCCGTGAGTTTACGGGTTTTGGGATAGTGATGTAGATGTTTTGAGATATTTTATTGTATATGCCAAGCGGCATTCTATATACAGTTCCTTTCTATTCATGCTTGGGTTTAAATTTATATTTCAACAAGTTTCTATTATTTTTCGCACTTGTTAGGCTTACCTAGTTGAAAAGACTAGGTGCCGTCACGACTGTTCACGAAAAGCGACATGGGATCGTGACAGTCGAATTTAGGAAAACTAGCATTAATGCTTGGGAAATTTCTTAAATAGCAAGAATTTGATTTTATGAGTCTATATTAATTAGTTCTTACTTATTTTAACTTGTTTGGGATTGTTTGTCTTCGAATTGAGGACTTGGACTCGTTCCTGTTATTGGAAGTGCACTTTGGAGTGAGATGAGTCTCCTTTCCAATCTTGTAAGAGGGAATTGTCCTTATAGGTATAATATTCAAATAAATTTCGACAATATGGGGGCTATGTATGCACTAGGTGACGAGAGTCCATGCGTACCTACTATTATGCTAAATAATAGTAGTCTAAGACCCACAAACATGCGCTATTTGATATACTTGTAATTTGTGCTTGAATTCGAATTCATATAAACCATGTTGATTGAATTAAATGAGACTAGTGATATGGACCCTATTTCTGTTGTCTATTTAAAAGAGATATTGAACATACCTATGAATAACTATTTTAGAGTTATTTGCTGTTGTCTGCATGCTGCTGTGTTTATTTATGTTTGATTGTGTCGCATGGTCGATTTGTGAGCAGGGTAATAGATGCATCTATGGTTCGAGCCGTTTGATGGTCGGCAATGCACAATTTATTTTTTATTTTGGACCAGGAGCATGTCCCTCGATATTGCTTGGGCATGTTCTTGCGTAGTGTTTTCTCTGTGGAATAGACTTCATATCTGCTTTATATATATATACACACACACACATATATATATATATGTGTGTGTGTGTGTGTGTGTGTGTTTTTGTATGTGGGGGGTACCCACGTTAATATTCTGAAGGAACTGACATTCTATGCTCATAAATGCTTAATGCTTGTGCTATTCCTACTTATTATAATCTCTTCTCACATTATTTGACCCTAGTAAGTATCAAGTCGACCTCTCGTCTCTTCTTCTTCGAGGTTAGAGGGATACTCAATGGGTACATATTGTTTATGTATACATACTACATTTCTGTACTTAATTGTACAGGATTTCAGGAAGGTCCATCTGGCTATCAGTCTGGTGCACACCCTTGATTCATAGACCAAGACTTCCACGTTGAGCTGCTCCCTTCCTGTGCCGTTCAGCAGGCAGATGGAGTTTTTTCTTACTTTTGCTGTCTATTCTATCTTAGAAAGTAGGATAGGGCTATCCTTTTGTACATTCTACTAGTTGCCTATCACTTGTGACACCAGGTCTTAGCACAAACTTGCGCATACATTTATTTTTTAGCTGTATAATCATTTTGATATTATTGATCGCTTCTGGTCCTAACTTTAACTTGAGTATCTGCTACACTTAGTTTGGTAAATGTAAATGAGAACTTAATTATATTTTCCATGTTGTCTTGCCTAACAGTGGTATCAGGCGCCATCAGGACCTGTTATGGAAATTGGTCGTGACAACATGGTATTAGAGCACTAGGTTCACGTGGTTCTCACTATTCATGGACAAACCAAATAGAGTCTTGTAGATCAGCCTAGAGACGTTAGTATTTATCGTCGAGAGGCTATAGAGTACTAGGAAAAACTACTCTTATTCATTTCCTATCGTGCAGTTGTTGGTGTATTAAATTTTCCCTCTTCTATTCTCTCATGGATGGTGAGGACACGCACGACTGATGTTTCGGAACTGGGCGGAACAGGTCCCCCTATTGCTAGAGGTTGAGGTAGAGGCCGGGATAAGTCACCTGCCCGTGGTAGGGGATAAGACATCTCGGATCTATTCTATTATTACCACAAGTAGATCCTGCGAAAGATCCTATTATCAAGGAGAAAGGCGAGGCTCCTACAGCTAAGCCCACCCTGACAGACTTTCTAACAGCACTGGGATATCAAGATGTTATGGGCCTAATGCTTCGATTCATGGTTTCTATGACTCAGGTTGGCTTATTTCTAGGAGATCCAGCTACCTCATAGGTAGTAGGGGGAGCACAGACCCTTACTGCTCAGGCTCCTGGACATGGAGCTGCAGTGTATTTTACTCCAGGTGCACTACCTACGAATGGGGCTCAACCAGTTACTGCAGTGGCATCCGAGCCTAGGCCAGAGGGTGATCCACAGTAGTTGTTGGATAGATTGACTAGGCTTCACCCTCCGGTCTTCAAGGATGAGAGTCATCAGGATGCCAAAGAATTTATTGATAGGTGTAGGGACACACTGCCCAATATGAGGATATTAGAGTCGCATGGAGTTGACTTCACTACTTTTCAGCTTGAGGGCAGGGCCTGTACATAGTAGCAGACCTATCTTTTTGGCAGGCCAGCGGGTTCTCCTCTCATCACTTAGGGTCAGTTCGCACAGTTATTGTTGGTTAGGTACATTCCACCCTTTGAGAAGGAAGAGATATGGTATCAGTTTGAGCATCTTTTGCAAGGTTAGATGTCCGTGAAAATTTATGAGGTGAAGTTTTTTGAATTGTCTCCCCATGTACTCATGATACTTCCCATAGATACAGAGAGAGTGCAGACATTTGTTGCGGGGTTGCACCCAGGTATTCGATATACTATGGCCAGAGAGGTAGAGACAGGTACAGAGTATTAGCTAGTGGTTGAGATTGCTCGCATGATTTAGGGGTACCGCCCAAGAGGTAGAGAGCAGATACAGTAGGATAAGAGGGCTAGATTTCGGGAGAGTTCAGAGGTGCCCCAGCTAGGGGTAAAAGTCACTTCGAGAGGGGCCAGCCTAACCGACCCCTACATTCAGCAACATCACCCCTACCCGGAGGTGCTCCAATGAGACCTTATTTCAGTGTGATGTCGGAGAGTCCTTACCAAACACCAATTTCTCGGGGTTTCCCCGACAGGTATTCGGGTTGTCAAGGTTCTTCCAATGCTCACTTCAGTATCTTGAAAGAGAGTTCATATCGCCTACCATCCATTCAGGGCTCCTACCACAGGTATTTGGGTCAGCAGGCTCAGGCCTCAGGGCAGCAGGCTATGGTACCGAGGGTATTCTATGAGTGTGGAGATCCGGGTGACATGAAAAATACCTGCAGAAAACTTCGGGGCAAGGCAGTGCAGCAGGGTCAACAACCCTTGACTTCAGCACCAACTGCCCAGCCACCTAGACAAAAGAGAGCAGACTAGTAGGCACCGTCCTAAAGGTGGAGGCCAGGTAGGGAGAGGTCAGCCTGCAACTGCTCAGTAAGGTGGAGGCCAGTCTACTGGCGCTCCATCCAAGTTCTATGCCCTTCCAACTAGGCCAGATGCATTGGCCTCATATGCCGTCATCACAGGAATTATCCCCATCTATGGTAGAGATGCTTTGGTATTATTTAAAATAGGGTCCACCTATTCCTCTGTATAATCACTATTTGCCTGATTCCTAGCTATTCCTCTTACATCTTAGAGCACTCATGTTCATATGTACACTTCTGAGGGTGATTCTATGGTTGTAGACTAGGTCTACCGGTCCTATGTGGTTATATTCTATTGTTTGAAGAGTAATGCAGATATCGTGTTGCTGGATATGATCAATTTGAGGTCACCCTAGGCATGGATTTTTTATCTCATATCACGCCGTCCTAGATTGCCATGCCACGAATGTTTCACTAGTGATGCCAGGGTTGCGAGGTTGGAGTGGAAAGGTTCCACGGTAGATACCCCTAGTAGGGTTATTTATTTCTTTGAAGGCTCGATGTATTTTTGAGAAAGGGTGTTTGGCCTATCTATCTTATGTTCGAGACATCACCGCAGAGTCTCCGACAATTGATTCAGTTCCTGTAGTCCAAGATTTCACCGATGTATTTCCTTCTGATTTTCCTATCATGCCTCTGGATCGTGATATTGATTTCTGTATCGATTTGGCTCCAGGCCCCTAGCCTATATCTATTCCATCGTACCGTATAGCGCCTAAGGAATTGAAAGAGTTGAAGGAGCATCTTGAGAAGAGCAAAGAGGTTTATTAGACCCAATGTATCGCCTTGAGGTGCACCAATATTATTTGTGAAGAAGAAGAAGAAGAAGAAGAAGAAGAAGAAGAAGAAGAAGAAGAAGAAGAAGGATGGGACTATGCGGAGGTGCATTGACTATCGCAAGTTGAACATAGACACTATGAAGAACAAGTATATGTTGCCTCGTATCGATGATTTGTTCGACCAGTTGCAGGGTTCGAGGGTGTTCTCTAAGATAGACTTGAGGTTAGGGTACCATCAACTGAAGATTCGGAACTCGAATGTTCCTAATAATGCATTCCGGACTAGATACGACCATTATGATTTTTTTGTGATGTCCTTTGGCTTGACAAATGGCCCAACATCATTTAAGGATTTGATGAACAGAGTATCGAGGCCTTATATTGATTCCTTTGTCATCGTCTTAATTGATGACACCTTGATATACTCACGTAGCTTGGGGGAGCTCGAGCAGTATCTAAGAGTAGTGCTTCAGACCTTGCGAGAGCAGAATCTATATGATATGTTCTCTAAGTGTGAGTTTTGGCTAGATTTAGTGGAATTCGTGGGACATATTGTATCAGGAGAGGGTATTAAGGTGGATCTAAAGAAGATTGAGCTAGTTCAGTTTTGGCCACGCCTTATTTCGGTGATCAAGATCAAGAGTTTATTGGTGTTAGTAGGTTATTACAGGCAATTCGTGCAAGGCTTTTCATCTATTGACACCTCTTACAAGATTGACTCTGAAGGATGCTTCTTAGCCTTGACTACATCACTAGTTCTTGTGTTGCCTTCCCGTTCAGGGATGTACACGGTATATTGCGATGCTTTATGCATTGGCTTGGGATGTGTATTAATGTAGGAGGGGCGAGTTATTGCATATGCTTCACATCAGCGGAAGGTTCATGAGAAGAATTATCCCGTGTACAACCTGAAGTTGGCCGCGATTGTTCACGCTCAACTGGAGGCATTATCTTTATGGGGTGTCATGTGAGTTTTATATCGATCATCGTATATTACAGCATTTATTCAACATAGCGATCTTAATTTGAGGCAACGCATGTTGCTTGAGTTACTAAAGGTTTGTGACATCACAGTTCTTTATAATCCAGGCAAGGAGAATGTGGTCGCAGATGCCTTCAGTAGGAAGGTAGATAATATGAGTAGATTCGCATTCATTCCCGAATATGAGAGGCCTCTAGCTTGGGACATTAAGTCCTAGGCTAACAAACTAGTAAGGTTGGACATTTTGGAGCCCAACTGGGTTCTTCCGTGTATGGTTGCTCAGTCATTATTACTAGGGGAGATTAAGGCCCGACAGTTCGATGATCCACATTTGGCGGTTCTTAGAGAGATATTGCTTCAGGGAGGTTTCTATTGGCAAGGATGGTGTTTTGCGGCTCCAGGGTCGTCTGTATGTTCTTAATGTTGATGGTTTAAGGGAGACGATACTAGAGGAGGCACACAGGTCATTGTATTCCATCCACCCGAGGGCTACAAAGATGTATCGTGTCTTGAGGTAGCATTTCTGATGGCGGAGGATGAAGAAAGACATAGTAGAGTATGTGGCTAGGTGTTTGAATTGTCAGCAGGTCAAGTATGAACATCGAAGACCGGGTTGTCACGGACCCGATAACTCCCTTGCTATCTTCCGTGCGGCCTTAGTCACAATTCGCCCCTGCGATGTGCTAAGTCAGCCTTTCCCCAAAATATTGCCACAACAAAGCTAAGAGAAGCTAAGAAAAGAAGCTTGCAAGAAAGCTTTGTATTAAACAAGAGAATTTCTTTATACAAGTGTTGGATTGCTTGATTGTTTCTTCGATTACTTGTTGATCAAATGCCAAATGCTACTAGCCTATTTATAATAGCTAGACTCCCTAATCAACGGCTAAGATCTATTTTAATGGATGGCTAATATCAAAGGTTTAGAGAATTCTACAAATCTCTACACCTAGTAGAATATACAAGATAAATCTAGAGGGGTCTAGAGTCTTCCATTGGAAGGATCTAGACTTAGCTAGAAAAATGCTGCCATCCGTGCGCCAAATCATCGCCAATGTGTTGCCCAGTCATCGCCCGCATGGCATAACCTCTTAGAAAACGTAGGGGCGTGACAACCTCCCCTACCTATTGCGTCGACGCCTCGTCGACTCTTCGTGGAAGGCCCGGATTTGATCTTCAAATTGCCAAAGCCCCTCCTTTGGCTCCCTGCATGCCTTGCTTTCCGGTAGTCCCTTCCACCTGACAAGGTACTCATGTAACAGTTCCCTGAACCGTCACCGAATCACCCGGTCAGCCATGATGCTTTCAACTTCCTTGTCTGGAGGTGTCCGATGTGATTCGATTTTGTCTCGCATACGAGGCAAGTAGTTAGCCTCTACCAAAGCTTGAGTGCGCTTTCGACCCGGATGACCCGCCCATCGGGTGTCATGGCACTCCTTAATGATGCTCGTGCGCAACATTTTCCATTTAGGAACATAAATCCGCTGTCCCTTGTGCGCAACAAGTCGCCTTCGAAATTGTTTACTTTTCCCATCTTTAGCCATCTGCATGTGTCGCTTGGCTAAAGGATCATGTGCCTTTCTGTCCTTGATAGGATCTAAGAGCTCTGCCTGAACTCTTAACATTGCCGCCAATCGTGCCTTGCGGCTAAACGCATCCGCCATATAGTTGGCCTGGCCGGTTTTGTGCTTCAACTGGATCTTGTGTTCCACACCACGCCTGGGTGGTAGCTTGCGGGGGAACTTGGGTGGCATTACGTCCTTGGACTCTTCCAGTACGTCCGTGGTGCAAGCGGGGGTATCGCCATCATCTCCCCCTTTTTCCTCTTGCTAAGGAATGGCTAACCCTGTCTCCTCCCCATGTTGGCGTTCCTTGGTCAGCTGCATGGCACCAAGTTGAAGAGATTTGGATGACTTGGGAGGGGCAACAGTTGGAATCATGCATGGTTCCCCTTCCAAGATCATCAACATGTTGAATCTAGGGAACGAGACAGCATTGTACTACCGAAGAAACTCCATCCCTAGAACAATGGAGTAATCATCCATTGGTGCCACCGAGAAATCCACCTTGCCCGACCAGTTGCCAAGCTTCAAGTCGATCCCTTTTGCTACGCCGTCCATGGGTTTGGCATCAGTATTCACGGTCTTGACCCAACCCTTGGAGTAGGTCACCTTGAGTCCCAACCGTTCTGCCTCGGTTGGAGTCATGAAATTATGAGTGGCGCCCGTATCAATCATTATGTAGACGACCTTGTTGTTGACATGCCCCTGCACTTACATGAGACTCCTATCACCCGCCTGGTGAGGAGAGGGCATAACGTTCAATGCGCTAAGGAGCTTAAGACATCCCATAGTTGCTTCGTTGCCATGCTCCTGTCACTCCAACATCAAGCTCATGGCTTTGTGCTGTGTGCAGTCCCTCGCCCAGTGCGGCCCTTGACATAGGAAGCAACCCTCCCTTGGGTTGGCCTCCTTCTTGTTGTCTCTGGCCCGTTTCCCCTTATCTCCATGGGTTGTTGGCTTGTGGGTTCCGTACTTGGCTCCCCCACCTGTAATCGGCCAAGTCCTTTGAATCTTGGACTTGGATGACTCGCCTTGGTGCTTGACATGCCCTTTGTCAGCACTAGTATACTCCTCCAATGTGGCAGCTACCTTGAGAGCCGTCGAGATGTCTTCGGCTTTGGATCGTCTCATCTCTTGAACCGCCCAAGGTTTGAGCCCGGATAAGAAGTTGAACAAGAGATCCTCGTCACTCATGTCGTCAATTTGTAGCATCAAGTTGGAGAATGCCTTGACGTACTCCTTGATCGAATGGCCCTGCTTGAGGTCCCTCATTTTCGCCCTAGCCTCGCGGCATACGTGCACCGGGTAGAACTTCGCCTTGAGTTCTTTCTTTAGGGCTTCCCAACTGTCAATGACGACCAGCCCTTTATCCATGTCGGCTCGTTTTCTGCGCCACCAAAGTGCAGCCATGTCGGTGAAATGCAAAGTGGCAATATGTACCTGGGCTAATCCTGTTAGGTTTAGCGCCTCGAAGTAGCACTCCATATACCAAAGGTAGTTGTCTATGACTACCACGTCTCGAGCTCCATCGTACTCCTTTGTCTTTGGCAAGTCCAAGGCACGGGCAGTGTCTCTGACTTGCACGGATGTCGAAGCTACCTCTTTGGCCATGAAAGCACTTCTGCACATTGCCCTGTCGGCCTTTGTTTCCTCTACGGCAGCCTTGGATGCCTCCAAACTTGACTTGGCTCCATCAACTTCCTGCCTTAAATCTGACAAGGCTTGATACACCTTGGGTTGAAACAAGCTGTTCTCGTTGGCTAACTCTGCCCCTGCAGCATAAATCCTCTCTTGGAAAGTGCCCAACGAGGTATCGACCTTCTCGACGTACTCTTCTACGGTTTGCTCCGTGCGATCCAACAGTTCTCTCGTGTCCGCCATAGCTATCTCAATCTTAGCTAAACGAGCTTCAAAACTAGCAAGATAGTCACGAGATTTACCTCCCTTATGTGGTGGTGGGACGGTGCGCTCCTCCTCTCGAACCTTGCAAACTTGCTCCTCACCGCCGCTAGCCATGTCGTGAATGTCCCCAGCTAACCCACGAACCCTTTCGTAGCGTTGCTATGATACCAACTGTCACAGACCAGATAACTCCCTAGCTATCTTCCGTGCGGCCTTAGTCACAATTCTCCCCTGCGATGTGCTAAGTCAGCCTTTCCCCGAAATATTGCCACAACAAAGCTAAGAGAAACTAAGAAGAGAAGCTTGCAAGAAAGCTTTGTATTAAACAAGAGAATAGCTTTATACAAGTGTTGGATTGCTTGATTTTTTCTTGGATTACTTGTTGATCAAATGCAAAATGCTACTAGCCTATTTATAGTAGCTAGACTCTCTAATCAATGGCTAAGATCTATTTTAATGGATGGCTAAGATCAAAGCTCTAGAGAATTCTACAAATCTCTACACCTAGTAGAATATACAAGATAAATCTAGAGGGGTGTAGAGTCTTCCATTTGAAGGATCTAGACTGAGCTAGAAAAATGTTGCCATCCGTGCGCCAAATCATCGCCAATGTGTCGCCCAGTCATCGCCCGCATGGCATAAACTCTTAGAAAAAGTAGGGGCGTGACAGGGTGGCCTACTTCAGCAGATGCCTATACCACAGTGGAAGTAGGAGTGCATTATAGTGTATTTCGTTGTTGGTTTGCCGCGGAACTTCTGAAAGTTTGATTCAGTATGGTCATCGTTGGTATGTTGACCAAGTCGGCCTACTTTATTCTAGTGGCGACTACTTATGCAACAGAGAGTTACGCTCAAATTTATATTCGGGAGATAGTCTGATAGCATAGTGTACCTGTTTCCATTATACCAGACAGAGGTGCTCAGTTCATTTCCCATTTTTGGAGAATCGTGTAAAGTGAGTTGGGGACCTATGTAGAGCTCAGCACAGCATTCCATCCTTATACCAATGGACAGTCTTAGCGGACGATTTAGATTTTAAAGGGTATGCTTAGAGCCTGTGTGATTGACTTTGGGGGGCAGTGGAACTAGTTCTTGCCCTAGGTGGAATTTTCATACAACAACAACTATCAATCCAGCATAGAGATGGCTCCATATGAGGCTTTATCTGGCTGCCGTTTTCATTCTCCTATCAGATGGTTCGAGCCTGGTGAGGCTAAGTTATACGATATAGATTTGATACAGGATGGCTTGGCTAAGGTGAACATGATTGAGGAGAGGCTTCGCATAGCTCAGTCCAGACGGAAGAGTTATGCAGACCAGAAAGCGCATGAGGTATCATTTATGGGTTGCAAGAAGGTTCTCTTGAAAGTCTCTCTATTGATGGGCATTATGAGGTTCGGTAAGAAGGGCAAGTTGAGCCTAAGTTTTATTAGCTCCATTGTAGTGTTGAGGAGAGTTGAAGAGGTTTCCTATAAGCTTGCATTACCCCCTAGCTTATCAAGAGTTCACCCATTTCTCGATATGTTGATGCTTCGGAATTATCATGCTGACTTTTCTCATATGTTGGACTTCAATACTATTCAGCTAGATGAGAGCTTGGGTTATTAGAGGAGCCAGTTGCCATTATTTACAAGCAGGATCGCCAGTTGAGATCCAAGAGGATTTTTGCGATAAAGGTCCAGTGGAGAGGACAACCAGTCAAAGAGGCTACCTGGGAGTCCAAGGAGGACTTACAGAGCAGATATCACCATTTTTTTAGCAGCTTACATATTTTTCTATGTCAGGCCGAGGATGAATATTTGTTTAAAAGGAGGAGAATGTAACAATCCGCCTGGTCATTTTTCCTTTTAGAACCATGTTCCCTTAAATAAATCTTCCTATGGTTGCTTTAGCTAATTCACGACCTGTGAGAATGGTTGGTTCGAGATTTGGAAGAGTTTGGATTGAAATATACACATTTAACTCATTAGAATTTTCTTAAAAGGCTAAGTTTGACTTTGGTAAACATTTTGAGCAAACGGACCTAGATTTGTGATTTAACGGTCTCGGAGGGTCCGTAGGAAAAATGGGACCTGGGCGCATGCCCGGAATCAAATTTTTATTAAAAATTGTTAATGTGAAATTTTAAGGATTTAAAGAAACTAAGTAATGATTAACTTAATGGGTATCGGGCTCGTATGTTGGTTCCGAAGCCCAGTACAAGTCTAAAATATCATTTAAGTCTTGCTTTTAAAATTTTGTGTCAATCCGATTAGTTTAAGTGCGTTTTGTCCTATTGGAGGAATATTAAGAACTTGAAGTTCAAAGGTTTGATTCTATTAATTTTAGGAGTAATTATTAGATTTAGCATCTTTTCAGGCATTCGAGTAAGTCTGTTTCATGAATTCTGGCTTACCAGTATGTTCGGGCAGGGCCCGAGAGCCCTGAGCGTCAATCGGCGAGGCTCGAATGAAGCAAAAATTTTGGAAAAGGGCCGAAGGTTGCTACTTCTATCATAACCTCAACTGCGGTTTTTGGACCGAAAGTGCGAGACCGCAGATGCAGTCCTTTCATCCCAGAAGCGGCTCGAGTAAGCAAGGCCAGGAGTAGCAGTAGCAGCTCCGAAGCCACAGATGCGGTCCCAGCTCTTTGGCCCATTTTGCAGATGCGGCCCTTTTCACGCAGATGCGATCCCCTGACCGTAGATGCGGAAATCACTGAGACAGTGAGGTTCATTTTTTGGGCGCCAAGCCATTTTTATCATTATTTCACTCTTTCATTGGCAATTTTGGGAGCGTTGAAGAGAAGGTTTCCACCTAGCATCAAGAGGTAAGTTTATCGTACCCATACTTAGTTTGATAATTGTGTTTTAAGTAGATTAAACACTAGAACTTGCAAAAAATCAAGGGTTCAGAGTTAAACCAAGGGTTTTGGCAAACGATGAATTTGACCACAAGATTTAATGTGAAATGAATTAGAAATCATATATTATTCATCCTTAGGAAATAGAGAACAACTTCCTTCGAAAAATATTGGAATCCGGGCACGTGAACCTGAGGTCGGATTTAGGAAAACTTGTCTTAATGATTGGGAAATTTCCTAAATAGCTAGAATTTGATGTTGTGAGTCTATATTAATTATCTCTTACCTCATTAAACTAGTTTGGGATTGTTCGGCTCTGAATTGAGGACTTGGACTCGTTCTTGGTATTGAAAATGCACTATGGAGCGAGGTGACTCTCCTTTCTAACCTTGTAAGAGGGAATTGTCCCCATAGGTATAATAATTAAATAAATTGCAACTATATGTGGGGGCTACATACGCACTAGGTGACATGAGGTCGTGTATAGCTACTATTATGCTAAGTCCGGGTAGTGTAGGACCCATAAGCATGCTCTATGTGATATACTTGTAACTTGATGCCTAAATTTGGATTCGTATAAACGATGTTGATAGCATTACCTCTAGAGCCCATAGCCTTCTTTTCATAAACCCTACCCCTGCGCCCCTCAATCCCAAATTTACTACTTAGTCAAGCCCTTAAATACTTCTATCCTCTTGATCAAACAAACAAAAACAGTCAAGTGATGCTTCTCTTTTATTATAATCTATTAGCAGGGAGATTGGGATGGGCAAAAAAGTGTTGAGTTTTTGTGGTCTCTGAATTAGAAGATTCCCAAATGATCAAGAGGATTTCCTTTGCCTTCCACAACGATCTACCCTATTAAATAAGACTAGTGGTAGGGACCCTTTTTTCCTTGGCCTTTCAAAAGAGAAATTGAACATACCTATGAATAACTGTTCTAGATTTATATACCGCTATCTGCTTGTTGTTGTGTTTATTTATGTTTGACCGCGTCGCATGGTCAATTCGCAGGGGGGGATAATAGATGCATCTATGGTTCGAGCCTTTCAACCCTCGGCAGTGTACTATTTTTATTTTGGATCAGACCGCATGTCCCACAGTATTGCTTGCACATGTTCTTGCTTAGTGTTTTCTTTGTGCATTGGACTTCATATCTACTTCATATATATATATATATATATATATATACACACATATATATATGTATATATATATATATATGCATCCTTAGGAAATAGAGAACAACTTCCTTCGAAAAATATTGGAATCCGGGCACGTGAACCTGAGGTCGGATTTAGGAAAACTTGTCTTAATGATTGGGAAATTTCCTAAATAGCTAGAATTTGATGTTGTGAGTCTATATTAATTATCTCTTACCTCATTAAACTAGTTTGGGATTTTTCGGCTCTGAATTGAGGCCTTGGACTCGTTCTTGGTATTGAAAATGCACTATGGAGCGAGGTGACTCTCCTTTCTAACCTTGTAAGAGGGAATTGTCCCCATAGGTATAATAATTAAATAAATTGCAACTATATGTGGGGGCTACATACGCACTAGGTGACATGAGGTCGTGTATAGCTACTATTATGCTAAGTCCGGGTAGTGTAGGACCCATAAGCATGCTCTATGTGATATACTTGTAACTTGATGCCTAAATTTGGATTCGTATAAACGATGTTGATAGCATTACCTCTAGAGCCCATAGCCTTCTTTTCATAAACCCTACCCCTGCGCCCCTCAATCCCAAATTTACTACTTAGTCAAGCCCTTAAATACTTCTATCCTCTTGATCAAACAAACAAAAACAGTCAAGTGATGCTTCTCTTTTATTATAATCTATTAGCAGGGAGATTGGGATGGGCAAAAAAGTGTTGAGTTTTTGTGGTCTCTGAATTAGAAGATTCCCAAATGATCAAGAGGATTTCCTTTGCCTTCCACAACGATCTACCCTATTAAATAAGACTAGTGGTAGGGACCCTTTTTTCCTTGGCCTTTCAAAAGAGAAATTGAACATACCTATGAATAACTGTTCTAGATTTATATACCGCTATCTGCTTGTTGTTGTGTTTATTTATGTTTGACCACGTCGCATGGTCAATTCGCAGGGGGGATAATAGATGCATCTATGGTTCGAGCCTTTTAACCCTCGGTAGTGTACTATTTTTTTTTTGGATCAGACCGCATGTCCCACAGTATTGCTTGCACATGTTCTTGCTTAGTGTTTTCTTTGTGCATTGGACTTCATATCTACTTCATATATATATATATATATATATATATCTATATATATATATATATATATATATATATATATATATATATATATATATACATATATATATGTATATATATATATATATATATGTATATATATATATATATGTATATATATATATATGTGTGGGGGGGGTACACATGGTAATATTGTGAATGGAACTGTCATTCTATGCGCATAAATGCTTAATACTTGTGATATTCCTGCTTATTATAAATTCTTTTCACATTATTTTACTCTAGTGAGTATCAAGTCAACCTCTCGTCTCTGCTTCTTCGAGATTAGACGAGATACTCACTAGGTACATATTGTTTATGTACTCCTACTACACTTTTGTACTTAACTGTATAGGATTTTAGGCAAGTACATCTGGCTATCAGTTTAGTGTGCGCCCCTGATTTATAGACCAAGACTTCCATGGTGAGCTGCTCCCTTCCTATGCTGTTCCGCAGCCAGATAGAATCTTTTCTTACTTTTGCTGTCTATTCTATCTTAGACAGTAGGATAGGGCTATTCTTTTGTACATTCTACTACTTGCATATCACTTGTGACACCAGGTCTTGGCACAAACTTTAATAGACATTATTTTTTAGCTGTATAATCATTTTGATATTATTGATTGCTTCTGGTCCTAACTTTAACTTGAGTACCTACTACACTTAGTTTGGTAAATGTAAAATGAGAACTTAATTATATTTTCCACGCTGGCTTCCCTGACAATGCTATCAGGCGCCATAATGACCTGTTATGGAAATGGGTCATGATATAAACTATTCAACACGAGACCGACACCACATACTATATAAAGCCTTATAAGGAGCCATCTAGATACTCGAATGATAGATGTTGTTGTAGGCAAACTCTTCTAAAGGCAAAAACTAATCCCAAAGCATCCAATGTCAATGACACAAGCTCGGAGCATATCCTCTAAAACCTGAATAGTCTACATGGACTGCCTATCTGTATGAGGATGAAATGTTGTTCTCGACTCAACTCGTGTGCCTAATTTTCGCTGAACTGCTCTCAAGAAATGCAAGGTAAACTGCAAATCTCGGTCTGAAATGATAGACATGGGTCCACCATGAAGGCGAATATTCTCTTGTATATAGATCATAGCTAACCTCTTAAAAGAATAGGACACCGCCACAAGAATGAAATATGTTGACTTGGTCAGCCTACTAACAATGACCCATACTGCATCAAACTTCTTCCGAGTCTGCGAAAGTCCAACAATGAAATCCATAGTGATCCACTCCCATTTCCACTCGAAAAGCTCAATCCTCTTAAATGAACCACGGGGCCTCTGATGCTGGTACTTAACCTGCTGACAATTCAAACATCGAGGCACATATGCAACAATGTCCTTCTTCATTCTCTGCCACAAATAATGCTGTCATAAATTCTTATACATCTTCGTGGAGCCCGGATGAACAGAGTACCGGGAGATATGGTCCTCCTCTAAAATCAACTCTCGAAGTCCATCCACATTAGGCACACAAAATTGACCCTGCAATCTCAAGACTCCATCATCACCTAAGATAACCTGCTTGGCACCTCCATGATGCGCCGTGTCTCTAAGGACACACAAATGGGGATCATCATACTACCGGTCTCGGATATTCTCCAATAATGAAAAATGAGAGACTATGTAAGCTAACACATGGCTGGGCTCAAAAACATCCAACCTCACAAACTGATTGGCCAAATCCTGAACATCCAAAGCAAGCGGTCTCTCACCGACTAGAATATAAAATAGACTGCTATATTGGCTGACTTCCTACTCAAAGCATCGGCCACCACATTGGTCTTTCCCGGATGATATAAGATGGTGATATCCTAATATTTTGAAAAAACTCCAACCACCTCCTCTGCCTCAAATTCAACTCATTTTGCTTGAACAAGTACTGTAGACTCTTGTGGTCTGTGAACACCTCACATGTCATGCCATATAGATAATGCCTCCAATTTCTCAATGCGTGAACAATGGCTGCCAACTCTAAATCATGAATCGGATAGTTCTTCTTAAGAATATTCAACTGCCGGGAAGCATAGGCTATGACCTTGCCATCCTGCATCAACATTGCACCAAGTCCAATACGAGATGAATACCAATATACTATATAAGGACCTGAACTTGTGGGAAAAACCAACACTGGTGCCATAGTCAGAGCTATCTTGAGCTTCTGAAATCTCGACTCACACTCGTCCAACCATCTGAACTAGGCACCCTTATGGGTCAACCTAGTCATCAGGACTGTGATAGATGAGAACCCATCCACGAACCTATGATAGTAGCCTGCCAATCCCAAGAAACTCTGAATCTCTGTAGCCTATGCTGGTCTAGGCCAGTTCTTGACTTCTTCAATCTTCTTCGGATCAACCTGAATATCCTCTACTTATACAACATGACCCAAGAATACAATTAAACTCAACCAAAAGTCACACTTCAAGAACTTAGAATATAATTGGCTATCCCTTGGAGTCTGAAGAACCACTTTAAGATCTTGCTTGTACTCCTCTCAACTGCGGGAATATATCAAATTATCATCAATGAAGACTATCACGAATGATTCTAAATAAGGCCATAACACTCGGTTCATCAAATCCATAAAGGCTGTTGGGGCATTTGTCAATTTGAATGACATAACCAAGAACTCATAATGCCCGTACTGAGTGTGGAAAGTTGTCTTAGAGATATCAGATGCCCTAATCCTCAGCTAATGGTAGCCATATCTTAAGTCAATATTCAAAATTACCTTGGCACCCTGAAGCTGATCAAACAAATCATCAATCCTCGGCAATAGATACTTATTCTTGACTGTAACCTTGTTCAATTGCCAGTAATCTATACATATTCTCATCGAACAATACTTTTTCTCAACAAACAACACCGGCGCATCCCAAGACGAAACACTAGGTCTAATGCAACCCTTATCAAGATATTCTTGCAACTCTTCCTTCGACTTTCAACTTAGTCGGGGCTATGCGGTACGGCGGAATAGAAATAGGCTGAGTTCCAGGAGCCGAATCAATGAACAAGTCAATACCCATGTCGGGCAGCGTACCAAGCAGGCCTGGAGGGAATAACTCAGGAAACTCACGAACAAAGGGTACCAAATCAATAGAGGGAACCTCAGCACTAGAATCATGAACGTATGCTAAATAGGCCAAATGCCCCTTCTCGACCATATGCCGAGCCTTCACATAATAGATAACAGTACATGTAGAATGACAATGAGTTCCTCTCCACTCTAAATAATACATAAATGGTAATGCTAAAGCCACCGTCTTGGTATGACAGTCCAAGATAGCATGATAAGGTGATAACCAGTCCATCCCCAGTATAACAACGAAATCCACCATGTTTAAAAGCAACAAATCTTCACGAGTCTCAAGACCCTCAATCGCTACAACACTAGAACAATGGACTTGATCTACAATAATAGAATCACCCACAGGCGTAGACACATAAACAAGAACACTCAATGAACCTTAGGCATGACTGAATGTGGTGCAAAATAAGATGACACGTACGAGTATGTAGACTTTGGATCAAACAACACTAAAGCATCTCTATCACAAACCAGAACCCTACCTATAATAACTAAATCTAAAGCCTCAGCCTTGGGCTCGGCTGGAAGAGCATAACATCAAGGTTAGGTCCTACCACCCCGAACTACATCTCTGGGACGTCTTGCAGCTGGTTGACCTCCACCTCTAGCAGTCTGAGCTCCACCTCTAGCACCTCTACCTCCACCTCTAGCACCTCTACCCCTACCTCTAGATTGTTAACGGCATGTGGGACACCTGGTGCCTAAACCATCACACAGGAACCCTGATGTGTTGAGTTGGTCGAAGCTCGAGGGGAATACCTAGCAATGTGCCTCGTGTCGCCTCAAGTAAAACAAGCCCTTGGCAGCTAGGGCTAACGACCTTGGAAACTCTGAAGCGCTGGTGCACTGATATATGCTGGCGGTGCACTGTAAGACTACTGATAAGAATACTGTATCTGAGGACCCCAGTTGTGAGCCTGTGAATTTTGCCTATATGAATTACTCCCATAAAATTCAAAATAAAATAATTTCTTTCCATGTTTGCAATCTTGTGGATTTTAGTGGCATTTTCTGTTAATTTTTTGCATTTTTATTTGTGCATTTTAATTAGTGAAAAATACAAAATACGTTGCATTTTAATTTAGGATTTAATTCAACATTTTTAGAATTATTTAGCAAATTAGTTGTTTTATAAAAAGAAAAAAGTCACAAAAATATTTTTTAATTTTGCATTTTTGAGGTTTTTACTTTAGTTTGGTTTTTCATAATTGATGATAATTATCATTTAGAATTAATTAATAAGCTAATATGGTCTTATTATTTAGTTTAGGATTTTTTTTCCAATTTTGAAAATTAAAAAATTTGAATTAGGAATGAAAAACAAAAGAGTTAAAGAGATTAGGCCAATTTTGTTTAAACAACTCGACCCAACCGTTACCTGCCCAAATACCCCTGACCCGGTCCAATAATCGCCCCATTACCTGATACAGCAACCCCTAATAAGTAAAACGACATCATTTGGCTTAAACTAATCCTAACCATCTAGGATTCAAGATCGAATGGCTCAAAAATGATTAACCCTAGGTATTATATGTCCAAACGCACCCCTCCACCCTGTCTCTCATCTCTCACACCTATCAGAGAACCCCCACCGTCTCAGCCACACACCACCTACGGGAAATCGTCTCCGCTGGTGGTGTAGCTCCGATGACCACTGTTTTTGCACCATAGCTTCACCTTCTTCCCCTTATACCTATGCCACCATTCATCTCCCTCGAATCTCACCAGAAAGTGCCTAAAATCCCAAACCTTAGGGTGTCACCACTGATTCCTCCGCTGTGTCCGGCGGCGTTGCTTTCAAATCAACCCAAATTCGCATAATGTAACCCCTATGCCTCTCTTATGAAGAATCCACAAATATTTTCCTTCGAATACCCCTGTGATGGCTCAAATATTGGAATCAAGCTTAACCGTAAAATCACGATCCTTTCCAATTGAAGTTCTTGGTAAAGTTTTAGGCTCATTTTGAGGTTATTCATGTATTATTGATGAGAAATACATGCTTAACCTCAGATTGAGCGAGATTTGATAATATTGAAGGTTGTCCCTATTCTAAATCATCTTAGGTATTTTTTGTTCCTTTATCTTTCGTTCATTGCTCTTTCTCTTCTACTTCTCCATTCCTTCTTTTATTTGTTGTTGTTTTGTTTGATTTTTGTGTGTTTGTTAATGGCTCATTTATGCATGCATTGGTTAATTCGGAATATGGTTTATCTAGTTAATTAGTTATTTGATAATTCAGTTAATTCCCTTCATTGAAGCACCAATCTAGTTTAGGTTTAGGTATGAGAATCATCCTAGTATTTGAGTTGTTCTGCCTTTAGAAGCTTATAGTTAGGGATTTTAGTGCATAATTTGGGTTTCGGTTCATTACTGACCCACTCGGCAAATGTAGTCCGCATATTTGGGTCAATCTGGCCCGTTTTGATTGTTCTGAAGTAAATCTCCGAGATATAGGGGTAATTTGGGCAATTCAAGTTGGATAATCTTAGTGTAACAGATTTAGAACCTTCTAGGAAGCTTGGTGAGGGTCTTTATTAAATTTATAACCTGTAGTTGATTAGCTTGGTAATAAAGTCAGAATTTTAGGGACCCCTAAGCTAAATTAAGAATTGAAAAGGGTTGAATTGCAAAAATAAAAACCTAACGGCTGCCCTACTTGCCCTGCCTATAAAGGTATCTATTGTTGCCTTTCAAGGCAATACTTGAGAGCTAAAAATATTTAAAAAATAGAGATGGCTGAACTTTGATAGATGGAAATACAATTTCATTGAACATTTTCTAGATTTATGAACTTTGGATTTTAAGATTTGGAGATCAGATTTTCTGAAAAGATAAAAAAAATACAATTGCTAGTACTGTTTGATTGAATTTTCTGGAGGTTCTTCCACTTTATAGTTCTGGAAGAATTTCTGGCTTATTTTGGGTGAAACAATTCGAATTTGAAAGTCTTAAGGGTCTGTTTATGAAGTTTTTAGCAAGTCTGGTCAATTGTGAATCTCTCTTTGAAATCGGGTCATTCTGGGCGTCATTGTTGCTTCTTGTTCTTGTTGTTGCTATTGCTGAGCCTACGGATGCTCAAATCCTCTTTGTTTCTTCTTTTTCAGGTACATTTTGATCCACATGGATATCACTTAATATACAACCTGAAACATGATTTGAAGGAAAGATAAATATGAAATTGTCTATGGATTTAACCTCCTTCGGTTTATATTCATCATGTAGCTTTGAAGACTTTTTTAAAGTTATATGTCAAAGATTGGTTGTAAATAATTAGATCCTTTTAGTCTAGTCCATCTATTTCTTTCTATTCATGTAATTGGTGTTGAATTTCTTCTGCCTGTGTTCTTTTGACTCCTATTTCCCAAGTTGGCTTGCATTAATATGGACTGTTGATATCGATGTAGTAGTTGATTATCCTGCTTGTGTAATTCAATTCCTTATGTTTAATTGTTGTGGTGTTTTTCCTTTTCTTTCAAATGGCTTAATAGGTTAATATAAATCCTTGAGAATCCATTCCAACGCAGTAATAGGCTTGGTTTCATGTGCATACAAATTTGTTGGATTTAATATTTATGTGAGGATCTCACCTTAGTTTTATTTAAGTAATATGTACATATGCATTAATGTTAGTACGTGCTAGTAAACACCCCCTTTTAGCTAATTATTCAATTTATAATAATACACGATATCTCAAAAATGGAAAGGGTCGGAATATTAGCTTGAATTTGTGTTTGATTTTGGATTTGTTTAGTGGGCATGCGACTTTAACAGTTCCATGTTAGTAGTAAGAATAGTTCAAGTGTGAATTTTCAGTCTTTGATTGGTGGATTTTCCTTAAAACAATTTGATCAGTAATTTCCTGATGCTAGCAATAGGCAGGCTGTGGATTCGATCTAGGGACTTTCGGGGCTGCTGAATCACTAACCCCCCCCCCCTCCAACACTCTCTCTTTGATTTTAAAATAAGTTGTCAACCCGAACCATGGCAGAATTCGTACCCATTAATGTTGAGTGATTGATTTTCTCCAACTAAGCGAAGGCGAACTATATTAGACAACACTAGTAGTGTATAGTCTATCCTAGTTTGAATTACCTTTTAAAATAAATTAAGGTGCACTGCGCCAAAAGATATCAAATGTGTGGCCCTCACTTAATTGTTTCTTTTAAAATCCTTAAAATTCGAGGAATGCCATCTAGCAAATTTTCATGGCCCTCGCAAACCTGAGAACAAGCAATTGCCTTAGGCGCACTAGTTAAATAATTTACCTTCCTAAAATCGGATACGCATTTATGTGACCCAAATCTAAATCCCAACGATGATAAAATATATCAAAGACCACGGGTGCATTTATGTAACATGGTCCAAGACGCGTTTTAACTACGTTGCAATCTTCATAAAATTAAATAAAAGCAGCTAAAAGTTAATTTGCACACAGGTTCACAATTGTAAAAAAAACAGATAATTAAGCCGAATTTAATAGTTGAGGGACCGTGCTAGAACCACGGAACTCGGGAATCCCTAACACCTTCTCCCCGGTTATTATAATTCCTTGCTAGAATTTATGGCCCGCAGACCGTACCACAGAGTCAAACCTCCCTTGATTTGGGATTTAAATCAGTGAAATGGGACACCATTAATTATCTCAAGTGAGACTCTGAAATCTTTAAATAAGTGAATCTCATTTCGATTGTCCTTTAATTGGAAAAACTTCCTTTCTATGCCCTTCGCGGGTGTAGTGTAAAAAAAAGGTGTGACAACAGCCACCTGAAGCACCGTGAGAAACCTGAAGTGCTGGCTGGAAAGGCCTAGCAGGATGGCATCTACCATACAAATCCTACCTCCATTCGAGGTACCACTGAATCTGACTGAATGACTGGGCCTCTTATATGACCCATGACCACTTCCCTGCGATAGAACCATCTCCACTCTCCTCGCCATATTGGCCGCCTTCTGGAAAGATATCTCACTCCTAGTCTCCCTACCCACGAATTAGCTAGATAAGACCATCAATAATAATTAAAGAAAGAACAACTCACTTCATAAATATAGAAAAATCATTCAATACATAAGCACAACAAGGTATAAAATCCACACTTTAATTATGAATATTCCCATAAACAAGATTCAAGTGTTGGATAACATACTACACGCATAAATATTCATTACAAAGCAAGGAAATGAAGAAACAATCATAAATGGGTAAGAAAACCTTAATCACAAGCTTTAATCTTCACAACTCAAATGTGTTTGTGCAAAACCCTAGCCTCCAACATGTTCTTTCTAGTCTAAGAGACTGAAAATAAGCCAAAAGATGATCCAAAAGTCTCCTTGGACGAGAATAAAAATCATTTGGGGTGAGAATATGTGAAATGCCAAATCTTCCCTAGGCAATATGCTCGACTTCTGCTTCAGTGGAAAAGTGATGCTGATGCGGTTCTGCATAAGCGGAAAACCAACCGCAAAAGCGGAAAGCTTCCTGTTCACCTTTTGTCACGAAAGGACATATTTGATTGCTTCTGCAGTCTCGCATAAGAGAGCTTTCAACCACAGAAGTGGCTTCTTCCTGATCTTGCCATTCCGCATACGCGATCAATAATCCGCATAAGCATAGGTCGCTCCTGCGACCAAGGATCCGCAGAAGCTGAACTAACTGGGGAGTTTTGCATGGTTTCAACTTATTTTTGCTCAATTCCACTTCACTTCAATGTAAACCACTTCATAGCATCGTGTACCTGAAAATCTCACAATAACCACTATAAACATCCTCATTTCACTCTTAACACGACATAACAGCTAAGGTAAAAAGCTAAATGTTTGGTAAAATCACCCCACATCAGGTGCCGAATCGTTCCACGAGGGATATTATGAAATTCCCCTGTGCCCTCAAGAAAACTAGAATATCAACAGTCGATCTAACAAGAAAGCCCCAAAGTACTACCAAAGTTCTGTCAACCTAATCACATTGCCTTTTATGGAACATAAACCCTCGTAAAATCACTATGATTAGCAATACCATTCTCTTAATCATCTAAAGTTCATTGATCCTAATCATCTGAAGCTCATTTCTCTAATCACTTAAAACTGCCCGTAATGCCTAAGAATTTCATGACTTTCCATTCAGAACTGAACCGAAACCTTACATGCAACTCTCAATCCTCCAGAACATACCGCATATACAATACCATCCTCGGGTAATCATAAGAACTTCATCCCCCTTTCGAGCCACAAATACTTACGTACTCAACTAGTCAAGAACTTCCATTGATCCCATCTAGAAGAAAATCATTACACATCCCATGCCTCTCATATTCGTAGAAAATGCACCTCTCTAGCCACGGTAGAAATCAACAAGAACTCTCCCAATTCCATGTGCACAAGTTAAACTGCCAGGACTACATCCTTCTTGCTAGACCAAGCTAAACAAGCCATCAAAATCCAAGAGCATTGCTGCAAAATACCGGTAAAAAATCATCACCACGAACACACACAAGGAATTAATCATATCCTTACCATATCGGTCCAGTCTACTCTCAAACTACTCCAGCTATCTAAGTTTCCTCCTGATTCACCACGTGAGACCCAAACTGCAGCACCACAATTTCTCACCCCAGACTCACCACGTGAGACCCAAGCATAAAGCCACACTGTCTAAGGCTCCTAAGTTGTTGAATACTCTTTAATTATTCCCAAAAGCACCACATTCTAAAACACCTTACTCTAAAGGACTTCTTGCGAATCTAAACTTGCTACCTTCATCTTCCTGATACTAATACATAGAATCCCATAATTACTATAGAAATAGCACAAGTCTTGAACTCTTCCATGAAATACTCGGTTTCAAATCACATATACAACTTCAAGATACTCAACTATTGCATGTAGAATCTTGAATACATTAGAACTATTCTCGAGAGTCATTCACTCTATTTAAACAACAATTGGCCTGATCAAGTGAGCAGAACCACCCGTGCCTCATTGGCACTCTAGCACTGCTGGATAAAATCCTCACCCCAATACAACCAAGCATCTACCTGCTCTATGCACCGAGCATTCTTTGCCAACAAGAACTTAAGACATTCCATGATTCTCATACCGTATGAAGCATGACATAACCTTTGCCAAATTTTTCCTTTACTCCAACCATAGATAATTCACTTGCATGCCCCAAACTGGAACCAACATAGCACTTAACTTTGTAAGAAGCTACTCACAGCAGACTCCCCCACTTGGCTTGAGTCCATAGATCAAGATACAGTTAATAGCTCATAACACTTTTACTCTATTAATGCCACAATAGCTTAGTGAGATTAAACTCAAATCGTTTATAAGTTGTGAAAACACAGATCATCTAGTGCTGTAAATCTTATACAAATATCGCATTCATCCCCGCAACAGTTAAGCCACTCTCTTACGCAACTCGATATTTTTAATTTCAACATGTACTTTTCAATTACACATGAGGCCTTCTAACATACATATAGGGATTACACCACTTCAGAACACTCCGCAGGAGATAATTCACCTGCTTTTCCTCAATACAATATTTTTGTATACCTTCAACTGTCATAAACTGTCCGCAGTCACTTGGCCTTCCTGATTCTGAACTCGTATAGTAAAATGAAATTTACTTCACTCCCTACAAGGAAAAATGAAAAAAATACTTCACAAGCCCATAACTAGGGGCCATACCTCAAATCATGATGGAATTCAAGCACCTAATAGTTCTTCCATCCTCCAACAGACCTTTCTCGTTGCTTTCCAAATCATATGGATACATCTCGCAGTACTAACATACTTATCACGTAGCTAATCCAATCGTCCTCCCCACTAATAGGGGCAATACGGAACATATATAAACTTCAAAACACTTTCTCACACAATAAGGACTTCGATGCTCAAGCCACAGGCAAAGATCCGGCCTCAAGTCCTTCAAGCTGGCCCAACATCAAACTCTCAGAGATCACATCTCACCGCTCAATTGGGGAATCACAAGCCATCATGGCACATCTGATACTAAGTGTTCATGCGCGCATGTGAACGCGTGGAAGGAATTGTAAGAGTTACCTTTCAAGCTGAATCAAGGACCCACGATAAGAATTCAAAAGTGTGAAGTTTTCATAAAAGTTCTGTAGCCTCTTGAGGATTAATATAGACATCTCAGTACCGATCCACGAGACTCTACTAAACCTGCTCATGACTCGTCAGACCTAGTAACCTAGGCTCTACCAACTTGTCATGATCTAAACCCCGAGCCGGTCGTGATGACGCCTCTCGTGAAGACAATGTCAGCCAGCAACTCATTTCGCCTCTTCAGAATAGTTAATATTTGTAAACAACTTTAGCATAATTAAATAATAGTTTACGTAAATGATGTCTTTATTAAGTGTGGAATACAACCCAAACACAACCTAAACTAGCATCTATTAAAGTATAAATACAACAACAAGGCCTGAAGTAAACAAAATAGAATTGATAAACAAAAGGAGAAAATGTGGTACTACGAATGCTGCCAGTCACCTCGCTAAACTCTGATAACTTAGCCTTCAATAGGCTCAAAACCCACTACCGGGGGAACAAATACCTGCATCTACACACAAGGTGCAGGGAGTAAAGTAAGTACTCCAACTCAGTAAGTAATAAATGTAAATAATAACTGAGCAGTAAGAAATCACGTAAGGCAAATTATCATGTTGTATAGAAGCAGTGTAAAACCTTTTAAGACAAACAATGAAGCTGGAAAATCATAGAGAACGCCTTAGCTCAGTTTAAGACTCTTTTGAAAATGGATTATTCGATGGTTATGTAAATGAATACGAACAATTTGTGTAGATAAACATAGAGATCCGCCCTTCGGCGCAATACTCACTCAATAGAAAATGCCAGGAAAATAGGTAAATTTCACATGAAATAGCACAACAACAGATAATGGCAGACACTAAGTAAGTAAACACGTAAAATAGTACAAGCACCACTGCGTCGTGCAGCTTGATCCATTTATTATCGATGGTGCTCACTAGGGGTGTCCAGACTTCTGGAGGGGCCCCTTAGGGACCAAGCTCAAAATCAAGCCATCTCGTGGTATCAAATCTAGGCCCTCAGCCTTATATTAGTATTAATATAACACTGCTGCGGCGTGCAGCCCGATCTATATATATATCACTGCGACATGCAGCCCGATCCAAATATTTCCTCACAACACAGGCCCCTCAGTCAATCACGTAAGCCCCTCGGGCAACAGTAAATCATGATGTTCATCCTAAAAATATTGTTGGAAATATCATTTCAAGTGTTCATGAAAAGTAAACTTGGCTGAGTTTTTGAAAACACTGGAAAATACATGACTAAGTTCAAGTATAAAATCACAACAGTGAGGAAATATCAACAATCATCCCCAAAGGGGGTTGAACTAGCTAGCACGAAGCCCAAATATAGCAATCAGCCCAAGTCAAGATGATAACAAATAAGTTTCAGTAAAATACACCGTAAAATCATCAATCGGGACAGACAAAGTCACCATTCCCAATGGTTCTCTACCCCACGCTCGCTATTTGGCATGCAAGTCACCTCAATATAGCACTACAATGTGCAATCTGGGGTCTCAAACCTTCAAAACATCATTTACAATCATTACTAACCTCGAATATGAAATCCGCTCCTGATGACTTTGCCTCTCAAATAGGCTTCCTTGCGTGTCGCATCTATCCAGAAACAGAGTGAATACATCACTATATGGTAAGGGAACAAAACCCAAGCAAAAACAATCAATAACGAGCAAGAATCCCAAAATTACCAAATCTCGAGCCTCGAGACCACTTCTCGAAACTCAAAAATTTTTATATCAACAGGTTCCATATCTCGCCGCGAGTCAACGCATGTAAAGAACACCAAAATCAGAGTCCAAATGACCCCTAAAATTCAAATTTAAAATATCAAAATCCCAAGCCCCAGTTCTTCCATTTTTGGCTAAATTTCCATGAATTTCCAGGTTAATTTTACAATAAAAACGAGTTTTAAGTTCATAAATCTTACCTCCAATCGATTTCCTTCGAAGCCTCTTCAGTTTCCTTCAAAAGCTCTTAAACATTGCCAACAATATGGTGAAAATGAGCTCCAACCGGCGAATGAGATGTTTATAGCCCTTCTGTCCAGCACTTAAAAATCCTTCTTCGCGAATTTGGTCAAAGCCTCGCGTTCGCGAAGCACAACAATTCCATTGACCAAAATTCTCCAACGCGAATGGGACAACCACCTTGCAAACGTGTAGCTTTATCCTGGCAACCCTTCGCAAACGCGACCCCACTCCTGCGAACACGAAGCACAAATTTCACTTCCAATCCACCTGACCCAATTCCTCTTATATGAATGCGAATACACCCATGCGAACGTAATGCCTTCCTTTTTCAATCTATGCGAGCACGGATCTATGGCCCGTGAATGCGAAGAGCAAAAGCTGGCCTCCCCAAACTCCTGCTATACGAATGCGAGTTCTTTCTTGCGATCGCGAAGGCAAAACTGAACCTGCACTGCTGCTGCATTTTCTGCTATCTTTTAAAATTCCAACCTTCCCGTTAGCATCCAAAATCACTCTGAGGCCATCAGGACCTAAACCAAACATATCCGCATAATCTATAACACCATTCAAACTTGTTTGAATCATTAAAACACCTCCAACAACATCAAATTACTTAAACTCATCGAATTCAAGCCTAAGTTTCCAAATAATTCTGAAATACATTTTCAATAAAAACTACACCAAAAGACTCCAGAATGATCAAAACGTTTGCGGACATATACCAAATGAAATAACAAAGCTACTGTAACTCTCAAAATTTTATTCTGGCTCTCGGATCAAAATCTCACCTACCAACCGGAATTGGCCAAAATACTAACTTCATCAATTTAAGCAAATTTCACACCGGACCTCCAAAACCAATTTCGATCACACTCCTAAGTCATATAACACCTAAATAATCGAACTAAACCATAAAAATTCCAATCCTGTCTCATATACAAATAAGTCAACTCTTGGTCAAAATTTTCAAATTATAAGCTTTCAATTGAAACTGTTCCTTCAAATTCATTGTGATTTTCCTAATAATCAAAACCAATAATCTACATCAGTCATAATACATTACATGGGGTAGGTTGGGCCCAAGAGCTGGAGATCAAACCGCAAAAGCTCAAATCGACCGGCGGGGTCGTTACAATTAATATTGTATTTATGATTTTATAATGTTATAAACCCTCCTTTCCTAAATGAATTTAGACAATATAATATATTCTCAAATTAAATTAGAAATAGGAAATTATAATACATTTTCAAATTATATTAATAATAGAAATAATAAGTTTATCCTAAAAGTAATAGTATTACATGACTAAAGATATTTACTTGTTCAATTTTATATGAATTAGATAACCCGAAAAGGTATCCAATAATCATTCATTAATGCAGCTCGACATACTAAGGAAAACGGTTGATCCAACTACAGAACAACATAGACATAAACATAAAAAATACCACACAGAGCGCCCGCTCTAAAAAGCTTCCCTCCAGCATTCGTCCTTCAAACTACCCATCAATCATCCAACACAACCAACTATTCATAAAAGAGAAATGAATTAAAGAAATCGGTGAATGAAATACATTTATAAAAAAACTTAGGAACTAGAAAGGAGGATTGATTTCCCCACTTTAATGTACCGAGCATTGTAGGGGTCTAGCTCGCTGATATAAAAAGGTGGAAGATTCAATCCAGTCCAAACTTCCCTAGATTGAATCCTTAATTAGAGAGAGGTTCTAAGCCTACGAAATTCTATAGGAATAGTCTTTTTTGTTCACTTTCAGCTGTGCTATATAGATGGGCTACCTTTTGAAATAAAACATCACATGTAAGTAAGTAGCATCTAGAATAGAATCTAGCAAAGCTAATAAAAAAATCGAGTAGCTTGCGGGCAAGCCGTCATTGTCCACTAGCTGGTTAGTGGGGGTAAGATAGTGTTCTATTGGTGTTCTCAGTCTCAGCGCGACCTTGCTTGGTCAACAAGGGGATCAAAATGATCGAGTTCTCGTCCCATACTCAAGTATGACTTCGATCATCATCTCCCATCTACGCAAGATAGATTTGGCTTCGGTGATTCACCATTTAAAAGACGAGAGAACACTATCAGCACAGAACCAACAAAGTCCGGTTCTGTTTCAATCGTAGGTATTAGTGAATGAATAAAGAAATTAGGTATATGTGAATAAATTCATTAAGTCTTAATGCAAATATCGGCCAATAGGCTAAAAACAAAAAGAAAATAGAAATGAATGTTGGAGTCTCCTTACTTCTAATTCTTAAGCTAAGTTTTCCTCAATGATTGATCAATTGTCAGCATATTTTGGTAAAGCCTTAATGTCAAGGAAATCTTTAAAGCTAATAAGCTACTTATGAAAAAATTGAAAGAAAGAAAAGAATTGAAAAGATAGAAAGGAGAGAGAAAGAGTGATACAGAAAGGTTGAAAAGCAGAGGATATGATAGTAATAGGATGGCATTTCCCGTATGAATGGATTAGGTATAGGTGGAAGGAGATGAAAGCTGGCACATAAGTAATGTAATGATAGCTAAGGGATTTCTTTTTACCGGTTTGAAAGGAAAAGTGTGCCATGGTGAAATTCAACACAGAACAAAAATCGAAGAAGGTGAAACGGTGCTGGAAAAATCCAATATAGAATGTCACGAGGGGGCATTGTTAAATAAATTGACTTTGGTTTGATTTTCTAAAACACAAGCGGATCAGAACAATAGAACTAATAATAGAATAAATAGAGTCTAAGGAAAATTATTTAGAACTCGGTAAATAATAATAAGACCCTCTAAGGGAAGAAAGACCTAGCCCGGCTTTCTTTCCGAGACATCTATAATTGTCGGCTTTCAACGGGTTCAGCTATTTAATTGAGCAAAGAACACACTGAAGCTAGACAGATTGGAAAAGCCCCTTTATTATTAAAAGGACTAATCTCTGTATATATCTATCTATATATATTCCCCGGAATAAGGAACTTCTTCCAGATCCTATAAAAAACATCTAGCAGGAATCAAACCTACAAATTTGCCCCTTAACTAAGAAAGGTGATTTAACCATTCAGTCATGGGTACAAAAAAGACTCAACAAGTGGAATAAGTTTTGGTATTCCTTCTCGAGCTCCTATTCCTTTCATTAAAGGAGATTCAAGAAAAGATGAAATAGGAAGACGTGTTTCAACAACGAACAAGATACATGTTGACAATGGGGAGTTAGCAAAGTTACACAAGATTGGAATGAACATAGGAACATGTATTGATGTACTAGATTGGCTAATGCTCCCAGGTTGATGCAATGTATTCCACCAGTTGACTAAAGACTTGATTATTGGTTTATCGATCGGTCTAGCACAGATTGAAATAGGAGCTGGTTCGAGATAAAGCTTTTGAAAACATAGTGCACCCTGTTAAATAGGGAACAAGATGAATATAGAGGTTAAACGAGCATCCCACACCCAAAAGGTGCCCCACATAGGTTTTCCCTCAAACCCTCAGTAACTAAGGTAAAAGAAGTAGAAATGTGATGATCCAAAAAGTCAGTACTCTTTTAAATTAAGTTATGTATTTTTGAGGCCTTAAAAATCTCACTTGGCACCTCAATTTCCGTGCAGAGTCTGGGCATATAGCCGGAAAGCATAAATGTAAAAATTTGTGAAAATAATAAGTTTTGACTGTAAACTAAATAAAATTGACTTCGTCAATGTTTTGGTTAAACGGACTCGGACCCGAAATTTGACGGTCCCGGTGGTCCGTAGGAAAATATCAAACTTGGGAGTATGCTTGGAATCGGATTCCGAGGTTCCAAGCCCGAGAAATTAATTTTTAAAGAAAATTATTTTCTGAAACTAATTAGTGAAATTTGAAATGAAATGGTATCAGGTCGTATTTTGGTTCCGGCACCCGGTACATGTCTTATATATGATTTAAGACGTTTCTGTAGAATTTGGTGAAAAAACGGATGTCATTTGACGTGATTCGAACATAAATTGCAAAAATTGATGTTTAAAGAAGTTTTGAGAAAATTTTGTCGATCTTGAGGTTTGATTTGATGTTCATAATAGTATTTTGATGATTCGATTACACGAATAAATCCGTAGGATATTTTTGAGGTTTTGTGTGCTCTTGGTTTGGAGTTCCAAGAGGTAGGGTGAATTTCGAGTTAGTCTCGGGATGTCTTAGCCATGAAAACATGGATGTTGCAGGTTCAAATAAGTGCATATCTTTGAACCCGCAGTGCTAACCGCAGTAGCTTTGTGTTGTCCGCACTGGTGAATCTGCGGACGCAAACCATTTTGTACAGTCCGTACAGGTCCACTTGTTCGACTTTGGAAGCTCATATCTTTTCATTTACAAGGAATTTGGGGATGATTCAAAAAACAAAGTTTGTAGACCATTGAATCTAGTTTTCAAAACATACTATAATAGGCATTTAGACATCAGTGAAAATATTTATGAGCAAAATACTAATATCTATCACTGTAGAGCATAGGGAAGTCTGTGCGGCCATAGTCCATTTGGTCGGTCTGTACAGGGCATCTCAGAGTAGTATATATAGACCGGATTTTCAGTTATTTTTCAATTTTCAAACCCCAAAAGTATAATAGATTATTTTTCAAACAACAATTCTTTTACAAATAAATCATAAGTCATTTTAAACTAGTTTTCTTCAATTATTAATATCTTTTACCATGATTTCAACTTAAAACAATGATTTTTATGGGAGAAGTTAGGTATTTTGGGTAGAACCTAGGTTTTCAAAAAAACAATTGTGGAATTTGACCTCAATTATGGTATGATTCCGAAACAAATTATATAATTGAGTTCATGGGGAATGGGTAATCGGATTTTGGTTCGAACCTTGGGTTTTGACTACGTGGGCTCAGGGGCAATTTTGACTTTATAAGTAAAACTTTGGAAAACTTATTTTCATACATTAAAATTGATTCATTTTGCATTTATTGATGTAATTAAGTAACTTGTGGCTAGATACGAGTGAATTGGCGATGGAATCAAGGGGAAAAGCTATAATTGAAACTTGAGTTGGTGTTCGGTACATCGAGATAAGTGTTTGGTCTAACCTTATCTTGAGGGATTAGGAGCCGAGTCCTACTTGCTATGTGATAATTGTTGAGTACGACGTATAGCAGGGTGAAGAGTATCTATACGTTGGTGTCAAGCATGTCGTGAGTCTTATATTGTGATTTCATGACTTCGTTGTATTATCCATGCTTTAGAGGTGATTTCTATTTGTTATGAAAATTTTGTGGAAGGAATTGTAACCTTTGAACATCGAGGAGCATTGGCTCAAGCTATGTTACGAATTGTGAAAGTATATGAGTTGATTGAACCCTTTGGAGCACTGGCTCAAGTGGTAAAATGAGTTGAGAAGTAAAAGTAAAAAAAGAGAAAGAAGTCATTAAATTGTTCCCTTGCCGGGATATTGTTGCTTTATTTGTTATTGCCTTGCCAGGATGTTGATATTATTGATGTTGCTCCCTAGCCGGGACTTAATTGTTGAATTGTTGTTTCCTTGCCGGGATTCCTATTATAATCTTATTTATTCCCTTGCCCAATTGTTTGTTTTTTTTGTTTGGGTGAGGAAGATATCAAAAGCACGAAGTGTGATGTCATGCATTGTTTTTGTGAGAAAAGAGTGTTAAGCACGAAAAGCCGTGCCATACGATGTACCATTCCGTGGCAATAATATTGATTTCATGGTGAGGAAAGAGTGTAAAGCACGAAGGGTGATGTTGTTGCGCACGATGTACCATTCCATGCCTATTCTATTGATTCTTATGGTGAGGACGAGAGTAAAAGCACGAAGGGCGATACCATGCACTTGTCCTTAATTTCCCTGATTCTTTCTGATAATTTAGTTATGTTGTCCTTTATGTTTATTTACTAATCTTTGGTTGTTACTTGATTTTATTTCGAGATTATAGCTACTTTTACCCTATTTGCCTTGTGATTGTTGTTTGGGTGAGGAAGAGCATAAAGCACGAAGGGTGATGCCGTGTATTGTTTTGGTAAGAGAGTGTTAAAGCACGAAGGGTGATGCCGTATACTGTTTTGGTGAGAGAGAGTAAAAGCACATAGGGTGATGTCGTGCACTTATCTTTGATTTCCTAATTTTTATTGATTATTGTGTTACGATTTCTGTATACTAAATTGCTGGTTTCCTATTGATACTTTTGTACCCCGCAGCATGATTTCCCCTTCCTATTTTCAATTAAGCTACGATGACCCTCATATTTACCTGTTTCTGTTCTGTTACTATTCGATGTTTCCCCGCTACATGTTTCCCCCTCCTATACTTGATTGATATAATTGTTTTTTTTTATGCTTCTTTTCGACTTTATATAGTTGAATTGGATAGGTTTATTTAGTAATCTGGTCCTATCCTCGTCACTACTTCGCCGAGGTTATGCTAGGAACTAACCAAAATATGGGTTCGGTTATGAGGATACTACACTCTGCACTCTTCGGTGCAGGCCCTAGTGTTGTAGACTTCGGACCTCATTAGGATTGCTGATTCTTATTCATCAGGTTACCAGAGGTAGTCCTGTAGGTGTCTGCAGGCCTTAGCGTCTCCTTCTACCTACTATTCCGGTTTCTTTCATGCATTTCCAAAGATAGTGTTGTAGTTATTTCTTTCGCACCTTTAATTATAGTATTCTTAGACCGTCTGTGAAACAGTGACACCAGTTCTAGATAGTCGAGACTCAAACAGTTGTAGTCGATTCATGTTCAGCTAGCTTATTACTTTTTCTTCCGCTTATATTATATTATGTTGTTTAAAAAATTTTAATTTGCAATTGTTAATGAATAAAATGGGTACAAAGGTAAATTGTTTGCATAAATTTCTAGCCTAGCTTATATTAGTAGGCACCTCATGACTCCCGAGGGTAGGAAATCTGGCTCGTGACAAGTTGGTATCATAGTCCTAGGTTACATGAGTCTCACAGTTCACAGACAAGCATAGTAGAGTCAGAGGGATCCGAAAAGAGATGTTTGTATTTATTCCTTAGAGGCTACAGAGTTAGGAAAAAAAGTACACATCTATTCTTTCCTATCATGCGATTTCGATCTCTCAATGCTAAATTGAAACCTCTACTCTTGTCCTTTCGCAAATGGTGAGGTTACGTACCGCTTCTTCAGCCGAACAACAGCACAGACCGGTGATGGATCAGTTACATCTTTGTAGGCTTTATGGAGGTTGGATAAGTTTCAAGCTATTCACTACTAATTTCAGCAGTGCATCTTCTGAGATCCCAAATATTATCTAGACAGTTGTCACGAGGTTCTTAGGAACATGCGGATAGTTTAGACCAATGGGTAGATTATTCAACTTTTCGCTTGTCTGGATCCGCCAAGACTTGGTGGAGAGATTATTGCTCGACTAGATCAGTTGGATTGCCAGCTTTGACTTGGGAGCAGTTTACATAGCTATTTCTGTAGAAGTTTCTCCCCATCACTCAGAGAGGGGCCCATCGGAGGCAGTTTAAGCATCTCCATTAAGGTTCTATGACTATTACTCAGTGTGAGACCAGGTTTATTGATTTGGCCCATCATGCTCTTCTTATACTTTCCACTGAGAGAGTGAGTGACGAGGTTCATAGGCAACTCGTCCAGCCCGCTCTGTTAGCTAGCGGTGGAGGTAGAGGTATTAAAGGTGGAGGTATAGATGCTAGAGATAGAGGTAGAGGTATTAGAGGTGGAGGTGCAGGTACTGCTCGGTTTTGTGGTAGAGAAACTTTGATTTTATTTTGCACTGTAGTCGGTTATGCCTAGTGATTATTTAAGTGCTCGTATTTCTGTGTCTACGCCGGTAGGTGATTCTATTATCGTGGATCGCATCCATTATTCATGTATAATGGTCATTGGAGGTCTTGAGACTCGTGTGATTTGCATCTTCTAGACATGGTTAATTTTGGTGTCATATTTGGGATGGACTGGTTATTACCTTTCATGCTATCTTGGACTGTCATGTCAAAATTCTGACCTTAGACTTGCCGGGTTTACCTCGTTTAGAGTGGAGAGGGACTCCTAGTCATTATACCCGCAGTGTTATCTCTTATGTGAAGGCTCAGCGTATGGTCGAGAAGGGTTGTTGGCCTATTAGGCATATGTTCGTGATTCCAGTGCTGAGGTTCTTTCTATCAGTTCTATGCGTGTTGTTCGTAAGGATCTTGAGGTTTTCCATTCAGACCTGCTGGGTATATCACCCGACAGGGATATTGACTTCTGTATTGATTTGGCTTTAGGAACTCAACCCATTTCTATCCCGTTTTATCATATGGCCCCATCTGAGTTGAAAGAGCAAAAGGAACAGTTGCAAGACTTGCTTGAGAAAGGTTTCATTAGATCTAGTGTTTCGCCTTGGGGTGTGCAGGTGTTGTTTGTCAAGAAGAAGAACGGATCGATGAGAATGTGTATTGATTTCCCGCAGTTGAACAGGGTTTCAATCAAGAATCAGTATCCATTTCCAAGGATACATGATTTGTTTGATCAGCTCCAGAGTGCCAAGGTATTTTCGATGATTGACTTGAGATCTGGCTACCATCAGTAGAGGATTAGGGAATCTACTGTCCCTAAGACAGCTTTTCACATACGGTACGGGCATTATGAGTTCTTGGTTATGTCGTTCAGGTTGACAAATGCCCCAAAGGCTTTTATGGAACTGATGAACAGAGTGTTCAGGCCTTACTTTGATTCATTCGTGATAATCTTCAGTGATGATATTTTGATTCCTGCAGCTAGATAGGGCACGAGCGGCATCTTAGAGTGGTTCTTTAGACTTTGAGGGATAGTCAGTTGTATGCTAAATTTTATAAGTGTGAGTTCTGGTTGAGTTCAGTTGCATTTTTGGGCCATGTTGTATGAGCAAAGGGTATTCAGTTTGATCCAAAGAAGATTGAGGCAGTGAAGAACTGGCCTAGACCAGTATTAGCTACAGAGATTTAGAGTTTCTTGAGATTAGCAGGCTACTATCGTCGGTTCATAGAGGAGTTTTCATCTATCACAGCCCCGATTAACAGGTCGACACATAAGGGTACCCTGTTCATATGGTCGAACGAGTGTAAGGAGAGCTTTTAGAAGCTCAAGTCAGCTCTGACTACGGCACCATTATTGGTTTTTCGCGTATTCAGGGCCTTATTAAGTTTATTCTGATGCTTCGCGTATTGGGCTTGGAGCAGTGTTGATGCAGGATGGCAAGGTCATTGCCTATGTTTCACGGCAATTGAAGAATCATGAGAAGAACTATCTGATTCATGATTTGGAGTTGGCAGCTATAGTTCACGCATTGAAGATTTGGAATCATTATCTGTATAGCATGGCGTGCGAGGTGTTCACGGATCACAATAGTCTTAAGTATTTGATCAAGCAAAAGAAGTTGAATTTGAGGCAGAGGGGGTGGTTGGAGTAGTTGAAAGATTATGATATCATTATTTTATATCATCCATGAAAGGCCAATGTGGTGGTCGTTGCTTTGAGTAGGAAGTCATCCAGCATGGAAAATCTAGCTTATATTTCGATCAATGAGAGGCTACTTGCTTTGGATGTTCAGGACTTGGCCAATCAGTTCGTGAGGTTGTACATTTCTGAGCCTAGTCAATTGTTAGCTTGCACGGTTCCTCGTTCTTCTTTATTATAGCGTATGTGTGATCGGCAGTATGATGATCCCCATTTATTGGACCTTAGAGACACGGTGCAGTGCGGAGGTGCCAAGCAGGTTACCTTAGATGATGATGGAGTTTTGAGATTGCAGGGTCGAGTTTGTCTGCCTAATATGGATGGAATTCAAGAGTTGATTTTGGAGAAGCCCCGTTGTTTCTGGTACTCTATTCATCCGGACTCCACGAAGATATATCAGGGTTTGCGGTAGCATTATTGGGGTTGGGGAATGAAGAAGGATATCGTTTCATATGTGGCTCGGTGTTCGAATTGTTTGCAGGTTAAGTACGAGCATCAGATGGCCAGTGGTTTATTTCAAGGGATTGAGCTTTCTGAGTGGAAGTGGGAGCGATTCACTATGGATTTCGTTATTGGACTCCCGCTGACTTGGAGGAAGTTCAACGTAGTATGGGTCATCGTTGATAGGCTAACAAAGTCAGTGCATTTCATTCTTGCGGCAGTCACCTACTCTTCTGAGAGACTAGCTGAGATCTATATTCGGGAGATTGTTCGCCTTTGTGGTGTGCCGGTATCTATCATTTCGAACCGAGGTAAGCAGTTTACCTCACGCTTCTGGAGAGCAGTTCAGCAAGAGTTGGGTACATGGGTGAGTTGAGCACAACATTTCATCCTCAGACGACCAGGTAGTCTGAATGGACTATTCAGATTTTGGAAGATATGCTCTGAGGTTGTGTCATTGACTTTGGAGGCTCGTGGGATCAGTTTTTGTCTTTAGCATAGTTTGCCTACAACAACAGCTACTAGTCGAGTATCAAGATGGCTCCTTAAGAGACTTTATATGGTAGGCGGTGTCGATCTTTGGTATGATGGTTTGACCCGAGAGAGGCTCGATTGCTGGGTACGGATCTAGTTTAGGATACCTTGGACAAAGTAAGGATAATTCAGGATAGGCTCTAAACAGCTAAGTCCAAGAAAAAAAGTTATGCCGACCACAAGGTTCACTATTCGGCTTTCATGGTCGGTGAGCGGGTATTGCTTCGAGTGTCCCTATGTAGGGCATGATGAGATTCGGGAAGAAGGGCAATATTAGCCCTAGGCTCATGGGTTAAATTGAGATTGTTGATCGAATGGGAGACGTGGTTTATAGACTTGCATTTCCCCCAAGCTAAGTAGCTATGCATCTAGTGTCTCATGTGTCCATGCTTCGGAAGTATCACGGCGATCCATCCGAAGTGTTAGATTTTAGCACTATCCAGTTGGACAAGGACTTGTCTTATAAGGAGAAGCTGGTGGCTATTCTAGACCAACAGGTTCTTCAGTTGAGATCAAAGAGTTTTCCTTCTGTTCGTGTCCAGTGGAGAGGTCAGCCTCCTCAGGCATTGACCTAGGAGTTCGAGTCTGATATGCGGAGCCGTTATTCCTATCTTTTTCCCAATCCAGGTACTTCCTTCTTCTATCCGTTTGAGGACGAACGGTTATTTTTAAATTAAATTCTATGTTTTTGAGGCCTCAAAAACCTCCTTTAGCACCACCTGGATTTGCGTGTGCAGTCTGGCCGTGTAGCCGAAAATCATAAATGTGAAAATTTGTGAAAAGTGATAAGCTTTGACTGTAAAATGAATAATATTTGACTTCAGTTAATGTTTTAGGTAAATGGACCCAGACCCATGATTTGACAGTCCTGGACGGTCCGTAAAAAAATATGGGACTTGTGTGTATGCCCGGAATCCGATTCCGAGATCCAAAGCCCAAGAAATAAATTTTTAAAGAAAATTATTTTCTGAAACTGTTTAAAGAAATTTGAAATAAAATTTGCTTAGAACATGATAGTATCGGGCTCGTATTTTGATTCCAGCACGCGTTACAGGTCTTATTTATGATTTAAGACATTTTTTGTATAATTTGTTGAAAAACGAATGTCATTTGACGTGATTCGAACTTAAATTGCAAAAATTGATGTTTAAAGGAGTTTTGAGAAAATTTCATCGATCTTGAGTTTTAATTTTATGTTCATGATGTTATTTTTATGATTTGATTACACGAATAAATTTGTAGGATGTTTTTGAGGTTTTCTGTGCACTTGGTTATGTGTTCCGAAGGCTCGGGTGAGCTTCAGGTAGGTCCAGGATGACTTAAGATTAAAAACATGGATTTTACAAGTTCAGAGAAGTGCAAATCTTTGAAACCGTAGTGCTGACCACAGTAGCTTTTGTGTTGTCCGCACTGGTGAATGTTCCACCGCAATCCATTTTGTGTAGTCCGCACAGGTCCACTAGTCTGACTTCGGAAGCTCATATCTTTTTATTTACAAGGAATTTAGTGATGATTCAAAAACAAAAGTTGTAGACCATTGGATTCAGTTTTCATAAACATACTATAATATGCATTTGGACATCTGTAGAGAAAGGTATGGCCAAAATACTAACACCTATCACTGTAGAGCATAGGGAAGCCTGTGCGGCCATAGTCCATTTTGTGTTGTCCGTACAGGGCATCTCGGAGTAGTATGTTTAGACTGAATTTTCAGTTGTGTTTCAATTTTCAAACCCCAAAAATATAATAGACGATTTTTCAAACAATCTTTCTTCTCCAAATCAATTGTAAGTCATTTTTATCTAGTTTTCTTCAATCACGAATATCTTTTAACATGATTTCAACTTCAAATCAATGATTTTTATGGGAGAAATTAGGTGTTTTAGATAAAACCAAGGTTTTCAAAAAAATTGGGGAATTGGTCCTTGATTATGGTCCGATTACAAAACAAATTATATATTTAACTTCGTGGGTGAATGGGTAATCAGATTATTGGTTCGGACCTCGGGTTTTAACCACATGGGCCCGGGGGCAATTTTGACTTTTTAGGTAAACTTTGGAAAACTTATTTTCATACATTCAAATTGATTCATTTAGCATTTATTGATGTAATTAAGTAACTTGTGGCTAGATACGAGCGAATTGAAGATGGAATCAAGGGGTAAAGCTATAATTGAAACTTGAGTTGGTGTTCGAGACATAGAGATAAGTGTTTGGTCTAACCTTAGCTTGAGGGATTAGGAGTCGAGTCCTAGTTTCTATGTGATAATTATTGAGTACGACGTATAGTATGGTGACAAGTATCTATACGTTGGTGTCAAGCATGACCGTGAGTCTTATACTTTGATTTTCATGACTTCGTTGTATTATCCATGCTTTAGAGATGATTTCTATTTTTATGAAATGTTTGTGGAAGGAATTGTGACCATTGAACATCGAGGAGCATTGGCTCAAGCTATGTTACAAATTGTGAAAGTATATGGTTGATTGAATCCTTTGGAGCATTGACTCAAGTGGTAAAACAAGTTGTGAAGTAAAAGTAAAAAAGAGAAAGAAGACATTAAAGTGTTCCTTTGCCGGGATATTGGTTGTTTATTTGTTATCCGCCTTGCCGGGATGTTGATATTATGGATGTTGATCCCTTTCCGGGACTTGATTTTTGAATTGTTGTTCCCTTGCCAAGGTTCCTATTATAATATTATTTATTCCCTTGCCCAATTGTTTGTGAATTTTTTTGGGTGAGGAAGAGAGTAAAAGCACGAAGGGTGATGTCATGGATTATTTTTGTGAGAAAAGAGTGTAAAGTATGAAGGGTGATATCGTACCGCACGATCTACCATTCTGTGCCTATTATATTGATTTCATACTGAGGAAAGAGTTTAAATCACGAAGGGTGATGTCGTGCTGCACAATGTACTATTGTGTGCCTATTGTATTGATTCTTATGGTGAGGACGCGAGTAAAAGCACGAAGGGTGATGCCGTGCACTTGTCCTTAATTTCCTTGATTCTTGTTGATAATTTAGTTATGTTGTCCTTTATGTTTATTACTGATTTTATGTTGTTACTTGATTTTATTTCTAGATTATAGATTCCCTTACCCTATTTTCCTTGTAATTGTTTTTTTGGTGAGGAAGAGCGTAAAGCACGAATGGTGATGCCGTGTATTGTTTTAGTGAGAGAGTGTTAAAGCACGAGGGGTGATATTGTGTATTGTTTTGGTGAGAGAGAGTAAAAGCACGAAGGGTGATGCCGTGTACTTGTCTTTGATTCCTAATTTTTATTGATAATTTTGTTACTATTTCTCTATATTAAATTGTTGACTTCCTGTTAATGCTTGTTGTACACCGCAGCATGATTTCCCCTTAATATTTTCAATTGACCTGTTGTGACCCTCATGTTTATCTGTTGCTTTTCCATTACTATTTAACGTCTCCCCTCAAACTATCAATCTCTTTTAACATCATCCATGTATACATTTAGAGTATAAAAATATATTGAAAGTCGTGAGTACAGTTAAGATTATAAGACCATCTCCAACCTTGCCCTCATCCCTCATAATGAGGGTAATTTTTTAGGTAATTTAACTCCAACATTCCCTTATTTTTGTCCCCAAAAAGGGGGATAAATAATGTTCCCTCAAATATGGGGATACACCATTCCTCTCCCACATAGTTCATTACTTTTTTATTATTATTTTATTATTTTAATCTTTTAATTTATCTCTATATATATACTTCGTTATGTTTAAAATTTTATACAAGTTATAATTGTACAAAAAAATTATAATTATCTCAAAAAATGACTGGTGCAAATATAAATTATTAGATGTTGCTAAAATTGAAAGGTGTAAATATGAAATATTAGATGTTGCTAAAATTAAAAAGTAAAGATTGAAAATATACTATGTCACACCTCCTTTTTACCGCTTACACGTGGTTCCCCAAAAGGCAACACGTGTATAGGAGTTTTTCCAATTAAAGTGAAATTATCCGAAATGGGATTAATTGTTTACTTCAAGAGTCGCCACTTGGGATAGGCTTGGCTTTTGGTGTCCAAAGTCACCGGTTTATATAAAAATCCCAGATCGAGGAAATTTTGACTACCCAATTGGAGTCTGCGAATCAGAAATTTGTGAGTAAGGAATTCTGTTGACCCGAGGGAAGGTGTTAGGCACCCTCGGATCCGGTGGTTCTAGCACGGTCTCATAAGCTTATTATCAGTGGCTAAAACATGATTTCCTACACCTGTTAGCTCGTAATTTTAGATTATTAACCGCTTTTAACAACTGATTTAGGGACATTTCATGTTATTAAAGCACGTCACGAATCGTGTCACATAAATGCACCCGCAATCTCAGACATATTTTAATTCCATTGAGAATAGGATTTTGGTCACATAAATGTGCACCCAAATTTTAAGAACATATTTTATTAAACACGTACCTATAGCAACTACGTCTTTGATATTTATGGGAAGACCGTAAAATTTGCTAAATGGCACCTCCTATTTTCTATGTGTTTTAATGAATTAAGGAGCCATCGTATAGTATTTACTTGAATTAACGCATCTCACTTAATTATTATAACGATAGCATAGTCCATGCTAAATTTTCTACTCTTGTGAGTGCTCAAATGCACTAATTGATTTATGTACAGGTTGTGTATTTGGAGAAGCAGTACTCGCACTTAGCCTCATTCATGGTCGATCGTGTGCATGGAGTCAGGTTTGGGCTAGCCCAGAACACGCAGTATTTACAGCCATTGTGCTTGTTTCATGACTGGCCCGGACCTTTGATTATTATAATTCGGAAGCAAATAATATTATAATTCTTGGTGCTTACTAGGCCTCTCGAAGGAGCCTACTACTAACTTGAACGAAAGAGTCCAACTTTGAATAACCATTTTGGTTTGAAATTATATACAAAAGTTGAAATATCTACATTCTCACAAAGAAAATATTACCGACCACTTTCTGTATCAATCTCTAACGTTAGATTTGAATCAAATGATTCATATACTCATCAGTTAAAGTATATGAATCTAATTGCCAAAATTCAATTGTGTTTTAGGTTGCATTACATGGAACAAGTATGAAAACGAACTATTACTAAACATTTTGAGATTTAAAAATGGACTGACATGCTTCATAACATTCTAACCTTCACACGATTAGCAATATACTACTTCCTAAGTCCGGCAGCTCTAAGTGTACAGGATCGGCACTTGAACCAACCAAACTGAAGTTGAAACTAACTATTTATTCTACATATACAAGAGAAAACTTAGTCAAACGTTCAAGTTATTACATATCGAAACAGTCCCAAGTGTTCAATTATTACAAAAGGATCAGTCTAATGTTAAACAATAACATCATGATCATCTTACTATATTTCTATATTAAAACTAAGTAAGGGAAATGGGGGTATGATACAAAATACAAAGAACAGGTGAGGGTCTTCATATTTGGAGAATATATTTCACTTTGCACTTCATATATACATGAGCTTTGAATATACCTCTAATGAAGCAAGAGAAAATAAGCCTATGAGTAATTAGTGGAGACCGGCTTAGCAATCAACATCCAATCAAACAGTGTATCCAGAGTTCAACAGAATTTTTAGAGGACCAAAGCATTCAAAAATTGGATCCAACAGCACTAATAGTGTATTTTTGCAGATGTAAAAGCAATTAGTATGTATTTTAGTTCTGGAACTCAAGAGAAGGTTTTCAGATCCTTTTCAATGCCCCAAATGATTCATTTTATAGCAAAACTGTTAGGGCATCAGATTTTACCTTGTTTTCTTTTTAGTCCTTAACACAACTTGCATTTTTGCCTAAGTGACCCTTGAATTTCTGACTTGTGCCGTGAGTTTGAGGCTGGAATTATGTATTAGTCCTTGCTAGAACGTTTTAAAAGATTCCTATCAGATATTTACAAGTTCAAATCCCTCTAATACCCTCACTTGCTTTCCTAAATTACCCTGCCCCTGAAATTTAACCTTGGTCAGTTCTTTTAACCCTAGTTCAGTCACCATTGACCTTGGTTAGTTATTTAACCCTAATTCAGTCACAATTGACCTTGGTCAATCAAACTTGGGTCACATCTTATACTTAGATTAATAAGCTCATGAGGGATCAATCAGCCAACATTAACAGACTTCTATTCAGGATTAACAAAAAAAAAGATCAAATGTCTAGAAGAATGCATATATCTAACAATACTTGGCTCTAAGAAATGATTCAATCAAGGATATTCAGAAATATGTATGAACGAGAAGCACACAAAAAAATGAACAATCAACTGATGAATCAAATCGAAAGAACAAAAGCAAACCCTTGTAACTGAAGGTCTATCCCATCAATCAACCTAATATAGATATCACACCCTTAGGAACATGAATCAACTAAACATACCAGAAATCCAAGAAAAATCAGCAGAAGGAGGTCAGTTGAGCCCTAAAATCATATTGCTGAAGAATAAAAAAATTAAGCTTTCTAAAATCATGGAACCAATACTTAGCAAGATATCAGTATTACCCAAGAAAGGATTTCAGATTGGTGACAAACAAAACATATGAATATTGCAACCCTTTTCAAATGGACTTGTGGATAAACAAACAAACAACCAAGAGAGAATCCAATAAAAGAAGTTCAGACTATTACACATGTAACTACAGAACCTAATCAGTCATTACAAACAATTAAGCATTTAGTCAGCTAAAAATGAAAATATACATAAAAACTTAGCTTTTTCATTCTTGTCCGTTCAGACCATTTCGAGCTGGCTCTTGACCCTTTTCACAAGGTTTCGAACATTCCCATGGATTTTTAAAGGTTCAGGAGGGTTTTCTAAGTCTTGATACCTCAGTAAGGTCTCAGATTTGAAATTCTTCAGTGGTTGGGGTTATTTGGGACTCAAGGGTGGCATGGTTGGGGACTAGAGGGATCAGTGATCGTCTAGGAGGATTTTGAGGTTTTTCCGGCATGTTCTCTGACATAGGATTGAACTTTGGGGTGATATTCGAGGGGTTTCAGGTAGATTCAAACGGGGTAATATACCTGATTGGAACTGGGAGGGTGAGGTGCCTTAGTGGTGTAATTTTGGATAGCTTTGGAATAAGGTCGCCGGAGATAGGGTTTATGGCAACATTTCAGGGAATATTTTAGACGGAAGAGTTATATTCGAGAGAAACTGGCCATGGGACAGGGTAGGGGAGGTCACGATGGTTAAGTGGAGTAATTTTGGGCCAATATGGTTTCCGAACGCCGCCGTGAGGCGATTTCCGGCGGCAGCAGTAGGTTGGTGAGCCGGTGGTGACATGTTTGCCAATTGTGGTTTGTTAATAGGAGGAGAATGGTACGAAGAGGGCAACATTTGTCTCTAATCTGAATTAGAGGCGTTTTGTACATATGTATACAATATGACAAAAGCTAACCCTTGTAACTAAAGGTCTATTCCATCAATCAACCTAATCTAGACATCACACCCTTAGGAACATGAATCAACTAAACATACCAGAAATCCAACAAAAATCAACAGAAGGAGGTCAATTGAGCCCTAAATCATATTGCTGAAGAATAAAAAAATTAAGCTTTCTAAAATCATGGAACCAATACTTAGCAATATATCAATATTACCCAAGAAAGGATTTTAGATTGGTGAAAAACAAAACATATGAATATTGCAACCCTTTTCAAATGAACTTGTGGATAAACAAACAAACAAACAGCCAAGAGAGAATCCAATAAAAGAAGTTCAGACTATTACACATGTAACTACAGGACCTAATCAGTCATTACAAACAATTAAACATTTAGTCAGCTAAAAATGAAAATACACAGAAAAACTTAGCTTTTTCATTCTTGTCCGTTCAGACCATTTCGAGCTGGCCCTTGACCCTTTTCACAAGGTTTAGAACATTCCCATGGATTGTTAAAGGTTCAGGAGGGTTTTCTAACTCCGGATACCTCAGTAAGGTCACAGATTTGAAATTCTTCAGTGGTTGGGGTTATTTGGGACTCAAGGGTGGCATGGTTGGGACTAGAGGGATCAGTGATCGTCTAGGAGGATTTTGAGGATTTTCCGGCATGTTCTCTGACATAGGGTTGAACTTTGGGTTGATATTCAAGGGGTTTCAGGTAGATTCAAATGGGGTAATATACCTGGTTTGAACGGGGAGGGTGAGGTGCCTTAGTGGTGTAATTTTGGACGGCTTTGGAATGAGGTCACCGGAGATAGGTTTTCCGGCAACCATTCAGGGAATATTCTAGATGGAGGAGTTATATTCGAGAGAAACTGGCCATGGGATGGGGTAGGGGAGGTCATGATGGTTAAGTGGTGTCATTTTGTGGCAGTTTGGTTTCCAGCCGCTGCCGTAAGGCGATTTCCGGCGGCGGCAGTAGGTTGGTGAGCCGGTGGTCAAAGGGTGGTGATAGGTTGGTCAATTGTAGTTTGTTTTTAGGAGAAGAATGGTACGAGGAGGGTAACATTTGTCTCTAATCTTTATTAGAGGTGTTTTGGACATATGTATACAATATGAAAAAGGCTTTTGTGGCCGTTGGATGAGATGGGAATCAACTGTCGTGATGATGCCTAATTGGAATGGCGTCGTTTGGGTTTGGTGGGTATGGACTTGGATCAGGCTGGTCGTTGGGCTGGGTTGGTGTATTAGAAGGGAGAAAAAGGTTGGGCCACTTAGGTATGGCCCAATTGTGGCCAGCTTGAGTGGCTGGTTATATACATATATATGTATTGTATTTTGTCTTTTCTTTTATTTTAAATACTAAATTTATTAAAAACAAAAACCAACAAATTCCTAAATATCCCAAATAAGCTAAAGCAAGTCAAAATTAACAAAAATGATTTCCAAAAAGCCGGACATGTATATATATATATATATATATATATATATATATATATATATATATATATATATTATTTTTTGGTATTTTTTTAATTAGTAAAACTAATTTATTTAACAATTAAATTTTAAACCGTTTTAAACATGCAGTAATGAACATGCACATGCATTCAGATCCTAAAATAAAAATCCTAACATTTAAAAGAAAAATCCTAATCTTTAGGAGTCCTATAGGAGCTTGTTTCGACATATCAAAAATCATATGCTCACAGCCGCCCCTCTTTGCGCGGGAACATGAAGGGTTTTTGTGCAAAGACAAGTGAGCAAATATGAGCGGTTTCTATCCGATTGAATACTCCGTGTAAAGCATTTTAAAAAACCTCTGACCGAACCTTTCTTCAAAGGTTGCCTACATATCCTTGGCAATAAAGAAATCAGGTCAGTGTAGTTCTAGAAGTTTTGGTAGCTGAGACTACCGAGAGACTTTGATTGGCTGTTGTTTCTGCTCACTAAGCTCCTTATTACACCGAAAGAAAATCAAAAACTAAGCTAGATGAATCTATCAACTACAAGTTACAATGTTCATATCTATGAGTCTCTTGAAGCTTGATCTTGAGTTTCGACAATCTTTAACGGCAGATACCGATCCGAATCTTGATGCTCGTTAATTGCAGCTGCTTACTCAATCTTCAATCTTGAAACAAAACAGGATATGCTGAGCTTGTGACTTCCATTAATTTTGAGCAGTCCACGTCATTGTCCGCCTCATTACTTTGAGTTCACCTTTTGTCTCTTTTCTTTACTTCTGTTCTGAATTAAGACTCATGCTTTCGATCATGCCAAATCTTGTGCCTTAAGGTGATACCTGCTCCGACAGCAAAAATAACAAAAGAACAAAATTTTCTGCCCCAGTTTTCATTGGAAAATTTCGTGAGTTATTTGTAACGCACCTCTATGCTACTCTTTATTAGAACAAAAGGAACGGAATTGTGTATCTCTTGGAAAGATCACCAGGTTATGCTGGAGAGAGAAATGGTTCCTGCTGGGGAATAAGATGAGAATCCTCGAGTTATGCCGGGATAAGAATGAAAAAGTTTCTTTGGAGAAGGAAAGAAAAAGATCCGCGGGTTATGCCGGGATAGGACAATTTCTCCTAAGGATGGGTTACGAAACAATTCCTGGGTTATGCCAGGAGAAACCGTGGGTTATGCCAGGACGATTGAAAAATCCTAGGTTATGCTAGGGGGATCCACGGGTTATGCAGGGATGAATAAAAAATCCTAGCTTATGCTAGGGGAATCCACGTGTTATGCCAGGATGAAAGGAGATCCTGAGTTATGTCAAGGGAATCCACGGGTTATGTCAGGATGAATGAAAAATCCTAGGTTATGCTAGGGGAATCCTCGGGTTATGCCGGGATGAAAAAAGATCCTGAGTTATGTCAGGAGAATCCACGAGTTATGCCGGGATGAGTGAAAAATCCTAGGTTATGCTATAGTGATCCGCGAGTTATGACGGGATGAAAAGAGATCCTGACTTATGTCAGGGGAATCCACGGGTTATGCCGGGATGAATGAAAATCCTAGGTTATGCTAGGTAGATCCGCGGGTTATTCCGGGATGAAAAGAGATCCTGAGTTATGTCAGGGGAATCCACGGGTTTTATCGGGATGAATGAAAATCCTAGGTTATGCTAGGGGGATCAACGGGTTATGCCAGGATGAAAATAGATCCTGGGTTATGTCAGGGAAATCTGCGGGTTATGCCGAGATAAAAATAGATCCTGAGTTATGTTAGGGGAATCCACGGGTTATGCCGGGACGAAAGAAAATCCTAGGTTATGCTAAGGGGATCCACGGGTTATGCCGGGATGAATGAAAATCCTAGGATATGCTAGGGAGATCTGCGGGTTATGCCGGGATGAAAAGAGATCCTGAGTTATGTCAGGGGAATCCACGGGTTGTGCCGGGATGAAAAGAGATCCTAAGTTATGTCATGTGAATCCACGGGTTATGCCAGGATGAATGAAAATCCTATGTTATGCTAGGGGGATCCACAGGTTATGCTGGGATGAAAAGAGATCCTGAGTTATGTCAAGGGAATCCACATGTTATGCCAGTCTGAATGAAAATCCTATATTATACTAGGGAGATCTGCGAGTTATGCTGGGATGAAAAGAGATCCTTAGTTATGTCATGGAAATCCAGGGGTTATGCCGGGATGAAAATAGATCTTGAGTTATGTCAGGTGAATCCACGATTTATGGCGGGATGAATGAAAATCCTAGGTTATGCTGGGGGGATCCACGGGTTATGTTGGGATGAAAAGAGATCCTGAGTTATTTCAGGGGAATCCACGGGTTATGCGGGGATGAATGAAAATCCTAGGTTATGCTAGGGAGATCCCCGGGTTATGCCGGGATGAAAATAGATACTGAGTTATGTCAGGGGAATACACGGGTTATGCCGGGATGAAAGAAACTCCTAGGTTATGCTAGGGAGATCCACGGGTTATGTCGGGATGACAATGAAGGGTCCTTGCTGGGGATGAAAGGAAGCATCCACGGGTTATGCCTGGATGTAATAAAAATGATTACTGGGTTATGCGAGGGAGATCCGCGGGTTATGCTGGGATGAATGGAAAAGGTTCCTGGGTAGTGCCATGGGAATGTGCAGGGCAGGGAAAGACCTCAGAGATCATTTGGTTGTGCTGGGGACAGATGAGGAAAGGAATAGTTCTTAGATATGCTGAGGGTAGGGGAGTCCTAAGCGATGCTGGGGAGTACGAATTGTAGGGAGCAGATCCTCAGGTTATGCTGAGGATATGGGGGGAAACTTCCCCGGTTTATGCTGGATGGGGCGGAATGCAATCCTTAGGTAATGCCTAGGAGGTCCACAAACTATGCAAAAGGAACATAAAAAGAAAACTTCCCTTTAGTCATTGACGCATCAGCACCTTTGGCCATTGTTGCCTATCCTTTGGTTGTTTTTGCCTCCCTGTTCCTTTTGTTTTCCTAAGTTGCACCTACATCTATTTTAGTTCAGAAAAAGAAAAAAACTATTAGTTTGAACAGTGATTGGCTTGGCGGCCTTGTCACGCTTGATTTCAACTTCTTTTGTGACCAAAAGCAAACCATTGACTTTCAATCCTCGCTTTGTTGATTGGTCAGGAGGTCCTCATTTCGGATAGGTCTTTGTTTCTCGGGCCTTGGGTTATGAGTTTTGTCCCACTTTTTCATTTGCTTTAGGGACTTTTGATAAGAATCAGCACCCTGTTCGGCTTAAAACCCCTCGATTTTGCTTCAATTTCATGTCTTTTGACTTTGAATTACCTTTCCTTTACTTCTTTATATTGGGATATTAGCTGTCATGATCAACCGGGATTGGCCAAGCGTACTTGACGATTTCGGTCATTTCCCTAATTCTTGCCATGAGAAAACCGCGAAGTCGGCCTTGCTACCTTTCTTTAAGGAACGCTGAGGAAGTTAAAGTGAAGAGGAGTGAAATATGAATTTAAAGAGTTATGCACTTTGAAGGAAAAGAGAGAACTTATCTGGAAATATGATCCTGCTTTAAATGGTGACGACATGCTTCTTGGACTGGATACCCGGCCCACATCCAGTTCTTCTTTTTGACTTCAATCTTTCAAAACCAAAGAAACTTACTCAGACCTGGGAAGCAATATTTCCTCTTTCGGCCGACGGTGACCTTTGCGGGTTTTCGCCAAACGGCCTCTCTTATTTCTCTTCTCTCGTCGCCTGGTAGCGCTCTTTTTTAGTTTTCGCTAAGCGGACTCTCTCATTTTTATTTTTCCCTGTTCATCGTCGCCTTATGGTGCCGGAGGTTTTCACTAATAAGACTCTCTAATTTTATTTCTCTCACAAATTTGATTGGTGCTGAACCCTGATGAATAATATTCTCCTCCCCAAGGATCTATAACTTGTAATCATTTGGATGGAAACGAACGATACATTTCTGCCCCAGTCTTAATTCTTTTGGGTAAATGGGGTTTTAATTTTTAAGTGACTGAACCTCAGGGAGAGGCTGCCTACGTATCCTTCAAAATCAAGTCAGACGTAGTTGAGGAAATTTTCCTAAACTAATTCTGTTTAGTATTTTCTCTTTTTTTTTCTTGTTTACAAAGAGCGTGGGGATAGCGGGAGAATAAAGCCTTTGTCCGTTGGTTCCACTGGGGTAATTGCTGCAAGGGATGTAAACATAATATCTTTTCACTTCGTATGCGTTTACCGCTACCTCGGGCTCATCTCCTTCAATGTCACCCAAGTACAATTCTCCTCTAGGTAATATCTTCCTGATTATATATGGTCCTTTCCAATTTGGAGTGAATTTTCCTATGGCCTCTTGATGGTGTGGAAGTATCCGTCTCAACACTAGCTTCCCGACTTCAAAATTCCTAAGTACACTGACTTGTTGTAGGCACGGGCCATTCTTTGTTGGTACAACTGCCCGTGGTACACCGCGGCCATTTGTTTTCCATCAATTAATGCTAGTTGCTCCAACCGAGTTTTGACCCATTCACTATCTTTGATTTCTGCTTCGACAATTACTCAAAGCGAAGGGATTTCCACCTTGGTAGGTATAACAGCCTCAGTTCCATAGACCAGCAAGTAGGGAGTAGCTCCTACAGATGTACGTACTATGGTACGATATTCCATCAATGCGGAAGGTAGCTTTTCATGCCATTGCCTCGAGCTTTTTATCATTTTCCTCAAGATTTTCTTGATGTTCTTGTTGGCTGCTTCAACCGCACCATTATCTTTAGGTCAGTAGGGATTGGAGTTTCTATGTGTTATTTTGAATTGTTCACATATCTCTCCCATCACCTGACTGTTTAGATTAGCTGCATTGTAAGTAAGAATGGTAACCGGGATCCCAAAGTGGCAAATGATGTTGGAATGCACAAAATCCACTACCGCTTTCTTGGTGACAGACTTGAGAGTGATGGCCTCAACCCATTTTGTGAAATAATCAATGGCGACCAATATAAACTTGTGCCCATTTGAGGCCTTTGGCTCGATCGGCCCAATGACGTCCATTCCCCAGGCAGCAAATGGCCAGGGTGCTGTCATAGGATGCAGTTCATTTGGGGGTGCATGAATCAGATCACCGTGCACCTGGCATTGATGACATTTCCGCACAAAGCTGAAGCAGTCCTTTTCCACGGTCATCCAATAATAACCAGCTCATATTACCTTCTTTGCCAATACCTATCCATTAATATGGGTCCCACATACGCCCGCATGTACTTCGTGTATAATTCTCCCAGCTTCTTTTGCATCCACACATCTCAACAAATTAAGATCTGGAGTCCTTTTGTACAGAGTGCCACCACTCAAGAAGAAATTGCTCGCATGTCGTCGGATGGTCTTCTTTTGTTCTCCTGTGGCTTGCTCAGGGTACTCCTGTGTTTTTAGGAACCTCAAGATATCGTAATACCAAGTTGCGGGCTAGGCTCTGCTTCGGTCGTATTAAAATACCCATGTCTTTCTTTGATTTGGACTTGTAAAGGATCCACATAGGCATTCCCAGGATATGGCAGCATGGAGGCCAAAGTGGCAAGTGCATCTGCTAACTCATTGTGGCAACGAGGAATGTACATGAACTATACCGACCTAAACCGTTTGCTGAGGTCTTCGACATGCTGTTTGTACGGGAGGAGCTTAATGTCCCTTGTATCCCATTCTCCTTGAGCTTGTCAGATGATTAAATTAGAGTCCCCTATGATTAGCAACTCTTTGACGTCCTTGTTGTCCATGTTCATGCCCATAATGCAAGCCTCATATTCATCTGTATTATTGGTGCAAAATAATCGAAGTGTGGTTGTAGCTAGATAATGCTGGCATGTTGGTGAGATTGGGATTTCTTTGATCCCTACACTCTTGGCGTTTGCCGCTCTGTCAAAGAACATTTTCCAGATGGGGGTATCCTCTGCTGCTATTTCCAATGAGTTCACTTCTTCATCAGGGAAATAAGTGCTTAAAGGTTGATACTCATCATCAACGGGGTTTTCTACTAGATGATCTACTAGTGCCTGAGCTTTCATCGTCGTACGAGTGACATAGACGATGTCGAACTCGGTAAGCAAGATCTTGCATTTATCCAGTCGCCCTATGGGCATTGGTTTTTTAAATATGTACATTAATGGATCCAACCTAGTTATGAGGTACGTGGTATGAGCCTGCAGATAGTGCCTTAGCTTTTGAGCTACCCACGTCAAGGCGCAACATGTTATTTCTAACAATATGTACTTGGCCTCGTAGCCGATAAAATTTTTGCTCAGATAATTAATCGCCTGCTGTTTCTTTACGTGGCATCATGCTGACCCAGAATACAACCGAAAGATCCTTCCAAGACCGTCAAATAGAGAAACAATGGCCTTCCTAGTTCTGGCGGAACTAAAACTGGTGGATTGGACAACTATTATTTGATTTTATCAAAAGATTCCTGACATTAGACCGTCTACTTAATTTTTGCATCCTTCTTCAGCAGCTTGAATATAGGCTCACATGTTGAACTCAATTGGACGATGAACCGGATGACATAATGTAATCTCCTCAATTGACTCATCACATCCGTTTTGGTCCTTAGCGGGGGCAGTTCCCAAATGGGTTTGATCTTGGTTGGATCAAATTCAATGCCTCTCCGACTGATGATGAACCCGCAGAAGATTGACCGACGGAACTCCAAATGCACATTTTGCTGGATTCAATTTCAAATTATATTTGCGGAGCCTTTCAAAGAATTTCCTCAAGTCCTTTACATGATTGCCCTGAGTTTTAGATTTTATAATCACGTCATCCACATACACCTCTATTTCTCTATGCATCATGCCGTGGAAGATTGTGGTCATGGCCGTCATGTAGGTGGCTTCGGCATTTTTCAATCCAAAAGGCATAACTCTCTAACAATATGTTCCCCAAGGTGTGGTGAAGGCGGTTTTCTCAGCATCTTCCTCATCCATCAACACTTGGTGATACCCTGCGTAGCAGTCTACAAAGTATTGAATTTCATGCTTGGCACAATTATCGACAAGGATATGGATGTTGGGCGGAGGGAAATTATCCTTGGGACTCGCCTTATTCAAATCTCTATAATCCATACACACTCAGGTTTTCCCATTCTTTTTCGGCACTGGGTCCACATTTGCCAGCCATGTGGTGTACCGCACTACCCAGATAACCCCTGCTTCAAGTTGTTTTGTAATTTCCTCTTTGATTGTATCATTGACATCCAACTTGAACTTTCTTTGCTTTTGTTGTACTGGAGGGCATTCGAGGTATGTAGGAAACTTATGAACCACCAAATCCGTACTCAAACCAGGCATGTCATCATAGGACCACGCAAATACGTCTTTGAATTCCAACAGGAGTTGAACCAATGAGTCACGTACTTCTTTATTTACGTGGATGCTTATTTTAGTCTCTTTGATTTCATCAAGCTCGCCCAGGTTAACCGGTTCAGTATCATTTAAGTTAGGCTTAGATTTGTTCTCAAAGTGTTCCAATTCTCGAGTGATTTCCCTAAAAGCCTCTTCTTCATTGTATTCCGGTTCTTGGTTCGTTATTTCACAGATAGGCAGCGGATTTGGGTCGTGGCAAGAAGTCCGCAAGTATGTCATTTATTTAAAGCCACATTATTTAGACTGAAAAAAAAAGATGAAAAATAAAGAAAGACAAAAATCAGAGAGAAAAGTAGAGAAATAAAAAATATTGATTTTATTTCTTTGAATTTGAAAGATAAACAGCGTTTACAATTTGAGATTTAAAGTTCCAAAGGAAAACAAACAACGAGCTACACCCTGAAATAGCTCGTGATGTGGGAAGAGGTAGCAAGGCAAGACTACCGGGTCTCCCACCTGACCAGAAAGAGTGTGGCCTTCCAATTTTGAAGTTTGGCATCTGGACCCATATAGAGCAGTTTAGAGGCGCTTGACCCTTCCCCCGGTTGGACCGTGTTTACATCATAGAGCAACTCTCTCATAGCCCCGCATATTTCATCAATTTGTTCTTGAGTGAAAGTTTCTTCTTCCTCCTCTTCACTGTACTTTGGTTTTGTAAAGGTTTTGTACAAGTGAGGCAGGGGTCGTGGTAAGGTCCGTCCTTGGCGTTCTCTGCGATTAGCCCAGGTGATATATTCTGAGGTTGGATGAAATCCCAGTCCAAAGAACTTTTCTGTAGCAGGCAAGGAGACTGGATCGGTTATTCCTTGTAGGGAGATACTGAGTCCCTTGCCTGGCTTGAAGCCATGGCGCATCATTTCCTTTGCCACCATAATTGAAGCATTTGACAGAAAAGGTTGAGGAAGCAGCTTGCCCTCTTCATGCTGGTCAACTACTACGACTTCGAAAGCATAATAAACTATGTGTTCACTGCCTTTCTTGGCTTCAAGACAGGGAATAGAGGGGTCCCGGTAAATTGATTGATCGCCCTCTCCATGAACTACAATCTCCTGATTTTCATACTCAAATTTTAGCATTTGGTGCAAGGTTGAAGGCACTCCCCTGCTGCATGAATCCAAGGCCGTCCCAGGAGGTAGTTGTAGGAGGTGTCCATGTCCAACACCTGGAAGGTTACTTCGAAGTCGACTGGACCAATAGTGAGCCAAATTGATTTCACCTATGGTATCCCTTTTTATTCCATTTGAAGGCCCCGACATAGATGTTGTTGGGACGGATCCTCCCTGTCCCGATCTCCATTCTCTGCAAAGTAGATAGTGGACACATGTCTACTCTGAAACACCCATCAACCATCACTCTCTTAACATAATATCCCTCACATTTGACAGTGAGATGCAAAGAATTATTATGAGAAGCTCCGTTTGGGGGTAGTTCATTCTTACTGAACGATATTTGATTGATAGCGAAGAATCTCTCCACCATTTTCTTTAACTGTTCTACCGAGGTCTCAACTGGCACATAAGCTTCATTTAATATTTTACACTTGTTGATGCTCGGGAGATTTTATTAAGAGTGACAATAGAGAAATCTATTCAGGGGATTATCGGAGTTTATCTACCACTTCATACTCCAGCATTTTCCTTTTCTGGAAAAAGGCTTCTGCTTCCTCATCGTTCACTGGCTTCTTTGGCGAGAATCACCGTTTGGTTGTGGAATTTACCTCTTCCACATTTAAGTATTTCTTCATGGGACATCCCTTTGGGGCTTCTCCAAGGACTTCTTTTCCCTTGTGTGTAACAATGGTTTCCTGATAATTCCAGGGGACAGCTGAAGGATTGGTCATGGGCTTTTATGGCACGTGACCAATAACCACGGGCTCATTCAGCACCGGTGTCTTAATTGATCCCCGTACCACATAGGCCTTCTTGGGTATGTTCAGGGCTTTGTTTAGCTCAAACCTTTTGGGAGGGCTTAAAGTGGACCCCTTTTCTTTGCTTCCCCAGGGAATATAGAGTATTGTTTCTTTGTCGGGGGTGGTCTCAGATTTGAACTCACCCTTCTTCTCTACTTCGGGACATTTGGCTTCATTTGTTTTCTTTTCATCCATCTTTTTTGGGACGACTTTTGGCTTCCTATCGGCCTTGGCGATGGCTATGATGGCTTTGAGAGCGGGATCAAACTTTTTGTCCTCGCAGATCATTCCGATGACCGGTCCATTGTCGTGAGCCGATAACGGGTTGTCAGTTACATTTGGGACTTCGTCATCTCTGAGAACTATTTTCTTTTGATCAATCAAGTCTCCCACCGCTCGCTTTAAGGTCCAACAATATTGAGTATCATGGCCCTCTACCCCTGAGTGGTAGGCACATCATACACCCCTTTGGTAAGATGGTGATACCGGATTCTGTCTATTTGAGGGTACATGCTCGAGGGAGACCCAGATGGACTAGCTTTGGAAACAGGCTGGCGTAGGATTCTCCAATTAGGGTGAAGTTTTGTCTCCGGGGTGGCTCCCGGGGACAATAGGTTTTTTGCTGATGGCGGGGATTGTAATGGTTATGAGGGAATTGATTCCTCGGAGCTTGATTTCTGTTATTCGGCTGTTGAGGTTGGGGGAATGGTTGAGCATTCATAATTGCGTAGGGTTGAGGGACATAATGCATGTCTTAGTGAGGATAGTAATTTTGAGGCGCTCTGTTAGAGAATGCATGTCTGTGGGTATGTTGTTTCCTCGCCCCGGAGGCTGCCATGGATGCCTCTTCTCTTTTCTTGTTCCTGGGAATTCCTCATGCCCCTCCTTGTATGGCTTGGGAGGTGGCTCTGATGGCATATTGGCTTAGAATCCTCCCTATTTTGAGGCCAGTTTCCTCCATTTCTCCAATCTTTATTGCTTCAGTGAATGGTTTGCCCATTGCGGACATCATGTTCTGAAAATAGTCTGCCTCATGTACCTACAAAAAGACGGTGACCATTTCCGTTTCATCCATAGGAGGCTTCACCCTTAATGCTTGCTCCTGCCATTTGATAGCATATTCCTTAAAGCTTTCAGCAGGTTTCTTCTTCAGGTTGGCTAGGGAATTCCTATCCGGGGCGATGTCGACACTATACTGGAATTTTTTCACAAAGTCCCGAGCAAGGTCATCCCATATGTGCCACCGGGTGATGTCTTGATCTATATGCCACTCGGATGCAATCCCCACTAAACCTTTCCCAAAGTATGCCATCAGGAGCTCTTCCTTTCTGCCTGCTCCACGTAACTGATTCCAATATTTTTTCAGATGGGCGATAGGGTCACCATGGCCATCGTATTTCTCAAATTTTTCCACGTTAATCCCCAAAGGAAGATGGATATGAGAGAACATGAATGGGTCTGAATAGGCTACACTTTTCTGTTCGCTCAGTCCTTGCATATTCTTCAGGCTTTGCTCAAGACTCTTCATTCTCCTTGTGATCTCATCCTGCTCGAGTGCTTTGGAAGTTTTGTCCGGCACAGGGGGAAGTTCATATGTTGGCTAAGGGTAGCTATATGTAGGGTACGGCGGAGGCTCATTTTGATAATTTGGAGTTTGGAAGGTTGCGGGGTCAAATACAGTCCTCAGTACTGCAGGCTGTGTAGTAGCTATGCACTGAGGGGCTGTAATGATATTGGGAACTAGCCCGAATGGAAACATTAGAGGGTGGGCTTCAGAGGGTTCCCCAACAAAATTGGTTGAAATGGTGGGCTGCCCTCGGAGAATGCTCGGGTAACTGATAGGAATAGTACATGTACCCCTTGACCATGGAAATAGCTCGGGAAATCCAGGAATGGCGCTGGGAGGTTCCATTCCATTGATCCATGCGTCCCACATTTCCATAATCTGGAGCCGCAGAATCCTATTTTCTTCGGCCGCAACAGATTCAGAAGTCGGTACTCCCGTAATTGGACTGTCTTCTGGAATAGGGAGGGTAACTTGAATCATCTCAGTTGACATCTCTGTATTTCCTTTTGAACGAGTGAAGTATCCGAGTGAAGCCAGTTTACCACAAAAGCAACCACTGTTCTAAACACATGAACTGTAATGCTAGAAAACATAGTTAGTTCGAGGTAGATGACAAACAGGAAATCATACGTTAAGAATGAGGCACCTATGCAGATAACGGGTTTCTATATGCTTTCCACAGCCGCATGCGTCATCCCAGCCTTTATTTCCTTTTGTTTTCTCCCTTTTCTTTAATTCGTGTTTTAAAGAATATGGTCGAATCACATAGAGATTTCCTACGTACCATGATTTTGCATGAATCAGACCGAGCATAGTTCATTGAAACAAAGGGTTAAGTACACAGCACAAATATTTTTGGGATTTTCAATTTTGACAAAGATATAAACTTTGATTACAATGGCTAAATGCAACTACCAGATAGGGACTTAATACCCTTACAGACTCGAAAAGACAACAGTCAAACTCTTTTTCAGAAAACTCAAGTCTATGAGTACATCAATACTTCTAATGCCTTAGGAGCTTGCGGGGCATCATTCGGCCTTGTTGCGGGTTTACGTGATAGACTTTCTTGGAGATAGTGGAGATATTCCATTATTTCTGGACGAAGGTTACAGCAGCGGAGAAAAACATGGATTTTGTCATGTCTTCACAGGGACTGCATTTCGTGGTAACATAGTCTACAATTTCCAGTACCTTCTCCCAGATTATCCCTTTCACTTGTTGCAGACGCCCTATTTGTTGTGCCCGTGCTTCAGAAGTCCGATCAACCGCTTGATTTAGCTTTTGAAACTGCTTCAAATCTCTATCCAACCCTGCTATTACCGCATAGTAGTGCTCCCTCTCAGCTCCAAAGTCGTTGCCCTGCTTGGGCATTTTGCTCTCCGCTATGATAACCCTCTATTTTAGACCAGCATTTTAATTATCGCTCCGTTCTTTTAACTGCTCTAGTATGCGGGCCCTTTCTACAGCACTTTTAGCTAATTGTCTTCGAGCTCTGGACAATTCACCCTCTGCCTTTTTCAGGTCAAAACCGTATCCACTTACTTTTCGGCGCAGGTTCTATATAAGATTTTCATCCTTTGTACTCCTCGGAGGGTTTTCTGCGGTTGTTTTCATTTTCTGAATCTGAGCTCGACGAGCTTCATTTTCCTTGACCAATACCTTCTTTTCTCCCTCGCTAGCAGCAGTTAGTAGGCTATTCTCGAATTGCAATTCATGAATTTTCTTTTCTATCGAAAAACTCTTGGAGATGAGGCCTTTTGTATGGTCTTTCGTGCTGAATTTCTCTCTTATACCAAACAAGGTACCATGGGGACACTTCACCTCTGGCAAGATCTTGTAGAAAATTGCCAGCGGTTAGGTATTGGCATAATTCCAGATTTTGCAAACCATGGCTTCGGGGAACTGACTACCAGGCCCTATTTTGACTACCTGAATGCTAAGATCATCTTCTTATGTAACTATTTGGCATCTTTCGAGTTGTCTAAAGACCTGATGCGGGGCGTAAGTTGGATGCTTCTAAAGCCCATCAAGAGAAAGTGCGGTTCTGTTGCGGGTATATGTACAACTTTGTCCACGGAGAACCAACCGATCGTCCATTGTATTTTTCTTGCAAAAATGGATCGGAGATGTGACACCCACTCTGTGACACCCTCTGGTAATTCAAACCCCTTCACCCCATTGTCAACCTTTTCTATGAAATTTTGATGGCAGCCCACAATTCATGAACTGAGGCCTATGACAAAGATGCTCAATTATCCAGATTTGTAATAGCAAGTTACAGCTTTCAAAGAAATCCCCTCCTTCTTTACAAACGGTAAGGGCTCGGAAGATATCAGACAAGATCATTGGAGCAAGAGTGCTCTTTGCCTGAGTCATCAATGTACTAACGACCCCCGCAATCCGTATATCGATTTTTTCGTCCTTTCGGCGGAACTATGAAGAGACCCAAGAAGGATACCATAAACGCGAAGCATCGGTTCTCCTCACATTTCATCCGATTGACCTTGATACTGATGAGGTTTTCAGGGTTGTTGAATCCTCCGATGTGGCCATATTTTTGGTATATAAACTGAAGGGTGCAAAATCCAGCAGCCAGGTCGGGGTTATGAATTTTTCTGCTGATTTTCAAAACATCCAGAACTTTGTGCACAACGAGGGCTCGGGGTGCTATCAAGTATTGATGTCTCAATGGGATTGTGTGGGTCCCGATGTATTCGGTCATTTCTTCCAAAGTCGGGGTTAACTCAAAATCTAAGAAGTGGAAGACGTTGTGGGCAGGGTCCCAAAAGGTAATTAGGGCCTTTATGATATCTCCCCTAGGGTTAATTTTCAGCAGACCAATGAGGCCCCCCAAATGTGCATTGACCATTTTCTGTCCGGTTTCTCTGAGGTCATCCTACCACAGCCGCAGCTCCAAGGGAATTTTGTTGATTATCGTCCTCATTTTGCACATTTATTAGGGAAGATTAGTATTCTCAAAATGTTAAAACTGATATTTATGAAATTTATTTTAAAACAAGGATCGATTTTGCAAATACGGCCTCTCAACACTTCAGCTAGAAGGTTTTTCAGGCTGTGCTTGCTTACCGGCCCGAATAAAATCCACATGCAGCCATTTGTGTAAGATCAGCCTTCCGGCGTCCCCTGTATCGTCATTCAGCTTTTATCGCAATCACGGCATCATCCGACTCATTTTGAAGTAAGAAAATTAAACTCGGGCATTTCTTAATGTTATATGCTTAAAGGGGTTGGACTCGGCCAAAATAATTTATCAAAACCTGTGGACATTATTTAACATTCCAAAATTTGGTCCCTTTTTGTTTTTGTGCTTTTTGTGCTTTTTTTTTTTGAAAATCCGACAGCATTCTGGCGCTATTTGAGCGTTGGTTTTTAAAAGAGACTATCCTACCACTGCTTATTTTTCTCAATTGCCGGTCAACATGCGAATCCAAGGCAAGTAAATGCGCATGTAGCACGTAAAAATGCATCAGGGTGGTCTTTTATTTCAGGGCACCTGTCCTAGACGGACCCAACCCCTATGTTGAGTCCTCTAAGTCAAAATGCATGACGCAAATAAATGTTCTTACTAGGGATCCGGCATGAAGTTTTGTTATACTAAGATGAGAACCTTGGCATAGGGTCTAGATTGTGTACCCGAGCGGACAACTCGAGTCGAGGAGGGGGCTACATATCTGGGACCCGCGAGATCGTCCAGCTTTGTAACTTGTCCTAGCCTCTTTCTTATTTTAGGGTAAGAAACTAACAGAATAGGGAGTCTCAACCAGTAAGCACATCCCCGGAGGTGATAAGTGAAGGGCTTTTGTAACAGTTTATATATACAGTTCAGATAATATCAAAGCGGTAAAACATGCGGCATCTAGCACAGAACATGCAAGCAAATCAGAAGAAGCCAAATATAACAGTTATTCTAAGCTCGAATTCTTGAACCCTGAACAAGAAATTCTAGGTTTTACTCCCCAGTAGAGTCGCCAGAGCTGCCACACCTCCTTTTTACCGCTTACATGCGGTTTCCCCGAAAGGCAACACGTGTATAGGATTTTTTCCAATTAAAGTGACATTATCCGAAATGGGATTAATTGTTTATTTCAAGAGTCGCCACTTGGGATAGGCTTGGCTTTTGGTGTCCTAAGTCACCAATTTATTTAAAAATCCCAGATTGAGGAAATTTTGACTACCCAATTGGAGTAAGGAATTATGCTGACCCAAGGGAAGGTGGTAGGCACCGTCGGATCCCCAGGTTCTAGCACGGTCGCATAAACTTATTATAAGTGGCTAAAACATGATTTGATACACATGTTAGCTCGTAAGTTTAGATTATTAACCACTTTTAACATCTGTTTTAGGGACATTTGCAATCTTATTAAAGCACGTCACGAATCGCATCACATAAATGCACCCGCAATCTCAAACATATTTTTATTCCATTGAGAATTGGATTTGGGTCACATAAATGCGCACCCGTATTTTAAGAAGGTATTTTTGTCGCGACCCGGATTTACCCACCATCGAGAGTCATGATGGCGCTAACCTAAACATTTCCAAAAAAGTTAAATCTTAAACAAATTAAATGCTAAAATAATTAGTTAAAACATGCGGAAGACGTCTAATAAAAATAACGAAAACAATATGCGGAAAACTAACAACCAATCTCTACCCAGTATATGGTGTCACTACTCACGGACAACTAAAGAGTGCAAAAAATAATAGTCTGAAAGAAGTACATAGCATGTCTGTTTGATACAACTTACCAACTGAAAGGGAAAGTTAGAGGAGACTCGGGGCCCGCGAACGCCTGTGAACTACCTCAGAGCTCTGGACTGAATAATCACTCTCTGTCTAAAGCTGCGGTCCGTAGACTGGGTCCTGACCTGTGCACAAAAGCATAGTATCAGCACAACCGACCCCATTTGCTGGTAAGTGTCTGGCCAAACCTCGGCGAGGTAGTGACGAGGCTAAACAGACCTACCATAATTAACCTGTACATATATATACGATAACAGAAAATGAAAACAAGAATTTAAACAACAAAAAGGGAGGGGACATGCTGAGGGGAATAGCAGTTCAATTATAACTTCTACAATTAAGAGATGGAACTGAATATATAGCATTTAAATAAGAGAATCCAATGAAACAACAACTAATAAAGGGAAAACGAAATAAAGAACTCCAGTAAGGTAAGACCAATAAAACCACTTTTCACGGCACAACCCATTGTGCTTTTACTCTCGTCCTCACCCAATCAATAGCACCACTCCATCTTGTGGAGGAAATCAATATACCACTCCATCTTGTGGAGAAAATCAATAAATACCACTCCATCTTGTGGAGGAAATCGATAAATACCACTCCATCTTGTGGAGAAAATCAATATATACCCACTCCATCTTGTGGAGGAAATAAATAAATACCACTTCATCTTGTCGAGGAAATTGATAAACACCACTCCATCTTGTGGAGGGAATCAATATATACCACTCCATCTTGTGGAGGAAATCAATAAGTACACGACATCACCCTTCGTGCTTTATCGCTCCTCCTCACCCAAACAATAATCACAATTAATGGGAAAAGAAGTAAACAATAAGATTAACCATCTCGGTAAGGGAGAAAAATGCAACAACAAGTCCCGACAAGGGAAACAATATAACAACAAGTCCCGACAAGGGAAACAGTTTAACAACAAGTCCCGGCAAGGGAAACAGTATAACAACAAGTCCCGACAAGGGAAAAACACCAACAACTCATCTCTAGTTCATTTACTTCTCATCTTTCACTTCATAGCTCTTATAACAAGAATTTATCCCAATTGTCACTTCTTTCACAATTCTAATAACAAATGACAACATGGACATGCTTGATTCTGGCGCATAGGTAACCGTCACCACACCTATGCACTGACTCCACATAGCACATAGCAATTAAAAACCTAATCCTTTTTCCTCAAGCCAAAGTTAGATCGAACACTTACCTCGAAGGCTTCCAACTCAACTCATTCCTCTAGAATAGCTTTACCCCTCGAATTCGCTTCAAAACCGGTCTAATCTAACCACAATTTACTCAAATGTGTGAACAAATGCTAGTTAAATCAATTTGATTCATAAGAATGAAATTCCCAAAGTTTTACTCAAAAATTCCCAAAATGCCCCAAGGCTCACATGGTCAAACTCGAGATTCGAACCAAAACCGGGTTACTCATTCCCCCACAAGTTCATATATGCAATTTGTTTTGAAATCGGACCCCAAATTGAGGTCCATATCCCATATTTTATGAAAACCTAGGTTCTACCCCAAATCCCATATTTTTAACCATGAAAGCTTTTATTGAAGGATGAAATCATGTTAGAATATGACAAAGATTGAAGAAAACTAGTACAAATTTACTTACATTTGGTTTGGGGACGAAAGGGTTCGATAGGAATCGCCTATGGTGGTTTTGGGTTTGGAAAGATATGTAAATGAGGTCTGAATTCGTTTAAGTAACAGTTGCAGGGTTGCAGATATTGCAAATGTGACATTGATTTCGCATTTGCGAACTGGGCAAAACAAAAAGGGACCTCACAATTGCGAGAAATAGGTCACAATTGCAAACTGGGGAAAATTGAAAGGGAACTCGCATTTGCGAGAAAACATTCGCAAATGCAAACTGGGCTAAATAAAAGGGGACCTCGCAATTGCGAGAAATAGTTCGCAATTGCGAACTGGGGAAAATTGAAAGGGAACTCGCGTTTACGAGAAAACGTTCGCAAATGCGAACTGGGATTGGACTGGACAAAAACTCGCATTTGAAAGATGGAACTTCGCATTTGCGAAGAAGCAAGCAAAGGGAAGAGCTCGCATTTACGAGGCAGGCTTTGCAATTACAAAACCTGCAGACACTAGATGATAAAAATGCAGCAAAATGAGCATAACACATGTCTGAAACTCACCCGAGCCTTCAGGGCTCCAACCCAAACATGCACCCAACCTCAAAAACATCCTATGGACTTACTCGTGCGATCAAATCGCTAAAATAACATCTAAATCAAAGAATCAACCTCCAAAACTCATGATTTTCACTTCAAGTTCAAAACTTTCAAACTTTTGCACTTTCAGTCCAAGACACGTCAAACGACGTCGTTTTCAGAAAAACTTTACAGATAGCGCTTAAAACCTTTTTAAAAGTTTTAACGGGCATCGGAAGCAAATTACCAGCCCGATACCATCACTTTTGATCAATTTCTGTTTCCAATTTTCCTTAAGCATTTTCAAAAACAATTTCACATAAAAGCTCCGTACTCGGGCTTGGGACCTCGTAATTCCACTCCGGGAATATGACCGGGTCCCAAATTTCATTACAGACCCTCTGGGACCGTCACATCACGGGTCCATGTCCGTTTACCCAAAACATTGACCAAAGTCAACCATAGCAATATTAGTATCAAAATTCATAGTTTTTAACACAGAGTTCAAATATTTTAATATTAAAACCTTCCGTCTTCGCACCCGGACTATGCACTCCAATCGAGGCAACCAAACAAGAGGTTTTTAAGGCCTCATAAGTGCAATGAAAGGGAGAATTATGGTTATGACCCTTTGGGTCATCACATCCTCCACCTCTAAAACAATCATTCGCCCTCGAACGAACAAAAGAAAGGAGTACCTGAGTTGGGGAATAGATGGGGATAACAGCTCCGCATATCAGACTCGGGCTCCTAGGTCGATGCCTCAGGAGGCTGACCTCTACACTGAACACGCACTAAAGGCGAACCTGTCGGTCTAAAATAGTCACCGGCTCCTCCTCATATGATAGATCCTTATCCAATTGGACAGTGGTGAAATATAACACGTGGGTGGGATCACCGTGATATCTCTTAAGCATGGATACATGGAAAACCGTATTCACAGCTGACAAGCTAGGCGGCAAAGGGATTCTGTAAACCACCTCTCCCACATGGTCAAGAATCTTAAACAAGCCAATATACCTAGGGCTAAGCTTGCCCTTCTTCCCGAATCTCATCACACCTTTCATAGGCAATACATGGAGCAATGCACGCTCACCAACAATGAAGGCAACATTCCTGACCTTACAGCCTGCAACACTCTTCTACCTAGACTGAGGTGACCGAAGTCTGTCTTGAATGATCTTGACCTTATCAAGGCCTCCTTTACCAAATCTGTACCCATAACCGATCCTCTCCTGGCTCAATCCATCTGACTAGGGACCGACATCGCCTGCCATACAGCGCCTCATACGGGGCCATCTGAATACTAGAATGGTACCTGTTGTTGTAGGCAAACTCCGCTAACGGCAAGAACTGGTCCCATGAGCCTCCAAAATCAATAACGCAGGCTCGGAGCATATCCTCAAGAATCTGAATGGTCCTCTCGGACTGTCCGTCCGTCTGGGGGTGAATTGTACTCAAATGGACCTGGGTACCCTACTCATGTTGCACCGCTCTCCAGAAATGTGAAGTAAACTGCGGACCCCAATTCTGAAATAATAGATATGGGCATCCCATAAAGGCGAAGGATCTCCCTGATATAAATCTCTGCATACCTCTCGGATGAATAAGTTGTTGCAACTGGGATGAAATGCGCTGACTTAGTCAGCCTATCAACAATAACACAAATAGCATCAAACATCTTCCGAGTCATTGGAATGCCAGCAACAAAATCAATAGTGATCCTCTCCCACTTCCACTCGGGAAGCTCCATCCTCTGAAATAACCCACCAGGCCTCTGATGCTCGCACTTAACCTGCTGATAATTTAGACAACGAGCCACGTATGCAACGATGTCTTTATTCATTCTACGCCACCAATAATGTTGTTTCAAATCTTGATATATCTTCACGGCGCCCGGATGAATAGAATACTGAGAGTTGTAGGCCTCCGCTAAGATCGACTCTCGAATACCATCAACATTAGGCACACAAACTCGCCCCTGCAACCTCAATATGCCATCATCTCTCAAAGTCATCTCCTTGGCACCTCCTCTCTGCACTGTGTCTCTCAGGACACATAAATGGGGATCATCAAACTGCCGCTCCCGTATACGCTCCATCAATGATGAACGAGCAACCGTGCAAGCTAACACTCTATTGGGCTCAGAACTATCCAATCTCACAAATCTATTGGCCAAGGCCTGAACATCCAAGGCAAGCGGTCTATGGCTGACCGGAATGTATGCAAGACTACCCATGCTGGCGGACTTTCTACTCAATGCATCGCCACCACATTGGCCTTCCCTGGGTGGTATAAAATAGAAACTTCATAATCTTTCAACAACCCCAACCACCTACGCTATCTCAAATTCGACTCTTTCTGCTTGAACAAGTACTGAACGCTCTTGTTATCTGTGTACACCTCACAAGTCACACTGTACAAATAATGCCTCCACATCTTCAAGGCATGAACAATAGCTGTCAACTCTTAGTCATGAACTCGGTAATTCTCTCGTGGATCTTCAATTGCCTCGAAGCATATGCTATGACCTTGTCATTCTACATTAACACTGCTCCAAGTCCGATGCGGGAAGCATCATAATATACAGCATAGGGCCCGGATCCTGTGGACAAAATCAATACCGGTGCCGTAGTCAGGCTGTCTTGAGCTTCCGGAAGCTCGCCTCGCACTCATCTGACCACCTGAACTAGGAACCTTTCTGAGTCAATCTAGTCATCGGGGTTGCGATGGATGAAAACCCCTCCACAAAACATCTGTAGTAACCAGCTAACCCCAAGAAGCTCCGAATCTCTGTAGCTGAAGCTGGTCGAGGCCACTTCCTGAGGGCCTCTATTTTCTTTGGGTCCACCTGGATACCCTCTGCTGATACGACATGACCCAGGAATGCTATTGAACTCAACCAAAATTCGCACTTTGAAAATTTGGCATAAAACTGCCTATCCTTCAGAGTATGAAGAACCACTTTGAGGTGCTGCTCATGCTCCTCCTAACAGCGGGAGTATACCAAGATATAATCAATGAATACAATCACAAATAGATCCAAGTAAGCCTGAACACTCGGTTCATCAACTCCATGAATGTTGTAGGGGCATTGGTCAACCCAAATGACATGACCAAAAACTCATAATGCCCATACCGAGTACGAAATGCTATCTTAGGGACATCATACGCCCTAATCCTCAGCTGATAATAACCAGACCTCAATCTATCTTCGAGAACACCTAAGCACCCTGAAGCTGATCAAACAAGTTGTCAATCCTCGGCATTGGATACTTGTTATTTATTGTCACCTTGTTCAACTGTCGGTAATCAATGCACATCCTCATCGACCCGTCCTTATTTTTCACAAACAACACTAGTGCACCCCAAGGTGATACACTGGGTCTGATGAAACCCTTATCAAGCAAATCCTGAGGCTGATCTTTTAACTCTTTCAACTCTGGCAGGGCCATGCGATACGGCGGAATAGAAATAGGCTGAGTGTTAGGAGCCAAATCAATACATAAGTCAATATCCCTGTCAGGCGGCATACCCGGCAGGTCCGAAGGAAAACCTTCGGAGAACTCTCGAACAATAAGAACAGAGTCGATAGATGGAACCTCTGCGCTGGAGTCGCGAACATACGCCAAATATGCTAAACATCCCTTCTCGACCATACGTCGAGCCTTGACATACGAAATAAACCTACGGGTGGCATGACCTGGGGTCCCTCTCCACTCAAGTCAGGGTAAGTCTGGCAAGGCCAAAGTCACGGTCTTGGCGTGACAATCCAAGATAGCATGATACGGGGACAACCAGTACATCCCCAATATAACATGAAATTCCACCATGTCTAGAAGCAATAAATCGACACGGGTCTCAAGATCCTCAAATACCACTACGCAAGAACGATGCACTCAGTCGACCACTATAGAATCACCAACCGGTGTGGACACATATACCAAAATACCCAAAGCCTAAATAGGCATAAGCAAATAGGGTGCAAAATAGGATGACGCATATGAATAAATAGATCCAAGATAAAATAATATCGAAGCACCCCTATCACAGACCAGTAAAGTACCTGTAATCATAGCATCAGATGACTAGGCCTCCCGCCTGGCTGGCAATGCATAACAGCGGGGCTGGCCCCCACCTCCCTAAACTGTGTCTCTAGGATGATCTATTACAGGCTGACCACTACCTCTGGTTGCCCGGGCTCCACCTCTACGGTCTCTCCCTCCACCTATATGATTTGTACCCCCGCCTCTAGCTGGCTGGGCGGCCTTTGGATCACCTGTTGCCTGAATCGTAGGGCGAGGACCCTGTTGCTAAGAACTACTCGAGGCTCGAGGGAAATACCTAACAATATGACCTGGGTCACCACAACCATAACATGTCCTCGGCTGCTTAGACTGCTGGCCCTGTCGAACTTTATGTCCTCCCCAGACACTCTGAAGTGGCGGCGAACTGATGCGGGCTGGTAGTGAGCTGAAGAGCTGCTAGCCAGAATGCTGCTGATGACTACCACCACCTGGGGTACCATGAGAAACCTGAAGTGCCGACTGGAAAGGTCTCAGGGGATGTCCTATGACATAGGAACCTCTACCTCCAGATGAGGTACCACTAAACCTGCCAGAATGTCTACGCCTATTGTTAGAACCCTGACTACCTCCACCAGCTAGTGCCACCTCCACTCGACGGGCCGCATTGGCCGCCTCCTCAAAAGTAATATCACTGCAAACCCCCACTACCATCTGTAGGCGAATGGGCTGAATCAATCCGCCAATGAACCTCCGGACCCTCTCCCGATCAGTAGGGAGTATCACTACTACATGGCGTGCCAAGTGAACAAACCTAGTCTAATACTGTGTAACTGTCATAGAACCCTGATGAAGATGCTCAAACTGTCTGCGAAGTGCTTCCCCCTGAGTGACGGGGAGAAACTTCTCCAAAAATAACTCTGCAATATGATCCCATGTCAAAGTTAGGGACCCTGCTGGTCTAGACAGACGATAATCTCTCCACCAAGTCTTGGCAGAACCCACAAGTCTGAAAGTGCAAAAATCGACCCCATTGGTCTCCACTATCCCCATAGTCCTGGAGATCTCATGACAACTGAACAGAAAATCCTGGGGATCCTCCGATGAAGCACCACTGAAAGTGGTAGTGAAAAGCTTGGAGAACCGATCAAGTCTCCACAAAGCATCCGAAGACATGGCTGACCCATCTCCGGCCTGAGCTGTAATACCTATCTGAGCCGCCACTGCGGGCTGAACTAAGGTAACCTGAGTCTGGGAAGCTACCCGCTCCGGAGTACGTGTAGAAAGAGTCTGAAGCCCTCCTCCAGCCTGAGAAGTTGCTGATGCTACTGGCAGCAATCCCGCTCTGGCCACGCTGTCTAGAAAAGCCTGCTATGCGGACAAGGGCATCGTGAAGATCCGAAGAAAACATCACTCCTCCTGGGACCTGAGCTGGTCCCACTGGAGCTGGTGGAGCTGGAACCTCCTCATCAAAGTCAATATGAGGCTCCACCGCAGGAACTGCTACCTAGGGCTAAGCTCTACCCCTACAATGTCCTCTGGCACGGTCTCGGCCCCTGCCCCTTGTGGGAGCTGCTGTTGAGGGCTCGGGCTGCTGCGCTGAAGAAGAAAATGCACGTGTTCTCGCCATCTGCGAAAGAACCTAGTAGAACGACAATCAATACTTGAGAAACAGAATCACACGAGAAGAATGAACAAATTGAAACTTTCCTAACTCAGTAGCCTCTGGGGGATAAATACAAACATCTCTGTACTGATCCCTCACACTCTACCGGGCTTATCCGTGAGTTGTGAGACCCAAGTAACCTAGTGCTCTGATAACAACTTGTCACAACCCGGATTTACCCACCATCGGGAGTCGTGATGATGCCTACTGTCGAAGCTAGGCAAGCCAACCCTTATAAACATTTCCAGAAAATTTAAATCTAAAACAAATTAAATGCTAAAATAATTAGTTAAAACATGCGGAAGACGTCTAATAACAATAACAAAAACAATATGTGGAAAATTAACAACCAATCTCTATCTAGTATCTGGTGTCACTGCTCACGGACAACAAGAGTGCTAAAATAATAGTCCGAAAGAAGTACATAGCATGTCTGTTTGATAAAATTTAACAAATTGAAAGGGAAAGTTAGAGGAGAACTACCTCAGAGCCTCTGGACTGCAGGATCACTCCTGGTCTAATGCGATTCGTAGACTGGGTCCTGACCTGTGCACAAAAGGCACAGAAGCATAGTATCAGCACAACCGACCCCATTTGCTGGTAAGTGTCCGGCCTAACCTCGATGAGGTAGTGACACGGCTAACCGGACCTACCATAAATAACTTGTACAGATATATACGATAACAGAGAAAGAAAACAAGAATTTAAACAACAAAAAGGGATGGGACATGCAGGGGGGATAACAGTTCAATTATAACTTCTACAATTAAGAGGTGGAACTGAATAGATAGCATTTAAATAAGAGAATCCAATGAAACAACAACTAATAAATGGAAAACGGAATAAGGAACTCCAGTAAGGTAAGACCAATAAAACCACGTTGCACTGCACCACCCATCGTGCTTTTACTCTAGTCCTCACCCAATCAATAGCACCACTCCATCTTGTGGAGGAAATAAATATATACCACTCCATCTTGTGGAGGAAATCGATAAATACCACTCCATCTTGTGGAGGAAATTGATAAATACCACTCCATCTTGTGGAGCAAATCAATATATACCACTCCATCTTGTGGAGCAAATCAATAAATACCACTCATCTTATGGAGGAAATTGATAAACACCACTCCATCTTGTGGAGGGAATCAATATATACCACTTCATCTTGTGGAGGAAATCAATAAGTACACGGCATCACCCTTCGTGCTTTATCGCTCCTCCTTACCCAAACAATAATCACAATTAATGGGAAAATGAGTAAACAACAAGATTAACCATCCCGACAAGGTAGAACAATGCAACTACAAGTCCCAGCAAGGGAAACAATTTAACAAGAAGTCCCGGCAAGGGAAAAAGATTAACAACAAGTCACGAGAAGGGAAACAGTATAACAACAAGTCCCGGCAAGGGAAAAACACCAAGACCTCATCTCTAGTTCATTTACTTCTCATGTTTCACTTCATAGCTCTTATAACAAGAATTTATCCCAATTGTTCAGTTCTTTCACAATTCTAATAACAAATGACAACACGGCCATGCTCGACTCGGGCGCATAGGTAACCGTCACCATACATATACACCGACTCCACATATTACATAGCAATTAACAACCTAATCATATTTCCCCAAGCCAAAGTTAGATAGAACACGTACCTCGAAGGCTTCCAACTCAACTCACGCCTCTAAAATAGCTTTACCCCTTGAATTCGCTTCAAAACCGGTCAAATCTTACCACAATTTACTCAAATGTATCATCAAATGCTAGTTAAATCAATTTGGATGCATAAGAATGAAATTCCCAATGTTTTACCCAAAAAAACCAAAACTTCCCCCGGGACCACGTGGTCAAAACTCGAGATTCGAACCAAAACTGTGTTACCCATTCCCCCACGAGTTCATATATGCAATTTGTTTTGAAATCGGACCCCAAATTGAGGTCGATATCCCCAATTTTATGAAAACCTAGGTTCTACCCCACATCCCCCACTTTTAACCATGAAAGCTTTGATTTAAGGATGAAATCATGTTAGAATATGATAAAGATTGAAGAAAACTAGTAAAATTGGCTTACATTTGGTTTGGGGACAAAAGGGTTCGAGAGTAATCGCCAATGGTGGTTTTGGGTTTGGAGAGATATGAAAAATGAGGTTTGAATTTGTTTAAGTAACAGTTGCAGGGTTGCAGATGTCGCAAATGCGACATTGATTTCGCATTTGCAAACTGGGAAAAATAAAAGGGGACCTCGCAATTGCGAGAAATATTTCTCAATTGCGAACTGGGAAAAACTCAAAGGGAACTCACATTTGCGAGAAAACGTTAGCAAATGCAAACTGCGCTAAATAAAAGGAGACCTCGCAATTGCGAGAAATAGTTTGCAATTGCGAACTGGGGAAAATTGAAAGGGAATTCGCATTTGCGAGAAAACGTTCGCAAATGAGAACTGGGGTTGGACTGGGTAAAACTCGCATTTGCGAGATGGAACATCGCATTTGCGAAAAAGAAAGCCAAGGGAAGAGCTCGCAATTACGAGGGAGGCTTCGCAATTGCGAAACCTGCGGACACCAGATGATAAAAATGCAGCAAAATGAGCCTAACACCTATCCAAAACTCACCCGAGCCCTCTGGGCTCCAACCCAGACATGCACCGAACCTCAATAACATTCTACGGACTTACTCGTGTGATCAAATCGCCAAATTAACATCTAAATCAAACAAGCAACCTCCAAAACTCGTGATTTTTATTTCAAGTTCAAAACTTTCAAACTTTTTCACTTGTAGTCCAAAACACGTCAAACGACGTTCGTTTTCAACCAAACTTTACAGATAGCGCTTAACACCCATTTAACACTTGTACCAAGCGTCGGAACAAAAATACGATCCCGATAACATCACTTTTGATCAATTTCCATTTCCAATTTTCCTTAAGCATTTTCAAAAACAATTTCACAGGAAAGCTCCGTACTCGAGCCTTGGACCTCGGATTTCAATTCCGGGGACCCTCCGGGACCTACACATCACGGGTCTAGGTCCGTTACCCAAAACATTGACCAAAATCAACCATAGCAATATTAGTATCAAAATTCATAGTTTTTAACACAGAGTTCAAATATGTTTACATAAAAATCATCCGGCTTTGCGCCCGGACTGTGCACGCCAATCAAGGCAACAAAATAAGAGGTTTTCAAGGCCTCAAAAGTGCAAGGAAAGGGAGAAATACGGTGATGACCCTTTGGTTCGTCACAATTTTATTAAACACGTGCCTATAGCAACTACGTCTTTGATATATATGGGAAGGCCGTGAAATTTGCTAAATGGCACCTCCTATTTTCTATTTGTCTCAATAAATTAAGGAGCCATCATATAGTATTTACTTGAATTAACGCGGCTCACTTTATTTTTATAAGGACAGCCTATTCCATGCTACATTTTGTACTCTTGTGAGTGCTCAAATACACTAGTTGATTTATGTACAGGTTATTTGAAGAAGCAGTACTCGCACTTAGCCTCATTAATGGCCGATCGTGTGCATGGACTTAGGTTTGGGCTAGCCCAGAACACGTTGTATTTACAACCATTGCGTTTGTTTCATGACTAGCTCGAACCTTTGATTATTCTAATTCGGAAGCAACTAATATTATAATTTCTTGGTGCTTACTGGGCGTCTTGAAGGAGCCCAGTACTAACTTGAACGAAAGAGTCCAACTGTTAATAACCAATTTGGTTTGAAATTATATACAAAGTTAGAATATCTACATGCTCACAAAGAAAATATTAACAACCACTTTGTGTATCAATCTCTAACGTTAGATTTGAATCAAATGATTCATATACTCATCAGTTCAAAGTATATGAATCTAATTGCCAAAATTCAATTGTGTTTTAGGTTACATTGCATGGAACAAGTCTGAAAACGAACTATTACAAAAAATTCTGAGATTTAAAAGTGGACTGACATGCTTCATAACATTCTAACCTTCACACGATTAGAAATATACTACTTCCTAAGTCCGACAGCTCTAAGTGCACAGGATTAGCACTTGAACCAACCAGACTGAAGTTGAAACTAACTATTAATTATACATATAAAAGAGAAAGCTTAGTCAAATGTTCAAGTTATTACATATCGAAAAAATCCCAAATGTTCAATTATTACAAATGGATCAGTCTAATGTTAAACTATAACATCATGATCATCTTACTATATTCCTATATTCAAACTAAGTAAGGGAAACGAGGGTAAGATACAAAATACAAACAACAGGTGAGGGTCTTCACATTTGGAGAATATATTTCACTTTGAACTTCATATATTCATGAGCTTTGGATATACCTGTAATGCAGCAAGAGAAAATAAGCCTATGAGTAATTAGAGGAGACCATCTTAGCAATCAACAACCAATCAAACAGTGTATCTATAGTTCAACAGAATTTTTAGAGGACCAAAGCTTTCAAAAATTGAATCCAACGGCACTAATGGTGTAGTTTTGCAAATGTAGAAGCAATTAGTATGTATTTTAGTTCTAGAACTCAAGAGAAGGTTTTCGTATCCTTTTCAATGCCCCAAAAGATTCATTTTATAGCAAAACTGTTAGCGCATCAGATTTTACCTTGTTTTCTTTTTAGTCCTTAACTCAACTTGCATTTTTGCCTAAGTGACCCTTCAATTTCTGACTTGTGCCTCAAGTTTGAGGCTGGAATTATGTATTAGTTCTTGATAGAAGGTTCTAAAAGATTCCTATCAGATTTTTACAAGTTCAAATCCCTCTTATACCCTCACTTGCTTTCCTAAATTACCCTTCCCCTGAAATTTGACCTTGGTCAGTTCTTTTAACCCTAGTTCAGTCACCACTGACCTTGGTTAGTTCTTTGACCCTAATTCAGTCACAATTGACCTTGGTCAATCAAACTTGGGTCACATTTTAAACTTAGATTAATAAGCTCATGAGGGTTCAATCAGCCAATATTAACAGACTTCTATACAGGATTAACAAAACAAAAGATCAAATGTCCACAAGAATGCATATATCTATCAATACTTGGCTCTCAGAAACGATTCAATCAAGGATATTCAGAAATACTTAAGAACGAGAAGCACACAGCAAAATGAACAATCAGCTTATTAATCAAATCGGGAGAACAAAAGCTAACCCTTGTAACTGAAGGTCTATCCCATCAATCAGCCTAAGCTAGACATCAAACCCTTAGGAACATGAATCAACTAAGCATACCAAAAATCAAAGAAAAATTAGCAAAAAGAGGTCAATTGAGCCCTAAAATCATAGTGCTGAAGAATAAACAAAATTGAGCTTTTTAAAATCATGGAACCAATACTTAGCAAGATATCAATATTACCCAAGAAAGGATTTCATATTGGTGACAAGCAAAACATATAAATATTGAAACCCTTTTCAAATGAACTTGTGGATAAACAAACAAACAACCAAGAGAGAATCCAGTAAAAGAAGTTCAGACTATTACATATATAACTACAGGACCTGATCAGTCATTACAAACTATTAAGCATTTAGTCAACTAAAAATGAAAATATACAGAAAAACTTAGCTTTTTCCTTCTTGTCCATTCAGACCATTTCGAGCTGGCTCTTGACCCTTTCCACAGGGTTTCGAACATTCCCATGGATTTTTAAAGGTTCAGGAGAGTTTTCGAACTCCTGAGACCTCAGTATGATTTGAAATTCTTCAGTGGTTGGGGTTATTTGGGACTCAAGGGTGGCATGGTTGGGAACTAGAAGGATCAGTGATCGTCTAGAAGGATTTTGAGGTTTTTCCGGCATGTTCTGTGACTTAGGGTTGACCTTTGGGTTGACAATCGAGAGGTTTCAGGTATGCTCGAGTAGGTTAACATACCTGGTTGGAACGGGGAGGGTGAGGTGCCTTAGTGGTGTAATTTTGGATGGCTTTGGAACGAGGTCGCCGGAGATAGGGTTTCCGGCAACCTTTCAGGGAATATTCGAGATGAAGGAGTTATATTCGAGGTAAACTGGCCATGGGAAGGGGTAGGGGAGGTCACGATGGTTAAGTGGTATAATTTTAGGGCAGTTTTGTTGTCGGCCTCCGCCGTGAGGCGATTTTCTGTGGCGGCAGTAGGGTAGTGAGCTGGTGGTTAGAGGGTGGTGACAGGGTGGTCAATGGTGGTTTGTTAATCGGAGGAGAACGGTATGAGGAGGGTAACGTTTGTCTTTAATCTGTATTAGAGGTGTTTTGGACATATGTATACAATATGAAAGAGGCTTCTGTGGCCGTTGGATGAGATGGTAATCAACGGTCGTGATGATGCCTAATTGGAACAGTGTCGTTTGGGTTTGGTGGGTGTGGACTTGGATCAGGCTAGTCGTTGGGCTGGGTTGGTGTATTAGAAGGGAGAAATAGGTGTGGCCAGACCTGAGTGGCTGCTTATATACATATATATGTATTGTATTTTGTCTTTTCTTTTTTTTTAATTACTAACTTTATTAAAAAGAAAAACCCAAAAATTCCTAATTATCCCAAATAAACTAAACCAAGTCAAAATTAACAAAAATGATTTCCAAAAGACGGACATGTATATTATATATTTTATTTTTATTTTTTAATTTGTAAAATCAATTTATTTAACATTTAAATTTTAAACAATTTTAAACATGCAATAACGAACATGCACATGCAGTCAGATCCTAAAATTTAAATCCTAACATTTAAAAGAAAAATCCTAAACTTTAGGAGTCCTATAGGAGCTTGTTCCGATAGGTCAAAAATCATATGCTCACATACTAAAATTAGAAATACATGATAATCGAGGATGAGCATGATCTTGATGCACCAATTCAAGATGATTTGGAAGGACCAATTCCAACAGTAGAAATGGCAGTAGATAAAAATCAATGATTCAAGAATTTTAGCTCGACATATAAGAACTACGGACAAAGATGCTCATTTTGACTTTTTTTTTTAAATAGTAATTTCCATTGCATCAGTAAATCACAATAATACATATTTGACCAGCAGCCGTTGACTGGCAACTGTTTCCACTCAGTTTAATATGAAATCACTCCCAATGACTATATATACATTACATTCTAAGAAACATATAATTCTTTCCGTCTTTCCCAGGGATAGTGATCCAGTCTTCTCAAAACAATCTTCCAGTTTTCAAGAGAGGTTCCTTGTGTATGCACGTGGACTGCTATCTCTTTGCATGTATCATTTATAACTACGCTTCCACCTTGGAACCTAATCTTGTTCCTTTCTCGCCAGATACAGTGTACCAACATTCCAAACATACTAGTGGTTATTTCAGCATGTCCATTTCTCCTTTTTGCAATGCTGCTGATCCACTCTATTTCACTGTTCCAATCACAAATGGTTCTCTGGTATCCCAGCCATATGAGGAATCTATTCCATAACCCCCATGATATCGGGCATGTAAAAAATAGATAGTCAAAAGATTCATCTACAAAATCTTGCAGAATACACATTGTTGCGGCATCTGTATCCCAAAATGCATTAGCCTCTCCAGTGTTGCCAGTCTTCTGTGCAAAGCTAGCCAGACGATAAATTTGAATCTTGGGTGTAGTTTCGGCTGCAGAACTATGCTTTTCCATTGTACTTTTGGGGTTTGAGGGAGCTGGAGTCTGTATAGCTTGTTTATGTTGAACATTTGTCCCCTCTGCAGCTGGATCAATCGACATTTCAGGTCTCCCTGTATACTCTGAAGACTTGTTATCAGTGATCTGGTTTCAAATATCTTCCTCACAGCCCAGGCTGCTGTTTTAGGTGTTGGTACATCCTCAACAGGTTTGTTCTTAATGTAGTATGTGTGCACCCATTTGATCCATAGGCTGTCCTTCTTCATTGTTACTGCCCACTGATGCTTCGCTACAGCTGCCTTATTCCAGATTGGTAAGTTCAAAACAATTAGGGCCCCAGCACTATATGGTTGACATATAGTTTCCCATGCGACTAACGCCTTTTTGGACACATTTGCTTCTCCAGTCCATAGAAAGGATCTGCACATTGCTTCGATCATCTTTATTACCTTTTTTGGAAGCAGGAATATTTGAGTCCAGTACGATTGCATTCCAAATAATACTGTCTTGATCAACTGGAGCCTTCCTACATAAGATAGAAGTCTGGATGTCCAGCAGTTGATTTTCTGTGTTATCTTTTCTACTATTGGCCAACACTGTGTGACTGTTAATTTTTTGGAGTTCATGGGAACACCAAGATATTTGAATGGTAGAGTCCCTTCAGGGAAGTCCAGTTCGTTCAAGATTTCCTCCTTTGTCCAGCTTGATACCCCTGCTATGTAGGCTGCACTTTTGTCTGCATTTGCCTGCAGTCCTGAGGTTTCCGCAAATTTTTGGAGCGTCTATTTTATAAGTCTGACGGATTGGGTATCAGCCTTGCAAAATAGTAGTAAATCATCCGCAAAACAGATATGTGACACTCCTAGTTTCTTGCATCTAGGATGAAATTTGAATTCCTTTCTTTCCATAATATTCTTGAGTTCCCTGTACAAATATTCCATGACAATTACAAAGAGGTATGGGGACATTGGGTCGCCTTGCCGTATACCTCTTTTGCCTTTAAAAGTTTTTGTCAGCCCTCCATTGAGACTTAATGAATAAGTGACAGAAGAGATGCATTTCATTATCCAGTTTGTAAACTTGTAGGGGAAACCCATGTCCAGCATCATTCTCTCAATAAAGCACCATTCCACTGTGTCATAAGCCTTCCTCAGGTCAACTTTCAATACACACCGACGGGATACACCTTTCCTATTGTACACTTTGAATAATTCCTGGGTAAAGATAATGTTTTCTGTTATGCTCCTGCCCTCAATAAAAGCTTATTGTGAATTGCCAATCAACCCACCTATGACTGTTTTGATTCTAGCTGTGAGTACTTTGGTGATTATTTTATAAAGTGTTGTGCAACAAGCAATTGGTTTGTAATCTCTGACAGTAGTAGGATTTTGTACTTTAGGAATTAATGACATTTTGCACTTTATAATGCATTAATAGATCATTTATGGGAGAATACTAGAGGTTGAAGTTGAATATTTATCTAGTATTTCCAATAAATTTTGTCATTATGTAATATATATTTAATTAATCTTGTATCACAATAATTTCACTTTTATTTGAATTATTAGTTAATCTATAATAATTGCTTACAAGTTATATAATTTAAAAATTTATTGAATTATAAATTAATAAAAATAAAAGATGAAATTTGTTTAATTAAAATGAAAAAATAAAATTGAAATGAAAGATAATAATATCTATTTAGAAGAGAGAGAAGAATTATAAAAAGTTTGTGAAAAAAATAGGAGAATAGTCGGAGTAAATTATCCCTAAAATAAAAAAATTTCCATTTTGAAAACCAAAAATAAGGTAAAAGTCGGAGATGTTCTAAATGGATGATAAGCCTCAATGGTACTCAGGTCCAGTTACCACTGATTATTGAAAATAAAAATAACTTTAGACAGCAAATTGTGGAACACATACAAAACATGAACAAGATTATCTAGTAATTACAGAAGTGTATAATTGAGAAATATAGTTCAATAACTAATGAAGTAATAAAGACAATAAGAAGAACACAAAAGGCAGATATGTTGGGAAACTAATAAAAAGAAATGAAATTTGAAGTGGGGAGGAGGGGATCACAAAAGGATATAGTGAGATAGTCGGTCAATATTTAAACATTGACTTTGTTAAAACTTTAAAAAAAAAAATTGAAATTATGTTTAAAATTAGTTTTAGGATATTCAAATTGTATTTGGATGTAAATTTTATTTGAAAAATGTTAAAGTATTGTGAGTAAATTTTTCTTTGGAAAAATGACACTGTACATTCATTTTCAAAATAATAACCGAAAAATAATATATATATATATATATATATATATATATATATATATATATATATTATAAAAATTTATATATTTTTTCGGCTACTGATTGTAAATAATTTAAGGCGTGAGCTAAAAGTAAAAAATCCAAAAAATTTTACCCAAAAACTATTCCAAATTAGTTTTGGAACTTGAAAACTTTCTTCTATTTTTTTTTTCAAAATTTGATCAATTTCCATAATTGAAAAATTTTTGAAAAGAGAAGTAAATTCTTTTTTTTTATGACCCAACCTGAGCAAAGTGTCCCTCTATCATTAATTAAAATTTTGGAATTCGAGTTATAAAAATGAAATCGGCTTTAATAAAGAAGGTGGTGGAGTGCAAGTTCAAATTAGTCTACTCCAAACAGGTACAAAAAAATTAACAAAAAAAAAAAGGAGGGTGGCAAGAAAAGAGTGGGATAGAAATGGAGATAAAAGAGTCAGAGGTTCCCAGGTCCGCTTTTTATGTGTAGTCACCATCGTTGTTCCCCTTTACTCCAACCCCACACTCCACGCCATTGAAAACGAAAGGGTGAAATAATACATAAAAAGAATCCTTATTCTCCCTTTCTCTTAAAAAAGTTGTATCAGAATTATTTATAGCTAAAATATCAAAAATATTTGAAATATTATATTCTAGTCAAAGAGAGTATCTATTATTTGTCTTCTCAAATAATTTCGTCGACCCATTTGTTTGGGATGTTTAATCGAACACAGAATTCCATAAACAGACATTCTTACAGTTGTAGAAGTGATCTAAAATTTAGACGGCAAGGATTTAGCATTTGGATATAAGAATTATAAAATTTCAAAAAAATAGTGAAAAAAAATTCAAACAATATTTGAAAATTAGAATTGTGTTTGAATATGAATATAATTTTGACTTATTTTTGAAATTTTGTGGGTGATCTGACTAAAAATTTTAAAAAATATTTTTAAAGTTTTTAAAATTTTCAAAAAATTTAAAAATTCAAGTGAAGTAAACTTAAAAAATTTTATGATCAAAAATCGATTTAAAAACATAAATTAAAAAAGTAAAAAATTTCTTATGTTCAAACAGGCTCTTAATTAATTGGTACCAAAATTTAACGAATTGTAAAAAATCCTCTATTTCGAATAGCTTAAGAGTATTTTGTCCTTTCTCGTAAAAATAAACAACGCATAGTACATTAGAAAAATAGTTACACTCTCTTTTTCAATTTATACGAATATATTTTTTTAGTGCGTATAAAAAAAATAATTTCTTTTTTAATTAAAAATAATTTACTTTTACGCAATAATTTATAGTTAGATAAATATGTGCCTCATTTTACACCACAAGTTCAAAAGTCTCTATTTCTCTTAAACTTTATGCTCACCCAAATGAGTTACATAAATTGAGGAGACAATTTGATCCATGATTATTGAACTCTTGTGTTTGTTATCCAAAAGACATTTTTTTTGTTACGTAAAAATAATTCAACTTTGTGTTCATTACACAAAATTTATTTTTCTTTCTTTTGTTACACAAAAATCATTTACTTTGCTCTAGTTATTAGAAAAGATTCATTTTTACTTTAAAAGTCTATTATGCCCTTGATATTGTATAAACTTTATTATTTATGCAATACTTTCTATATAATATAGTATTATATACAATATATTTTAAAATATATATTTATTATAAGTAAAATAACTTAATATTATTTTATTTATTATTTTTATAATATTCTCGTATATTTAATATTTTTCTTAACTTTAATCTTCAAGATATATTAGTAGCGTTACAAAACAACTTTTCTTAGTAATTGTTTTTTGAAATTTAATTGACCAACCAAAGTTGGTCGGTAATTTTCAACCAACTTTGATAGGTATGTCCTTACGAACTTTAAAATACCGACCCACATATTAATAGTCACATTTTGGATGATTATTGCCCATTACCGACCGACTTTGGTCGATTTTTTGGGATGTTTTCCCAAATTTCTAGTAATATAATTTCTCAAATAACCAATTGCTCAAGTAAATCCCCAAGAAAATATCTCTTGCTACATTTGTAATGTAATACCTAGGAATTTTCCTTCATATTAATGTATGATTTTTCCCCTCATTTTCTTTGTTTGTTTATATAAGAATTTTCTCATGGAAATATACTTATCAGTTTATTTCTCTACTAATATATATTAAAGTTACTGACAAATTTAATAATGCTACTAATATATTTTAAATTAATTTTAAGAAAAAATTAAATTAAAGAATATATTATAAAAATAAAAAATAAAATAATTTTATTTATAAATAAAAGACATAGTTAAAAATATATTATATAGTATATAATATAGAAGATATTATATAAATATGAAGCTTTATATAATAGCAATGGCATAATAGATATTTCAAGTATAAATATAACTTTTGTAATAAGTAGAGAAGTAAAATAATTTATGTGTAACAAAAGAAAGAAAAATGACTTTTGCGTAATGAACACAAAGTTGAATGATTTTTACGTAATAAAAAAAGAAAAGTAATTTTTGAATGATAAACGCAAAATTTCAATGACCATGGATAAAATTATCTCATAAAGAGGAAGTATTACTTTGTCTTTTGGGAAGGAGAAAAAAAACAACCAAATGACTCTTTTCTAAAACTAGAACTTCGATAAGGTTTACATCAATTTACTGTTAAAATGGTACGGTCTAGCTATTTTTTGGACTGGTCATTTTAAAAATAGTCAAGGTTTGCCAAGTCATCTAAAAATAGCCACTATTTTGCAGCAACAAAGACCGGTTCAGCATAATATACTGGAGTTCGATGCACCTATATATGAACATCCAGCATATTATGCTGAATCAGTATATTTTGCTAGCTCCAGTATAATATGTTGGAGACTAGAGCATCGGTGCTCCAAACTCCAGTATATTATACTGGACTGGTACATTATACTGGAACTTCAGTATATTATGCTGGAGTATTTTTCCGAATTTTGAACAATGTTTTCGTTCAGATTTATTTTTACATGAAAAGTAGCTAAATTTCGATTACTTTTGAAACTGTTGCTATTTTTGAATGACGACTTGTAAATCTGGCTATTTTTAAATTTCTCCCCATTTATTGAGACTATTACTCAGTAGAAATTTGCGCAATTTCTCAGAGATAATTATCATTTAGAGGTAGCTAGCCGAAAACTATATCGATGCCATTCGTAATCCTTCAAAATTTGATTCCTAGTTATTTTTATGACATGAGTCAACTGAAAAATCAAGAGGTCAGCACTTTTTTTGAAGTGTGAAAATACTCCTATACACATTTTTTTCTGGGACGTCCTCATCTAAAGTACGTTGATGCAAAAAATTTAACAAAGTAGTTAAAAGCCATTTCCTTATCACTCAAATGCAGGCTGTCAATTCTTTAATTCTTATAAGGTATTTCCAAGATACAGTTACGTTTGAAAATGAGCATGGACACATCGTGAAACAAGAGTGAAATTCTAATGGAAACCAATACTATGTATTAAGTGCAAAATTTTTGGGCATGAATTAAAGGAATACAGATAATACATAAGAGAAGAGACAAACAACAAGACAGTTGCAAAGGAAGAAGAAGGAAAAAATGTGACAGAGAAGACAAGAAATGAAGAACACAAAGAAAACATCACAACAATGAACAAAGAGACAACTGTTGCAGAGGAATATCAGCAAAAGAAAGGAAAACAGTTGATGGTGCAATCAAGAAAAGATAATTTTTACTATAGAAGGGGTAACATACACTAGAAGAGGAATAGTAATCAGAGAGCCACAAATCAATATAGGAAATTCATTTGCAGCCTTAGATGAGTAGCAAAGCAAGACTGATGGCAAAGCTATGCCTCCTTGCACCGAAGGATGTGAAGCTGAAGGAGGTCTGGGACATGGAAAGGGTGGGGGAAACCCCAGCCCTAATGGATAGGATTGACTTTTAGGATGCTAGAGGTCTGAATAAGCTAGATAAATAGAGAGAAATGAACCTATTTATCCATAATCTAAGAGTTGGCTTGTTTGGATTTCTGAGAACAAAGATAAATAGAGTGAAGGCACAGAAAGCTTCTCTCAATCTTTTGTCAAGACTGATTGTCCATAACAAACTAAGAAAAACACCTAGAAAGAAGGATATCACTGTTGTGGAAACCTCAATTATATGAGGTAAACATAAAGGAAGTGACTGAACAACTAATCCATAGTGAAGTCAAACATCGAGGGACTGGACTCAGCTTTAATGTCACATTAGTATATGGCTTCAATGAGTAAGCAGCAAGAAGGAAACTATGGGAAGAAATCAACCAGATAGGTGATCAAGTGGATGGCTCGTGGTAGTGGTGGGTGATTTTAGTAACATCTCAAGGGGATGTTACTAACGGAACATGTAGGAATAATATGTCCTATTCTTTTTTTGTTGACCCTCATTTCAATTGATTGGATGCTTGAGAACTCAGAGATTTTCGTGAGTTCCTCGTATATAATGAAGTATCTTCCGCCCCCTTCCATAACTATTTAGATTTCCTACTTACTTTCTTTAAGACGGTAACTTCCACAGCAGCTAAGAATTATCTCAGGTTTTCCGTTAGTGCGCTCCGGAAAGAAGAAACAAAGGCGAAAAAGCTCAAGTGATTTTCCCTTGACTACTGTCAGGCTTATCTTCTAAAGGGGCCCGTCACTTCGTTCGTACCTTCTTGGCTTAGGCTTCCAACTGAACAACATGGCCTTGCCGCCCCGCCACTAGCAGAAGCTAAGCGCTTTTTGTCCTTAATAGGGAGAAAAGTATAGGAAGCAAAGTGACAATTGCTGAAACAAGAGAGTTTAGACAGCGTATTGAAGAGTGTGGTTTGAAGGAGCTCAAATCTTCAGGAGTTTTCTTCACATAGAATAACAAACAAGGGGTAGATAGTAGAGTTTATAGTAAAATAGACTTTGTATTGGTAAGCATAGAAGGGATGAAAGACTTGCCTATATTAGAAGTGCACTTTATAAGCGAAGGCATTTACGACTGTGAGCATGTAATTTTTGCCCTATATGAATTACTCCTATAAATTCGAAACAAAACAATTTCTTTCAGTGTTTGCAATCTTGTGGATTTTCGTTGCATGTTCTGTTAATTGTTTGCATTTTTGTTCGTGCATCTTAACTAGTGAAAAATACGAAAAATGTATTGTATATGCATTTAGAATTTAATTTGACTTTTTTCAAGAATTAATTAGCAATTAGTTATGTTATAAAAAAATAAAAATAAAAAATAATTTAATTCGCACCTTTAATTTTAACTTTGGTGTCAGGTGATTTTTCTTTCAATTTGTTTTAATTATTTGAGATAATTTGGTTACATAATTTAATTTAGGATTCATTTTCATATTTTCGGCTAATTGGGTGCTTTATTAAAATAAAAATCAAAATTTTTTGTTCATTTGGCATTCTTCTCTTTAAAATTTTGAATTTGAGAATTATTTAATTTTTATAAATTTTGTGATTAATAATTAGGCTAATTTAGTAAGGTAATTGAGTTTAATAATTAATTTAGTTTTTTATTTTATTTTGGAAAATAATTGAAAAGGCATATTAAAGAGAATAGAGAAAAGGACTGATTTTTATTTGGGCCAACCTAGTTATACACCTTCAAACCCAGTCCAAAACCCACCCAGAACCCGGTCCAGCCCCCCTCCCCTCCCCAATAAACCAAACGACATCGTTTGGATTAACCAATCTCAGACGTCGAGGATATTTGATCCAACGGGTGAGAACTAGGGACCCCTAATTATATTAATGTCCAAACATACCCCCCACCCCGTCTCTTATCTCCCTCACCCTCAGAGAAACCTCCACCGTTGCCGCCGCCGGAAATCGCCTCACGGTGGCGGCAAGCCTCCGATAGTCGTCAAATTCACACCACAACAACCTCATCCCCCCATACCCATGGCACTATCATCTTCTTTCGAATCTCACCAGAGGTCGTCAAATATCCAAAATCCTAGGGCACCGCCATTGGTTCCTCCACCGTGTCCGTCGGTCCCGCCTCTATTCCATACCAAAATCGCACCAAAGGACCCCCTCACATCACTTTTTACAAATCCGCTTCCTTCAAATGGCCCTAGAACTGGTCGAATTTCATTTTGAAGTTAGTTGTGTAGGAGTGTCAAGGCCAGGCTTGGGTGGATGGGGACCAAAACAAGCGTTGGTCATGAGCACGGCCCTTTTTGGTTCAGAGTCGAGACTTCAAGGGCAATTTGTGAGTTAGTTCTCATTTTGAAGTATTTCTGGTCATGATCTTTCTGGTTTTTGCATGTTTCTTGTTATCATTGTGATTGTTTTATGCTTGTAAATCGTCTCTTCATTAGAATTGCATGATTTCATTTCACATGAATTGTGTTTAGTTCTTTAGTTTCTCTTTTAATTCTGGTTTATTCAAGGTTTTATTCCGGGGTTTCTAATTCAGGGGTTTTATTCGGGGTTTAATTCAGAGGTTTTATTCACGGACCATTCAATTTGATTTCAAATCATTTTGGTCACTTGGTTAAATCTTGGCATGTGTTTGGTTTCGAACCTTACAATCGAGGAATGTCGTGAAAGCCCAAAGAAAAGGGTCAGTTCAAAGGGTTAAAGGCCCAAATTTGATTTACTTTGGGTCAAACTGATCCCAGGCTGGTAGTTTAGGTTAATGATCAAGGATATGGGGGGTAAAATGGATAGATCACTAAGGGAATGTTATAGTAACAAGAATAGGAAGCTTCTAGTAGGGTTTTCCTGTAAATTTTAGACTATTACTTGGTTAACAAGTTAAAAAATGAGGGACTAAAATGAAATTACAAAACCTTTGGGATGCCCTAGTGACTTGCCTATAAAGGCATGGTCACTTACAGCTTAAGGAAGGGGGGATCCTGAAATAAAAACACTTGAGAGCTAAAAATACCCAAAAACTTCAGATGGCAAAAAATTGACTACTGTTTCATTGATCTTTTAGAGTTTTGTTTTTTGCAAGTCCTGAAATATTTTCTTGTTCATTTGAGATTAAGTATGAGTTAATATTGGTTTTTTCTGAAAGTCTTTGGTTCAGGCTGTTTGAATATTACAATCCTTGAGTTTTGAGCTCTATTCTGGTTAGCTGTTTGCTGTTGATTCCTGCTGCATTTGCTTATTACTCACCTCTATTATTTTTATATTTTTCAGGTACTTCCCTAGCTATGATTGGAAAATGATTGTTGAACATGTAATAGGATGAAAGTTCATTTAAATGAAGGCTGCTTTTGAAATTTTCTTATTTCTTTACTGTTTCTATACTTTGTAACTGGACGTTAAATGTAGATGTTAATCAGTTTTTTCTTACTTCTTTGAACTTGTGTGAGTAACCTGCAAGTAGTACTCAGCACTTGTACCAATTATGGACTATGACTGTTAGTAGACAACTGAGCTTGTTCGAGCATAGTTGCCCCAGGAACTCCTGGAAGTTTTATTCGTCCTTGTTTCATGATGTCAAGTCTGCTATGATGTGGATCTAGAGTGGGATTTGTGTGTATTCAGGTTGCTAATTTTATCTCCAAAACTTTGCTTGTGTTCAAATAGCTAGAGATAGCATTTCTATTTTGTGTCTTTGCCTAAGCTTTAGTGTTAGTCAGATAATTAAAGTTTTATCAGTATTTGAATGTATTAGTTTAATACAGGGCCTTATTTAAAACTAGAAGGTTATTATGGCTATGGTATTTGTTCTCTATTTTTAGCTTGACATGTTAATTCTGAAAGACCTTGGAGCATGAACTTTTTACATAGTATAGATCGTTGATGCCTGGACCTTAATACAGCTCTCTTATTTGTTATTTTTCTATGCCTCAAATTATATGAAACAGTGTGTATTGAAGAGAGTTTACAAATCTAAGTTGAGGATGATTACCCGATTTTACTTAATCTGGTTCTTTTGCAAAAATGGTGATACTAGTAGTTATTGAGTCAAAAGGCCCTGCAAGATATTGGGCTCATGTAGCCCAGACTGGACAACCTATTGCTAATTGAACCGTTAGCTTATTTGAGGGCTGGACTAAACCCATCCATTTTAAATAATTAACAAGTCTCTTGTAAGCCATTTAAGGAAGCGTTAATTAGTTTAAAGACCTTTTGAGCAAAACGGAATTGAGGTTCCATGCCGAATACAATTGACAATCGTCTAGACCTCATTTTAATTAACATCGTATTGATCCTTAGAATTCGAGGCGTGCTAATTAGCTAAATTCCATGGCCCTCACAAATTGCAAATGCATAGTCATTTTAGGAGTGCTAGTTAGATAATTTAGCTTCCTACATTCGGGTGCACATTTATGTGACCCAAATCCAAATCCCAACAATGTTAAAATATGTCGAAGACCGCGAGTTCACTTATGCGAAGTGGTTCAAGATGTATTTTAATAGCATTACAATTTTTCAAAAATAACAAAAGCGGTTAAAAGAGTTAAAATTGAGCATAGGTTCAAAATGTATTGAAATCAGATAAGTAAAGACGAATATAAAAATTGAGCGACTGTGCTAGAATCACGGAACTCGGAAATGCCTAACACCTTCTCCCGGATTAACAAAATTCCTTACCCAGATTTCTTGTTTGTAGATTGTAATACAACGTCAAACTTTACTCGATTCGGGATTTAAACCGGTGACTTGGGACACTATTAATTATCCCAAGTGGTGACTCTGAATTATTGTAAAAACTCCCTTATCTACGCCTTTCTCCGAGGTATAGTGTAAAAAAGAGGTGTGGCAACGACCATTGTCCACCAATAATTAATTGAGAAGGGGAAAATACATGGCATAAAAGGCCGTATATATATTTTAATATGTGGAGCTTAGTACCAGAATTTAAACCAAGAGTGTAAGAAGTATGACAAAAGGAGCTGAAAGGCACAAAGATTTACAAATTGGTGGGAAGCTGAACAAAACAAAAAATGTACTGCAAAGACAAAATAGGGATAGATGATTTTGGAAGGAAGGCAGAAACAACAGTGGCATGCTTGATAGAATGTCAAGAGAAGATACAAAAGACCCTAATTGCACAAGAAACCATTTTGATACAAGAATGCATAAAATGAAAGCTAACTAAAGAACAATTTTTGTGACAAAAGAGCAAGATATAGTGGCTGAGACAGGGTGATCAAAATAAAAAATACTTTCATAGCATGATCAAAACTAGAAGAAATGCTAATAGGATCCTTTCCATTAAGGATGCAACAAGGAAGGTGCATACAGATATAGAAGGGATTGTTAATTACTTCATCAACTTCTATAAGAATCCGTTAGTTGAATATGTGTGTAACAACCTAGTTCGAAGAGGGCCTATATTACAACAGGGACAGACAGAAAAGCTAGAAGCTCAGTTCACTAAAAAGAAGTAAAGGCAGCCTTATGGTCAATAGTAGGAGATATGTCCCCATTCCTTGATGGATATGGAAGCCAATTCTTCAAGGACAATTGGATAGTTGTGAAACAGGATTTAATAGGAAGCTTAATGGAGTTCTTTGAAACGACAAAAAGGCTTAAGATCATTAACAACATAACTATTACTCTTGTCCCAAAGAACAATCATGTAGATAAGGTAGGAGTCTATAGACATATTGCATGCTACAATACAATCTATAAAATAATTTCAAAGATGTTATGCAATAGATTGAAAGAAGTATAACCCACAATAATAGCTGAGAACCAGAGTGCTTTTTGTGGAAGGCTGGAGCATTGTACAAAACATCCTTGTTTGTCTAGACCTGGTGAAATTGTACAACTAGAAGAAGTCCACACGAAGTTGCCTAATTAAACTAGATCTAAAGAAAGCGTATGACTCCGTGGAATAGGGATTTGTGGAAGAAATGTTACATGCCATAAACTTTCCTCCCAGATTCATCGAATGGACTATGGTATGTATATCTACAACTCAATATTCAATTGCATAAAATTGGGGACTCTATGGAAGTATTAAGGGGAGAACAGGATTTTTTTGGGGAGATCTTATATCACCTCTCTTATTCATGATATGTATGGAATATTTTACTAGAATCATGCAATGGGTAGCCACTTTTGATGGATTTTTTTTCCATACAAAATGCAAGAGTTTGAAGCTAAATCACTTATACTTTGCTGATGATGTATTAATATTTGGCAAATAAGGCTATCAAAGTAGGTTGCTTATGCTGAGAGGTCTACAAACATTTTCTGATACATTTGGACTTAATATGAATGCAGGGAAATCAAATGTCTATAGTGCAAATATGGAGAGTCAATACTTAGCTTCTATCTGTGAGGTAACATGGTATAAACAGGGAACTTTTCCATTTAAATACTTAGGGGTCCCCATAACATCAAGGAAACTGGCAGCAAGGGATTGTGAATTACTAGTAAATAAATTGAGCAGAAAAATACACTCTTATAGATCAAAAACCTTGTCTTATGAAGGCAGAGTTCAAATGATTAACTCTGTATTGATAAGCATAATCTCCTATTAGGCAACAATCTTCATTCTACCAAAGAAGGTCTTAAAGCACATCATAGCAATCTGCAGGAACTACTTATGGGATGGGAAAAACATATCAAATAAGGTGCCTTTGGTAGCTTGGGACTTAGTATGCAAACCAAAAAGTGAATGAGGGTTGGGACTAAGAGAATTCAATACATAGAATGAAGCTGCTGTGGCAAAATATGATCGACACATTGCAAACAAAGAAGACATGCTGTGGGTCAAGTGGGTGAATCATATCTACTTAAAAGGGGAAAATTGTGGCACTACACTCCTCCACAGGGCTGCTGTTGGTACTGAAGGAAAATTTGTTCTATAAGAGACACATACGCAATAGGATATGAAGAGAATGGGTGGCTAACGAAGACTAGAATGTGCACAATTAAGAGTGGCTACTGGAAAGTACACAATTAAGAGTGACTATCACTGGAGAAGAGGGGAATTGGAAAAATGTCCTTAGAACAGAGGGGCTACATGAATAATCCTAAGCATAGTTTCGTTTGTTGGCTTGCAATATATAGGAAACTATTGATAAAAAGTAGATCAGAACACTAAGAATGGGGATTACACAAGACAGTGACTGTATGCTATGTGCTGGAAAAATAGAATCAATTGACCACATATTCTTTGAATCTACGTTACCAAAGATGTTCTTAAAAGAGGTGCTTAAATGGCTTGGAATGAATAAACAGAATACAAAGGTGAATGGTATATGGAGAAGAATAACCAGAATAGCTAAAGCCTAAAAGGGAAGTAGAAAGATCGTTTACAGAGGTGATGGTAGCAGTAGTCATATACCACATTTGGACGGCCAGAAATGAAGCAGTCTGGTTGCAGAAAGTACCAAGACCTCAACAACAACAACAACAATAACTACCCAGTATACTCCCATCAGGTGGGGTCTGGGGAAGGTAATATGTAGACAGCCTTACCCCTACCCAAAAGGGCAGAGAGGCTGCTTCCAAGCGACCCTCGGCGCATAGGACAGAATGAAGAGCTGCATTGGAAAACAAAGATAAAGTTAGGAACCAAGACAAGACAAAACACAATAACAAAACAAAGCATAAGTAATCCTGCAGAAATAACGTAAATGATTATGTAAACATAAGAAACATAAATACCGTCGCATGCGACAATAACAAGCGACAACTATCATATTACCAACCAAGAGGGGACCTACGCTAAAACACTAGTCATCTACGGGTAACCCTACTATCCCACACCCAACCCCGGGTGGGGCGAACGAAGGACTCTAAGAGCCCCTAGCCTGCAACCCTGATTCTAGACCTCCAGACTCCCCTATCAAGGGTCAAGTCCTCGGTAACCTGCATACTAGTCATGTCCTGCCTAATCACCTCTCCCCAATGCTTCCTAGGCCTCCCTCTACCCCGCCGACCACCAACAATCTCCAGCCGCTCGCAGCTCCTCACCGGGGCATCGGGACCCCTCCTCCGTACATGCCCGAACCACCTCAGCCTCGCTTCCCGCATCTTCTCGTCCACCGGGGCCACCTCTACCTTCTGTCGAATAACTTCATTCTTAATCTTATCTAGCCTGGTGTGCCCACACATCCACCTAAGCATCCTCATCTCAGCAACCTTCATTCTCTGAACATGGGAGTTCTTCACGTGCCAGCACTCTGCCCCATACAACATCGCAGGTCTAACCACGGCTCTGTAGAATTTCCCCTTGAGTTTGTGTGGGATTTTCTTGTCACACAGGACTCCAGAAGCAAGCCTCCACTTCGAACAATACTAAATCAAGTACAGTACACACGTCAGTATAAATGTTTGGAAGTTATATAGAAAAAGAAAAGGCAGAAAGAAATAAGCTGGATAGAGAGGCTATACAAGTAGTTTGCAGGAAACAGACACAAAACGTATAGAACTACATATAAATAGAAATCAAATGAAGATAATAGGGGTATAGAAAGGGTAGGAAAAGGACAAACAACTATATGTGTTTTGGTTTTGGATGATTGAATAATATCTTTATTTCCACCAAAAAAACATCGAAAACGAGGAAAACAATTTTTGTATATATATATATATATATATATATCATGTGTTTCTTCATTTCTTGTTCTTGTATAATTTTCGTAGCACCACGTTGCAGTAGTTGACGTGGCATAGAAGATTCTATTAAATCCAATATTTTAGACACATATCATAAAGATATTTGCGAAAATCACTAAAATTAAATTATTAATTCTGAACCCTTAATTACAAAATTAGAATGAGTTCAACTTTAAGTTGAAGTTGTTGAGTTTAAATTTTGAATTCGATCTAATCCATATTGGCCTATGCATTAGAAGGGTGCATGTGCTGTACAATTAGGGGTTATTTGGTACGTGGAATAAAGTGTGAGATTAATTTTATACTATTGTTTTATTGACATTATAAATTTATCATGGAGTAAATTTATACTGTCAATCAATCATAGTATTAATTAATTTCAAACTTAATCATGAATATCCCACTTTATTCCATCAAATTGGGAATTATTTTTCACCTTCCGAATGAGATAAATTAGTACAAGAGTTATAATTTGAGGATTATAATTCCGGGATAGTTTAATTTACGTATCAAACTGCCCCTAGTTCTCATTTTAGGACTGGCAAACCTAATCCTTAAGTTCTTTAGCAATTCGTTTGATATTAATTACTCCTACATATATTACTTGGAACTTAGCTTCTTAGATTAGCTTCATATCAATAATTATGTCATCAGAGTGTCCAGGATCAGTACTGCAGTGCAAATTGCATTATTTTTAGATCTATTTTTTTCTTAGTAATATTATGAGTTGCCTAAAACAGAAAATGGTGGCGTCAGAGTGTGTGGGAGAAGGAAGCACATAGCGGAGCAGCTGCCATAAATGCCGACAAGTTCCCTCTCTTCCCACCGTTTAACTTTCTTCCCTTTGTTTCCTCATTTTGAAGCACAACCATTCCTACCCATTTTTCTTTTGCACTTTGTCCCTTATATCCGCATACTGTTTGCTGGGACTACAATGTCCATTCTCGATATTATATTTGTCTTTGAAACTAATAAGATAGTCAATTTATGACCTTAATCAATTGCTAGTTAGAAATTTTTTAAGTTTTATTCATCATATAATTATTAAGTAAATTGTGGGCCTTTGACTCATAGGGAAATTCTAAATAGCTCCAAACAAGAAGCAACAACAACAACAACAAATTCAATGTAATCCTATATAATAGGGTCTGAGTACAATAGAATGTACGCAAATTTTACTCTCACATTGTGAAAATTATATGTAGTTTCCGATAAATGCAAGCTCAAAGAAAAAAATGAAGAAGCAGAAATAACGACTAGAACAATAGCTGAGATACGTGATAAAGTGATATGGAGATACAATAATCGAAACAAATGAACGAACGAAGGCAATGATCGACCCAAAATAAAGACACAAAATCCGGACCCCAATTATAAATGGTAAAGAGCTTTGTTTAAATTAACCACAATAATTCAAACCTTAGAGCTTCAATAATAAAGATTAATTTTCATTAGATACAATGAAATTTTTTTTTTCCAAAGGTACAGGCTTTTTCGCAGGTGTACAAGACGTCATTAAACTGAAATACTGAGCAGACACGCCATCTTATTTCTATTCTCGTGCTTACTGTAAAGTAATTTTAATGACCTTTCACTTTTACCTCCATTGGCAAAAAAATGTTCTGATTGCCAGTGAGGAGCATTCATGTTTGATGCTCTCACCCTATGGAGCACATGTTTTACTATCCCAACTCCAGTAAAAATGCATCTTTTTACCCCTCCTATAAGTTACCTCTCATAAAAGTTAAAGAAACTAATATTGTACTACTTACTCCATTAGGGTTTTTAGAGAGAGAGAGAAAATTATATAAGCAAGATCAGACCTTTTTTTATTTGTTCTTTTTCTTTTACAGGTTTGGGTAATTTATGTCCACACCTTAGCTCTTTCTCTTATCTTCTCTTCTGATCATCATCTTTCTCATCACTAATCATTTTCAGTTTCTTTTTTCTCTCCCTTTGTCCCCTCTCACTATCTAATTCTTTTGTATACAACCCCACTATAGATCTATATTTTCTGTGAAGGGTGATGTAGATTTTTTTCTTGTAGTCAAATTCCAATAATTACATAATATATATATATAGCCAGATACATATATTTATAAAGTAAAAAGGGTGTAGGTGGGGAGGGTGGTTGAAGAGTGAGTGATGGAATTTGATGAAGAACACGAGGAGCAAGAAGAGGAAATTGGAAATATTCACCAAATATCATCAGCTGCGGCAACTGTTAATTTCCAAATACAAGGAAATAATACAGTTAAAGGAATTGAAGAAGGGGTTTCAACTAATGCTAGAAAAAGTAGTGTTAGGTATAGAGAGTGCTTGAAAAATCATGCTGTGGGCATAGGCGGACACGCTGTAGATGGCTGCGGAGATTTTATGCCCGCCGGCGAAGAAGGTATATTAATATTGAAGCGTATGACTATCTCAACTTAAATTATTAGAAATCACATACTTTTAATTACTAATTACATTTGTCTCAAAACATCCTTCACGTGTGATTTTGTAGTTACTTATATTATATCGCAACAGGTACTATGGATGCTCTGAAATGTGCTGCCTGCAATTGCCACCGGAATTTTCACCGGAAAGAGGTTGAAGGAGAGGTGTTCCACCATATCCCTCCAACCCACCTAACCCACCACCACCCCCAACCCCATCATTCCCACCACCCCCAATTTTCTCCCTACACTTCCTACCGAACTCCCCACCACCCATCTGGTTACCTAAACGTCAATCCACCACACCACCAAAGGCCCTTAGCACTACCATCAACTTCTAGAGAAGATGAAGATATGTCGAACCCGAGTAGTAGTGGGGGTGGGGGTGGAGGAAGTGGTGGGGTGGGTGGTTCATCAAGAAAGAGGTTTAGGACAAAGTTCACAGCAGACCAAAAGGATAAAATGTTGGCATTTGCTGAAAGATTAGGGTGGCGTATGCAAAAGCAAGATGAGGCATTAGTGCAGCAGTTTTGTGCGGAGACAAACGTTCAACGCCATGTTTTCAAAGTTTGGATGCACAACAACAAGCACACTATTGGTAAAAAACCCTAAAAACATTTTCTTTATCCCTATTATGCTTTTCACCTTTTTATGGGTAATTAAAAAGAAAGCATCTATTTGATGGAGGAGCAAAATGGGAAGACTGCAGCTAGCTAGATATAATATCACTAGCTAAGGATTTGTTGTAAGAGATTACTTTTTTGTTAGGGTTAATTCCTAGCTAGCTAGACATTTTTAGTCACCTTGGTTCTTCTTTATTTAATTTCTTTATGAAATTCCATTTGTCCACTTTAAATTCCATCTGATTTTTTTGTACGTGTTCTTGGGGTATTTCTATGCAATTAATGATGAATTCTAGCTAGTAGGTCAACCGTTGCACCTTTCTTCGTGTTAATCTTTATACATTTAGTAAATCTTGTAAAATATGAGGACGCTATATATGTTGGCATTTTCTTGATACATCAGCTAGCTAGTGTGTTACTATTATAATATGATCAGATTGGTGAAAGGAAGAATTAAGGGATGAATTTATGGGAAGAAGAATTGGTACGTGTTCAACATGCAAAGGTTACAGTTTGTAAGGCGGGTTTGTTTTCCCCATATTCTGTCAATATTTCTCTTCTTCACATGCTCAATTGCGGGCGGGCTTAATTGCTTTTAGCACTCTTCAAAGCTTTTCTTTTGTTTTCCATACTGCAGCATTAATTTCCTTCTCAACTTGCACTTCCATTTACATCTGTATTTTGTTTTTCAATAGTCTTAAAAGATAACATTATACTCCTACATGGTTATTAATAGCTGCTGTGCTGACCTTGGCTGCAATGTGCAAACAAACTATAGCATAGGGTATTACTACTTCTTAAATACTCACCTTATTTCCAACTTCATCTACCTTCTTCTTAATGAATACCCCTTTCTCTGCTTTCATTGAAGGAGAATTTTTTTAAAAAGCTAGAGTAGAAAGCTAAATAGATTGGCTATGCTATGTTAAGCACTAATAATATATATATTAGCAGGGCGAAACTATGTGTTAGGTAAGGCGGTCAACTGACATCTTTTGTCGAAAGATTATATCGTATATAAGATAAAATATTATTACTTGTTATTGATAAAAAATAGATTTTGAACAACCATTGGCACATGGCACCTTTATTGAATTTTTCTTGGTTTCGTCACTACTGTATTAGAATTGTTTATAATAGGATCATAGGATGGTCTTAAATATCTTTTAAGTGGTATCGCTTCTTCATGGATTTGGTAGTTAAAAAACTTAATTACTTCTATGGCACATCTTAATTCCTTAAGCTATGTTACATGGTATATGCGAGTGTTTATAGAGTTTGAATCTTCCCTAACTTATATTGTTTATACACATGCATGAATCAGCAATAACATCACACTACGTCCAGTACTTCCAAACAAGTACTATAATTCAGTGTCAAGACATCCTATACGACTGTGTATGTGTGATTGTACCCCACGGCGGAGAATGATCTCCCGTGGTCATTTACAATTTGAATAGATAATGATCCAACTTAAATCGAAGAAAAATAATTGTATAAAGATGTCTTGTGTCTTATTTATAGATCTTTTCTGTTATTTTCTATAGATCTTTCATAAAAATGGTTATATCTAACTCAAATAATATTGTAAAAAACTATGTACAAATTAATCAATCTTCATCTGAGGAGAGTAATTGGCAGTTGCTAAATGAAGAGAAATTGTGGGAGTTATATGTACATTGTGCTAGTGGCTGCATGTCGAAGTAAGTGATGATCATCTCATCTAAAAGCTTAATTTAATTGAGAGATCACACTTCTAATTACTTAATTTTGTGACATTTTAATACGCTCCCTCACGTACATGTCTGATCACACGTGAAATTCTTCCTTTTTCCTCATAATAGATGGAAGTGAGATTCGAACCCGGATTTTCTAAAACTATTTAACAAGTATATAATGAAACAACTAGAAGACACTAATGTTATGAATAAAAATTGTGGGTAGGAGGTGAACTTACATGGATGAACTGGGGAAGTACTAAGTTATGTTGGAGAAAGACTGGTCTAGTCATGAAACTGTCGGAAAAACTATCACAAGATCGGTCTCATGTTGCTTTATTCCATTCCAGTATAAGCATGTGGGGCTGTTTCTTTCTTCCCTATCTCTTCACATAAACCCAAAACAGACATTAATAATTCCTGTGTTCCGATATATTACAGCTCATTTTCTAATATGTGGTCGTCCTTCAATAGTATGTCCTGTCCAATATCTTTTCGTGTTCATAATCTTTAAAAATGAACCGATTAACCAACTTCATGAAATTGTTTTCTTTAACGTTTTCAAGTAAAGAGTACAAGTAGGCCATGTGAATATGGTGTATTTAACATAATGATGCCCTTTTTATTTTCGCAGTTTATCCTCTATATATGTTGGAATGTTGCTCTACTAAAAAAGGAGTACAAGTAGGCCATGTGAATATGGTGTATTTAACATACTGATGCCCTTTTTATTTTCGCAGTTTATCCTCTATATATGTTGGTGCTCTACTAAAAAAGGAAAAAATTGAAGTAGATTTAACTAGGGTTTTGAACACTCGACTTTTGGATTAGTGATACCCTTTGGACATATCTAGATGCATTACCATTTAAAGGGAAATAGACAAAATATATAAACTACTTAGAAGAGAAAGAAAAGCTACGATCTCAAAGAAGTTAGTCACACAACGGATTATGACATTTTTAGAAGCATTATAATTGATGAATTTTGGTCGTTTTAAGGAAAGTTAGCATTATAATAGATATAGTATTTATTATGAAATAATTGTTTATTCAGTTTTAATAAAGTTTTTAAATAGATCATATAATAGTCTGTGTCCTTTGCTTATATAGTAGATGATTTAGTGTATATAGTCTAGCTTATACACGGAAGATTAAATCATCGGTTCCTATAAGTATAAAGTTTGAGTTCACAATCTAATGATGGAAGTGGACAAACCATCAGGAATGATTGTAGCACAAGATTAAATATAATTTATCTTAATTATGGGAATGATTTAATTCCAGCTTCTTGTGCTAGTATGTTTTGTATGTATTGAACGGACCAGGTAGAGATAAGTATTTTATACTGACTTAATAAAATAAACTCTCTAGCCATTAAATGTACTTATACTCTTAATCTTGATATAATTATTATTAGCTGTGTATAGTATTATTGTTTTGATTATTCAAAGGCGAGATTCTTTCTTGGGTCAATATGACTGGTAAATTGGATAATAATAATGTACATTGGCGAAGTAATAGTTAGTTGATGAAATTCATGTCTCGGTTTAGAGATTGATGATACACCTTTATGAAAGCTTATAAGTTTTCATGTGTAAACCCTGCCGGTGGATTTTGTATCCGACACATGAAATAAGTTAAGCGAATGTCTAAAGGAAATAATCAATAAATTAAATCGTTAGTAATTTAATTTAATTGATTCGTATCTGAATCTTAACATGGGGAGTTAAATAAGATTTTTCTGCATGAATTTAGAAATTTAATAAGGAGTGCAATTATGAATTTTTAGTGGAATAATTCGTAATTATTTATGGTAGAAATTAATCTCGAAAATTATAAATTAATTCCATAATTGGAAGCCTTGTTAATTAAATTTTGTGGTCCCTACTGTGCCTAAATAATAGGAAATAAAGGAATTCTTTTTCTGGAGGAAAAGAAAACTCAACAGGTTTTGGAAAAAGGGTCTTAATCCTTAAAACTTGTGTTGTAAATACATAAGGTTTTCCACCTTGAAGAAAAAAGTACATGGTGGCTGAAATTTTCAGCCAGATTCTCCTAGAAATTTCCCCCACACGAAATTGCTATTTCCGGTATCATTTGGGTAACACAATAAAAGACTATGGAACGTTCGAGGATCACGATTGTACGGGTTATGGAACTGAAAGCTCACATGGTAGAAGAGATATGTTCACGCTTCAAGAGGTAACCCATGAAATTTCGTTTACGCTAGTTGTCTAGATTACATGTGATTTTGATACTGAGATTGCTTCCGATGCTTATTACAATCCATCAATTGGTATCAGAGCCTACTCACATCTAATTAGATAACTAAATTTTTCATGAAACAAGAATATGGTGCTTATGTGTGTTTTTGAATTACATATATATGTGATTTTCTGAAAAACTGCACTGCTGTTTTGTGAATTAACGATGCAAAATTTTTGGATTATTCTTATAATCATGGGATATCTGTTTTCTTATTGATATTTGATTGATATTATCTAAATTTTTTGGGTAAACCCTAGAAAAATGCAAACCCTATTTTTGACCGAATAACCGGTATTTTCGAAGGTCAACGAACTTGACAGACTCCGATTGAGCTGAAATTTGGTAGATCCATTGGAAACGACACGGTGAGAAAAACTCACTCCTTTAGCAGTGAACCATGGTGTTATTCGGCGTTTTGAGGTCGTTTGGACTTTGTTTTAGATGTTTTTCTATTTTCTGAAAATTATTTCTTAATACTTTTATTTTCTTTTTAATTCAATGGTGGTGGGGCTGACTCCCCATAGTCCCCATGATTAAATACTAGTCATATAATATGTTTACACATTGCCTATTAGCAAATAGATGCGTTATTCTATTAAATTCAATAATAAATGTGTAGGACTTTAATTGACTAGGTCTTACAAGATATAAGTAATATTGTGTGATGATATGATTATTTTGTAAGAAAGTAAAATTCTCTATTTGATATCCTGGGATAACTTATGATTGGGGCGTTTGGCATATTTGTGTATAAAAAAAAAATAAAAAAAATCTCAAATTTAAGTTTATGTTTTCATGCCCTACGCGATTACTAGTTTGAATTTTCCATGAGAATTTTGTTCTCTGATTGGAGGTTCTAATTAAGTGAAATATGACGGTATTTTGTTGGTATGGCTTTTTAAGCTATGGTCTACCATAAAATAATTTTATGAGCTAGATATATATTCACTTGTAAATTGAGAATTTTATGAGTAATAAATAGTTACCACTGAAGTGGTTTGTTTATTTGAACTCATGAAATATTCTTAGTAAATTTGTACATGTGAAATTATATCTATTCATGGATTGGGCATTATGATTAATAAGTAGGATCCACAAAATGGTCTATTTATTTGAGTTTGAAATATGTTTAATATACCATGTGAAAATTATCCTTGAGAAATCTACATTAATGGTGGAGGTTCTTAACTAGGAAAAGAGTTTTATCTTTGGGTAATAGTGAAACTAACTCCACCCATGAGAAGAAATATTGAGGTTTTCAACGAACAAGAGAAAATATTATATCTCAGGTTCTAATGTGTTTAATAAAAGGATAATTTATTGCAAAAGGAGATATTATATATCCTAGAAATAGGAAGAACATAGTATATGCCTTAAGCTTATAGTGTAATTATAAGGAGAATGAAAATCAATATCATATTTATTTTAATTCATGAGACTACTTAAAACGGTTATTCTCCGAGTTTGATTACAGGCTGGTGGTCATGAATTTGACGGACTCCGATTGACCTGAAACTTGGTGGGTTCATCGAAAAAATTTCCAATGAGAAAAACTCACTGCTATGCAATGAATCATGTTAATTTTCTGCATTTTGAGGTCGTTTAGATGGGTTTTCAAGCAGTTTATTAAATTGAATTTGTTATAAATATGAAAAATTATTCTTTATATATAGGATATATTTGTGTTAAATCTGAAACATGTGATATAACTTGATATGATATATATGAAGAATGCAAATCACATGGATTTAATCCTAACTACGCCAAAAATAATTTATTCGAATTTGGTCTAGTTTTGGCGATCATGAATTTCACGATCTCCAAATGACCTGAAATTCGGTAGGATCATCGGAAACGGTCATTTAAGAAGAACTCACTTAAATAAAGTGAATCACATCGTATTTTGACGATTCGGGATCGTTTAGATGAGTTTTTTGGAGGTTTGACAGCTTAAAATATGATTTACATATGAAAAGTCATTCTTTCTATCATTTTATTTATGTCTAATCTGGAACATGATAACACATGTTGATTTGACATGAATTGATATATGACAAAAAAAATAGGTCATATTTTAAATTCTTAAAAAATACTTAAAATGATAATTTTTCAAATCTGGTCGCAACTTTTGGAGATCGTGACTTTAACGATCTCCGATTGATATGAAATTTTGTAAATTAAACAGAAATAGTTCAATGAAAAATAATCACTGCTATGCAGTGTAAAATATTAATTTTAGTATTTTAAGACTCTTTAAATGGGGTATTGAGCATTTTTTTTAAACATTATGGAACTTAATACTCAGAGAAAAGTTTGGCTGTGATAAAGTGGTGATAGGAATTAACCCCTATGGTCTCCATATTTTTATTTATAGTGAGATAGTAAATTTACGCGTTGACATTAGGTCTTCCTCTATATCGGATAAATTTATTATGAACTCACTGGATATAGTTACTAGTTATTGATAACCTATGTTAGCTCTCCATCTGAGTTTAAGGGTTAAATAAATTTTGTAACTAAAATACAATCATGATTAAATGGTGATAGAATTATATTTCTATGGTCTTCACTATTAATTTCAAGTGAGTAATAAATTTACGCGTTGACTTTAGGTCTTTCTCCATATCGGATAAATTTATTATAAGCTCACTAGGTGAAATACTAGTAATTAATATCGTGTATTTACTCTCCATCTGAGTATACATGTTGGATCAATGGAACTAGAGCTATTAAAAATGATGTTCACTTGACTTAAATTAACAGTATACTCTCCGTCTGAGTTGGGTCTGTTTTAATTATTAGAGTGAATAATCTGGCATTGCATATGTATGTTGCATGAGTAGTTCTTTTCCCATCGAAATTGCTATTCAAGATGCATGACATATATGTGTAGTGTGTTTAAAATTTTTGTATTAGAAAGTTATATACAATTGACTGAAAATAATAGTATGCTCTCCATCTGAGTTGGTTCTATTTATTTTTAGATTGTATAATTCTTGCATTATATAATATACTTTGCATGAATGATTCTTTTCCCATCGAAATTTATTATTCCAAAGGCATGTATGTATATAAATATTGAATGCAGTCTGAATTTTACTATTCAGTATTTTGACTTATTATGAACTATTTAATATTTTTATCTCAACTCCACAATGATTTTATGCAACTGATCGTATTTCTTGTTAAATTTTTTTAGTGATAAGGCATTAATTTTAAAGATGCAATATATGTACTTTTGTTAGAAGAAATTTATTTTCGGTTTCTGGGCAAAATAAGAGATGAATATTTATTTTATTTTTCGAATAACTCTTGAGTTGTTGAGCTTAATAAACATTTATCTCTTGTGGTACATGAGTGCATGACCTTGTTGTTGTATATTGATGTCTCTCCTGAACAGAACAATATTAGTCTACCTCATAAGAGAATATATTCTTCAAAATTGAGTTAAGCTTATCTGTGCACTTTTGTCTAAGTCATATTAATCTGGATAAGATTTCAAGTTGGTCAAGGATGGACCTTAAGGTTCATTGAAAGTAGAGGCACTACCAACTTGTGGATCCTATTTGGAAGGAAATTTGACTAATAGATGTTACCTTTTAAAAGGAAATAAAACTAGTGAAAAGTTAGAATGAATCCATTCTGATTTGTATGGTTAAATGAACATACTCGTAAGAGATAGATTTTAAGTATTTTGTGACGTTCATAAATGAATAGTCAAAATATTAATATATTTATTTGATGCACTGTAAGTCTTAATGGATTAAGAGATTCAAGATTTTTAAGACTTGAAACGAAGAAGCATCAAAGAAATATATTAAGTTACTACACTTTGATTGTAGTGGAGAGCACATCTCTAAAAAGTTCTCTTGTTACATATCAGAATAAGGGATTACATCTCGATTGACTATACTGTAAACTCCATAATAGAGTGGTGTAGTAGAAAGAAGAAATAAGTCTCTTTTGGATATGGATAAACTAATGACGTGTTATTCAAATTTGCCTTATTTGTTTTTGGAATATTTCCTGGAAACTGCAAATTACATTCTGAATTTAGTTTCTTCTAAGTTAGTACCTGGGACACCTATAGAACTATGGACTGAATGTAAACTCGATCTGTGGCATATTCAGATATAGGATTATCCCAGATATGTGCTGAAAGGGAAAGCATATATGTAAGTTGGAACTAAGAATTGATATGTGCATGTTTATCGAATATCCAAGAAAACGAATGAAGCTTTATTTTATTGTCTTAAAGAAAATAAGGCAATTGTTAAAACAATTATATTTTTCTAGATAAGGACTGTTTAATAAAATATGTTCCTAGAAGTAAACTATTTTACATGAACTGGGCAAAGAAATAACTAGATGTTCAAGAACATCAAAATCCACACGTCAGAATTGACGTTCCATTGCATTTAAATAGTGGGAGAACGTTAATAGACATGATATGCCTTTATCGAGTGGGAGTGATGTTTGAATATTGGACACTACAGTAAGAAGTTACTAATATTTCAATGTCATGAGTAATGAAGGTAATATTAGTAGTACTTCATCGTAGTGGGAGAAAGCTAAATAAAATCATAGCTCAGTGTACATTCTTGGGATAGTTTCGTTAGCAGGATCCTTGAAGAGTTTAATACAAAACTAGATAGTTACGACAAAGCACTACTGGACAAATATTGCATCAGATATAACTTGGCAAGATTCTTTAACAAAACCTTATTTGGTGAATACTTTTAATAGTCATGTAAAAGAATGCTTGAGAAAGTTGTAGATGCATGGTTATGAGTCTAAGTGGGAGATTGTTGGGGCATATGCTATTAACCATGCATTTGGATATAGTATATTATAATAATTATTATGGTTAAAAGTCTAAGTGGGAGATTGTTGGGATATATACTATTAACCATGGGTTTGGTATAGATATAGAATTTATTATGAAATAATTGTTTATTCAATTTTAATAAAGTTTTAAATAGATCATATGATGACATGTGTCCTTTGCTTATATAGTAGATGATTTAGTGTATATAGTCTAGCTTATACACGGAAGATTAAATCATCGGTTCCTATAAGTATAAAGTTTGAGTTCACAATCTAATGATGGAATTGGAAAAATCATCAGGAATGATTGTAGCACAAGATTAAATATAATTTAATCTGGATTATGGGAATGGTTTAATTCCAGCTTCTTGTGCTAGTATATTTTGTATGTATGGAACGGACCAGGTAGAGATAAGTATTTTATACTGACTTATTAAAATAAACTCTCTAGCCATTAAATGTACTTATACTCTTAATCTTGATATAATTGTTATAAGCTGTGTATAGTATTATTGTTTTGATTTATTAAAAGGCGAGATTCTTTCGTGGATCAATATGCCTGGAAAATTGGGTAATAATAATGTACATTGGCAAAGTAATAGTTAGTTGATGGAATCCATGTCTCGGTTTAGAGATTGATGATACACCTTTATGAAAGCTTATATGTTTTCATGTGTAAACTCGAGCGGTGGATTTTGTATCCGACACATGAAATAAGTTAAGCGAAAGTCTAAAGGAAATATTCAATAAATTAAATCGTCAGTAATTTAATTTAATTGATTCGTATCTGAATCTTAACATGGGGAGTTAAATAAGATTTAATGGATGAATTTAGAAATTGAATAAGGAGTGCAATTATGAATTTTTAGTGGAATAATTCGTAATTAATTATGGTAGATATTAATTTCAAAAATTATAATTTAATTCCATAATTGGAAGCCTTGTTTATAAAATTCTGCGGTCCCTAAATGTGCCTAAATATTAGGAAATAAAGGAATCCTTTTTATGGTGGAAAAGAAAAACTCAACTAGTTTTGGAAAAAGGGTCTTAACCCTTAAAACTTGTGCTATAAATACATAAGGTATTCCTCCTAGAAGAAAAAAGTAAATGGTGGCTGAAATTTTCAGCCAAGTTTTTCTAGAAATTTCGCCTACACGAAATTGCTATTTCCGGTATTATTTGGGTAACACAGTAGAAGACCGTGGAACGTTCGAGGATCACGATTGTACGGGTGATGGAGATTCCATTGAGAAGTTATGGAACCGAAGGCTCACATAGTAGAAGAGATATGTTCACGCTTCAAGAGATAACTCGTGAAATCTCGTTTACGCGAATTGTCTAGATTACATGTGATTTTGATATTGGGATTACTTTCACTGCTTATTATAATCCAGATATTAATAATTCCTGTGTTCTGATATATTACAGCTCAGTTTCTAATATGTGGTCGTCCTTCAATAGTGTGTCCTGTCCAATATCTTTTCGTGTTCATAATCTTTAAAAATGAACCCCATTAACCAACTTCATGAAATTGTTTTCTTTAACGTTTTCAAGTAAAGAGTACAAGTAGGCCATGTGAATATGGTGTATTTAACATAATGATGCCCTTTTTATTTTCGCAGTTTATCCTCTAAATATGTTGGAATGTTGCTCTACTAAAAAAGGAAAAAATTGAAGTAGATTTAACTAGGGTTTTGAACTCTCGACTTTTGGATTAGTGATACCCTTTGGACATATCTAGATGCATTACCATTTAAAGGGAAATAGACAAAATATATAAACTACTTAGAAGAGAAAGAAAAGCTACGATCTCAAAGAAGTTAGTCACACAACGGATTATGACATTTTTAGAAGCACTATAATTGATGAATTTTGGTCGTTTTAAGGAGAGTTAGCATCCATTGATCTGTCTATAACCATGATGACACTACAAAAAAAAATGTTAAATTGTGGCGGTTAATTTATGAGAGTTATAACGGACTCCTCCTATACATTTGTTTTATGGCATTTGCATTAACCCCTACGAAATAATTCTTTTTGTGGTGATTTATTTGTAGGGCTCCACTATATTTTCAATTTATGGCATTTGTTCCATCTTTCACAAAATTATTCGTATTGTGAACGTTTTATTGCGAAAGTTTCTGATAACTTCCAGAAATACAAATTTAATTGTCTGCAAAATCTATGCCATTCGATACAAATTGGAGGCCACTAACTCATGCAATATTTAGTCAGTTTTTTTACTATCTTTTGAAAATTTAATAAAATTACACATTTAGTTAAATTTCTACAAATTGATGCAATTTATGCCAATTTTTAACCATTGTCATTTTTTTGTTTTCCCCAACATTCTACCCCTACAAAAAGTAGACACAAAAACAAAAGTTTTCCATTATGTCCATATATTAGTTATTAGTTTTTCTTTTATTGTCTCAAGATATTTATTTTATTTTGTACATTCATCTTTAGCTACTGAAGAATTGAAATACCCTGACAAGTAATTTAGCCACAGGTAAAACATTCAATAAAGGTTATATAACAAAAATTTATCAAACTAGATAGAAAACGGGAATTTTTCATTCATTTATAAATTCTTGTAAATCTCTACACCAAAGCTATCTCTCCACCTTAGAAACTATGTAGCTACACCCCTTTTACATAAATAATCGTTTATATTCTTTTTATTTTTATTTTTTTAGTTATATGCATAAAATATACATTGATTAGACACATATAATATATAAATTATACATATATTATATCTCCATTGCGATATTTAGTTTAAATAATTGGTGAACAACTATTTGGGTTAATTCTTCATTTATAATACTAAAAATCAAACTTGACTAGAATTTTGAAAATATACTCCTACATGGTTTCAACTGTGAATCCTAATTAGATAGAATTAAATAGAGTAACAAATACTAAATCCCGAGCAACTTAGGAATACTAATTAGTTTCGATTTAATTTTCTAAAACATGTTGATCCTTAGTCAATTCCATCATCTCTTCAAAACTGATCATAATTGATTTGGCTTTACCTATGATATATCCCTTCAAAATATCAATAATATTTTTTTCTTTTATTATTAAATCATCTACTTCTCCAATTGCCTTGTGGTTAGCCTTGTATGCCCATTCAGTTCCAATTAACTATTCTATCGATTTTAGAGTAATGTCATCAATAAATATTTTATCGTACTCCTCAAATAATGGCACAAAATTTTTTTTTTTTTCAATATCTATAATTATGAGTTATTGTGCTTCTAGATTATCCCAAGCTAATTCTGCCTCAATCTTGAGTAGATCATCAGAATATTTCTCTTGGTGTATCATCATACTTCTTCATTACTAGGCTCATATTGACTACGAAGTAATTTTCTTGTAAAACACCATTCTCTTCAGCGGTGCACCACTTGCAACTAAATTATCTATTTTAACTTTTCCTTCGATTGTTTCTCCTCTATTTTTTTTTAAATTCTCACCTTCTTGATTTATTTTCACAAATTTGTTGTTTTTTTTGTAGATTAATCATTGATCTCCTTCGGTGGTAATACCTTCTTCACTATTTTATATCTCTGTTGATTTAGGGATATATTTTATATCACCAAATTACATTCTAAATCATCAAGTCTTATGGTGCGAAGTTTCTTGGTAGCCTAAAAATTATCTGCTTGGTTTAAAACTTTAAATTCAGATACCTTAATATCTTTTCAACTACCTTAATTCGTTCCAATATTATCCATTAGGCTTAACCGTTGGCTATTTTTTTTTTTATGGATTATTGCAATAATTATTTAATAGACTTTGTTGATATCATATGAGCCAACTCGAATAATCTCATAAGCTTTTGTAGTTTCTCCCCTTTTTTTGTCTGTGGCACTTCAGTGTGAATATACAACATAGTCCGTGCTTCGTTTAATTACTTTGCATGCAAGATTTATTAGATACATGTAATTTGGCTTTGATGGAAAGAAAATATCGCACCCACAATCCAATTATCTATTTTTTCCCAATTGCATAGTTGTGTTACCCATCAATGTTGAGCCTTCTAGAATTTTCAAATTTTTCGTCAATAATAAGCCATAATCCAACAATACTCAAAATATTCTTTATCTATTGATTCCAAATTTTAAAACTATTTTTGCCATCAAACACAAGAAATGAGACAACAAAGTAATAGAATATCAATATTTTTCAGGATCTCATACCTGCTTTGACAGATCTCACATAGGCCCCGATACCAATTTAAAGAATTGAAATAACCAAAAAAATAATTTAAGCACAAGCAAAAAATTAAACAAAGGCTATACGGAAGAAATTTATCAAACTACAGAAAAAGCTACATTAATGCTACCTTTCCACATTAAAAGTAGGAGGTTTTTTTTATTTATTTATAAACTCTTGAATCTCTCTATATTGATGTTACCTTCCATCTTAAAAGTTATGTAGCTACAGTCCTATTATAATGGTGCAAATCAAATTTGAATGGAATTTAGAAAATCCATTCCTACTTGATTCCGACTGTGAATCCTTATTAAACCGAAATAAATAAACTAACAAATACCATAGACAATTTCGAAATAATAATTAGTCTTAATTTAATTTTTCACTTCTAAAAATTCAAAGGCTTTTTTTCCCTCTCTTTATTTGTCACTTCTCAATATTAAGATATTGATTTTATTGTGGGTGAACTTCTTTCACAATTTTTAAGAATATGACACTAGAAGCTAAATAGTAGAATGAAAAACAATATATTGTTAAATCTCTTTGTAACCGCCTCATATTTTGGCGTATATTATTGATACTTGTTATACATCTATATTAACATTTAAAATTTAGATCTTATTTGGTTGTTATAAACAAAATTACCCAAAAATAGTTTTTTCAAATTTTTTATATTTAAAAGATAAAAACTTATTTGGATTTAACATCTCAAGAGATATTCATATTTCAGCAATTAAAATTTTAAATAATTAGTACGATATTAATACATCCGTAACTACTTGTTACATTTATTTTATCTAAGTATTTTTAGCAATTTTATTATATTCAAAAATATTATTTTTATTGTTGGAACAATACTTACTAATTTTTTAATAAACTGATTTGTTGCCTTAAATTTCCCCCTTTTTTGCTCGAAAAGTAAACGTGGTAAGTTCTCCCTCCTTTTTCAAAATATTTTTCGAATCTTTTTTTAACGACCCGACTGGTAGTTTTGTTTTTTCGAATTTCTTACCTTTAAATAAAATTTTTCGTACTTGCTTTAGCTAATTTACGACTTATTGGAATGGTTATTTCGGGATATGGAAGAGTTTGGAGTAAAATATGCTCATTTGATTCCTTAGGATTTTCTTAGAAGGCTAAGTTTGACTTCAATCAACATTTTGAGCAAAAAATCCGGATTCGTGATTTGACGGGCCCGAAGGGTCAGTAAGAAAATATGGGACTTGGCGTATGCTCAGAATTGAATTTCAAGGTCCCTAGCCCGAGTAATGAATTTCTATTAGAAATTATTAATTTGAAGTTTTAAGGATTTAAAGAAACTAATTAATGGTTGGTTTCATGGGTATCGAGCTCGTATGTTGGTTCCGAAGTCCGCTACAGGTCCGAAATATCATTTAAGACTTCCTCACAGAATTTGGTGTTAATTCGAGTAGTTTTAGGGCATTTTGGCTCGTCGGAGGAAAATTGAGAACTTGAAGTTCATAAGCTTGATTCATTTAGTTTTAGGGGGTGATTCTTAGATTTAGCGTTGTTTCAAACATTCTGAAGGTTTGAGTATGTCCGTTTCGTGATTTCAGACTTGTTGGTGTGTTCGAGCGGGGCACAAGATCCATGAGCGTTAATCGGACGAGGCTCCTTTTAAGTTGAAATTTTTGAGGAGCGCTGAAGCTTCATCTTCTATCATAATTGTACCTGCGGTTGATTGAAATGTATATGTGTGTGCGCGCATCACTTGTTCTGCTACATACTTGAAATGTATACGATTAACTGTAAAAATAGTTAAGAACATGACCTTTTAGTTCTTGCTACACACTGTTGATTATTTGTAACTATCATGTCAAGCAGAATACTTTATTATATTATTTGACCCTAGTAAGTGTCAACTCGACTTCTCGTCTCTACTTTTTCGAGATTAGACGGGATACTTACTGGGTATATATTATTTTATGTCCTCATACTATACTTCTGTACTTAATTGTACAGGGTCTGCGACAGGTGTATCTGACTATCAGTATGGTGCACACCCCTGATTTATAGTTCGAGACTTCCATAGTGAGCTGCCCCTTTCCGGTGATCGTTCAGCAGCTTGATGGAGTCTTCCTTTACTTTTGTTGTCTATTCTATCCCGGACAGTATGATAGTTTTATTCTTTTATATATTCTATTAGTTGCCCACTACTTGTGACTCCAGGTCTTGACATATATATTGGTAGACAGTTCTTCTGGGTTGTATAATTATTATTAAACATGCTTGTTATCACATGTTTTAATTGTTAATTAAGAAAAGCGTTACAACAATTTTTGGTAAGTAAAACAAGAATTCACTAATATTTTTGTGTTGGCTGGCCTGATAACTGTGTTGAGCGTCATCACGATCTATTTTTGAAATTGATCGTGACACTTTCCCTCTTTTAATTACGTTATGCATCTAGTCCTAATTTTTCCCTTTTCAACACTTCGGTTGAATTGCTTCTTCTCTAGTGCATTGCCTCCCTTCAGAAGCGTTCTCTCTCAATTTTCTGTCCATATTAGTTAGATTTTGTAAGTATTATTTTCTTCTCAATTTATGGCTCCTGCTCTAATTTTTGAATCACGGATTATATCTTTTGTGTTGCTCCATTATTTCAATTTAAGTAGTTTTTATTAAGGTATTTTCTGGGTAAGAATACGATTTAGTAATATTGCATTGTGTCTTGGGAATTTCTGAACTGAAGTATCCATTTGGACGAATCAACTTCAAAATGTCACTGCTCGTCTAAAGGTGATTTGTTTTTGTTTTCCTCTTAATTTTATTTATTTTCTTTATCTCAGTAGCAGTAGAATTTGGGTTTTTTCAGTTGTAGTTATTGCTTGAACCACTAATGAAACCTTTATGGAGAATCAAGCTTGAAATTTATTCTCTTTTTTAAATAGCGTTGGCATTCAAGGGAAGACCATTAATATAATAAGGAAGACATGGGCGGCTCAAGGATGTGCATACTCTAAGGTCAAAGTTTAATACGAGACCTAAATTTTTAAAAGAAAATTATAACATACGTTTTTATTTGAAGTATAATTTTTTTTATAATCAATTTTCTCTAATTATCTTTATTACATTGTTAATATAGCTAGCTCATTTAATCTTTCTTGAGATATTGTTGATATTAGACAATATTTTAATGAGTAATAGAAGTGTAGAATTATTAAAATCTTAAAAGTATTGTTAAACAGTGAAGCTAATGGAATCTTGTAGAAAGAAAGTGAGTAATAAAATATTGGAGAAAGCAAGTGAGTAAGAATAGTAAAGAGAAAGATAGAAAATATATAGGGGTCTCTGAAATATTAAGATAATTGAGAAAAAAAAAAGATTGATTTTGACATGTAAAGGAAGGGAGAGTGAATGTTATTACACATTACCTAATGAAGGAGTAAAACTGAAACGTTGAGAACAATATTCACCTATCCATGTTGAATATGTCAAATTATTACTTTATTTATATATTTAAATAGCTTTATTTCCTCTTATATTAAAAACTTCAATTTTATATTAAAAGTATTAAATATTATTTTTTAAAGTACCTATAAGCCTATTCTTTTTTTAAAAATGGGACCCCCAAAATTTGGGGCCTAAGATACATGCTTTACCCCTCATCAGGTTAGAGCCGGCGCTGATGGGAGAGCATACATGCATTTTATTTTGAGGATTATTCAGTCAAGGAACATCCTAATATTTTTCTCACTTCTACATTGAGGAATATCAATACAGTACATGGTCTTTAATGAATGGATCTCCTTTACTTGCTGGTGACAAATTTTTCTTTATCTAGCTCATACTTAACTAGTTTAGTTTTTCACTTTCCTTAGAAAATGAATTACTGCAAATGAAAACTTCCTCTAGTAATATGTCTTTCATTATATCATTATTGCAGATGTGCACTTTTCGAAGAGTACTGACATGGTGTAATTTCAAACCTGCTATCAGGTAAGATGACTCATTTTGTTGCAAAAACTAACTTATCTACGGCTCGCATAAGTTTTTGAACATATTTTATATATGCCTTCAAATTTGAATAATTCGAGCATATAAAGATCATTAGGCAGCTAAATTAGTTGTATGCTACTGATGTTTTATTTATTTGGAAAAAGAAAATGAACTCCAAACTTTTTATATAATTACTCGAGATTGAGGGTGAAGAACATGGGCCTTACATCGAAGTATCTCAAGCATAAATATGGTGTACTATGTGTCACATCTTCTTTTTCACACCCAAGGATATATGAGATTTTTTTCAATTAAAGTGACATTAATCGAAATGAGATTATTTTATTTAAATTTTTAGAGTCGCCACTTGGAATAATTTATTTGGTGTCCGAAGTCATTGATTTATTTTAAATCCCGAATCGAGGAATTTTTTGGCTTGATTTAAATGTTTGCGAACCAGCAATTCTAAATAAAGAATTCTGTTAACTCGAGAGAAGGTGTTAGGTATTCCCGGGTTCCGTAGTTCTAGCACGGTCGCTTAGCAATTTATACTTGGTTTAAGTTGTCTAATTACTTATTTTTAGAACCTATATGCATTTACCTTTCTACCACTTTTAATTGCTTGATTATCTCTAATTAAAGAATTGAGTTATGCGTACATATACTCTTTTTTTTGGCGAGTCAAAAAGCATATCACACGAATGTGTCCACAATTGCGCAAACACATCCCTCAAGTCTCTTTTTAGAATTAAATTCGCAATTTGTGATGACCCAGCCAGTTGTCTCATGCGTTACCACTCTATTTTTCCCATTTTCCTTTCTTATTGCTTTGTTTATCAGTTCTATGCGTGATCGGGTTGGTTGGCTCGGGTCCGAAAAGGTTTGCGACACTTAGTCTTTTTTAAGAAAGCTTAAGTTGGAAAAGTCAACCAGATGTTGACTTATGTGTTAGATGACTCATATGTGAGTTCAGATGGTTTGGATAGCTTCGGGAGGTGATTTGGGACTTAGGAGTGTGATCGGAATGAGTTTTGGAAGTTCGTAGTAGATTTAGGCTTGAATTGGCAAAGTTGGTATTTTGGCAATTTTCGTAAGATAGGTGAGATTTTGATATAGAGGTTGGAATAGAATTTTGAAAGTTGCAGTAGTTTCGTTTTGTCATTTGGGATGTGCATGTAACATTTCAGGTCATTTAGACGTGGTTTGATTGGGTTTTTTATCAAAGGAGGAATTCAGAAGATTTTAGGAACTTAGGCTTGAATCCAATATATTTTGGTTGATTCGATATTGTTTGAGGTGTTTTGAAGATTCGTATAAGCTTTAATAAGGTTATCGGATATGTTTTTGGTTTTGGTTGAGGTCTCGGAGGCCTCGGAGTGGTTTTGGATGGTTGATGGAGAGTTTGGAATTTTTGAAAAAGCTGCAGATTGTTCTACTTCTGGTATTTTCGCACCTGTGGATTGGGGACCACAGGTGCGATGATGCAGATGCGATGTGAAGGCCACAGAAGCGGAAGAATGTGAGAGAGGCTATGATTGTAGAAGCAGTTGGTGAACCGCACATGTGATAGCACATGTGCGGGTTGTGCATCGCAGAAGCGGAAGTAGGCGTTTTTGTAAAAACCGCAGAATCGGCTCTAGGACCGCAAAAGTGGTATCGCAGATGCGCAAATCCTGGGTCAGAATGTATAAGTTATTAGCTTTGTGATTTTTGAACAATTTTACCATTTCTAAGTCGGCTTGGGAGCTTTTGGACGATTTTGAAGAGGAATTTCAAGTAGACTTCATTAAGGTAAGGATTTTGGACCTAAAACTTGTTCCTATGGTATAATTTCACGGATTAGAGCCATAATTAATGGAATTTAAAAGTTAAAATTTGGGGAAAAACTAGGGCTTAGATATTTAGACCTTTGATTGAGGATTTGGAGGAACATTGGTGGTCAGATTTCATAACTATTGGTATGTATGAACTCATAGGGAGATAAGGCATTTATTGATGTTAATTTTATCGAATTCCAAGATGTAGGCCCGAGGGTCAGGTTTTTGTAATTTCGGGATTTATATTTTAAATTGATTTTTTTCACTTGGGCTTCGTTCCCTTATCATATTTTGACACCGCAATTCTGATTTTGGATATATTCGATGCAAGTGGAGGCCAATTCGAGGGGCAAAGGTGTCACAGGCTAGAGATTTTACCAGATTGAGGTGAGTAATGATTATAAATGATGTCCTGAGGGTATGAAATCCTGGATTTACACATCATTGTGCTATATTGAGGTGACACACACGCTTGAATATGAGCGTGGGGTCATGTACTATTGGGATTGTGACTTAGTTCGTCTCGAATGACTATTTTACCTCGTATTTGACTGAAATCTAATGACTATCATCATGATTTGGGCTGAATGCCATATTTGGGGCTTGTTCCAACTATTTCAACCCTTCGAGGATTTTATTGCTATTTCCTCATTGTTCTGACTATATATTTGAACTTATGCTACATTTCACGGTTTTATAACTCAGCCATATTTACTCTGTTTTAACACTTAAAAATGATCTTTTCATGATATTTGAGCCGAGAATTATATTTTACAATTGCCCGAGTGGCTTGTGAGGATTTTGATTGAGTAAGGCCGAAGGCCTATGCTGTGAGGAAACACTGATTATGATTATGACGCCGAGGGCCTGAGATATGTATGCCACGAGTTTGTCTTGTTGATATGAGGCGATGGCTGAGATTTATATGCCACAAGATGACTTGATATTGCGCTTGGGCCGTAAGGGGCCCCTCCAAGAGTCTGCACACCCCCAGTGAGCGAGGTACCTATTGTGATGTGAGATATAGCCCAAATGATTGGCCCTGTTCTGAGATATATCCCGAGGGGCGTATTTGTTCACATTATACCCGAGGGGTGAACCTTTATGTGTTTATCTTTCTTATTTGTCAGTTATTTACCTATTTAATTGTTGGAAGGATATTTCCTAAAGTTTAAACTGCACTTAAATGATTTTACATATTTTTTTCCTGGTTTTACTGCTTCATTGTAGCATGTAGTGTGCCTTACATGTTTTCTTATCTCTCAGTCATTTATTTCTGATTATTAATCACTGAGTTGGAGTACTCACTGTACTTTCTGCACCTTGTGTGCAAATTCAGGTGCATCTGGTCCCACTACCGCGTGTTGATCTTTCCAGCTCAGGCGGATCCGATGATTCTCTAGGTAGCTGCCAGCGTTGGTAGCCCAGTGCTTCTTCATTTATCTTATTTCTCCTTGTTATATATTTGTATTGAACTCTGTAGACTTTTCTTTATTATTTCAAAAATTTAGATGCTCATAACTAGTGACACCATCCGTATCGGGCTGTGATGGATTTTATTTCTGCAAACTGTAATGTTAATTGCTTACTTTTGGATTATTTCATTATGATTTAACCTAGATTCTTACTGTTTTTTTTGCTTAATATCTAAAATTGGAAGTGTCGGCTGGCCTTGTCTTCACGAGAGACGCCATCACGACTGGGTCAGGGTTTAGGATCATGACAAGTTGGTATTAGTGCCTAGGTTAGATAGGTCTCACGAGTCATGAGCAGGTTTAGTAGAGTCTCGTAGATCGATACGGAGACGTATGTATTTATCCTCGAGAGGCTGTAGAACCATTAGGAAAAACTTCATATTCTTGAAACTCTTATCGTACGAATTTTTCGATCCGAGTACTAAATTTTTTATTCCATTCTCTGAAAGATAGTGAGTACACGTGCTACTGGTCAGGATGGACGACCACCAGTACAACCAGTTGTGGCCACTAGAGGCCAAGGATGCGGTCGTGGTCATGGTAGGGACAGAGGTGTGGCCCGCACAATAGCTAGGGCAACACCTGCAGATCTACCATACATCCTAGTTCAGGATCCGGTCCCAGTTGTGGACACTCCAGCAGCACCAGCCCAGGCACTCGCTGTGCCCATTGTGATTTAAGGTCTTTAGGAGGCCTTGGCTTAGATTTTACCGGTATGCACTGGCCTAGCTTAGTAAATTTCAGTTACTACAACCACAAATAGTTTGTAGGATGGGGGAGGCAATTAAACTCCCGCCAATTGCACATCTGAGCAGGTCGTGCAAGGACTTCAGACACCAGGGGCATGTCCAGCCCAGCATGTTACAGATGCTCAGGGCTATGTAGCTCCTGCTGTAACAGGGGACGAGCATCACAAGTTGGAGAGGTTTTGGTAGACTTCAACCTCTGACATTTAGCGGTGCAGAGGGCAAGGATGACCGGGGTTTCTTAGGTAGGTGTCAACGGATACTTCACACAACAGGTATTCTAGAGACCAGCGGGATCGCTTTCACTACTTTTCAGATTTCTGGAGCTACCTTCACTTGGAGGGAGGCATTTGAGAGGTGTAGGCCTGTTGGTGCAGCACCCCTTACCTAGCAACAGTTCTCCGTTCTCTTTCTGGAGAAGTATGTGCGGTAGTCTTATAGAGAGAAGCTGCATAGGGAGTTTGAGTGGCTGCATCAGGGAGAGATTACTGTGATGCAGTATGAGGTGAGGTTTTCAGAGTGAGCTCATCATGCTATTTTGTTCATTTTGACAGATATAGATAGGATTAGGAGGTATGTTGATGGCCTCACTTATTAGCTTCGTATCCTCATGACCAGGTAGAGGGTGTCTGGTGCTAAATTTGAGGAGGTTGTACACATTGCTCGAGAGATTGAGTCAGTCCTTCTCTAGGAGAGAGAGGAGAGGGAGGCCATGAGGCCTCGGGGATCTGGTAGTTATAGTGGTGCTCCTTCTAGAGGGTAGTTTCAGCACGGTATAGGCCGTCCATTTAGGCTTGCTCAACCAGCTCGCCCAGGTTATCGTGGGGCATCATCAGCTCATGGCTCTCACAGTTCTCAGGAGGGCCAGTCATCACTTAGTGCCCTTCCAGCTTAGAGTTCATCCCATGCTCCCTCAGTTTAGGGCTCTTCAATGGCAGGTGCATCAGCTAGTCACTCAAGTTCTAGGGGTTCCCTTCAGTCCCCTTTTCCAGCACCTGGGTGTTTCTATGAGTGTGGAGAGATAGGTCATATATGGAGGCACTGTCCTTATCGTCCTACGGGTTCATACCCGCAAAATGGTTAGTCGTCGGCTTCAGCACCAGTTTCTTCATCACTACCAACCCAGCCAGCAAAGTATGGAGGTCAGTCAGCTAGGGGTCGCCTTAGAGGGGTGGAGGTCAGTTAGTCAGGTTGTGGTCAATCCCATTTTTATGTAACTTCAAGCTAGATCCGATGCTATTTCTTCCGATGCTGTTATTGCATGTATTGTTTCAGTCTGCCACGGAGATGCATCTATACTATTTGATCTCGGTTCCACCTTTTCTTATATGTCATCATACTTTTCTCGTTGTTTGAGTACGACTCGTTAGTCTGTTGTTTATCATGTTCATGTATCTACCCCGGTTGGCGATACTGTTATTGTAAACTGCATGTACCAGTCGTGTGTGGTGACTGTTGGGGGTCTGGAGACACAAGAAGATCTTTTCTTATTGTGTATGGTATATTTTGATGTTATTCTTGGTATGTATTGGTTATTTCCATATCGTGCTATTCTGGACTGTCACACTAAGACAGTCACATTGGCTATACCGGGTGTGCCACAGATTGAGTGGCGAGGTTTGTCTGATTATGTTCCAAGTAGGGTAAATTCAATCTTGAAGGCCCATTGTATGGTTGGGAAGGGTTGTGTTTCGTATCTACCCTTTGTGAGGGATGCCAGTGCAGAGACCCCCAATATTTATTCTGTCCCAGTTATGAGGGATTTTCCCAATATGTTTCCTTAGAATTGTTGGGCATGCCATCGGACAGGGATATTGATTTTGGTATTGACCTACTGCCAGGCACTCAGCCTATTTCTATTCCGCCGTATCGTATGGCACTAGCGGAGTTGAAGGATTTAAAGGAGTAACTTCAGGAGCTCCTTGAAAAGGTGTTCATTCGGCCTAGTGTGTTACCTTCGAGCGCCGATTCTATTTGTGAAAAAGAAGAATAACACTATGAGAATGTGCATTGATTATAGAAAATTGAATAAGTAAAATTTAATAACTAATATCCTTTGACTCGCATTGATGATGGATTCGACTAGCTTCAGGGAGCGAGAGTGTTCTCCAAGATTGATCTCTGTTCAGGTTATCACCAGTTGAAGATCAGGGACTCGAATATTCTTAAGACGACTTTCAGGACCAGGTATGGTCATTATGAGTTCCAAGTGATGTCTTTTGGGCTGACTAATGCCATAGCTATGTTCGTGCATTTGATAAACAATGTGTTCCGATTGTATCTCGACTCGTTTGTCATAGTCTTCATTGATGATATTCTGGTAAACTCGCGTAGTCAGGAGGAGCACGTGGAGCATTTGAGTGTTTTGTTGTAGATATTGATGGAGGAAAGGCTTTATGAAATGTTCTCCAAGTGTGATTTTTGGCTCGGCTTAGTGGCAATCTTTGGGGAACGTGATGTCTAGTGAAGGTATTCAGGTTGTCTGAAGAAGATAAAGGCGGTTCAGAGTTGGCGCAGACCATCCTCAGCCATAGATATTCGCATCTTTCTTGGTTTGGCAGGTTTTTATCGTCGGGTTTTTCAGGGATTCTCAACTATTGCATCGCCCTTGGCCAACTTGACTTAGAAGGGTGCTTCATTTGTAAGGTCAGATGAGTGTGAGGAGAGCTTTTATAAGCTCAAGACAGCCTTGACCACAACTCTAGTGTTAGTTTTCGCCATCAACTTCAGGTTCACATACTATGTATTGGTGATGCTTCAAGAGTTGGTATTGGTTGTGTATTGATGTCGGAGGTTAGAGTTATTGCTTATGCTTCTCGTTGGTTGAAGCCCCATGAGAAGAACTACCCCATTCATGATTTGGAATTGGCTACCATAGTTCATGCATTGAAGATTTGACGGCATTACTTGTACGATGTGTCTTGTAAGGTATTTACTAATCACTATATCCTCCAACACTTGTTCAAATAGAACGATCGTAATCTGAGACAGTGGAGGTGGTCGGAGTATCTAAAGGATTATGGTATAAGTATTTTGTACCATCTAATAAAGCTCAATATGGTGGCTGATGCTTTGAGCCGAAAGGCAGTGAGTATGGGGAGTTTGGCATATATTCCGGATGAGTAGAGACCTCTTGCAATTGATGTTCAGGCCTTGGATAATAAGTTTGTAAGGTTAGATATTTCAGAGCCTAGGTGGGTATTGTCTTGTGTGGTTTCTCGGTCTTCTATATATGATCACATTAGAGAGCGCGGGTATGATGATCCACATATGCTTGTCATTAAGGACAGAGTTCAGCACGATAATGCCGGATATGTGACCATTGGTGATGATGGGGTGTTGAGTATGCAAGGCCGAATTTTTGTGCCCAATGTGGATGGGCTTCCAGAATTGATTTTGGAGGAGGCCCATAGCTCACGCTATTTCATTCATCCGGGTGTCGCGAAGATGTATCAGAATTTGAGGTAGCATTATTGGTGGAGAAGAATGAAGAAAGACATTATGAGGTTTGTATCTCGGTGTATCAATTTTCAGCATGTGAAATATGAGCATCAGAGACCAGGTGGCTTGCTTCAACGGATGGATATTCCAGAGTGAAAGTGGGAGAGGATCACTATGACCTTTGTAGTTGGACTTCCACGTGCTTTGAAGAAGTTTTATGCTATTTGGATGAATGTGGATTGGCTCGCCAAGTCGGCGCACTTCATTCCTGAATGTACTACTTATTCTTTAGAGTGGTTGGAAGAGATCTATATTTGGGAGATTGTTCATTTGCGTGGTATCCCAGTTTCCATGATTTTAGATAGGGGCACTCAGTTTACTTCGTAATTTTGGTGGTCTGTGTAGCGAGAGTTGAGTACTCAGGTTGAGTTGAGCACAAATTTTCACCCTCAGAGAGGGCACTATTTAGATATTGGAGGACATGTTGCGTACTTGTGTCATTTATTTCGGAGGGTCATGGTATCAGTTTCTATCGCTTGCAAAGTTTTCTTATAACAAAGCTACTAATCGAGTATTCAGATGGCTTTATATGAGGCTTTGTATGGGAGGCAGTATAGATCTCCAATTGGTTTGCTTGAGCTAGGTGAGGCTAGGCTATTAGGGATAGACTTGGTGCAGGATGCTTTAGACAAGGTGAACGTAATTAAGGAGAGGCTTCATACAGCGCAGTTGAGGCAAAAGAGTCATGCTGACCGGAAGGTTTAGGATATGTCGTACATGGTTTGTGGGAAGGTTCTACTGAAGGTTCACCCATGAAGGGCGCTATGAGTTTTGGGAAGAACGATAAATTGCATCCTCGGTTCATTGGGACTTTAAAGGTACTTAGAAGAATTGGAGAGGTTGCTTATGAGCTTGCTTTGCTACCCAGCTTGTCGAGTGTGCATCAGGTGTTTCATGTTTCTATGCTCCGGAAGTAAATTGGGGATCCGTCTCATGTTCTGGATTTCAGCACGGTTAAGTTGGATGGTGATTTCACTTATGTATAGAGCCAACAACTATTTTTAAGCGTTAGGTTTGAAAGTTGAGATCAAAGGATATAACTCCACTGAAAGTTCAGTGGAGAGGTTGGCCTATGAGGGAGACTACCTGGGGGACCGAGCGGGAGATGCAAAGAAGATATCCTCACCTTTTTGAGGCTTCAAGTATGTTTCTTGACTCGTTCGAGGACGAATATTTATTTAAGTTGGGGGGATGTGATGATCTGACCAGTTGTCTCATGAGTTACCGCTCTTTTTTCCTTATTTTTGCTTCTTATTGCTTTGTTTATTGATTCTATGCATGATTGGAGGGTTGGCTTGGGTTTGGAAAGATTTTGAGAAGGTTTGAGACTCTTAGTCTCTTTTATGAAAGCTTAAGTTCAAAAAGTCAACCAGATGTTGACTTATGTCTTAGAGGGCTTGGATGTGAGTTTTCGATAGCTTCGAAAGGTGATTTGGGACTTAGTGTGTGATCAGAATGAGTTTTGGAGGTTCGGAGTAGATTTAGGCTTGAATTGGCGAAGTTTCTATTTTGGCGTTTTTCGGTTGGTAGGTGAGATTTTGATATTGGGGTTAGAATGGAATTCCGAGAGTTGCAGTAGTTCCGTTGTGTCATTCGGGATGTGTGTGCAAGCTTTTAGGTCATTTGGACGTGGTTTCTTTGGGTTTTTGATCAAAAGTGAATTCGAAAGATTTTAGGAACTTAAGTTTGAATTCGATGTGTTTTGGTTGATTCGATGTTGTTTGAGGTGTTTTGAAGATTGATATAAGTTTGAATAAGGTTATGGGATATGTTTTTGCTATTGGTTGAGGTCCCGTGGGCTTCGGGGTGGTTTCGGATGGTTGACGGAGATTTTGGAATTTTTGAAGAAGCTGCACATTTTTCTGCTTCTGGTATTTTCGCATTTACATATTGGGTACCGCAGGTGCGATGCCGCAGATGGGAGGAGAAGGTCATAAAAGCGAAAGAAGGTGAGGGAGGCCATAAAGAAGCGATTGGTGAACCGCACTTGCGATGGTGCAGGTGCGACTTCTGCATCGTAGAAGCAGAAATAGGCGTTTTAGTGAAAACTACAGAATCGGCTCTGGGATCGTAGAAACGGTACTGCAGATGTGGTGGGTGGACAGAAGATGCAAAATATCTGGGTCATCATGTACAAGTTATTTCTTTCACAATTTTTGAACTATTTCACCATTTCTAAGTTGGTTTTGAAGCTTTTTCGACGATTTTGAAGAGGGATTTCAGGGAGACTTCATTGAGGAAAGGATTTTTGACCTAAAACTCATTCCAATTGTATAATTTCACGGATTAAAGCTATAATTAATGGAATTTAAGGGTTAAAGTTTGGGGGAAACTAGGGCTTAGAAACTTAGACCTTTGATTGAGAACTTGGAGGACTACTGGTGGTCAGATTTCAGAACTTTTGATATGTATGAACTCGTTGGGAGATAAGAAATCTATTGATGTTAATATTATTGAATTTCGAGACATGGGCCCGGGCGTCTTTTGGTAATTTCGGTATTTATGTTGTAAATTGATTGTTTTCACCTAGCCTTCGTTCCCTTAGTATATTTGGATGTCATAATTTTGATTTTGGATAGATTCGACGCGAGTGGAGGCCAATTTAGGTGCAAAGGCGTCGTGGGCTAGATATTTGACCGGATCGAGGTGAGTAATGATTATAAATGATGTTTTGAGGTTATGAAACCCATGATTTGTATATCGGCGTGCTATATTGAGGTGACACACACGCTTGACTACGAGCCTGGGGTCGTGTAGTGTTGGGGATTGTGACTTAGTCCATCCCGAATTACTCTTTTACCTCGTATTTGACTGAAATCTAATTGCTATAATTATGATTTGGGCGGAACGCCATATTTCGGCCTTGTGCCAACTATTTGAACCCTTCGAGAATTTTTATTGCTATTTTCTCACTGTTTTGACTTTATACTTGAACTCAGTCATGATGCATTTCACTATTTTTATAACTCAGCAATGTTTACTCTATTTTAACACTTAAATGATCTTTTAAATGATATTTGGGCTGAGAATCATGTTTTACTATTTTCCTAGTGGCTTATGAGGATTTTGACTGAGTAAGGCCGAGGGCCTATGCTGTGAGGAAACATCGATTATGATTATGAGGCCAAGGGCCTGAGATATGTACGTCGCGAGGTGGATTGTTCAATATAAGGCCGAGGGACCGAGATTTATACGCCATGAGATGGATTGATATTTCCCCCCACCAGGAGTATACACACCCCCAGTAAGCGTGAGTACCCATTGTGATGTGAGATATAGAACGAGGGGCTAGTACTATTCTAAGATATAGACCGAGGGGCTAGTACTATTCTAAGATATAGCCCGAGGGGCGAATTTGCTGACATCGTGCTCAAGGGGCGAACCATTATATGTTTATATTTCTTAATTGTCTGTCGTTTACCTATTTAATTGTTGGAAGGGTATTTCCTAAAGTTCAAACTGAACTTAAATGATTTTATATATTTTTTACTACTTTTACTGCTTCATTGTACCCTGTAATGTGTCTTACGTGTTTTCTTATCTCTCAGTCGTTTATTTATGATTATTACTCACTGATTTGGAGTACTCACTTTACTCTCTACACCATGTGTGCAGATTCAGGTGCATCTGGTCTCGCCATTGAGTGTTGATCTTTCCAGCTCAGGCGGATCCGAAGATTCTCTAGGTAGTTGCAGGCGTTCGTAGCCCGGAGCTTCTTCCTTTCTCTTATTTCTCCTTGTTTTAGATTTGTATTGAACTCTATAGACGTTTCTTGACTATTACGAATTTTAGATGCTTATGACTAGTGACACCCTGGTATCGAGCTGTGTTGGATTTTATTTCCGCAAACTATAATGTTAATTGCTTACTTTTGGATTATTTCATTACAATTTAGCCTAAATTCTTACAGTTTAATTGCATAAAATCTGAAATGGGAAGTGTTGGCTGGCCTTCTCTTGATGAGAGGCGCCATCACGATCGAGTCCGAGTTTAGGGTCGTGACATAATTATGTTACGCGAACGTATACATAATTACAATAATAGTCTAAGTCGAGCCTAAATCAAACTACGAATATTATGATTATTTAATATCTAAGCACTGCTAATAAGAGGTACATAAAAGATTCTGTGATATATGGCGCACCTTAAATTGTAGAAAAGGACTTGTCTAATTCAATAGAGGGACGTTCTTACCTAGGACTATTTTTGGACTTGGTTAAAAGCTAATAGTTGTAAGCAATTATTGGGTGTATGCACCGGGTCCTTTATTATTTGGGGGCAAACAGGCCAATCGATAGGCCCAAAATAAAAAGCTCGCGAATAAAAATGGCTGATAGGAACTGGGCTCAGACCAAGCCCAAAATCGAAGCCACAAAGGGACCTTATACCCCATCAGATCTAATTTCTCCCACGCTATATCATTTGAGCTGATATTAGGCCCAAAATGACAGCCCTGGATATCTTAAATCCCTTTTAACACATTTAGTAATCACATTGCTACAACAACAACATGCAATACTAAATTCTGGAAAATGTTAACAATCTGAATCATTATATGAAACATTTATATTAGCTAAATTAATTAAATCAAAGAGAACAACATCATAAAATAACGTATAAAATGTGAAGTGCAAATGGGCCAGAATGAGGCCCAAAGCATTCCCAACCTCTGCAATCAGCTGGCCTGCCTATGTGATATAAGGGAATATACAAATGAGCTCAATATCGAGCCCAAATGTATGCAACATAACTAATACGTAACCAAAATGCTCTAACAAACTAGTAAAGATCTAGAAACTGATTTTATCTACCAATGTATCTGATAAACAATTAATAATTACCATGAAAACTGCAACTTCAATCATTTATGAATTAGTCTACAAACTTTATAAAGTCTACTCCACTTATTACAATAAATCTTAATACAGTAGCAATTTTATAGCAGTGAACACACTTTTCACATTGCTATTTAACTAAAATACAACTTTCTACAAAAGGAAATGTCCTACGTGACAATCTAATCTACTGTTGCTCTATCTTCGGACAAGCTAAGAATGCTCATAACTTAACCAGTTGAGTCCCTTTCCTGTAATACACTGATTGTTTCCGTGACCAAAAAAGAACCTATGCACCATTAAGTAGTGAATCTAACCATTAAAGGGCCAGATTCATTTCTTTGGTGCTGCTGTTAAGAAGTGAATTTGGAACACAGTTTTACAAGTTTATGGACCTTGACTAAGCAATCAAACAGTGGCAAATTAAGCACATATACAACAGAATATTCTAGACTTTCATGATCACATTTAGCAACAATTTTAAGGTAACATTAACACACAATATATAGATATTAACCAATCCTAAGTTCACATCTCATGATTTCTAGAACTTCAGCCAACCAAAACAAGTTCCGATCACATATATTGGAACTCAAAGTTAATTTCTATTTGAAATGGACATTGTTACGTACCTTGAAATAAAAAAAATACATCAGACAAATGACCAAATAAAGGTCGAAAAACCATGGCTGATTCAGAGTTTAAATCAATAGCGATCAAACAACAACTAACCAGAAGTTTCAACCAGAAATCAAAAAGAAAACCACCGGTTTCAACCGGCAAATCACAACTATAATAAAAAAACCAATGTTTCCAGAAAATTCACAGCTAAGAGAGACCTATTTTGAGTGTTTTTATATCTAATCCTCGTATTTTTTCAGAATCAGTAGGGATTTTTTAGAAGATAGGGTAGTATCTCTATATGTTTTCAGAACTTTTGAGTGTAGAAATGATGCTCAATGTGTGTGCGTGAGCGAGGGACTGTTCCCCTTTTATAGAATGCACAAAAGGAATCAAAAGAGGAAATTCTAACCTAAAAATTCTGAAAATCAGAATAGTTAGCATCTTTTACAGTTATTTGTCCTTTTTCTTATCCAATATCAGGATTTTAGGCTAAGGATAAGGACAACTGTGAAAAGTCTAGAACATCCTGATTAACCTATGTAAAAATTTATTTTTACCTTATAATTTTTGAATATTTTAGCTTTATCCTAAGTTCGTTTAGTTCAATTAGATCCTTACAAGTCTTCATGATTTACATATTAGGGCAAACCAAAACAAAAGTCTATCAACAAGTCAGAAAAATACGAATTGAAAAATGTCAACAGAAGCAAAAATAGAAGAGAGGATGCAATTTGAACTAAAATTAACCTAATTGGCAGACAAAATGTTTATCTGAATTAAACCTAAACAAAACTAAATTTCAACGACTAATGTAGCTATATAGTAATAAAAAATAAGAATGCAACTGCAAAGAAAACCTAGAATTTAACTTACTCAGTTTGCAAACTTAAACAATTAAAACAACCAATTTTGTCAGTTTAACCAAATAGACTAAATAATTTGTTAATTGACCTAAAACAAAATTGAATATAAACGTGAGATGAAATCATGGAAGAAACAGAATAATCATTTTGGGTATCTCACTTAAAAATGAACCCTAATCAAACTAAATTCGTGCAATCGAAGTTAAACTTCAAATAATTAAATTCCTACACATTCTGATTAACCTACTAAAGTAGAAACGATTAAATATTGAACAAAAGAAGAAGAATCCTAAGGTTGCAAACCTATAGCATGCGGCTAGGAGAGACATAAGATGAAAGAGATGAAATCAAAAAGAGAAAGAATGGATGAGGATTTACTAAGGACTTGCTTTAAATTCTGACCATCTAAGGACTCAGACAAGCTTCAATGGTGCGAAATGAACTTCAACTAACATTAATCGACTATTCTCAACAAGAAACAGTTAATTAGTGGAAGATTTAGGTTCAATCATGCCAAAATTGACGAAATCAGAACAATATAAAAATTAGGATTTGGCTTTTAGATATAACATTCAAGGTATTGGGGACTGATTCGAAGAGAGATTAAATGGTATTTGGAAAGAGGAAGGGAATGTGATTGTTTGGTGTTGATTTGGTGAGGTTTGAAGGGATTAGGGTTTTGGGATTCCAATTTTGATCTCATGTTCGAGGGAATTGGTAAGGATTTGGGGAAATTGGTTAGGACATATGGAAAGGGGAGATGACAAGGGTCCCGGCGTGTTTATTTGGGGAGGTTTGGAGGTGGCCCGCAGCCCTGAGGCAATTTTCGGTGGTGGTTTGGGGCAGAGGTTCAGAGAGTGTATGGCACGGTTGAGATATGAAGTAAGGGGCCTTTGGGGGGTTAGGGGGCTTCTTCAGACAGTAATATAGCATAGGATCAAAGTGTTCCCAGCCGTTAGATCCAATATGATCAACAACTGAGATAAAAAATAAAAGATACGACGTATTTTGGCTATGAAAGGGGACGGACCAGGTAAGTTGAATTTTGGGCCCGGGTTTAGGAATGGGTTTAGGTACGGGGCATCCCAATTTCAATTAAAGGCCCCTTCTTTCAATTACCTCTTTTTTTTCCTTTTTAATTAAAAATCTTAAATTAATATAAATTAAAAAACTAAACTAATTATCTAATTAAAATAATTATTAAAATTACCTAATCCTACATTAAAAGAGAAAGATCCCTTGTCGAAAAAAATTAAATGATAAAAATGTAAAAATGGGATTTTTTGTAATTTTTATTTTTAATAAAATAAATAATTAACTAATTAATCCTAAAAATATAAAAAAAACTAAATGCAATGCATGGTATTTTTAATATTTTCATGATTTTAGTAAAAATTAGACGTGCGTAAAAATGCAAAAAACTATTAAAATCCTACAAAACATCATATAAAAATGGCAAATAGTTGGAAAAATCTATTTTTTATTTTATTTTATAAGAGTATTTCACATAGAGAAAAACCCACATACTCACAACTGGTCCTCTTTGTTTGGGAACATGACTGATTTTTGAGCAAAGATAGAATAAGAAATTACGAGCGATTTTTGTCCGTCTGAAACTTCATGAGAAGCATCTTTTGAAAAAGTCTGATTGAACCTTGCTTTAGAGGTTGCCTACATATCCTTGGCCATAAAGAAATCAAGTCACTGTAGTTCTAGAAGTTTTGGTAGCTCGGACTACTGAGAAATTGTGATTTCACTACTGTTTTTGCTTGTTGAACTCCTTATTACAGCAAAATGAAAGATGAAAAGCTAAACTAGCTAAGCCTATCAACGACGAGTTACAAGATTCTTATCTATAAACCTTCCAAAGATTAATCTTGAGTCTTGTCCAGTTCTTCCTGCATACTCTGGTCTGAATCTTGTGGCTTGTTAGCTGCATCCGCTGGTCCATTCTTCTTCAACTTTCCATATCAAGGCAGGACATGCGAAACTTGTGACTTCAATCTTGGCGGTCCGCATTTTTTCTCCGCTTCTGCAGTTATAGTTCAACTTATTATCTTGTTTCTTTTTTTCTTTTATTAGGGTTGAGACTTATTCTTTTGGTTATCTCATACCTTGTGCCTCACAGTGAAAACGTGCTCAGGCACCAAAGCAAACAAACGAACGAAATTTTCTGCCCCAGTTTTCACTAGGAAAACTTTGTTAATTATTTTAATAAAAAACCTAAAATATTTCTTTATTGAAAGTAATAATATTAGGATTGTGTATCATTATATTCAACTAGGGAGTGCAGACCCTATGTGGAAAAGTGACTAGGGAGTAGAGACCCTACATCTAAAGTAAAATTAAATATGGACTGGAGACTTTATGTTTGAAAAGCGACTAGGGAGTGAAGACCCTATGTATAATGAACACAATTAAGGAGTTAAGACCTTATGTTAGAAAAGTGACTACGGAGTGGATACCCTATGACTAAAATAAAATCAGCTAGGGAATGGAGACCCTATGTTGAAGAAGTTACTGGGAAGTGGAGACCATATGTCTAAAATAACTTCAACTCGGGAGTGGAGACCCTATGTTGGAAAGGTGACTAGGGAGTGGAGACCCTATGTCTAAAATAACTTCAACTAGGGAGTAGAGACCCTATGTCTAAAATAACTTCAACTAAGGAGTGAAGACCCTATGTTGGAAAAGTTACTAGAAAGTGGAGACCCTATGTTGGAAATGTGACTAAGGAGTGGAGACCCCATGTCTGAATTGACTTCAACTAGGGAGTGGAGACCTTATGTTGGAAAAGTGACTAGGGAGCAGAGACCCCTCGTCTAAAATAACTTCAGCTAGGGAGTAGAGACCCTATATGGTAAAAGTGACTAGGGAGTGGAGACCCTATGTCTGAAATAACTTCAACTAGGGAGTGGTTATCCTATGTTAGAAAAGTGACTAGGGAGTGGAGACGCTATGTCTAAAATAACTTCTACTAAGGAGTGGGGACCCTATGATGGAAAAGTGACTCGGGAATGGAGATCCTATGTCTGAAATAACTCCATCTAGGGAATGGAGACCCTATGTTGGAAAAGTGACTAGCGAGTGGAGACCCTATATTGGAAAAGTGACTAGGGAGTGGAGACCTTATGTCTAAAATAACTTTAACTAGGGAGTGGAGACCCTATGTTGGAAAAATGACAAGGGATTGGGAACTCTAGGCTACCATGTTTTTGAGTTTTCTTCTCTTTTTTTTTATTTAAAAAAATGGGTAACAATGCAAGAAAGAATTTGGCAGGGACATCCTTTTTGATTGATTAGTGCTGCAAGACTGTTTCTAGCCCTTGCACAGTTTCTTTTGGTTTGCACCTGCTTCTTGAAAGGTTGCTTTAGATTGCACTTGCTTCATATTTTCAAACAAAGAATAATTGTTATTTTGAAATGGTGGTTGGTTTTGTGGCCTTGATTTTTTTGATCTTCGCTCAACTCTTTCTTTGAAAACCTCTATTGCTCGCTGGCTTTCTGGTGATTGATCTCCTTCCGAAACCCAGTGATCTTGACTTTTCAAAATTTCATATGATGGTTCACTGTGTGAGGCTCTGGCATTTTCATCTTATTTAGCCTTTATGGGCACTTGACTTTGGATTTCTTTCCTTTTCAATAATTTCGACTCTGAAGCCTCAGCCATCATCGCCAATCGAGATCGACATGATGCACCTGCTGAGGTTGGGTGCTTTTCTTGAATTTAGATTTTGTTAAGCAGAATCTAGTAAAACCAATCTTGTCGTCTTTTCTTTGTATTTGTTTTGAAGAAGGATTAAACCGAAAGGGATTCAAAGAAAAGTAAACAAAGGACATGATAATCAATTTAATCAAGAAGTGTCCCTTTCGGGCGGAAGAAAGAGGGACTTATCTGGAGTGCGTGCAGACTTCAATAGACATGAAATTCTTCATGGACTGGATACCCAATTTGCGCAACCATCCAATCTCCCACGAACCCATCATTACTCGTATCTTATAACTTAGAAACCTAGCCATGATTCTATCAGTACCGATGGTTGTAGGGAATTCCTTTTTGATCAATGGCACCCTTTGCGGGTTTTCGCCAATTGACCTTTATCATTTCTATTCTTACCATCACCTTATAGTGCTCTTTGCGAGTTTTCATTAACAAGACTCTCTTATTTTTAGTTTCTCTGCTCACCCTCGCCTTGCGGCGCTTGTGTGGGTTTTCACCAATAAGACTCTCATTTTATTTCTCTCATTTTTATTGCATTGGATCCAAGTAGTTGCATTCTCTGATTCTTGAACATTCTTTTACTGGTTGATCAGAAGGACCTGAAAATGATTTGGGGTAAAAAAATTTGGATTGAATTACAACATGGAACCTTTCAGGAAAAACCATCGCCAAACCATGATAACTTCTGCCCCAGTTTCACTTATTGGGGGACTTTGGATTTTCGTTTCAATGTGAGTGAACCCCAGAGAAAGGCTGCCTACATATCCTGTTGGAATAAAATCAAACGTAGTTATGCGAAACTTTATTTTTGATTTTCTTTTGTTTTGTTCTTTTTTTTTACAAATATTTTCGGGTTCCAAAGAGGGTAATCAAAGAAAAGTTACTAGATCAAAAAATAGTCAAAGGGTTAAAGTGTTTGGGGTAGCGAGAATGAAAGCCTTTGTCATCCCGATAAGATAATATCAGTACCGCAGAATTGCTAATCGTAATATCTCTTGACCGCGTATGCATTGACAGTTGCGTAAGGGTCATTTCCTTCAATGTATCCTATGTACAATTCCCCTTTCGACAACAATTTTCTTATAATGTATAGCCCCTTCCTGTTTGGGGTGAACTTTCCTTTTGCTTCCTTGTGGTGCAGAAGAATGTGTCTCAAAATGAGTTGCCCCACTTCAAAGTTCCTAGGCAACACTTTCTTGTTGTAGGTATGGGCCATTCTTTGTTGGTACAACTGCCATGGCAAACTCTGGCCATCCGCTTTATATTAATCATGGTTAGATATTCTAAATAGGTTTTAACCCACTTACTATCCTCGATCTCGGCTTCAACGATGATTCGGAGAGAAAGAATTTCAACTTCTGCGAGTATCACAGATTCGGTGCCATAAACCAGTAGATAGGGTATTGGCCCAAATGATGTGCACACAGTTGTGCGATATCCCAACAATGAGAACGACAACATTTCATGCCATTGTCCAAAACTCTGGATCTTCTTCCAAAGAATCTTTTTGATGTTCTTGTTTGCTTCTTCGACGGAACCATTATCTTTGGGCCGATAAGGGGTAGAATTTCGATGTCTGATCTTAAATTGTTCACATATCTCCCTCATCAAGTGGTTTTCAAGTTTGTAGCATTATCTGTAATGATAGTTGTACGGATACCAAAATGGCAGATGATGTTGGAGTGCACAAAGTCTACCGTTGTTTTATTAGTGAAGGCTTTGAGAGTGACTGCTTCGACCCATTTTGTGAAATAGTCAATGGAATCCAATATGACTCTATGATATTTGAATCTTTTGCCACGATTAGCTCAATGACATCTATAACCTACGTAACGAACAACCACGATGTTGACATAGGATGCAATTCTGTAGGTGGTGCATGAATCAGGTCACTGTGTACCTGGCATTGTTGACATTTTCGGACAAAATTGAAACAATATTTTTCTATAGTCATCCAGTAATAGCCCGCCCGAATGATTTTCTTTTCCAGGATATATCAATTAAAATGGGGTCCATAGACTCCTGCGTGTACTTTATTCATAATTCTTCCGGCCTCTTAGGTATCCATGTATCTTAGAAGGTTTAGTTCCGGAGTCCTTTTTACAATATCTCTTCGCTCAAGAAGAAGCCAATAAAAAGCATTCCAGTGGTTTCAAAATCTCTTCATATCACGATACCATGGCTGAACATTTGGTTCCACCTCAGCCGTATTTTAATAACAGTGCCTTTCTCGGATTTGGATTTCCAACAGGTGAATGCAGATATTGCCTAGATATGGCAACATTGAGGCCAAAGTAGTGAGTGCATCGTCTAACTCATGTGAAAACGAGTAATGTACCTGAATCGACTGACTTGAACTGCTTGCTAAGGTCTTCCAAATGTTTCCTGTATGGAATAAGCTTGACATCCCGAGTTTCTATTCACCCCAAGCTTGTCGGATAATCAAATCTGAATCTCCCAATGATCAACAATTCTTCCACATCTTGGTCAGTTTCCATATTCATACCCAAAATGCAGGCTTCATACTCGGCACTGTTGTTTGTGCATAAAAACCGAAGCCGGTCTGTGGCTGGGTAATGCTAACTAGTGGGTGAAATCAAGATTGCCCCAATCCCGACACTTTTTGTGTTCACCACTCCATCGAAGAACATTTTCCAAGAATTGGTGTCTTCTGGAATTACTTCAACTCAATTTACTTTCTCGTCCAGAAAGTAAGTACTCAAAGGCTGATATTTCTTATCAACAGGGTTCTCGGCTAGGTGATCCGCTAAATCTTGAGCTTTCATTGCCATGCAGGTGACATAGACTATGCCGAACTCGGTAAGCAGGATTTGCCATTTTTCCAAACTCCACGTGGGCATCAGCTTCTGGAATATGTACTTTAATGGATCTAACCTGGTGATGAGATAGGTTGTGTAGGCTAACAGGTAATGCCTAATCTTCTGAGTGACCCAAGTTAGGGAGTACCAAGTCTAGTGAACTTCTTGCTCAAGTAGTATATTGCATGCTCTTTCTTCCTGGTCACATCATGTTTCCCGAGGACAAATTCGAAGGAGTTCTTCAAGACTGTCAAATACAAAAACAAAGGCCTTTCTTGTTCGAGTGGGACCAAGATTGGAGGGTTCGATAGATATTCTTTGATTTTATTGAAGGCATCTTGACACTCATCTGTCAATTTAATTGCTTCATCTTTCTTCAACAACTTGAATATGGGCTCACATATGGAAGTCAACTGACCAATAAACCAACCGACGTAATTCAGCCTTCCTAAAGGACTCATAACCTCTTTGTAGTTCTCGGAGGAGGCAAATATCGAGTAGACTTTATCTTTTTTGGAACTAGTTTGATGCCCCTCCGATTGACAACAAAACCCAAAAGTTTCCCAGAAGGAAATCCAAATGTACATTTAGCTGGATTTAGCTTCAAGTCATACTTACATAGACACTCAAAGAACTTTCTCAGATCCCCATCATGGTCATCCTGCATTCTGGATTTAATGATCGTATCGTCCACATCCATCTCAATTTGTTGGTGCATCATTCATGAAAGATGGCAGTCATAGCTCTCATATAAGTTGCCCCTGCGTTCTTCAAACCAAAAGGCATGACCCTGTAATAATAGGTGCCCTAGGGTGTGGTGAAGGCTGTCTTTTCTGCGTCGTCTTCATCCATCAAGACCTGATGATATCCAGCATAACAATCCACAAAATACTGTATCTCATGTTTGGCACAGTTATAAACAAAGATGTGGATATTTTGCAAAGGGAAGTTGTCTTTGGGACTTGGACTTGCTTTTTTCAGATCCTAATAATCAATACACACTCGGGTTTTTCCATCTTTTTTGGAACTAGGACCATATTAGCCAACCATGTGGTGTATCCGACCACTCAAATCACACCCGTTTTTAACTTTTTGGTGACTTATTCTTTGATTTTTTCACTGATGTTAGTTTTGAACTTTCTTTGTTTTTGCTAGACAAGGGGATGATCGAGGTAAGTTGTTAGTTTGTGTACCACTAGATCAGAACTTAGTCCTTCCATATCATCGTATGACCAAGAAAACACGTTTCTGAACTCGAAAAAAGTTGGATCTATGAATACCTAGTTCTTTTATCCGTGTGAATGCTTATCATTGTTTCTTGGACCTCTTTTGAACTACCCATAATAGCCGACTAAGTTTAATTTATGTTTGGCTTAGGTTTGTTCTAAAATTGTTCCAGTTCTTGGTTTATTTCCCTAAAAGCCTCATCTTCATAATATTCCGCTTCTTAATTCATTATTTCACAGTTAGACAACGTGCTGTGATCTGGGCATGAAGTTCGCAAGAATGTCTTGTTATTTAAGTCCACATTATTAGAACTAAAACGAGGAAATAAGGAAAGTAACAAAAGTTAGAAAGAACAAAAAAAGAGATTCATAGACGATGAAATATTGATTTCATTTCATTTAATTTTAATATAGAAGGGTTTACATTAGATTTTTAAAGACAATAAACTAAAATAAACATTCGAGCTACACTCTGAAATAACTCAAAATGTGAAAAAGGTGGCAAGAATGGAGTACCGGGATTCTCGTCTGACTAGGAATGGAGTAGCCTTCCAATTTTGTAATTTGGCATTGGGCCCCATATACTGCACCTCAACGGTGCTCGAGCATTCTCTTGGCTAGACCATGTGAGTTTCATGTAACATCTGCCTCATGGATCCACATATGTCTTCAATTTCCTCGACCATGAAGGCCTCATCTTCTTCTTCTATGCACTTTGGCTTGACGAATGCTTTGGAGAGATACAAGATCGGCTTAAGAAACAACCAACCATTGCTCTTTCATTCATTTTACCATGTCACATCAGCTTTCATAGCATGAAAACCTATACAGAATAACTTCTTGCGGGCAACTATGATAGGTTATGTGGTACCTTGTAAATATACTCCGAGCCCCTTTCTGGGCTTATACCCATGCTTGATTATTTCAGTAGTGACCATGATTGACATATTTGACAGAAAGGGTTGAGGACATAGGCTCCCATATTGAAATTGATCTACGCCCACAACCTTAAAAGCTTGATAGCCTATGTGGTCGCTAGCTTCCCTAGCCTCAAAACATGGGTCTGACGGGTCCCTATAAATTGAATGCTCGTCCTCTCCATGGACCACAATCTAGTGATCTTCGTGTTCAAATTCCACCATTTAGTGGAGATCAGAAGGTACGACCCATGCAGCATGGACCCAATACTCAAATGACACTTTGAAATCTACAGGATCAATAGTCAAGAAAAAATCAATCTCCCCTATTGTGTCTCTCTTGATGCCATTAAAGGCACGTATGCAAACATTGTTAGGCCTGATTCTCTCAGTCCCAATTTCCATTCGTTGCAAAGTTGAGAGAGGGCGGATGTCAACCCCATACCCTCCATCAAGCATGATTCTTTTCAAGTAGTACTGTTCACATTTGACAGTCAATTGAAGAGCCTTGTTGTGGGCAGCCGTTTCCAAGGGAAAGTCATTCTTGCTAAATGAAATCCAATTGACTTCAAAGAATTGCTCTGCCATTCTTTCCAGTTTCTCAACACTAGTTTCAATTAGAACATAGGCTTCATTGAGGGTATTTATTAGCACTTTCTAATGCTCATTTGAGCTTATTATTAGAGACAAGAGTACGACCTAAGAGGGAGACTTTCGGAGTTGGTCAATTACCTCGTAATCCAAGGTTTTCATCTTTCAGAAAATTCCTTCGCTTCTTTGGCACAGGCTGGATTTTTAAGTGGAAAGCACTTTTTTTTGGCATTGTTCACTTATTCTAGATTGAGGTACTTCCCAGACAGTTTTGTTTTGATCACTTCCTCCATGATTTCTCTTCCTTTGTATGTCACTACTGTTTTTTTGTAATTCTAGGCGACAACAGTGGGATCCTTCATGGGCTTCTATGGTGCGCAACTAATAACGACGGGCTCATTCAACCTTGGTGAAATTACCGTCCCCCGTGCCATATAAGTCCCTCTCGGTATGTACATCTTAGGTCCCTTATTTAGTTCGAACCATTTGGGGGGACTCAATACCAATTGTTCTTTCCTCGATGCCCGGTGAACATAGAGAATGGCATCCATAGGGGGTACTGCCCCTGTTTAGTACCCCCTGTTTTGGTCTCCACCATCTTTTCTACACTTTTAGGTTCGGAGTTACTCTTCTTCTACCCCTTGTATTGCTTTGTAGCCACCTTTTTCTTCTTTTCAACGTCAACGATGACAAAGATGGCTTTCAGAGATGGGTGAAACTCTTTATTTTCACAAATTATCCCAATAATTGGCTCGTTGTTGTGAGCTGACAATGGCTTATTGGTCACATTGGGATCTCTTCATCTTTCAACACTACCCTCTTTGTCTCTATTAGGTTTTAGATTGCCTTTTTGAGAGTCAAATAGTTTTTAGTGTTATGCCCTTCCACTCCTGAATGGTAAGCATATTAAGCACCATGTTGATAGGAGGGCGACTCTAGGCTTTGCTTGGTTTAAGGTACAGGTTGCAACAAAAGCATTTTGACCTGTTTAGGGAAAAGGCTAGAGTATAATTCACCAATAGGCGTGAAATTGTTCCTTCTGAGTGGCTCCCAGAAGTAGGCATTGTATGAAAAATTATTTCGTGAGGGATGGAGATAATATGGAACTTGGTGAGGGGGTTATTTCTAGGAAGTGTAGCTTGGTTTTGGTTGAACTGTTGTTCTGGCTGAGCGTATGGCTGGACATTTATCACCGCATAAGGCTGAGGAGCCATAGCATAAGACACATCTTGGTGAGGATAATAATGTTGCGGGGGTGTTTGGAAGGACTTATCCTCGGGGTTAAAGTGGGGTTCTCATACTTGAAGCCACCATTGCCACTTCTTTCTTCCTTCTATTTGCAACACCTCCAGACCCGCTCTGGATTGATTGGGATGTAGCTCTTATAGCAGATTGGATCAATATACGACCTATATTTAGACCATTTTAGACCATCTCCCCAATATTGATAGCCTTAGCAAACGGCTTTCCCACTTTAGACATCATATTATGGAAGTAGTCAGCCTCTTGGGCTTGTAGAAAAACACTGACCATCTTGGTCTCATCCATCGGGGGCTTCACCCTGGCCGCTTGTTCACGTCACTTAATAGCATATTCACGGAAACTCTCAGAAGACTTTTTTTTTGAGATTTGATAGGGAATTCCTATCTAGAGCTATATCTATGTTGTACTAGAATTGCCTTATAAAATCACGAGCCAAATCATCCAATATGTGCCCGCGAGATATTTCTTGACCTATGTACCACTCGGATGAAATACCAACTAGACTCTCTCCGAAATAAGCCATTAAGAGCTCTTCTTTTTCGTCTACCCCTCTCAGTTGATTGCAATATCTCTTGATGTGGGCTATGATTCCCCGTGTCCGTCATACTTTTGGAACTTGGGGGTCTTCAAACCAATGGGAAAATGAACATTTGAAAACATACATAAATCAATGTAGGATTGCTATTTTGTCCACTTTAACCTTGTATATTCTTAAGGTTTTGCTACATTCTTCTTTGTCGTGTGTTATGTTTCTAAGTCAAGCGAGTTGTGGAACAAAAGTTAGCAAAGGTCATTACAAGTTGCATTTATTATGTGCTGAAATTTAGGTCGAATGTAGATGCACTTTTCTCCAAATATACTTGGAATCAAGAGATTAAGTGGATATCAATTTTAATATCTATGAGTCTAGTTTCTAACGCATTAAATTATTTGTAAATACGTCATTAGACTAGAGAGATATTTGCGTTTTTGCGAGACTGCGCCAAGCAGACTCTATGGAGCTCATATAGGAGGTTTAAGACATACAGATATATATATAAGAAGCCTCAACCCCGTTTTAAGTCATTATTTTCAGTATATTCAGACCTTACAACCCTAGAAACAATCTCTCAAGGTTCTCTCATGATCCAAGACCCAAACAAAGGGCAAACAACACAAATCAAGTGTCGGTAATCCCGTGGTGCTAGTAAGTTTCTTGTTCTTCTTGTTGTTGCTGATTTTTTGCTGGTTCCACTTGTGTGGAAGGTTTTTCTTAGGTTGTTTATGTTATGTAAAATACTCTATCATGGTTTTCATATCAACCCTAGGTTATTTCAAGTCTTTTAAATGGATCACACCATATTTCAACATCAAAAGTGAAGAGTAACACCTCTTTGAGGTTGTGTTGTCATTAAGGATCATTGTGGACTGTTTCGTTCTCAAATGTCAAGTTATTGCTACTAAATAAAGTGAGTATAACAGCCTACTAAATGTGATTAAGTTTTCTTGTATAATGGTTAAGTTGTTAGGATGATAAACTACAAGATAATACTTGGATTAGCGTAAGTCATTTCTATGGTGTTGTATTGCCATTGAGTGATGTTGTAAGCTAAATATAAATTGGATTTCAATTTGACGATACTGTAAGAGCTATGTGTATTGTGTTTTTTTTAGTTACTTAAGGTTATGTTGATGTTGATTAAGTTAAATGGTTGGACTAGAGATGAACTAGTGAATAAAGTTTCTAATTGAAGATAATTGGAGTTGTGGATTATTTCCTTTGCTATAAATATTTGGTATATTGGTGGAATCATTGATGAATTAATTCATTATCATGTTGTTGATATTATTAAGTTAATGTATGAACTCTATAACGGGTTCTATGGGTTATACAAATTCTAATCGTAGCTTGCTGCTCGTTGTGAAGTAGTTGTGACTTGTTGTTGTTATATGGTAACTTGTTATTGATAATTATATGCTGATGGATTTCTCTGGTTGTTGTTGTTGGTATATGATATAGGAGGATGCTCCTGTTACAGGGGAGATGCTGCCCTAATTTACGTAAATGAGCTACTAGCTTAAGTAACAGACTTAGCCTTTGCTCAGCTCTGATTTTGAATCTCCATATGTTATGATAGATTGACTTGACTTGTTTGAAGAATTGCTTGGAAAGGATTAAGGGCTCAACGCATTTAAGGTATGTTAAGGCACACCCTTCTTTCTTTTGGCATGATCTAAAGTGAAAAGTATATACTATTTCAGAACGGATCTACTCCTAGTAACTGAGGTTGACCATGTTGTTCTTTCCTTATAAAGTTATTCTAAGTGAGTGTGTATGATCCTTGAATCTAATTGAGGTTCATATTAAGGGTGTTGATGTCCATAATGTTAATAGAAGGTGCAACGACCTTAAGTCACTCTGAAAGGTTTAGAACGTGATTCCATGAGCCTAGCATGCATTATATACATTATCTATTTTTCTTTACCGAGCCGCGCTATAGTTGGCCTGGTACAGAACCTATTGTGCAACCATTAGCTGGGTTTACCGAGCTCTACGTGGCCGGGTATGATTCTACCGAGCCTTATGATGGTATGGTATATTTTTACCGAACCCTCTTTGAGGCCGGAACGATATTATGATAATGGTTCCCACAGAGGCGTATATTTTCAAAAGTTTATGTATGTATATATATATATATATATATATATATATATATATATATGTATTATGTCTTTCATGTTAGTAGCCCCAGAGGCACTTAGATTTTACAAGTTGTATTTTCTCTATCACTCTTTACATTACTATTCTTGTTATGCTTTCTTACCTTACATACTCGATACTTTATTCGTATTGACCTCCCTTTTGCCTGGGGATGCTACATTTCATACCCGCATGTCACGATTAATAGGTTGACTGTCCTCCTATTAGGCTATCAGCTCAGCAAAGGTGTTGGCGCACTCCACTTGTTCCGGAGTTGCCTATTTGGTCAGTATGCTTGGGATATGTATTGATTGGTATAGTGAGGCCATGTCCCAACCTTTATGATTTTATGTACTCTTAGAGGCTTGTTGACAGATGTCAGGTGTAGGGATACTTGTATGGCCCTTTTAGACCTATGTTTTGAATTTATAAATGGTCATGTCATCCTTATAGGCTCGTATGTCATATGTATTAGTTTGTATATCATTTTGGGCCATCGTATTTTGAGTATTACCTTATGTTTAATTCTTGTTATCTCATGATGGATTTACTATCTCATTTACTCATGATAGTATGATAAGAAAGATATGTTATATTGGTACTCGATTAAGTAAAGCACCGAGTGCCCGTCGCGACCCTTCGGTTTGGCTCGTGACAAAAGTTGTATCCGAGCAGTTCTATCCTAGGCAGTGTACAAGCCGTGTCTAGTAGAGTCATGTTTATGGCTGTGTGGTGCACCACAATTACAAGCAGGTGGCTGCAGAGCATTTAGGACTCTCACTGTTTCTTCTTACTTTGGATCGTGTAATACAGCTCAATTGTAAGAATTCAAACTTCTAAATTCTATTTTTTTTGTAACAAAATGGTTCCTCATCCAAACAGATAGTTGGTAAGAGATTAAATATTGTTGTGGAAGAGTTGAGTCAATAGAGCTTGATTTTGCATAATGCTTATGATGAGTAAATGTAAGGTTTTTAGTAGATTATGTGTGTACTAAGATGCGTAAGTTTCTCGATAAGGAGGCATAAGTAATGAATATCTATCTACCCATATGGTTTAAAAAGCAACAATAAAATCAGATGGCAGATACAAGTTTCAACAAGTAAAAAAAGCAAGGTTGTGAAGCTTACGAGGTATCAACTAGTAAAGGCTTTGAGTTTTTACAATTCAGGTAGAGAAATATATGTATTCCAAGTTACCTTCAACAGTAACAGAGGTATGTACAATTGGACAGACCATTCCCAGCATGCCCTATGGGAGTTGACATATATAGTTTAAGAGAAATAAGGGGCATGATCCAATTTGGGCTTGAGTAACCCATAATTGTGGGTGAATTATTATTATTAGCTAACATTTCAGAAGGATATTACACATGTGGTAATTGTTCTCTTTTTGAGAGATCCTCATGGTGCAATCTAGAATAGTACATTCAGATACGAAAACTAGAATGCCTGAAAATATAGAGGATTGGCACTGGAATAGAAAGGATAAATATTTACCTTTGTACTGCTCCTATTCGTAGTAAAGAGAGAATGCAAGGTGACCTAAAGAGAAAGTGAGATGAAGCAATGGGAGCTAAAAGTGAAAGAATGTTTTGTTTAAGTTATCACAATAAAGTTATAGATAGAAATATTAGCCAGTAATAAGAAGAGAGTAAATGAAGCATTATGAGTAAGATGTGATAAATGGATAATAATGGTAAATTAAAATATGAAAGAATTATAGAGTCTATAGTCAAGTTAAGGAAAAGTCAAGAGGTGACATTCATTGAGACAATAATAAAGGATAGGCCGTAGGTCATATCCTCATTTCGAGAAATGAGTTCGTGATTCCAATGCGACTACTAGAAGGCTAAGTTAGACCCTGTCTGTAGTACAGCTATTATTATGGTCTAGTAAACAAGATAAAATCAAACATAAATTAGGGACCAGAGATTTTGATAATGGTCAACATAGTGAATTTTAGAGATCGTACTCCAAAAACAATAGAATGAAAAACACACGAATAACCATTAAAGGTCATTTAGGAAGTGTTTTACCTAAAGCAAGCACTCTGAGCAGAGTTAAACTTATGGGACTAAGTTTGGCAGTTACAGTGACACCTTCGTGCATAAGAAATTTAGTTATCCTTGGTACAAAAGGTTACCATAAGATGATTAAGGTTCACTGATAATGTTAAAAGATGCTAAACTTGAAGAGCTAAAACATCTATATGTAAATCGTCGTAGTACTAAATCTTAGTACTCTCCTAAAGAGGGTGAATATGGTATTAAGTTGGAGTTAAGAGGCTTAGGTAACTATGGAATGGTAAAGGAAGAATGTTGTAAAAAGGAGAAAGGGATGATGTTGCATTTGTTCACTTCCTATAGATATGTTGCGACTCCAGAATATTATGCAAGCCCGACACCAGGGAGAGGCAGTAAAAGTTTCCGTCCAGGATATTATTGATGAATAAGTGTGAAAGGACACTTGATACATCCAGAGCTAGTGACGAGAGAGTGACGAGAGATAAGTTAAGACAAAAGATATATTCCAAGAGAGACTATGCAGAATATATATATATATATATATATAATGGACAGCCAAGTAATTAGTAGTTGATTCAGGAAGAGCCTGTTATGTCTAGACAAGAGGTCACAGATAAATCAACAGACCATGCAAGATAAATGTAGTGAACTACTACATAGTGAAATCAGTCTCTCAGATATGAGTTGCAATCATTTGAAAAAGTTTCAGATAGGAGTCGACGCAGTTAAAGATACCATTCAAGGTTTATGAAAGTAAGAGAGAGTTTCACTAAGGAGACAATAAAAATTTGAGTTTAGAAGTAAGCCTACAAGCACAAAGGCACGAAGTTACTTAACTAACGATTATTATAGGTATGTAAGATATAACAAGCTCACAACTTTACAAGAGATATATGGTCTCCCTAATTACTACAATGAAGGACTAGCTGAGTAAATCAGGAAGAAGGTTTCAACCTAAGCATAGTGAGCTAAAAAGTAAATGATCTTGTAATGACAGTCTCACTAAAACATTGTATACACTCCATACAAAAGTGGCACCTATCATGGCTAATGAATTGAAAAAAACAGTTATAAAAGGTGATGTTTGAGATAATATGAGGTACATGAAATTACAACATCTGCATGCAATAAGACAAGCCAAGTATTCATGCAACAAGTGATAGAACTAGTAGGAAAAGTAATTGCTTACCTTTAAGGACAATTGAGAAGGCACGAAAGGAAATTTATGGTGCTAGCAAGTTAAAGGAAGGTTGCGTGTAGCATAAATAGATAGGTGTAGGTCATAAGGTAAAGTATTGTAGAGCAACAAGGTTTTAGGTAGATAGGAGTAATGTATGAAAAGGTGAATGAGAAGGTGACGAGAATATGCATGGGTTTGGGATTAAACCCATCAAAACAATGGAGCAGATGATTTCCATATATATAAAGCTCGATACAGGTTGAATTAAAATAGAGGAGTCTAAGACTAGGAGCAATTAGAAGAGATGAAATGCTACTCCCATAGTAAAATAAGGGTGTAATTGTGATAGATAATAGGACAACATTTAGGCCTTTGATTGAGGAATAATTTAAAGAAAAGAGAGGCACACATACACATACACGGTCTTACATGATGCATGAAAGAAGGTAAAAAAAGTTACGAGATTAAAAGAATTTTGACCATAGGTCATGGTATAAGAAAGAGACCTAAAGGAGGGAATACCCTGGCCATTGTATTTATTTACAGAACAGTTTCCTAGATGTCAAGAAAAATATTACATTATTCATAAGAGCTACAAGTTATGAGACTGATAAATTCATCAGAAAAAATTCGATGATGAATGTTCCAAATGGGGGAATGATGTTACATTCCTATTTTCATACGTGAGAATATGTCGTATGCCAGTTGATATAAGCTCGGAAATGAGATCGTTTTACAAAGTACATAACATATGTTCATCATTTTATTTTGGAGGTTATAAATCCTTAAGATCATGAATAACATGTGCCAAAAGAATTGGAAAGCTTAGGTGCTAAACGAACTGAAAAAAATAAATTTCATCGAAGGTCGACAAGTTTGAAATTTTATAACATATACTTTTGGGGTGAGCATGATAAGTGAGTTACGTTAGGAGTTATTTTAGTCGTATGATAGTCGTGTGCTATGTTTCTAACTCAAGCGAGTTGTGGAACAAAAGTTGGCAAAGGTGATCAAAAATTTCATTTATATATGCTGAAATTTAGGTCGAATGTAGATGCACATTTCTACCAATATACTAGGAATCAAGAGATAATCTACATATCAAATTAAATATCTACGAGTCTAGTTTCTACCGCATTAAATTAGACCATAATTATTAAGATGAACAATAATGAGGAAGCCTTAAAGGGCTAACATTTATACATACAGGAAAAGCAACGAAAGAGTAATCCGGAGCTGGGTGGCAGACCTCGATAATAATAAAACAAAGTAAGATTTAGGATATAGTATGAATTACCTAGATGAAATAAAACCATAAGCATAGATAATCGATGCTATAAAACAAGGATAGCAATAGTCATATGTTCGACAAAGTACCAAGCGTAGAACATTAGTACACCTATAGATGCCTAGAGAGACATCTTGCCATATTTTTATATATGTTCATAAAGTAAATCCTAGAAATTGGATAAAATTTGGAGGAAAAAAAAGGGAGACGAGTCTCATAGCACACATACAAGTACACAGTTGTACATGGTTCATGAAAGAAGGTAACAAAAGTTACGAGATTGCAAGAACTCCGACCATAGGTCATGGTATAAGAAAGAGGCCTAGAGTGGAGAATACCCTCGCCATTGAATTTATTTATAGAATAGTTTCCTAGATGTCAAGAAAAATATTAAATTATTCATAAGAGCTACAAGTTATGAGACTGATTAATGCACCCGTCAAAATTCGAGGATGAATGTTCCAAAGGGGGGGTTGATATTACATCCCATGTTTTCATACGTGAGAATATGTCATAAGCCAATTGATATAAGCTCAGAAATGAGAAATGTACATAACGTATGGTCATCATTTTATCTTGGAGGTTATAAATCTTTAAGATCACGAATAACAAGTGCCAAAAGGGTTGGAAAGCTTAGATGCTAAATGAATGAAAAAAATAAGTTTCATCAAAAGTCGACAAGTTTGGAATGTCATAACATATAATTTTAAGGTGAGCATAGGGTAATTAACATGATAAATGAGTTACGTTAGGAGTTATTATTCATCAGAGCTATTGAGTATAACATGATGTTGTATGCTAAATATAACTTGGATTTCGATTTGCAGATACTGTAGGAGGTATTTGTATTGTGTTCTTGTAGTTGCTTAAGGTTATCTTGATGTTGATTAAGTTAAATGGTTGGACTAGAGATGAACTAGTGAATAAAGTTTATAATTGAAGATAGTTAGAGTTGTGGATTGTTTCTTTTGTTATAAATATATGGTATAAAGGTGGAATCATTGATGAACTAATCATTATCATGTTAATGATGTTTTTTAAGTTAATGTAAGAGGTATATAAGGGGTTATATGGGTTATACAGATTCCAATTGGAGCTTGCCACTCGTCGTGAAGTCGTTGTGACTTCTTATTGTAATAGGGTGTTTTGTTATTGATATTTATATGTTGATGGATTTTTTTTGGTTGTTGGTGCTGGTGTATGATATTATAGGATGCCCCTGTGACATGGGAGATGCTGCCCGAATTTACATAAATGAGCTACTAGCTTAAGTTAAACTTAGCCTTAACTCAACATTGATTTTGAATCTCGCTATACTATGATAGATTGAGTTGACTTGTTTGAAGAGTTTCTTGGAAAGGATCAAGGATTAAAAGGGTTTAAGGTATGCTAAGTCACTTCCTTCTTTCTTTTCGCATAATCTAAAGTTAAATGATTACACTATTTCATAATCTACTCGTTGCAACTAAGGTTGTCCATGTTTTTCATTCCTATTAAAGTTATTTTAAGCAAGTGTGTATGATCCTTGAATCCTATTGAGGTTCATATTGAGGGTATGTATGTCCATAATGTTAATCGAAGGTGCAACGACGTTAAGTCACTCTGTAAGGTTTAGAATATGATTCCATAAGTCTAGTATGTATTATATATAATATCTATTTTACTCTGCCGAGCCGCACTATAGTAGGTCGCGTAAGAAATATATTGTGCAACCATTGATCAGTTGGTTACCGAGCTCCACGTGGCCGGGTACGATTCTACCGAGCCTTATGATGGCTGGGTACATTTTTACCGAGTCCTATTTGAGGCCGGGTATGATATGATGATATGATGATAGTGACGCCCACATACGCGTATGTTTAAAAAGGTATATATATATATATATATATATATATATATATATATATATATATATATATATATATATATATATATATATATGTATTATGCATTTCATGTCAGTAGCCCCTAGAGGTACACAAATATTATAGGTTGTATCTTCTCTATCACTCTTTACATTACTGTTCTTGTTTATGCTTTCCTACCTTACATACTCTGTATTTTATTCATATTGACTTCACCTTATCCCGGGGATGCTGCGATTCATGCTCGCAGGTCCCGATTGATAGGTTGACATTCCTCTTATTAGGCTATTAGCTCAGCGAAGGTGTTGGTGCACTCCATTTGCTCCGGAGTTGCCTATTTGGCCAGTATGATTTGGATATGTGTTGATTGGTATGGCGCGGCCTTTTTCCGTCCTTTATGATTTTATGTACTTTTAGATGCTTGTAGACCGATATCAGGTGTATGGACACTTGTATGGACTTGTCGGCCTATGTTATGAGTTTACAAATGGTCATGTCATACTTATAGGCCCATATGTCATATGTATAAGTTTGTATATCATGTTGAGTCATCATATGTTAAGTATTCCCTTAAGTTTTATTCTTGTTATCTCATGACGGGTTTTTTTGTCATTTACTCATGATAGTATGATAAGAAATATATGTTACATTGGTACTTGGTTGAGTAAGGCACTGGGTGACCGTCGCGGCCCTTCAGTTTGGGTCATGATATAACCAACCACTTTAGAATAGAACCTATACTCAATAGTAGACACAACAATTCCGTTAGTTCGAAGTAACGAACACATAGGGAATCACACATTGGGGGGTGTGATGCACCTATAAAATTGAATGTGTTTCTATATGTTTTGCAACGATTGCATGTCTCATTCGGTCCTTTGTTTATCTCCCCAATATTTTTATTGCTTTTTTTTTTTGCATTCTCTCAGTGTTTTCTTGTTTTCGTTCTCTTTTCCTTTTTTTCAGCTCTCTCTTTTTTTTTGGTTTTCTCTTTTCGTCATTCTCTCTTTTAAGATATTTAAAACCATGACCGAATCCAATGGGGATTTGTAACGACCCGCCTGGTCATTTTACCTTTTAGAACCCCGTTCCCTTAAAGAAAACTTCCCGTGCTTGCTTTATCTAATTTATGACTTGCGAGGATGATTGGTTAGAGATTCGGAAGAGTTTTAGGTGAATATTTCCCATTTGATTACTTAGAACTTTTCTTAAAAGACTAAGTTTTACTTTGGTCAACATTTTGAGCAAACAGATTCATGATTTGACGACCCTAGATGTTCTAACAGAAAATTTGAAACCTGGGCGTATACCAGGAATTGAGTTCTAAGGTTCTTACCAGAGTAATGAACTTTTATTAGAAATTGTTAATCTAAAGTTTTAAGGATTTAAAGAAACTAAGTAATGATTGATTTCTTATGTATTAGACTCGTATTTTTGTTCCGAAGCCCCGTACAAGTCCTAAATATCATGTAAGACTTGGCTGTAAAATTTGGTGTCAATCCGAGTAGTTTTTGGGTGTTTTGGCCCGTTGGAGGAAAATTAAGAACTTGAAGTTCATAAGTTTGATTCATTTGGTTTTAAGGGTGAAATTCTTGATTTAGTATTTTTTTGGAGGTTCCGAAGGTTTTAGTAAGTCCGTCTTGTGATTTCAGACTTGTCGTTATGTTCTGGCGGGGCCCGGGAGCTCTGAGTGTCAATCGGACGAGGCTCGAGCGAAGTGGAAATTTTTGGAAGGGGATGAAGGATTGCTACTTCTGTCATAACCGCATTTTCGGTTCTGGACCGTAGATGCGGTCTTTTCATCATAGCAGCGGCCCAGGTGGCCAGACCAGGAACTGCAGATGTGGCTCCCAAACCGTAGAAGCGACTCTGCAAATGCGGTTTGGAGACCGCAAATGCGGTCCCAACCTTCTCCCCTATTCTTGCAGATACTGTTAAATCCTCGTAGATGCGGAAATCGCTGGGCAGTGAGGTTCATTAAATACAGGTTCATATTTTCCACTCCTCATTTGGGAGATTTGAGAGCTCTTGAGAGAAGGTTTTCACTTAACATTATAAGGTAAGTTTATTCCACCAATCATTAGTTTAATACTTGCATATTAGGTAGATTAAACACTAGAAATTAGGTAAAATCAAGGGGTTAGAGAAAACTTGGGTTTTGGTAAAACTTTGATTGAACCACAAAATTTGTTAAGGAATCAATTAGAAGTCATATATTATTGATCCTTAGATTGTAGAGAACAACTTCCTTCAAAAAATCTTGGAATCCGGGCATGTGGGTCTGAGGTCGGAAATTAAGAAACTTGTATTAATTTTTGAGAAATTTCTTAGATAGCTAGAATTCAATCTTGTGAGTCTATATTAATTAGTTCTTACTTCATTTAACTAGCTTGGGATTGTTCGGCTCCGGATTGAAGACTTGGGCTCATTTTTGGTACTGGAAGTGAACTATTGGAGCGAGGTGAGTCTCCTTTATAACCTTGTAAGAGGGAATTATCCCCATAGGTGTAATCGAATAAATTTCCAATATATGTGAGGGCTATGTATGCAATAGGTGACGAGAGTCCGTGCATAGCTACTGTTATGCTAATCCAGGTAGTCTACGACCCATAAGCATAACCTATGTGATTTACTTGTAACTTGATACTTAAATTTGGATTCGTATAAACCATGTTGATTAAATTAAATGAGATTAGTGGTAAGAACCTTATTTTCCTTGGCCTTTTTAAATGAGAAACTGAACATACCTATGAATAACTGTTCAAGAGTCACGTACTGTTGTCTGCCTGTTGTTGCGTTTAAATATGTTGACTGCATCACATGGTCGATTCACGAGCGGGATAATAGATGCATCTATGGTTCTCGCCGTTTGACCCTCGGCGGTGTATAATTTATTTTTATGTTGGATCAGGCCGCACGTCCCTCCATAATACTTGTGCATGTCCCTGCTTGGTGTTTTTCTCTATGGACTGGACTTCATATCTGCTTATATGTATGTATATGGATACCCATGATAATATTTACAAAAGGAATTGTGATTCAACGCTTGTAAATTATTAATAACTTCTGAAATCCATGCTTATCGTGAACTTTTCTCATTTTTATATGACCATAGTAGGTATCATGTCGATCTCTCGTCTCTTCTTCTTCGAGATAAGATGAGATACTTACTGGTTACACATTGTTTATGTACTTATACTACACTTCTATGCTTAACTGTACAGGGTTTGAGGCAGGTGTATCTGGCTATCCGTCTGGTGCATCGCTGAGCGGATTTGGGACTTATACGGTGAGGTTCTTCCCTTCCATGCCATTCAGCAGCCAGAAGAAGTCTTCCTTATGTATTCCTTTTTGCTGTCTATACTGTTTTGGACAGTACGATAGTGTGATTCTTCTATATATTCTACTAGTTTCCCACAACTTGTGAAACCAGGCCTAGCACACACATTAGTAGACTATATTATTTTAAGGTTGTATGAGCATTATGATTTTTGTTCATCGTTTCTGATTTATTTCCATCTTAAAGAATCATTTCAACTAATTTGGTGTTAGGGTTATAGAAAGTTTAGTTAGTATATTTTTTTCGTGTTGGCTTGCCTAGCAATGTTGTTGGGCGCGATCATGACCCGTTATGGAATTAGGTCGTAACAACATGGTATCAGAGCACTAGGTTCATGTAGGTCTCACAAGTCATAGGCAAACCTAATAGAGTTTTGTATATTGGTACGGAGATGATTGTATGTATCTTCGAGAGGCTATAGGGTTTTTGGAAGAGCTACTCATTATTCATTCCTGTCGTGCAGTGGTAGGTATACTAAACTTCTCTCTTCTATTCTCTCACAGATGCTTGGACATGCGCAGCCCAGGTTCCAGACCCGAGCGAAGCCGCTCCCCCTATTGTTAGAGGCCGAGGCAAAGGCCGAGGGAGGGCATCGACCTGTGGTTGGGGACGAGGGCATCCCAGTGCTATCCCAGTAGCACAACCAGCAGATCCTATGGGAGATCCTACCATTGAGGAGCAGGGCAAGGCGCCCGCAGCTGAGACCACCTTGGCTGACTTTATGACGACACTGTGATTCCAGGGGATCATGGGTTGTATACTGCGGTTCATGGATTCCATGACTCAGGATGGTTTGTTTCCAGCTATCTCACAAGCTAGAAAGGGAGCACAGACCCCTACTTCCCAGGCTTCTGGTCATGCAGCGGCGGTATATCAGACTCTGAGAGCACTACCCATGGATGAGGCTCAGCCAGTTGCTGTAGTGGCACCCATGGCCAGCTGCGGAGGGTGATCCACATAAGTTATTCAATTGATGGACTAGGATTGACCCTCCGGTCTTTGGGGGACAGCGTCATGAGGATGCCCAAGACTTCACCGATAGGTGCAGGGACAGACTGGACAATATGAGGATATTGGAGTCTCATGGAGTCGACTTCACAACTTTTCAGCTTGAGTGCAAGGCCCGTAGATGGTGGAAGTCCTATGTTTTTGGCAGGCCATCAGGTTCTTCTCTTATCACTTGGGGTCAATTCTTACAGTTATTCTTGGATAGGTACATACCATCCTCTGAGAGGGAAGAGCTACGATATCAGTTTGAACATCTTAAGCAGGGTCAGATGTCTGTGGCCTATTCTGAGGTGAGGTTTTACGAGTTGTCTCGCCATGCAGTATGATACTTTACCACAGATGCAGAGAGAATGTAGAGGTTTGTTGGGGGGTTTCATCCCGGTATTCGATCTGGTATAGCGTAGATGTAGAGATGGGAACAAAGTATCAGCTCGTGGTTGAGATTACTTATAGGATTGAGGGGTATCGTAGAGGGGTAGCGAGCAGATGCAACAAGATAAGAGGGCTAGATTTTTGGGAGAGTTCTGAGGTGCCCCAGCTAGGGGTAGAGGTCATTTCGGGAGGGGTCATCCAAGCAGACCCCCGCATCCAGCACCACCACCCCTTCCCCGAGGTGCTCCGATAAGGCCTTACTTTTGGTCGATGCTGGAGATTTCTTACCACCCACTAGCCGTTCAGGGTTCCTCCGACAGGTATATTGGTTATCAGGGTTTTTCCAGTGCTCATTTTAGTGCCGTGCCAGAGAGTTTGTATCGTCCACCAGCCATCCAGTGATCTTCTAGTGGGTATTTTGGGTCAGCAGGCTCTGACTTCAAGGTAGCATGCTATGGTACCTAGAGTATGCTACAAGTGTGGAGATCCAGGTCACATGAAGAGGACCTGCCCCAGACTTCACGGTAAGGCAGTGCAACAGGGTCAGCAACCCATGATATCAGCACCAGATGCCCAGCCACCTAGAGGTAGAGGGCAGACTGGAAGAGGCTATCGTAGAGATGGAGATTAGACAGGGAGAGGTAAGCCAGCTACTACTCAGTCAGGTGGAGGCCAGCTAGCCTGCGCTCCAGCCAAATTCTATAGTCTTCCACCCAGGCCAGATGCATTGGCCTCAAATGTTGTCATCACAGGTATTATTTTCGTGTACGGTAGAGAAGCCTCGGTATTATATGGTACAGGTTCCACCTATTCCTATGTATCATCACTATTTGCTCGATTCCTAGCTATTCCTCTTGCTCTTTCGGGCACACCCGGTCACGCGTCCACTCTTGTGGGTGATTCTGTGGTTGTAGACCGGGTCTACCGATCTTGTGTTATTATATTATGTAGTTTTGATACAATAGCAGATTTCCTATTGGTGGATATGATCAATTTTGAGGTCATCCTGGGCATGGATTGGTTATCCCCATATCACGTCATCCTAGATTGTCGTGCCAAGACTGTTTTACTAGTGATGCCAAGGTTGTCGATGTTGGAGTGAAAGGGATCCATGGTTGATACACCTAGTAAGCTTATTTCTTAATTGAGGGCTGGACGTATGGTCGAGAAGGGGTTTTTGTCCTATCTAGCTTATGTTAGAGACACCACCGCAGAGCCTCCGATGGTTGATTCGATCCCAGTAGTTCGAGAGTTCGTCAATGTTCTTCCATATGATCTTCCTGGCATGCCTTGGATCGTGATATTGATTTATGTATTGATTTGCTCCAGGCACTTAGCCTATGTCTATTCCACCGTACCATATGGCCCCTAAAGAGTTGAAGACGTTGAATGAGCAGCTTGAGGAGTTGTTGGCAAAAGGGTTTGTTAGGCCTAGTGTGTCGCCTTTGGGTGCACCAGTGTTATTCGTGAATAAGAAGGATGGGACTATGCAGATATGTATTCATTACCGCCAGTTGAATAAATCCACCATCAAGAACAAGTATCCTTTGCCTCTTATTGATGATTTGTTCGGCCAGTTGTATGGTGCGAGGGTGTTCTCTTAAATAAAATCGAGGTTAGGCTATCATCAGCTGATGATTCAAGACTCAAATGTTCTGAACATTATATTACGGACTAAATACGACCATTATGAGTTTTTGTAATTTCCTTCAGCTTGACTAATGACCCAATAACATTTATGGATTTGATGTATAGAGTATTTAGGCCTTATATTGATCCCTTCGTCTTCGTCTTTATAGATGACATCTTGATATATTTGCGTAGCTTGTGGGAGCACGAGCAGCATCTGAGAGTAGTGCTTCAGACCTTGAGAGAGCAGAAGCTATATGCTAAGTTCTCCAAGTATGAGTTTTGGCTAGAGCCAGTGGCATTCTTTGGATATATTGTGTCAGGATAGGGTATTAAGGTGGATCCCAAGAAGATTGAGGCAGTTCAGAGGTGGCCATGCTCTACCTCAGTGATTGAGATCAGGGGTTTCCTAGGGCTAGCAGGTTATTACCAATGATACGTGCATGGATTTTCATCTACTGCATCACTGTTGACTAGGTTGACCCAGAAGGGTGCTCCATTCCGTTGGTTCGATGATTCTGAGGAGAGCTTTCAGAAGCTCAAGGCAGCTTTGACTACAACACTAGTTTTTGTATTTCCTTCTGGCTCGGGGATGTATACGGTGTATTGCGATGATTCACGCATTGGTTTCGGATATGCATTGATGCAAGAGAGACGAGTTATTACATATGCTTTACGCCAGCTAAAGATTCATGAAAAGAACTACCTTGTGCACGATCTAGCGTTTGCTGCGATTGTTCATGCTCTTAAGATATTGAGGCATTATCTATATCGGGTGTCATGTCAGGTTTACACCGTTCATCACAGCTTGCATCATTTATTCAAGCAGAGGGAGCTTAATTTGAGGCAGGTAGGTGGCTTGCATTACTAAAGGATTATGAAATCACCATTCTTTATCATCCCGGCAAGGCGAATATGGTCGCGGATGCCTTGAGCAGAAAGGCGGGGAGTATGGGTAACTTGGAATTCATTCTAACAGCGGAGAGACCACTAGCTTTGGAAATTCAGCCCTAGGCGAACAAGCTTAAGAGGTTAGACATTTCAGAGCCTAGCCGAGTCCTTGCATTTATAGTTGCTCAGTCTTCATTATTGGGGCAAATTAAGGCCCGACAGTTCGATGATCCACATTTGGCGGTTCTTAGGAAGACATGCTTCAAGGGGGTGCCAAGGAGGTTGCTATTGGCGAGAATGGTGTTCTTCGTCTCCAGGGTTGTCTATGTGTTCCTAATGTTGATGGTCTAAGGTAGAGGATTCTAGAGGTGGATCAAAGTTCGCGGTATTCCATTCATCCGGGTGCCAAAAAGATGTATCGTGTCTTGATGTAGCATTATTGGTGGCGGCGGATGAATAAAAACATAGTAGAGTATGTGGAAAAGTGTATAAATTGCCAACAAGTCAAGTATGAGTACCAGAGGCCGGGTGGCCTACTTCAGCGGATGCCTATCCCGAAGTAGAAGTGGGAGCGTATCACCATGGATTTCGTAGTTGGGTTGCCGCAGACTTTGCGAAAGTTCAATTCAATATGGGTCCTTGTAGATAGGTTGACCAAGTCGGGGCACTTCATTCTAGTGGCGACTACTTATACAGTGGAGAGGTATGCTCAAATTTACATTCGGGAGATAGTCCGGTTGGACGGTGTGCCTGTATCCATCATATCAGATAGAGGTCCTCTGTTCACTTCCCACTTCTGGAGAGCCGTTCAGAGTGACTTGGGGACCCGTAGAGCTTAGCAGATAATTCCATCCTCAGACCGACAGGTAGTCGGAGCGGACAGTTCAAATATTAGAAAATATGCTTAGAGCATGTGTAACTGACTTTGGAGGGTAGTGGGGTCAGTTCTTGCCCTTGGTAGAGTTTTCATATAACAACAACTATCAGTCCAGGATAGAGATGGCTCCATACGAGGCTCTATATGGTTGCCGTTGTCATTATCCTATCGGATGGTTCGAGCCCGAAGAGGCTAAGTTGTATGGTACAAACTTGGTACTGGATGCCTTGGATAAAGTGAAGTTGATTTAGGAGAGGCTTCGCACAGCTCAGTCCATATAAAAGAGTTACACGGATCAGAAGGCGCGTGATGTATCATTTATGGTTGGCAAGATGATTCTCTTGAAAGTCTCACCCATGAAAGGCATTATGTGGTTCGGGAAGAAAGGCAAGTTGAGCACAAGGTTTATTGGCCCTTTTAAGGTGTTGAGAAGAGTTGGGGAGGTTGTCTATGAGCATGTGTTACCCCCCATCTTTTCAGGAGTTCATCCAGTTCTTCATGTGTCGATGCTTTGAAAGTATCATGCCGACTTTTCCCATGTATTAGACTTCATCAGTATTCAACTAGATGAGAGCTTGGGTTATGAGGAGGAGACAGTTACCATTATTGATAGACATGATCGCTACTTTAGATCCAAGAGGATTTATGCGGTAAAGGTCCAGTGGAGGGGCCAACTAATCGAGGAGGCGACCAGGGAGTTCGAGGAGGACATGCAGAGCATATATCCCCATTTATTAAGCAACACATGTACATTTTTATGTGCATTTGAGGACGAACATTTGATTAAGAGGTGGAGAATGTAATGACCCGCCTATTCAGTTTGCCTTTTAGAACCACGTTCCCTTATATAAAACACCCTATACTTGCTTTAGCTAATTTATGATTTGCGAGGACGGTTGGTTCGCTATTTGGAAGAGTTTTGGGTGAATAATTCCCATTTGATTCCTTAGAATTTTTCTTAAAAGACTAAGTTTGACTTTGCTTAACAATTTGAGCAAATAGACTCAGATTCGTGATTTGACAGCTCCGGAGGGTTCGTAAAAAAATATGGAACCTGGGCGTATGCCCGGAATCGAATTTTGAGGTTCCTAGCCCGAGTAATGAATTTTTATTAGAAATTGTTAATACAAAGTTTTAATAATTTAAATAAACTAAGTAATCATTGATTTCCTAGTTATCGGATTTGTATTTTTGTTTTGAAGCCCGGTACGGGTCCGAAATATCATTACGACCTGTAAAATTTGGTGTCAATCCGAATAGTTTTTTTTTGCCCGTTGGAGGAAAATTAAGAACTTGAAGTTTATAAATTTGTGTCATTTGGTTTTATGGGGTGAATTCTAGATTTAGTGCTGTTTTGGGGGTTCCTGCTCGTGCATTTAGACTTCACGGTATATTTGGGCGGGGCTTGGGAGTCCCGTCCGTCAGTCGGACGAGGCTCGAGTGTAGTGGAAATTTTGGAAAGGGGCTGAAGAATTGTTGCTTCTATCATAACCGAATCTGTAGTTCTTGGACCGCAGATACGGTCATTCGATCGCAGAAGCGGCCCAGGTGGCCGCGCCAGGAATCGTAGATGCATCCTGGAGACCGCAAATACATCCTAGCATATGCCCCTATTTCTCGTAGATGCGGTTAATCGTCATAGATGCGAGACTATAGATACAGTCCCATGACGGCAGATGTGAAAATTGTTGGGCAGTGAGGTTCATTTAATACGGGTTCTAGTAATTTTATCACATTTTCCACCCCTCCTTTGGCGATTTGGGAGCTTTTGAGAGAAGGTCTTTACTTAGCATTGTGAGGTAAGTTTATTCCATCCATACTTAGTTTAATACTTGCATATTAGGTAGATTAAATACTAGAAATTAGGTAAAATAAAGGGGTTATAGCAAACCTAGGATTTTGGTAAAACTTGGATTTAACAACGAAATTTGTTAAGGAATTAATTAGAAATCATATATTATGTACAGAAGAAATTCATTCAAAAAATCTCGGAATCTGGGCACGTGGGCCCAGGGTCGAAAATTAGGAAACTTGTCTTAATTGTTGAGAAATTACTTAAATAGCTAGAATTTGATCTTGTGAGTCTATATTAATTAGTTCTTACTTCATTTAACTAGTTTGGGATTATTCGGCTCCGAATTAAGGATTTGGGCTCATTTTTGGTACTGGAAGTGCACTATTGGAATGAGGTGAGTCTCATTTCTAATCTTGTAAGAAGGATTTTTCCCCATAGGTGTAATAATTGAATAAATTGCCACTATATGTTGGGACTACGTACGAATTAGGTGACGAGAGTCCGTGCATAGCTACTATTATGCTATGTCTGTTAGGACCCATAAGCATGCTCCATGTGATTTACTTGTAGCTTGATGTTTAAATTCAGATTTATATAAACCATGTTGATTAAATTAAATGAAACTAGTGGTAGGAACCTTATTTTCCTTGGCATTTTTAAAAGAGAAACTGAACATACCTGTAAATAAATGTTTTAGAGTCATATATTGTTGTCTGACTGTTGGTGTGTTTAGTTATGCTGACCATGTCATATGGTTGATTCGCGAGCGGGGTAATAGATGCATTTATGGTTCGAGCTATTCAACTCTTGGTAGTGCATAATTTATTTTTATGTTGGATTGGGCCGTACGTCCCTCGGTAATACTTTCGCTTGTCCCTTCTTGGTGTTTTTCTCTGTGGACTGGACTTCATATCTACTTGATATATTTATGTGTGTGTGTGTATACATATATATAAATATATACATACATATATATATACATATATACATACATATATATATATACATATATACATATATATACATATATATATCTATATATATATATGTATATAGATACCTACAATAATATTTACAAAAGGAACTGTTATTCTACGTTTGTAAATGCTAAATAACTTGTGAAATCCATGCTTACTATGTACTCTTCTCATTTTTATTTGATCCTAGTATGAATCATGTCGACCTCTCGTCTCTACTTCTTTGAGATTAGACGGGATACTTACCAGGCACATATTGTTTATGTACTAATACTACACTTCTGTACTTATCTGCACAGTGTCTGAGGCAAGTGTATCTGGCTATCTGCCTGGTGCGCATCCCTGAGCGGATTTGAGACTTCTATGGTGAGCTGCTTCCCTTCCATGCCATTCAACAACCAGAAGAAGTCTTCCTTATATATTTCTTTTTGCTGTCTATTCTATTTCGAAAAGTAGGATAGTGTGATTCTTCTGTATATTCTACTAGTTGCTCACACTTTGTGACGCCAGGTCTTGACAAACACATTAATAGATTGTATTATTTTGGGGTTGTATGAGCGTTATGATTTTTGTTCATCGTTTTTTTTTTATTTTCATCTTAAAGAATCATTTCATCTAATCTAGGGTAAGGTGACTGAAAGTTTAGTTAGTATATTTTTCAGTGTTGGCTTGCCCTGCAATGTTACTGGGCGCCATCATGACCCGTTATAAAATTGGGTCGTGACAGGATTGCCAACATATCACGACATCGTGTGAATCAGATTATCATGTAGTTTATGGAATAAATGTAAAATGAATAAACACTTTTTGGTTTTCTTTCTTCTTTTTTTTCCAGATTTTCATTAAAACAAAACTTCTAGTTCTTCTCTATTTCAAAGACTCGATCCTACATTCTTAAGAATTGAAATACTAAAATAGACTCGAAAAGGACTTTAGGAATTAAAATGCAGACTCAAAAAGAGAAAACAAACATGAGTACATAAGTGCCTCCAATCCTGCCCTAGGGACACCAGTGTATCTTGCCGCAAGCCTATGTGCTATGTCATTTGGGAGGCGATATAGGTCATCCATTATCTGGTGAACAAAGATCATTACTGTGGAAAAGAACATGGACCTTGTCATGTGCTCACACCCATTTCACTTTATCATAGTATAGTCGGCGATTATTCTAACCCTTTCCCTAATGATGCCCTTTTTCTTGCCACAACCGCCCTATATGCTGAGATTTAGCCTCTTGGAAATGCTGTAGGTCTCCCTCTAACTATGCCTTGAAAACGTAGAAATGTTTTCTCTCTACTTTGAAGCTCTTGGATTGTTTAGTCATTTCACCCTCAAGGCTATTAAGATCCTTTTACCAGCGCATGACTCATCTGTTATATCTTTCCTTCAACTGTCAAATGAAAGTTTCCCGTTCTCCTATGTTTTTGGCCAACTTCGTTCGGGCTTTTACTATATCAGATTCACTATTTTGCAAATCATCCTCCCAGTCACGTACTTTTTACGTAAGGCTGTTGATGTGCTTTTCATCTTTTGTGCTTCTGCCCGGGTTCTCAACTGCTATTCTCATTTTTCGAACTTGGGCTCGGAGAGCTTCTTTTTCTTGGGTCAACCTTCTCGTTTCACCTTCAGCTTCTTGTGACTATAAATCATTATTTAATATGAAGTTCTCAATTCTTCTTGCAAAGCATGAATGGTGGCTTGATATTTTTTTCTCCTTCTCTCCCCAGGCCAACCTTTCCCAGATTTTATCATCAAAAGCTTGAACATAAGGTCTTATGGTAGGACTTTCAAGCTCGTGCCCAGGATCTGGCTCATCATTCGCACAAAACCTTCTCTCAAATCATGATGTATAATTTGGATCCACTTCTCCTCTTGCAAGATTTGGTACAGGGTGTCAATTTTCAGATATCGGCAGCCATTCCAATCCCGTTGGACTAAAGCCTCAGGTAAGGTTTCTTTTGGTATAGCTCGACGAATTGGTACTCAAATCTACATCTTTGGGTACCACTTGATACCTTCCCAGTTGCCTTAGAACTCATTGCAGTGCATATGGTTGGATACTCCTCAGGCCCATCATCATCAAGTAGCCTTTTGAAGCTATTATGTATATGACTTTGTTACCGGAAGCCATCCTATGGTCCATTCAATTTGACTTTCTTTCAAAGCTCTTAAGTGGAGACACAAGCCTCAAACCCTTCTGGAGATTAGTAGTCTTCTACCCTTCCATCACAATCCTTGATGAAGTTATTCCCCTCCGCACTATAACTGATGAACTTGGGGTGCCGACGGATATGTTCGATCAACCACATTTGAAGAAGAATGTTGCAACCCTCGAAGAATTGAGCCCCAGATTTATACAAGGTTAATGCTCGATCAATGTCTGCTAGCACTAACAAAACAAGTGTGTGATCTTTCTTGGTAGTTAGGGTCTATGCAATTCTAGCCATACAATTTGTTTATTGTCCCTTTTGCATTTGGGAAGACCATGATTCCCAAAAACGCCACGATGAAAGCGAACTGACGATGAACTTGATATTTGCTCTTATCTTGCTTGTTGCCTAATCCTTTTTCATGCGTTTCGAACCCAATTGAATACCCGAACCTGAAGTACATGAAGTAGAAAGAACAACATCCTTTGCTTACACGAGACTTCTTCATTTGTTTACTAATATTTAGAAGATCGAAGGACTTGTTCACGGATGGAATCCTTGGGAATATGAGTTACTGCTTCCTCAAGTCTTGGCCAAAGTCAATATACCCATCCATTTCTTTCAAAGTAGGGGTGAGCTCAAAGTTCGAGAATCGGAACACATTGTGGACGGGATCCCAAAAGGCTACCAAAGCTTTGATTAGATCCTCCCGGGGTTCAACTGCTCTCTTACCTAATCTTGACCATCTTTATCTAAATTATTCCACCACATTTGAAGCTACAGCTGAACCTGCTTTATGATGAATTGTGATGGGTTCTAGACAAGATTCATTTTTACCTGTGGAAGATTAGGGTTAGGGTTGACTTGGTGGACTTTTTTTTGCAAAACAAGTTTTCAATCAGCGGACAATGAGCCCCCTTATGCTACTTTACTAAAAATGGTCGTTTTTGTGAACGTGTCCCCTTCACAATTCCAAATAATTTTTTAAACCGAGGGAAGGTATTTTTTTGCAAAAGATACATTAATGACAGACTTTCCCATTCTTTACGAATATAGCCTTTCGATAATTAAAAGATAATCTAAGGCTATCCTGGCAAGAAAATACTTAAAATAAAACCGAAGTTGGGTCAGCTTATTCTTTTAACCAAAGCCCTATACTACTCTTTAGTAGATTATTTTTGTAAAACATGAGGCCGAACCTTATGTGAGTTGCATACGTATCCCACATCCGGTAAGAATGAGACCTGCGTAGTTCGATCAATTTTGGCATTATTGGTAAAAACCATTATCTTTGACTCACTCTTTTTGAAACACATTTTCCTCTCCTATTTTCTTTTCAAAATATTTTGCAGAGTTTCGAGGAAAATACCGGGATTTTCAGAATCAGGTGAATTTTCTATCCTAACACACGCTTGGTTTTTCTCTTGATTTCCTTCTCATAGCCGGTCAACATACAATCCGAAACAAATGAAAATTCACATAGCACGTAGGATGCATCAGGATGGTCTTTATTTTGGGTACACCTGTCCTAGACGGACCCTACCCCTGTGTTGTGTCCCCAAGGTCAAATGCACGTAATGCACATAAACCTTCCTACTAGGGATCCGGCATGAGGTTATGTCATTCTATGTTTAAGCCTGGGGTTGTGTTCTAAACCTGGCTTACCTGAGCGGACAAACTCGAGTCGAGGAGGGGGCAATGTACCGGGAGCAAAAAAGTCCGCCCAGCCTTATTTCTTACCCAGACCCGTTCTATTTGGTATGGATCTAATAGAAAAGTGGGCCATGTGAACATGAGCATCGTTTTTCAGAGGACCCAGAAGGGAGGTGTCAGAACACATTTAAATATAATTCAAGCAATATCAAAGCGGTAAATAAATGGCAATTAGCACATTAAGTCCACAAAATTCAGTAATATCAACAATAAATACAAATAAAAATCACATTAACAAGCTCGAATTCTTTATTCCTGAACCGAAAGTTCTGGGTTCTTGTTCCTAGTACAGTCGCCAGAGCTATCACACCTTTTTTTACACCTGAGGGTATATGGGATTTTTTCCAATCAAAGTGACATTAATCAAAATGGGATTATTTTATTTAATTTTTTAGAGTCTCCACTTGGAATAATTTATTTGCTATCCCAAGTCATCGGTTTATTTTAAATTCCAAATCGAGGAAGTTTCTGACTTTATTTCAATGTCTGCGAACCAGAAATTCTAGATAGGGAATTCTGTTAACCCGGGAGAAGGTGTTAGACATTCCCAGGTTCCGTGGTTCTAGCACGGCCGCTTAGCAATTTATACTTGGCTTAAGTTGTCTAATTACTTATTTTTAGAACCTACGTGCATTTACTTGTTCACCGCTTTTAATTGCTTGATTATCCATAATTATAGAATTGAGTTACGCGTGCGCATACTCCTTTCTTTTGGCGCGTCAAAAATCATGTCACGTGAACGTGTCCACAATTAATAACGCCTTTTTTTGTTAAGAAAGTTTTGTTGAAGTTGCACGAACGCATCCCTCGAGACTCTTATTAGAATTAAATTTATAATTATGTTACGCGAACGTATACATAATTACAATAATAGTCTAAGTCAAGCCTAAATCAAACAATGAGTATTATACCTTTTTAATATCTAAGCACTGCTAATAAGAGGTCCATATGGATTCTGTGTTATATGGCGCACCTCAAATTGTAGAAAAGGACTTGTCTAATTCAACAGAGGGATGTTATTACCTAGGACTATTTTTGGACTTAATGAGAAGCTAATAGTTGTAAGTAATTATTGAGTGTATGCTAGGATGTAATGTAACACTGGAAAATAATGTATATATATTGTTAGTGTTGTGTTCTTATGTTGTTGGGGTTATCTTAAATTTGGAGGAAGTAAGGATTATATGGGAGATGCTACCCGTTTTAAAACAAAATAAGCTTGTCGTCCGTTGTGCGACTGTTGTACATTTCAAAACTTGATGATAGTATTATTATCGTTGTTGTAGATTAAGGTGAGAACAGGTGAATTCAACTTGGTTACTGGAAAGATTGTGATAAGGTATGATAAGGATAATCATTTTGTTCATTTGGCATGATCCAGTAACTACGTGCGTTTTAAAACAAGACATAACGAGAAGTTCATACTCCCGAATTTATATACACTATCCTAGTCTCATAAGTTACAGTATTCTCCCTTATCGGGATTTTATATTATGTTTAGTTTTGTCTTCTGTCAGTCAAGTGAGTAGAGAGAGAGAGAGAGAGAGAGAGTGTATATATATATATATATATATATATATATATATATATATATATATATATAGTATTATAGTATTTTCACCACCATCGAGCTATAATCGATGGGCAGGCCCCTATTGGGCAACCTCTGATCAGATGGTGAGTTATATACTGAGCCTACTATAGCCGAGCACCTATGTGCGAGCCTGGTATGGCCGAGATACAAAGTCTAGTATGGCTGAGCGCCTATAGTGAGCCTACTATGGTAGAGCAGTTGCAAATACCTAGCCTTATAAGGTCGGACAACTATTTTACTTACTATATTGAAAGAGTTGAGTCAGTATCAGCAGGTAAGCATATCTTCAAATTTTCTTTGACTCACAATTACTTTCAGTTATTATATTACCAGTTCAGTTTCAACTTTCAGTTATCCTGTTGCCTTACATACTCGATGGATTATTTCTTACCAACGTCCCTTTTCTCGGGGACGCTGCATTTCATGCTTGTAGGTCCTCATCGAGAGTTGGATAGACCCTTCCAGTAGACAAAGTCAAACATCAGCTTAGTTGGCAAGCTCTAATTCCTCAGAGTTGCCAAGTCTATACCTTGGAGTCCATTGTATATATACAGGTTTAATGGGTAGGTCGAGGCCCTGTCCCGACAATGGTATAGATCTGTTATCTTTACAGGATTGTAGACAATTCTATATAGTTTGTGTATCAATAGATGTTCATGGCGGCCTCGTCAGCCTCCACAATTATATATATATGAGCATTTGGGTACACTCAGTGGTACGCTCGAGTCGAGTACGGCACAAGGTGCCAGCACGCATCCACAAGTTCAGGGCATGACAAACTTGGTATTAGAGAATGTAAACCGTTGCAATAGGTAGTTTTGTCCAAGGAAATCTACAAGTCGTGTCTAGTAGAGCCTTGTTTATAGATATGTTGTGCACCAAACTATATAAATATGAAGCTACATAATATTTAGGAGTGCGTTACCCTTATTTTAAATCCAAATCGTGCTATAGAGCTAAGTCATAAAAGTTCAAGTCAAGACTTATGTTTGCTAATGATATAGAGATGCTTTCAATTAGAAACAAATTACAGCTAGCCAGAGCGCTAATGTAGCAACAAGTAAGGGCACTCATAGAAGAGAGTTCTTGATGACGTGGCCTATTTGAGGCCCTATGATCGTGCATACCAGATGTGAAAATTTCCATCTTAAGAATCTAAGATAGGAATATCAAATACACCACGTGAATAGCTGGCCGTGGGAGTATCATATAGTAAAAGTTTTTGAGTTTCAACATGTAACTGAAGCAAGGTGAAGGATGGTACGAGGTATTCAATTAGTGGAGATTATCAATATTTACAATTCAGGCAAAGAAAATACAAGTACTCTGAGTTTACTTTAAGTAATAATAGAAGTATGAACAATTGGCCACACCCATCTCATTTATGCCCTATAAGAGCTAACATATATAGTTTAAGAGGAGGATGGAATATCAGGATCAAACTTAGGTTAGAGTAACCCAAAATAGTGGATTGAGATAGGAGATCTAACAGCGAAATAATGTTTTGTTGTGGTTCTCAGAATAATGTCGAAATATTAGTAGGAGAATAAGAAGATAGTAAATAAAGCATTATGAGTAAGGTATGATAAATAGGTGATAACGGTAAATCAAAATACAGTATCATGACAGAGTCTATGGTCAAGTGAAAGAAAGAAAAGAGATGAAATGTTTCGAGACTATAAAAGAGTATATGCCATAAAGTCATATCCTTATTTCGAGAAATGAATTGGTGACTCCAATATGATTACTAGAAAGCTAATTTAAACCCCTGGAGTGCTAGAAATCAGCATAGGCTAGTAAATAAGATAAATCGGACATGATTTAGGGACCAAAGGATTCGATAATAGTCGCCATCATGAGAATTTCAGAGATTATGTTCCGGCAAAAATAGAGTGGACAACATAAGAATAACCTTCAAAGGTCATTCAAGAAGACTCTTCCCAAAAGCGAGCACGACGAGCAAAGTTAAGCTTAATGGAATAAGTGTGCCAGTTACACTAGGTGTAATCTTTGTGCGTAAGGAATTCAGTTATCCTTAGTATAGAAGGATTAATGCAAGGCGAGTAGGAGTCAATGAATATGTGAAAAGATGCCAAAGATGAAGAGGTAACTATAGAGGAGTAAAGAAAGAATGCGGTAAAAAGGCAAAAGGAATGAGATTGCATTTATTCAGATTCTATAGATATGTTACAACTCCAGAACATTGTTCAAGCACGATATCGAGAGAAGCAGTAAAGGTTCCCACACCATATGTTATTGATAAATAAGTGAAAATTAACATTTGATATATTAGGAGCTAGTGCAAAAGGTAAGTTAAGACAAAAGACATAACCTAAGAGAGACTACGAAGAATATAAATATGAGCATAAACTAACGAATAGTTAGAAGTTGATTCAAGAAGAGTCTAGTTATGGCTAGACAAATTGACACAAATAAATCAACAAATCGTATAAGATAAAACATAGTAAATATATGGAATATAGTCTCGTAGATATGATGACATCATTACCCATGAAAAATATTCAGATAGGAGTTGGGGTAGTTAAAGGTACCGCACAAGTGTTACACAAAAAAAAAAGTGCCACTGGGAGACTATTAAAATTTGGGTTCAGAAGTAATCTGACGAGCACAATGGTAAGGAGGTAAGTGACTAAGGAAAATTATAGTCGAGTAAGAATGTCAACATTTTTGTAGGGTATATAATGTAATAAGCTCAGTGCTTTACAAGAGTCAGAGGGTCTTCCCTAAAGACTTCAATGAAAGGCTAGCCGAAGAAATAAGGAAGAAGGTTTCAACATAAACATAGTGACCTAAAAAAGAAATGGTTTTGTAACAATAGTCTCTCTACGACATTGTATCCTCTCCATAACAAAGGGGAACATGTCGTAACTAAGAAAGGGGAAGTAAAATCCAAAGTAATATTAGAAATCATATGAGTTGCACAAAATTAAAATATATGTGGGCACTAAGATAAGCCCAGTATTCAAGCAAAAAGTGGCAGAACGACCAAGAAAGGTAATTGCTTACTTTTAATAAAAGATGAGAAGGCGCGAAAGGAATTATTCGATCTGTGACCTAGAGTTAGTTACGTTATGAAGACACATAAGATTTTGGAGTGTTATTCATGCAGCATATATGATACAATTATAGGAGACTCCAGCATAAGTTAAAAGAAAGAATTGAGTCCACGTCACAGACAAAAACTTGAACTGCCAGAAGGTTATATCATGGATATTCTATAGCATCCACGAGGGGCTAAATTAGTAACTAATACAGTGAGTTGCATGTCAGAAGATAAAGTAAGCCTACATAAAGGTTGAGATAGAAGAGGAAACTAAAGAGTTACATCAGCTAAATGAATTAGGAGTCCGATTGTAAGACTCCGATGAGTATAGAAATCATGATCGTGATTCAGAACATTGTAGAATCACTCTAAATATCAGAGGCACAAAAGAGATAGTACAGTATCCATATTCTATAACGGCTTTATGATAAACCAGGTAGAAGCGTACCAGCGTCATAAGAAGTTAATATGAAACTCCCACTAGATCATGTATGCACTAAAGGTACAAGTATTATAGTAGAGCTTCATGTTGTGGATGTGAATTCCTCCTATGTGGAAGGGACGTTATGAAACAGGCGTAATATATGATGTAAGATTTAAAAATAATAAATTTACATGTAAGAAGGTACGAGAAGCCCAAGTATAGAAGGCTACGTATAATCTAGATATCAGATAGAGGCCTGGAAGCGTCGTAATTCTATTTCAAGACATAATAGTGGTATCGGCAGTGTGCATATTTTACAGCATGTGGTTTCTAGATACAAAGAGGACTAATTAAGATAGTAAAGAAGAGTTAGAGACGATATGATGTCTCGCTTGAGGTTCCATGATAACATATGAAAATCTATGGTGCTACAAAGTTAAAGGAATGATGCGATTAGTATAAATAGATATATGTAGGTCGCAAGCTAAAGTATGGTTGAGCGACAAGGTTTTAGCTAGACAGGAGTAAGGATAAGTAAAGGTGAGTGAGAAGGTGATGAGAATAGGTAAGTCCTCAGGATTAAACCTATCACAACAAGAGAGCTGGTGGTTTCTTGAAAATATTAGAATCCTCTATATATGGCCTGAATGAACTCGGTGGAGTTTAAGACTATGAGCATTTAAAAGAGATGGAATGCTACCCTGGTAGGAGAATAAGGGTGTAGTTGTGATAAATGTTAAAAGGATGACATTAGGCTTTTTATTGGGTAATTACTCAATGATGAAGCATTAGGGGACATAAATTTATACATAGAGGATAAGCAGTGAGAGAGTAACCTGGAGTTGAGTAACAGACATTGGTCATAATAAATCAAAGTAAGTGTTGTCATATCGTATGAGCTACATAGATATAGTAAAACCATAAGCATAGCTAACCGATGTTATAAAATAAGATATAGCAATAGTCATAAGTTTGACAAAGTACCAAGCGAAAAACTTCAGTACACCTATAGATTTCTAGAGGGACAACTTATCATTGTTCTATATATGTTCACAAAGTGAGGCATAAAGATTGGCTTAAATATGAAGGAGAAAAGAGAGAAGAGTCACATAGGCGCACATATAAAGATAAAGTCGTAAAAGATGCAGGACATAAGGTAGCAATAATTACAAGGTTGGAAAAACACTGACCACAAGTCTTGGTGTGAGAAAGAGGCTTAAAGGGGGGAAATACCATGCCCTTTGGATTCATTGAAAGATGAGTTTCCTAGATAGAAAAGACAATAGTAAAGTATTTACTACTATGTTTCATCAATTATTTCTGCTGTAAATTCATGGTATGATGCTCTACACTTATAAGAACTCACGGAACAGTGATCAGATGCAGTGAGTTCGAGCTATTCACTTCTAGCGGGCTGTTTGTGGACTGTTTTAGGTTGCTGTTGGGCTGCAAATTTTACTACTATTATGTGGAGTTTTGGAGGAGTAAGGGTGTTTAGAAACACCCTATAACTGTAGGGTTGTGGGTTGGTCATTCATCGTACCAACAACAATCTAACAACCGCTAACCAGAAGTTTCAACCAGAAATCAGCAAGAAAACCACCAGTTTCAACCAACAAATCATAGCTAAAAAAGAACCAGTGTTTCTAGAAAATTCACATCTAAGAAAGACCCATTTTGAGTGTTTTTGTATCTAATCTTGGTATTTTTTCATAATCAGTAGGGATTTTTCAGAAGAGAGGCTAGTCTATCTATATGCTTTCAAAATTTTTAAGCGTAGAAAAGGGTGCTCAATCTGTGTGTCTGAGTGAGAGATTGTTTTCCTTTTATAGAATACACAAAAGGCATCAATTTAGGAATATTCTGACCTAAAAATTCTGAAAATCAGAATAGTACAACATCTTTTACAGCCAAGAGCCACTCATCTGAGCCAGTAGATTTGACTTCTGTTATGCCAGTGTGCAAAGAAAGCATGCAATGACTGCATAAATCTTTGGTCTGCCTATCATTGTCTCAGTCTAAGGTTTTGGGAGCCTACATTTTGGGAGTTGAGGCCATATTCACTACATGTTTGTCCTTTTCCTTATCTAATATCAACATTTTAGGCTAAGGATAAGGACAACTATGAAAAGCCTAGAACATTCTGATATTAGCCTACATAAAAATTCATTTTTACACTTCCAATTATGGGCTATTTCATCTTTATCCTAAGTTCTTCTAGTTTAATTAGGTCCTTACAAGTCTTAATGCTTTACATATTAGGGAAAACTAAAACAAAAGTCTATCAATAAATCAGAAAAGTGCAAATTTAAAAATACCAACAGAAGCAAAAATAGAAGTGAGGATGCAATTTGAACTAAAGTTAACCTAATTGTATGATTAAATATTTATCTAAATTAAAATTAAAAAACTAAATTTCAATGACTAATGTAGCTATACAGTAATAAAAATAAGATAAAAATGCAACTGCAAAGGAAAACTAGAATTTAACTTACTCAGTTTGCAAACTTAAACAATTAAACAACCAATTTTGTCAGTTTAGAAAAATAGACTAAACAATTTGTTAATTGACCTAAAACAAAATTGAACATATAAATGATATGAAATCATGTAAGAAACAGAATAATCATTTTAGGCATCTTACTTAAAATGAACCCTAATCAAACTAAATTCATGCAATTCCGGATCAGATCGAGCAATAAATGAAGGAGCTTGACAAATCCCAATAAGGGAGGTAGTGAAAGAGAAGCAGCAGGGACATCTTGAACTCATGGGGAAGGGACTTTAATGAAAACAAAAGAAGTGCGTGCATTTTCCGATCAAAGAAGCCCTTGAACTTACCTCCACTTAACAAAGAAATTTCACACATGAACTCTCCTCGAGATTGGACTCTTTCTGCCAACCATTTTTCCAGTGTAGATGAATCTTCTATCCAGAACTGATTTCGATTGGTATTCCAAGACACCTTCAAAGTTAATCTTCAAAAATAAAATTACTACACATTCTAATTAACCTACTAAAACAGAAATAATTATATATTGAACAAAAGAAGAACAAACCTAAGGTTGCAAACCTATAACATGCATCTAGGAGAGACAGAAGATGAAATAGAGAAAATCAAAAGAAATATCTGACCAGAAACAAACCTAAGGTCGCAAACCGAGGACTTGCTTCAAATTCTAACCAGTTAACTAAACAAGCTTCAACGGTGCAAAATAAACTTGACCTAACATTAATCGACTGTTCTCAACAAGAAACAGTCGATTAGTGGAAGTTTTAGGTTTAATCATGCCAAAATTTACCAGAAATCAGAACAATAGAAAAATTAGTGTTTGTTTTTTTAGATCTAAAAGTCGAGTGATTAGGGACTTATTTGAAGAGAGACACGGTGGTATTTGGAAAGATGAGGGTAAGGTGATTTTTTGGTGTTGATTTGGTGAGGTTTGAAGGGATTAAGATTTTGGGATTCCAATTTCGATCTAATATTAGAGGGGTTTGGTAAGTATTCGGGGAAATTGGTTAGGAGATGCGGAAGGGCAGATGGCAGGGTCCTGGGGTGTCGATTTGGGGATGTTTGGTGGTGGCCCGTTTTCGTAAGGCAATTTACGGTGGCGGTTTTGGGCGGAGGTTCAGATAGTGTAGGAGAGGGTCGAGAGAGATGAAGCGAGGCGCCTTTAGGGGGTAGGGGGTCTTCTTCGGACGGTAATATAGTACAGGATCAACCAGTTACCAGCCGTTAAATCTAATGTGATCAACGACTAAGATAAAAAATAATAGATACAACGTCGTTTGGCAATGAAAGGGGACAGACCGGGTAAGGCAAATTTGGGCCTGCGTTTGGGAATGGGTTTGGCTTACAATTTGGGTATGGGATATCCCAATTTCAATTAAAGGCTCCTTCTTTCAATTACCTCTTTTATGCCTTTTTCTTTTCTTTTTCTTCCTCTCTTTTTTTAACTAAAAGTTCTACATTAATCTAAATTGTAAAATTAAACTAATTATCTAATTACAATAATTATGAAAATTACCTAATCCTACATTAAAAGAGAATGATCCCTAGTCTAAAAAAATTAAAAGGTAAAAATGTAAAAATGGGCTTTTTTGTAATTTTATTTTTAATAAAATAAATAATTAACTAACCAATCCTAAAAATGTAAAAAAAAAAAAACCTAAATACAATGTATGGTATTTTTGGAATTTTTATGATTTTAGTAAAAATTAAACGTGCGTAAAAATGCAAACAACTAATAAAATTCTATAAAAATCCCATAAAAATGGAAAATAGTTGGAAAATATCTATTTTCTTTGATTTTATTGGAGTATTTCGTATAGAGCTAAAATCACATGCTCACACTATGTAGAGTATGTTTTCAGTTAAGGATGGAGTATTTTTTGTAATCCTAAATCCAAGAATTTTGTATGATATAGAAGAAGTTGTGGAAGATGAAGGTTATGAGAATCAGCCATACTAAGAGTCAGGATATAACTAGCTACAGATCATCTAATTGATGATGTAGTTGAGGCGAATACTACTACTTATTTAGCAACAAATGCTTACAAATCAGAATAAACTTTATATTTAATATGATGTTTTATCTAAAGGTAACAATATTGCATCTCTAAGTAGTGCTTATTTATTTCTTTTATAAGTATGTTTAGAGATAATATTCATATTTAGTTTAAAGGTATGTTCAGAAATGATATTCATATTTGATTCACCTTATTTCTTATATCTTGTATTCGTATGTGTTCCTCATAAGAGGAACTCTTACTATAGAGTAATTCTAGGGACAAAAATTTTGATGAAGCCAAGTTGAAATAGGTTTATACTTTAGCTCTTATTCACGTGAGTATCTAACAACTTCAGTTCAATACTATTGTTAGATCAAGTAACAAATTTTTTTGTAAGAAGAATCAGACCTTTCGTTTATTTATATATCAAAGATCTTCCTTTTAGCTTGTTGACATAATTTTATTCCTTTATAAGTTTTTGATCAAAATTCTCTGTTTCAGCATGTGTTGTGTAGAGTGATTTTGCTTCATTCAGTGGATGTGAGAATTTGATCAGGTGACAAAAATACAAATCGCCAAGCAAATACTTGGTACATCTGCATATTTCCTTGTTATGGGCAACTGTAGAATGTATAATGCTTAAATTATCAAATATTTATTTTTATAACTTTAGTGTGATTTAAATTTGAATGCGCTGTGTTACTATAAATATTCTTAATGGAATTGGATTTATGTTGTATGAGTTATTGAGTTTATTTTTTGAATCCTTGAATTAAAGTTTTCCACTATTGTGGCAGTTATAAGCTGCCACTGATTATTTTTTTTTAAAAGATTGAGATCAAATTGTAGAGGTTTTTAACCCTCTTACGTTTTTTTTAAAAACACTGAGATCAAATTTTGGGTGTTACAAACTGTCGCCAATTGCCTTTAAAAACCGCAACATATTAAAAATTTATATGGTGGCAGTAGTCGTGGAGGTTTTACAAAACTGCCACAGAAATGCTCGTGGTGAAGGTAACTGTGGTGTTTTTTGAAATCGCCACAGTTCATTTTGTACCGGTGAAAACCGCCAGAAAACTTTAAAATACCCCCACAAAATGAGCCTTTTCTTGTAGTGTTATTAACTGTTTGTTTTGTTGTGTTTTCTCGGCTTTTTAGGGTTTTTTTCTTGTAATAAATGTAAAATTGTATTACCAGTCCGTCAAACGAATTCAGATTTACAAATAAGAGCACTTCACCTGGTGATCCCAGGAAAAGCCTCAGAAAAATGAAAGCAAAAATAATGTAATTCATCTATTACATCCAATATCTAGCACTAACTACATAGCCTAAATATTATGTGTCTAGCCTTCCTAGCTCGTTTTGAGGTCTTTATCATGTCCATTCTTTTTCTAATTACATTTTGGATCCGTTGCACTATGATATTGCTCTGTACAGTAGAGATCTAAACATTTTCCAGTTCCTTGCCTACCAAATTGTGTATATACCTGCTCCATATACGGTTGTAACAATGCTCTTCATCATCATAGTCCATCTCTTACTTTGTATTCTACAACAACAACAACAACAACTACCCAGTATACTCCCACCAGGTGGGGTCTGGGGAGAATAATATGTAGGCAGTCTTACCCCTACCCAAAAGGGCAGAGAGGCTGCTTCCATGCGACCCTCGGCGCATAGGACAGAATGAAAAGCTGCATTGTATTCTGCTTAAGGATTATATAGCATTCTGCTACTCAAGTCTGATACCACTCCATTGATTTAACATATCCCATAGCTGTGTAGATCACACACAGTCAGAAAATAGATGTGTTGCACATTCTATTCCAGCTCCATCACAAAGTATTTTCACATTGTAGCTTCATTGGCATCATCCTTTCCTTTGTCAACAATCTACCTTGTACATCCAACTACATGATGAACCTCTGTTTTGTTAGACTGATTCTATTCCAAACTAGCTCTGCAATTTTCATTTTTGTTGTGTCCCCAATCCGTTTTAGATATCCTTGCATTACTTAATAGTTACGATTCGTAGTCAGGCTATATCTTCCATTCATATACCAGTTCACCATACACAGCTTCAGTTTATTTAGCCTTTTCCAGTACCATCTACTATCAGCCTGAGGTATGCGGTTCCAAAAATTCACTCCATTTCATATAAAGTCCATGTACCCATTTGACCGATAGGTTATCAGCTTTTTCCTGTTAAAATTAAAGTGTAACTTTTGGAAAATTATAGAATAGTGTAGAATATTATAGAAGTTAGGAGAGATATTTCTATATCGCCACTTTATCCTTATTGCTTGGTTGAAAGAACGCCACTTCATTTAGATTCTGCATCGGCTGAAATATCGCCAGTTTATTTTTACATTCCGCATCAGCTGAAATATCGCCATTTCATTTAAATTCTGCATCGGCTGAAAGATCGCCGTTTTTATTTATGCTCTCATGGGCTGAAAGATTGCCACCTTTTGTATATCATCAATTAAAGTCATCATGGCTTAGAGTCATCATTCTCATAGCCCGAAAACATCATTTCATAGCCTATGAATCTTTGCCCAGGACGTCATGGTATGAGGATGTCATCCTAACCGTCCAAAGATAGCATTCATGGTCCAACGGGAACTTTCATCACGTTTAAATTTATACACAATATATGTTTGCATTGCTCAATTGCAGGTACACCAGCTAGCAAAAGTCGTCTCGGCAGGAGCGACCCCGCCACCGTTCCCGCAGCCTATCAGACTTCAATCATCCTTCCCAACCTAAACATCACGCCCGTCCTTCGAAATATCCATCGGCACGTTCCGCCGACGGATCCTAAACTACATATGGCTTGATTCCTATAAGACCAGGGATATGTAGACAGCCCAGGTACCAAAGCTTGGTCAAAACCTTTCAAATCATTTCTTTCGGTCAAAATTGGACATCATATATTTACCCGACAACTCTTTCATCCTTCTCGGGTAAAGAGGGATAGTTTTTGATACCCAATTTTTCCTTGTGTATTTTTATACTCAAAATACTTTTAAAATAGCATATGTATGCATATATAAGCATGCCCAAGAGTTTTGGTATTTTCCTTAATTTTTTTAAGATTTTCAAAATCAATTTATTGTCTATTTTAGCAGTACAAAATCCAATAACAATTTTCAGACTATCCTTTTGGTGAATAATTTATTTCCTTTCTCGTGTTTACACCAAGATATAATTAAGGTGATTTTTTGCATATTTTTACAAATTTTGTTTGGTATTTTTTAAGCTAAATTGCACATAATTATAATTATAGACTATATTACGATTAATAGCATTTTACATTTTATAAAATCATTTCCAGCATTTTTAGATTAATACTTATACCTTATTTATTAGTTTAGTGCTTTAAATTTGTTTTTTTTAAATTATTTTACTATTTTATATAAAACAAAGGGAAGAAATTGGATATTTAATACCTAGCCAATTATTATTACAATTTTAGCATCAATTGTAACTCACTCCATCAGATTTTTAATTAACCCAATTAACCCAATCCAAATTTGCCTAGCCCAATTTCTAAATAACCCGACCCAGCTCCGAATTAATCTGAGACGTTGATCAAATGAGATCGACGGCCTAGATTTCGTTTCCTTAATTAAATTCTAACTACCCCCTGAGACCGGTCTCTCTCTCTACTTGGTCTCTTCCTTCTCTCTAGAACCTTCTGGTTCTTCTCCGATGGATTTCACTATCTCTCCAGCCACCTCCAGCCTCACCTCTTTCAACCACCAGCCACCGTGAAACCTTATCTCGTCGATTCCATCTATCCTTGAGGCCATAGTAGCCTCCACCATACTAGATGGTCACTAAAAGCTTTGCTTAGCCTGCCTACGGCCTTTCTCCAATGGGTTTTGGTCCGATGGTTCCATGAACACCATTATTGCTGAGTTTCACAGCCAGGTTTCTCTTACTTCTCACTGGTTTCTTATGAAACCCTAATCTATACCCAGACCTCTTAAATCTCTGTATTTTTTTAACGATTTTAACTCACACATTTATGTTTTACACTACTCTCTACTCGATCTTTACGATTTGCCAAGTTTTAAACTTTTTGTTCTTTTTCTTACAAAAAAACTAGGGTTTCTGAACCCCTTTTCAAAATCACTTTATTTTCTGATTTTTGAGTACTATACATCTGTGTTTGTATTATTTGCTTGCCTTTATGATCTTATGGGTTATTCTCCGAGTTCAATGCATTAATCTTGTTGTTAGGATTCCAACCTTCTACTGTTGCTGTGATTTCTTGCTTAGGGTTCTCTTATTATTGTTCCTATTATGTTTATCAAGTCTAATTATTCATTGCTTACCAAATATTTTGTTTATTCTGTGCATCTCTTCGAATCCCTGTTTTGTATATATTTTCCTTAGAAGTTTTTTACTGATTTTGAATTACCTTTTTGTTGGTGAGATGCTTTCCTTACTTAAAACTAGTTCCTTTTGATTTTAGTCTCATTTGTGATTCTTTGACTAATTTTCGGAGTTAATTTATATTTTTTCCATATTTATGCGCATAAACATACTTTCAAATATTCAGTATATATTTTCCTTATTTGAAATGTTATGTATTCGGCCCTTATTACATGTTACATGCTTTACTACTCCTATTATGGTAGATTGAGTAGTCTAAGTGATTCCTTCCTTATCTGATATAACTTGTAGTCATTCGAATCATGACTCCCTAATTAAAATGTTTTTGGTCCTATGATTGATTCCAATTAGTATTGTTTCTATAATTGTGTTAAGTCAGTACTTGTTACCTTATTCTCTACTTGTTTTCAAAAACTATAAATACTCTAACCTCTCTTTTGCATGACACGAACAGTTACAATGTTCTGAACTCTCTTACACACACAAGCATACTCACTGTTCTCTCTTACTTTCCTGCACATTCTCTCTCACTTCTCTTATTGACTACTGGTTACCCAGTCGGCTGAAAGTCAAGACTGAATAATTTGTTACTCTACTGTTTTATTGCTCTATACATTGCTTCTCTCTTGGTCTGCACACTACTGCTCTACTTCCCTGCACACTACTGCTCTATTATCTCACTCTTGACTGGTATGTCTTATATTTGATTTACAACTTCCAAAACAACATTTTTATGCATATTTCACTTTCTCTTATTTCTTTTATGCTTCTATTATGGTTCTGCTGTTTACCTTGAAATTAGCGTGCCTCTTTGCTAGTTCATTGATGTGATTACCCTTTCTTTAATTCAGCATTTCTATTGTTTATCTTACTTGTTTAATGCAGTTCTTCCTTACTCCCTAACCCCAGTACATTATCAGCATGTATTCATGACTCTTTCTAGCTACCAAGTAATCCTCAACCTCTTCCATGAACATTTTTGGATGAAATGTTGTGATTGTTTAAGTCCTGAAATGCCTTATGTGATGTCTACGCATATGCAACTATGCTCTTACATGTGAACTACTTGTCCATTTCCCCTTTCCCCTATTTGTGTTTGCTTTCCTGAACTATATGTGATATTTTAGTTCTGAGATTGTCCTACTCATCTTCTTACAAAACTGTCACACTCTTCTACTGTTTTCTTTCAAGAACTGATTCTATATGGATCATTTTCAAATTGTTTCTCTCAACTCAATTTCTTTAAAAGTATATCATGCACTCTCACTACTCTTAGAGATTAGGTTCTACCCCCTTCATGTAAGCATTGCTTTGGGTACCTCTGAGTACTCACTGAACTTTGATGCGCAAGGCTAGTAATTCCAAACTGCACTTGTTCAACATCTTTGGTAAGTGTTTGGGTGTTGGTATTGGCCAGGGACCTATGGGGCCGTAGGGAGCTTTACCGCGCCCAGACCATGGCAAAGGCTTTAAAAATTGAAAGGAGTGAGGTTGGAAGATTGGGCCTGACTGAAGGCTCCCTATAGAATAACTTCTTATTTTTATTCTTTATTATTGTAATTCGGCTATCCGTGGTTTGTAATAATTTATAAATGAATGATTGGGGTTATAGGAAATTGGGTAGGGGTTATGCATGCTTAGTTTACGTAATGGGTAGAAAACATGTTTATAGGATTTTATTTACTTATTTGCGCAATAGATATCCTATATAGGACATGATCTCATACATTAGAGATCCTATTTTAGGTTTTTTACTTTCAGCCTGTTATTATGCTCATTTCGCAACCATGATCTGTTAATAACAAGCCAATAACTGTTATAAGACTACTACTGCATTCTCATTAGCATTTAGAGACCGTTTTTTAGGAACTTCAATGTGCATTAGACATCCTGTTACTTAGGGTTTTATTTTTCTTAAGTTGTAATCATAAACACCACATTAGTATGTTAATCTAACGATACAAGTTTGGTTAACTGTATCTTTTAAAACTTGAAATTAGATATGCATGTTCACCATCTAAGATAATTAGGCAATGCATACGACACCTAGGCAAACTTTAGGCCTAACGAGAATCGATTAACCATGATTTGACCTGTTTTAACTAACCAGCCTCTTTAATTTGAACTCTGCCGCTCTCATTCTTGCTTTGACTCTCTGAAGTTCACTCTGTTTTTTTATTTACTCTCTGAAAGTTCACTATTCTTTTTACTCTCTGAAAGCTCACTTTTTATTACACGCGGAAGTTCACTTTGTTTTACCGAAAATCTATCTCTATCTGGGAACAAGTTTTGAAATCGCATCTCCATATACTCTCACTGATTTTCTGATTTTGGTCCTATTATGTTTTTTAACTACTGGGTTACCTTTTCTGCCAAGAATCGTATTGTTTTGATACTTGTCTAGTAAAATTACTGTCTCTACCATTTTCAAACCATGTTTTAACGGTTCTCTTATCTTTTACTTATTCAACTCACTTATTCCTTTTCATTAAAACTCCTATCTTTGAGACCTTAAATGTGTTTGAGACGTGTTGATTACGTGTTTACTTGTAGAGGGATACTGTGAGCTTTTATTTACCTTTGTGTGTTCCCTTTATGTGCAGTCCTACTTGTTATGTATGTCGCCTAGCATTTTGTCCTTTAAACCTAAGGTTTCAGCCTAGTCCTTACCTTGTAGGAATAGTGGCCCTAAATGCCCCCTCGGACTTATATGATGGGACGGCTAATAGCACACAATAAGCTTTCGTGACCGATCTACGCGTTTTAAATAACCTTTACCGGATGGGACGGATATAATATGGAGATGATGATCAATGCGCTAATATCTCATGTAGCCCCTCTTATAGTGATTACTGGATATTGCATTGATGTGATCCATTTTAATTATTAACCTAGGACCCCTCTCCATTTATTTGTTTTCATCTTGTAAAACTATTCGAGTCTGTTTTTTTTAATTTATGTCCTCTCTACTTATCTTCAGGAGTTTCCAACTTATTTGCAATGTCATATGCAAGTCCCTCTATTTGAACCCCTAATTACTTACTTAATTATATGAAGTCACAATTGTAACACGACTGGGAACCACATTAGTGGATTCTGGGGGGTGCCTAACACCTTCTCCTTAGAATAATTTCAAGCCCTTACCCTATCTCTGGTTATCCAAATCGAACTCCATTGGTATTCAAATGCACCCTAATCATTAGGTGGCGACTCTTCAAATGCAAACCCAATTCCCAAAAGGAATGAGTTGCCCTCCCAAATGTCATAAATCCGATTTCGCGAAAAAAAAAAAAGGGAGCATCGACACATACCTATACATCGTACTCAACAAATAACACATAGCAAATAGGACATAACTCCTAACCCCTCAAGCTAAGGTTAGACCAAACACTTATCTCAATGTCATGAACACAATTCAAGCCTAAACTACCCCTTTACCTCTTGATTCCACCATTAATTCGCTCGTAACTAGCTACACGTTACTTAATTATATCAATAAATGCTAAATGAATCAATTTCAATGCATGAAAATAGGTTTTCAAGAGTTTTCCCCAAAAAATCAAAAATCGTCCTCTGGCCTATATGGTCATAACCCGAAGTTCGAGCCAAAACCCGATTACCCATTCCCCTATGAACTCAAATATATAATTTGTTTTGAAATCGGACTTCAAATCGAGGTTCAAATCTCCAAAATTCTAAAAACCTAGGTTCTCCCCAAAGCACCAAATTCCCCCATAAAATTATTAATTTTGAGTTGAAATCATGTGAAAAGATGTTAAAGATTGAAGAAAACGAGTTAGAAATGTCTTACAGTCGATTTTGAAGAGAAGTTGTCTTTGAAAAATCGTTCAAGAGTGTTTTGGTTTTGAAAGAGTGTGAAAAATGGTTGAAATGTGTCTTAAGTTATGGATTTACAGGTCCCAAATGTCGCAATTGCGCACTCTCAAAAATCTGTTGTTGTCGCATTTGCGACCAATTACGCAATTGTAAAGTGGCTTTTGCGACCGGATTGTCGCATTTGCGACCAAGGGGAATTCTGGGAAACTTCGCAAATGTGATGGGCCTTTCGCATTTGCGAAATCGCTTTTACGATCAGCGTCGCATTTGCGACCCCAAGGCAGACCAGGACCTTTAGCATTTGCGATGATTTTCTTGCATTTGGGAAGCCTGCAGACCTATCATACTAGCAAATTCTTACGTGCAAATTTCACTCCATGGCCTATCCAAAACTAACCTGAGCCCTCGGGGCTACAAGTCAAACATACACACCAACCTAAAAATATCATACTTACTTGCTCGTGCATTCAAATCACCAAAATAACATCAACCATTATAAATTTAGTATCAAAATAATGAATTAATTTAAGAACATCAAATTTTCCAATTTTCTCAAATAAGGTCCAATTTATGTCATTCCAAGTCCGTTTCTTATAAAATTTCACAAACTCAACTTAAATCATATATAAGACCTGTACCGAGTTCTGAAACCAGAATACATGCTCGATGCCATCACATTTCAAACACATTCATTACCAAAAACTCATAATTACTCCAGAAAATAATTATCTTCAAAAATTTATTTATCGGGCTTGGGACCTTGAAATTCGATTCCAAGCATACGCCCAAGTCCCGTATTTTCCTACGGACTCTCCGGGATCGTTAAATCATGGGTCCGGGTCCGTTTACCTAAAATATGACCGAAGTCAACTTAAATTCATTTTAAAGTCAAAATTCATCATTTTTTCATAGATTTTCACATTATGGCTTTCCGGCTACACGCTTGGACTGCGCACACGAATTGATGTAAGACATAAAGAGGTTTTAAGGTATCGAAATACATAATTTCTTTTTAAAAAAATAAGTGATGACCTTTTGGTCATCACAGTTATTGATCAATCACTAACTCTACAAGCATTTAATCGCATCTTATGTCCTTTCAACTATCGCCCTAGCTATACGTGTCTAGTATCAAAGCACTATAAATAACTTGTCAATTATTATAACGATCTCATGTCAAAGGAAATTTTTATATATTCTTCAGAAGAATATCCTATTGACAGTTTATGATAATTCTAACCATATGAATTATCCAATGATTCGCTTCAATAATCATATCTCTATATGCATCATCTATCTATGTAATTTAATTAATGAGATCAACTAATTTTTATCCAATAAAGGCAATCACATAAATATTGATCTAGCTGGATTATTAATGTCCAAATTAACCTATGATCAAGAATAAATTTAGCTTAAGTTATACTAAGAAACTTCACTTTCATCATCATGATCTCCATCACAATGTCAAGTCTCAAAATTTAATCAAGAACCTTATCAAATTAATCAAATAATTAATAACAATGATAAAAAAACATCAAATGCCATCTATATATTTTATACCAAATATCGTTCACAAAAATGTGTTCAGATCAAATATGATATTGGATCTAAGACATATCTACTATATCCCTAATATATAATATTATCTAGTTTATTATAAAAATGATGATTTTGTATCAAACTATTTATGTTCAGATTATGATGTATGATAGATAATGAGTTACATTGATGAAGTTTCTGCATATACACGATTAGCAAATTTATTTGTTTGGTATTATTGAGTATTTTTGATTATTTTTAGAACTTATGGGTCCAAATTAAATTTTCTAAAACAAATCTCCAAACGTATAACCAAGCGCTTGCTAATTTTGTTTCGTGAATTAAGTACTTATTTGACTCGAGGCATGTTCTTCCTAAAAGATCAAAACAAGCCAAAGAAAAAGGGCAGAAAAAGCACATAAAAGTCTCTCTCTCACACGCACACACACTGTCGAGAAATCCATCCTCTTTCGCTTAAACTTTCTCTCTCTACAACAACAATGTCGGCTCTGCTCACAGAAAATCTCAGCCACGAACAATACCTCTACTTAGCCAAGCTCGCCGAACAAGCCGAACGCTATGAAGAAATGGTCCAGTACATGGACAAACTAGTCCTCAGTTCCACTCCGGCCGCCGAACTCACCGTCGAGGAACGAAACCTCCTTTCCGTCGCTTACAAAAACGTGATCGGCTCTCTTCGTGCCGCGTGGCGTATCGTATCCTCCATTGAGCAGAAAGAGGAATCGCGCAAGAACGAAGAACACGTGTCGCTCGTTAAGGAGTACAGAGGTAAAGTCGAGAATGAGTTAACGGAGGTTTGTGCTGGTATACTCAAGTTGCTTGAGTCGAATCTCGTGCCGTCTGCTTCTACGGGTGAATCGAGGGTGTTTTACCTCAAAATGAAAGGTGATTATTACCGGTATCTTGCGGAGTTTAAGGTTGGAGATGAGCGGAAGCAAGCTGCTGAAGACACTATGAATTCTTACAAGGCTGCTCAGGTACTGTTTTAGTTGACCTTTTGCTAGGTTCTGAGTTTGTGCTTTTTACTGTTCTTCAGATTAGAGCAAATTAAGTCTCGGATGTTTTATTACTTGTTGTGATAGTAGGATTATCGTATAGATCGTGAAGTAGATGTAGAAAACTGTAGCTAGATTTCGACTTGAACATAAAGAACTAATTTTAGCCATTCTGATCTGGATTTTCTGTATTTGTGTTGAGATTGTTGTGGAGAATGTTAAATAGGGTTTGATTTTTCTATTGCTGTTTAGTTTTTTCTGTTACAAATATAGTAACCTAACTAATATGGATAAAATTGTGAAAAATGAATTGCATCCAGGTGTTCCTAGTTACTTGGTGATAGCAGGATTAGTGTTGAGATGGCAATAATGCATCTTGAAATTGCAGTTAGAGTTCAATATGGATTGTAAAAATTTAGCCATTGTGATCTGGATTTAGTTCTTTTGAGTTGAGATTTTGGTGTAGATTCTTATATTGGTGTGTAAGTTTCGATTTTTCTGTTGCACTTCTTTTTTCCATTATAGCTTTTACTAAAATGATAGGTGGCGTCAAGATGAGTGTTTAAGCTGCATCTTCAGTTGATTGTTTCATTGCATTGCCATCTTTGACCATTGAACGACAACTAAGAATCTTATAAAAAATATTACAACAACTAAGAGGACAAGAAGGGACAAAGCTTTGTGGTCTGCAGATTGTAGCCTTACTCTGTTTTGTTCCGAGATATCGCTTTTCTGGTGTGGTGTTTCATATTTGTATCAGCTGAAGTGTCATTCCCATCCAAGAAGGCTCTCTCAACACCAAATTGTCTTTATGCTCGTTTGAAATTATAGATTGGACTGAAATTATAAGAAGTCCTTGCTGTGCAAAGTTACGAGATCAGTTGTAATGTTAGTGAATATCCAAGGATATGCACATTGGTTAGGCTTAATCCAGTTTAGCTTTAGTTGCATCATTGATATAGTTAGAAATCCTCTAGGTTCAATTTTCTTGTGTGAGATTAGGTGTCTGAATAACAATAACTTCACATGCAAAGGCTTTCTTATTATGCTGCAGGTGTTTAGAAACTGTATAGAGAACATTCAGGTGATTTAACCTGGAGTTCTCATTTCTCGCTTTGGCTCCATCTGGCTCTTGATGAACTGTTAATTTTCGAAAAATGTTAGTCAGGCATGCGTGTGTTTATCGGTTCTACAGTTGGTCAAGTCTTGAATGTTCATATGTTTGCAGTTGGTGTTGTATGCAAAGTTCCATCATATGGTTGGAACTTTCGGTTTTGCTAATTCTATTTTCTTTTCTTTGTTATTATTAAAGGAAATTGCACTAGCAGATCTGCCTCCAACACATCCTATAAGGCTGGGTCTTGCACTTAATTTCTCAGTCTTCTACTTTGAGATTCTGAACTCATCTGACAAAGCTTGTAGTATGGCAAAACAGGTAAAATTTGGTGTTTGTGTTGCAGATATGCTATGAATTTTATGTGCTTTTCATGTGCAGCTCTTTTAGTCAAGGTTAACCTAAGGCGCTAGTTGGGCACGAGTGTGAGCCCTGTATTTGTCCCTCTTCGAATTGAAGCTAACCTCCAGATGGATCATTTACAATTTGCATCAGTTTTTAATATATCTATTACTCCATTATACACGCCAGTTAGTCTAGTTGTGTTAGAGGGTCCATAATCATATTGCATTTGGTTGATTTGTTTGTCTACCTGTTTAGGCTTTTGAGGAAGCCATAGCTGAGCTGGACACTTTAGGTGAAGAATCTTACAAGGATAGCACCCTCATAATGCAACTCCTACGAGACAATCTCACACTTTGGACCTCAGATGCTCAGGTAGGTACTCTGTTGAGGGCTGTCATTACAAAGCACCGTCACATGCAAACACGTAGTTTAAATCTGAAACTTGATTTCTTTACTTAATAAAACTTTCTTTAATTGTTGGTCATGTGCTTAATGCAGGATCAGTTGGATGAGTCTTGATTGTATGCTGACCCATCATCTCTTTTAAGGGGTGGGCTCCAAATGTCATTTGCCTTCTGCTGACTTATTGTATAAGAAAAAGGACAGCTCCTCTTGACATTATGTATTCGATATTTGACTTATGGTGGTATGGAACTTGGAAAAGCTAGGAGTTAAACTTGCGATATTTTCTGCATTTTTCTGTTGGTAACAGTTGCTGGCGTTAGAATTTCTTTTTCCTTTTTTAGCTGCGAACAGTCAAACCTGCTATTGTGTAAGCTTGAGTTATTATTAGAAAATTTAAATAAGTTTGCTTTTTATGATTAGATATTTTCTTCGGCCGAGAAAACGAGAAGCTTGGATGCCTATTTTTACAAACTCCCATGGTGGTTGGTTCCTTTGTCACAAGGAATCAAGGAACGTTGCTCTCTGTTTCTTCAACCTGTTTCTCTGTGACATTGCATTAACTGTGTTCTCTTTTAGTTTGATAATGACTACCTTGGTAGTTTCTCTTGGAATAGCGAAAATTACTACCTCGGTGATCTTTGGTTGAATAATTCTGTGTTTTTCAAGTGCATAATGTTTCAGATGGATCATGAGAACGTGTCGTAATGGTGATGCTGCTGATCTGTAAATAGCAAGATCCAATTCTTAGAAATAAGAAAATAAGAGGCTAAGAGATCCAACTTCGACTTCAGATAAAAACAATTTTTCGACACAAACGCCCCAAAGTATTTCAATTCAAGCAAGAGGATAAAGAGCTTTCCTGAATACTACTTTTCCAATCGTAGTCGATGGATAAGACAGGTACCCATAATTTTTTGAGTTGAGGGTCTCGTCCCTTCACCATTGTACAAACATGTACAACTCCACCTCAGTTTATTCTCATGAGAAAAATTGGGAGACAGATACCTAACAAAAGCTTAACGTGTTCTTCATAAACTTCATATTCAATAGGCACGGGTAAGGTTTGCACTCCAAATTCATAATTTAAAAGGATGTGGAAGGACCGTACGAGTCATTAAGCGGCATAGTGGCACAGATCGTGGAGAGTCTCAACCAATTTTTCTAGGATTCCTTATCATGCCACATGGAGATGTAGCAGTAGTATTACACTGTTTGAAACAAAAAAAGAGGAGGTAGTATAGCACTGTAGACCTGTGTGGAATACAACAAGCAATGCCATAAATAACACAGGTATTTAAGATATTGTTGACATAGATATGAGAGCTCGTATCAAGTTCAGGACTAACCACACAGTTTGACTGTTTAGTAATAACTATTAGACAAAAACACGAAATAAACATTAATATTTGTCTTTGATAAGCGCTAGACATGGGAGCAAGGGACATTGTCCAACATAACTACAGGCTAAAGTTGAGCAAGCCTGTCTTGGCTTAATCATTTTTCCCTAGTGCTGTTCTTGAGCCATTCTAGGTACTGGGGGCTGCCACCAACTATGGGCATGGCAATCACTTCAGGAACACTGCAAGCAACAAGCAAAAGAAAGGATCAGAATATTCCGTCTGCAGTCTCCACACCCTCTTCTCAGGTAATAATGTTTGAGCAAGATAACGATTAGCTTATTGCACCTAAGACTAATAATGAATGTAAATCTTTTGAGCAGAAATTGCAGGCTATCACCGGGGATAGAGGATAAGATATCAAATGGCACACATATTATTGTACATGAAAAATCCGTCTTCCTTCTAATACCCTTTTTTAAACATTAGAACTAGACATTCAAAAAGGATGACCTGTAAGTTTAGCTAACCAATGCACAAAAAGAGAGCCAAATGTAAGGACTTACTCATATTCATGGTTGGCCTTCACATGCTCTGTAAGAGCTTCCAAAAGGGATTCCCTGGTCTTGATTATAAGCAGCTCCTCAGAATCAGTCTGTACCTGTTTACAGCCAAAAAAAAAAAAAACAACAACAACAACAATATTATTCTTAGGAAACAAGACAACACCTATAGCATATTGAGGGAAATTGGTCCCAATCAAAGCTGAACTGTCTGGTAACTGAAACATGGAGGAGAAGAGCCAGATTGAAGAGGAGTCTTACCTCTCCTTCCCACTCGTAAACTGATTCGATGCCTGCACACACAGCACATCAATTCACTTATGCATCCACAAGCTTCTTGAAGTACTTGTTATAATGTGAAAAGTTATCAACGTAGGAAAGAAGGCTAATGAAGGACCAGCAAAATTGTAAATGTTTGCTTGCATTCGAGTAACTCTCCACCGAGAAGGCTTCTACAAATGTAAGTGAACGCTGAGAGCCACATGCATGGTTAACTTGCACTTTAGCTTTTTCCCAAATAAAGGTCAACTAATTTGAACCAATGCCACAAACATAATGAACAACACCAGAGATGAACCTAACATATGTTACAAGGACAAGACAAAGATTACAATATTTTAGCCATTAAATAAATCTCATGCTTCATCATGCAATTATGACCTTTAGTGGTACTCCAAATTAACAAAAGGATCTGGAGAAATCCCCAAACCTAGACTCCACACCTTTCTTTCAAAATATGCATGATGGTGAACATGGCCCAGTAACAGCGCCGTTCTCTTTAATCTGTTTTTCTGTTATTATAGACACTCTCCTAGTTCCTTGCTTCTATTAGATTCAAATCATTACCAATAACCAAATCCTACTGTCTTTAACCCTTTCCTCCCAAAATTTCTTCCCTATTATCAGAGACTTATCCAGCCACAAGGCCCTAGAATGAGAAATTAAGCCCTAAATGTCGCTCCTCTCAATTTGCCAATCAGATTACATGTCCAACAAAAAGGTCCCCTACACGCATTCTACATTACCCTGGTGTTGACAATGACATTTTACAAAATTTCAAATTTATAGTATTGATCTTTTGAGAATCTAGTTCCTCTAAGAGAAAACGAGAAGAGTGGACATCAATATTTTCAACGTCGTAGCAGCCCAACCACATCAAAGAAAAGCCATGCAATCAACATCTCAATGAGGTTCGATTTTTGGAAAGAGAGTTTAGTCAAAAGCACGCAACACCACAAGCAGTAAACACGTGAAACAGCAATATATTGGGTTCATATATCCAAGTTCTTTATCGCACATTACAAAGAAACTAAAAGATCTAAACAATCCAAGGCTAACAATCTTGTAACCAACAAAATGCTTTATATCACTGATGAGACAATACATGAATCAAACTTCTAAGTTCCAATGCAAAGTGCGACTAGGAAATGATGAGGAATTAGCACTCTGTACTATAGTTCAATTCATGACAACAAGAATGAACCACACTTTCTCGAGCACAGCGGTAATAGCAGCATATTGAACTGAAGTTGAATTGCTAAGCTCTAAACAGCCAAATGACGGCAAAGATACCGTGAGAAATGGACCATCCAGTCGGTGCAAAGATAGAAAAATGAAGGTTACATTAGCTATAGAGTACTAATTAGGAGCTGTGCTTGCCTGGTACTCGATTAACACATGCTGCAAGTTTCTCCTTGACTATGCTCCCTGCCAGTTTCTTACCTGCAAAATAACCAGAAACCAAAATATTAATGCTAAAGCTTCCACTAGAAATCACTGAGATTACAAAAGCAATCATAAAGGCAGCATCCTTGAAAATTTAGGGACATTTATTCTGAAGTCATCTTTTTGTAACATGTTTAAAATTTGTACATTTAGACAGCTAATAAATACAGTATTTGTTTAGACAACAGTAGCAGCTCTTAAGCTCAGATTATCCAACTATCAATCTTTTCGATCATCCTAGGTGACTTTTGGAACTTTGATACAAGTACAATATTATAATATCGGTTCTCTTTTAGCTAACACAATGATCAAGACTCATGAATTCTAGAGCTCAAATTTATGTTTCGTATGTTTAGATAATTATTTACGCTATTTCTCCTGGAGTTACTAATGCTTTATTGTTTTTGTTTTGTTTTTTATTTTGTTTTACTGTTGTTTTTCCTTTTATCCTATGAGCCGGGGTCGATTGGAAACAGCCTCTCTGCCCATTCGGGTAGGGGTAAGGCTTGTCTAGATATTACCCTCTCCAGACCCCACCTGGTGGGAGTATACTGGGTAGTTGTTGTTGTTGTTGTTGTCCTTTTTACCTTTTGTCAAAGAATAGAACTAAAGGTACACCACATAGAACATTAAAAAGAAAAAGTAGAAGGAATGGAAGACCATAGAACCACATAGTATATGATCCTGTAATGAAGATATCACGATGAGTCAAGATCAATGTTATAGTAGGCTTAATATGCCAACAGAGAACATATTTCAGCTAAAACCCCAACCTGATTTACCATTTCATAAGATGATCATAAACAACACTTATCAAATTATCTATGAACATCTAAAGTACATAAAACCCAAGTACCTGAAATACCAAAACCACCAAAAGATTATAAATTGAATAGCAGAAGTAATAATAGTAAGACAAACCCAATTCTTTGTTAGGAACAGTGACATAGACAACAATGCTGGGAACAATCTTGCTGCTTCCTTCCATTCTGATGCTATTACTAACACTCGTACACTCTCTTAATTTCGACCTAAAACATTAAACAAACAAATGTTCTTTTTCCTCAAAAACCCACAAACTAATTCAAGATTCTGATTATAAAAAATAAAAATAAAAAAATTGCAAGAGAAATGAGAATTACCGTAAGAGAGGGGGAAAGGGAAGCGAGTGAGCAGAACCGGTTTTAGTAAAACTTTGTATTGAAAAATTAGAGAGACTAAAAGTAAGAACGCAGAAGGCGCCTACTATGGGCAATCGACAACGTACTAGACTAGATGATGCTAGTGCTGAGAATCTTAATGCCATCTGTAATTTGATTATTAATTCTACTTCTATATTATTTGCTTTTATTTATACTAGTAATTGTAACCGCGCGATACGCGGTTAATAATAGAAAATATTAATTAAATTAAATTATGATCCGGCTTGTTCGATCCTATTAAATTATATTAATTTAATAAAATTCAATTATCATCTTACTTGTCAATACGACACACCCAATAATGAAATCTTTATTAAATTAAAGGTACTTATATAGTTAGTGAATACCTTTTTTGTTCAATATAACAACAACTACCCAGTATACTCCCACCAGGTGGGGTCTGAGGAAGGTAATATGTAGACAGCCTTACCCCTACCCAAAAGGGCAGAGAGGCTGCTTCCAAGTTTTTTGTTCAATATATATATATAATATTATTATATTGTTAATAGAAAGTTTTATTAGCATATTACTTTATTAATTGTTTTTTCTGAAAGTTTGTTTTTGTTTTATTTGTTTTAAAATAATTTTAAAATTCCAACTTGAAACTAATCCCCAATTTGAATTGGTAATTTATTGTTTATTAATATTAATTTTATTTTAAAATTATTTTAAAACTCCAACTTAAAACTACATCCCAATTTAATGGGTAGTTTTTCTTCTCTTTCTTTGTATTTTTTATAGCTAATTTTTTTTTCCTTTTTTATTTTAAGATAATCTACACAGTCCAACTTGAAACTACTCCCACCTAATTTGAACTAGTAGTTATTATTTTATATATTTATTTTTTATTTTTAATTATATTTAATTATAAGATATCTATATTTATTAATTCAAATAAAATAACCAATTAATATATATTCAATTATTTAATTTTTAGTTATTATTTTATTTTATTAATTTTATTTTTTATATATATTTGAATATAGAAATAATAACCAATAACTTTTGTTCATATTTTTCTTTACTATATTAGCCAATGTTTAGTATTCGCTTTCTTTTTGTAATATATAAGAAGATATATAATTTATTACTGATAAAATATTTTTAAAAAAATTTATATTCTATTGTTCTTAATAATATTACCTAAATTTTAATGAATAAAATCTCTCGTAAACTGTCAGGAGTTATATAGGGAGGGCATTGAATAAATTTTTTGTGATGTATTTTTTTATTACATCATCTAATATTTAATATTGTTACATTTTTAATAGAAATATTTATTAGCATATTACAATATTTAATATTTTACTCAGAAAGTTTTTTATTTTCTTTATTTTCGTTTTTTATTTTAAAATAATTTTTAAAAATCCAATTTGAAACTACTTCCAAATTCGAATCGGTAATTCATTATTTTTTATTTTAAAATAATTTGTAAAACTCAAATTTAAAACTACTCCCAATTTTGAATTGGTAATTCATTTATTTTTTTAATTTTATTTTAAAATTATTTTAAAACTCCAACTTGAAACTATTTTTCAATCTGGATGGTTAGTTTTTCTTCTCTTTTTTTATTTTTTATAGCTATTTTTTCCTTTTATTTTAAAGTAATTTTAAAAAAGTTCAACTTGAAACTACTCTCACCCAATTTGAATGGGTAAAATATTGTTTTGTGTTTTCATTTTTTATAGATAATTATAAGTATCTATATTTATTAATTCAATTAGTGTAACCAATTAATTCAAAATTCAAAATTCAAAAACAATTAGTTAGAAAAGTAGTTTACTTTGTATTTACAAAGCCACTTGGCATTTTGTAGTTAAGACACTTGTCTTAATATACTGCTTTTGCTTCTCCTATTCTATAGACATAGATTTGAAATGCTAGTTTTTATCTTTTAGTTTTTTTATTGTAAAATAATTTTAAAAGTCCAACCTAAAACTACTCTCCAATTTGAATGAGTAGAATATTTTTTTGTATTTTCGTTTATAAATAATTATAAGATATTTATATTTATTAATTCAATTAGTGTAACCAATTAATTTAAAATTCAAAATTCAAAAAAATTTTGTTAGAAAAGTAGTTTATTTTGTCTTAACAAAGCCACTTGGCATTTTGTGGTTAAGACACTTGTCTTAATGTAGTGGTTTTGCTTCTCCTATTCTATATAGATAGATTTCCTGTACTCCTCAAAACTTTCTAGAACTAGAATTTACCACTTTTGGGCTTATATTTTTGTTGGGTTGTATATGTGGGCTAGTTGAAAGCCCTATTTTTCTTGGGATCTTTACATAGATGGCTGGTCATATTTATTATTATTTTTTATTTAAACATAGATTATATGTTGATTATACACAATTATAGATTTATAAATACATAAATTATGCATATATTATAATCAATGCTATTTTTAGTTTAATTGGTTGGATGAACGGCTATTTGGGTTAATTCTTCTATTTTTTTCTTTTCATCAAGCGGTAAAAAGAGATGAGAAACATATATTCTAGCCGTTCCCAAAAATAATAATTTGTATACACACACACATATTGCATTATATACTTTTGATATACAAATTTTATATATTTATTTTGCTAGTGTTTTGGGAGAATTACACATAAGTACAACTCACACACATACTCTACAACCATATAGCCTGTATATAACTTTGCAAAGTTGTAGCCAAAAAATAGTAGACTAAGATATATCAGGACTTGAGGCAACATTGTGGTGGAGGAGGATGAAGAAATATATTGTTACGTATGTAGTTCGGTGTTTCAATTGTTAGCGGGTAAAGTACGAGCATCAGAGACCTGGTGGTTTGTTCCAAAAGATTGAGATTCCTGAGTAGAAGTGGGAGCGTATTACTATGGACTTCGTTGTTGGACTCCCACGGACTCAGAGGAAGTTCGACGCAGTGTGGGTTATTGTAGATAGGTTGACCAAGTCAGCGCATTTCATTCCTGAGGCAGTTTCCTATTCTTTTGAGTGGTTGCTAGAGATTTATATTCGGCAGATTGTTCATCTTCATGGTGTGCCCGTGTCTACCAATTCTGACCAAGATACGCAGTTTACTTCGCATTTCGGGAAGGCAGTTCAGCGTGAGTTGGGAACATGGTTAGAGTTGAGCACAATATTTCATCTTCAGATGGACAGACAATCTGCACGTACTATTCAGATTTTGGAGAATATGCTCTGAGCTTGTGTTATTGATTTTGGAAGCTCATGGGATCAGTTCTTACCTTTAGCAAAGTTTGCCTACAACAATAACTATCAGTCGAACATCAATATGGCTCCCTATGAGGCATTATATGATAGGCGATGTCGGTCACAGATTGGATGGTTTGAGTCGGGATAGGGTCGGTTGTTGGGTACAGATCTAGTACAGGATTCCTTGGACAAGGTTAAGATCATTTAGGATAGGCTTCGTACAGCTCAATCCAGGCAAAAGAGTTATGTCGACCGTAAGATTCGTGATGTGGTATTCATGGTTGGAGAGCGAGTGTTGCTTCGGGTGTCGCCCATGAAGGGCATGATGAGATTTGGAAAAAAGGGTGAGCTAAGCCCTAGGTTCACCGGTCCTTTTGAGTTTCTTGATCGAGTAGGAGTGGTGGCTTACAGACTTGCGTTGCCGCCGAGTTTATTAGAAGTGCATCCAGTGTTCCATATGTCCATGCTTTGGAAGTATCACGGCAATCCATCCCACGTGTTACACATTAGCACTATCCAGTTAGACAAAGACTTGTCTTATAAGGAGGAGACAGTAGCTATTCTAGACCGATAGGTTCGTCCGTTGAGATCAAAGAGTTTTCCTTCGGTTCGTGTTCAGTGGAGGGGTCAGCTTGTTGAGGCATCGACCTGGGAGTCCGAGTCCGATGCGCGGAGCTGATATCCCCATCTCTTTTCCGACTCAGGTACTTTTCTATGTCTATTCGAAGACGAACAATTATTTTAGAGATGGAGAATGTGAAGACTTAAAAGGTCATCACTCGTTTGAAAGTCAATTATGTGCTTCATAGGTCTTAAAACCCTCTTTTTTCCTCAGCTCGATTTACATGTGCAGTCCGGGCGCATTTCCGAAAAGCTTTTATGTGAAATCTAAGTAAAATAAGGAAATTGGCCTTTAAAATTCATTAAAGTTGACTTTGGTCAATATTCTTAGTAAACGGGCCCAAACCCGTGATCGGGTGGTCCTGAAGGGTCCGTAATAAAATATGGGACTTGGGCGTATGCACGGAATCGAACTCCGAGGTCCCTAGCCCGAGAAATTAATTTTTAAAGAAAATTATTTGCTGGAAAATATAAAGGCTTCTAGAAATGAAATGGTGTGCGTTCTTGATAGTATCGAGCCCGTATTTTAGTTTCGGAGCCCGGTACAGGTTTAGAATAATAATTAGGTTTAATCTATCGAATTTGGTAAGAATCAGAGTTCGTTTAGTATAAATGGGACCTTTAGTTGAGAAAATGAGAATTTCAATGTTCTTGAGTAATTTCATGAATTTGAATTTTAATTCTTAGTTGTTGATGTTATTTAGATGATTTTATCGTACGAGCAAGTTCATATGATGTTTTTAGACTTATGTGCATAATTAGTTTGGAGCCCATAAGGCTCGGATGAGTTTTGGCTAGGTCACGGAGTGTATTTGGAGTTAGAAAAATTGTTGCAGGATTGCAGGTATTGTATTGGACTCTGATCCCGCTATTGCGAGACCAAGGATCGCAATTGCGAAGTTTTATATCTTAGGAATTGCGAAGGGGTGATTTTAATTGCGAAATAAGTCTTGGATAGCCTTGCTCGCATTTGCGAGGATCTCTTCGCAAATGCGAATCCCTCAGAAAATCCCAACAGTCGCAAATGAGACATTTCCTTTGCAATTGCGAAGATGGCAGACATACTCAGGAGTCGCAAATGCGACAAATCCTTCGCAAATGTGAAGGTAGTAAACTTTTGAAGGGTTCGCAAAGGCAAACCACTGGTCGCAATTGCAACATCTGCACTTGATAAGTGGGATTTCTGACGGGATTTCATCCATTTTTCTAACTCTTTCAAACCCTAAGCTCTCTTGGGCGATTTTCCAAAGAAATATTCTTCTCCAAATCATCAGCAAGTAATTTCTAACTTATTTTCTTCAAGCAATAACATCTTTTTACATGATTTCATTTTAAAACCAAGGGGTTTTCATGGGAAATTGGGTGATTTTGTGTAGAACATAGGATTTTCAACTTGCTTCCTGGGAGAGAGGAACCTTCCAGACCATCTTTTCTATCCAGATAGCGAGCGATCACTCAGCAATGAACACTAACTGAAAGCGGCCGGGAATGAGTACCTATCCCTTATGGGAATCGAACCCGTGTCTTCGACATAAAAAGACGATGTCCTAACCACTGGACGAAAATTTTGGGTATTTGGACCTCGATTTGAGGTACGATTTCAAAAAAAATATTTAAAAGTTCGTGGGTGAACGGGTGAATGGATTTTGGTTCGAACTTCGGGTTCTAACCAAGTGGGCCTGGGGTCGGGTTTTGACTTTTTGGAAAAATCATTAGAAAACCTATTATTATGTGTTAGATTTGGTTTATTTAAAATTTATTGATATCGTTAAGAAAATTGTGACTAGATACAAGTAAACTATCAAGAGGTAAAGAGGTAGTTGAAGCTTGATTGTGTTCGTGGGATTGGGGTAAGCTTTTGGTCTGACCTTAGTTTGAGAGAAAATGAGTTGTGGTCTTATTTTCTATGTGTTAAGTGTTGAGTACGACTTATAGGTGTGGTGACGAGTATCTATATATTGGTGCCAAATATGCTCATGAGTCTTATAGTATGATTGTTGTGACTCCGTTATGTATTGTCCATGCTTAATGTGATGATTATCAATGTTGAACAAGCCTTATGAAAGTATTCTTGGTAATTGACAATTGTTTAACATTGGCTCAAGTTGAGATTTATGTGGTGAAGTGATTGTGGAACGAGATGAGATGTATTGTTGATATCCTTTTGGAATATTATTTCTTATGATATTGTTTCCCTTGCCGGGATGTTATTGTTAAAGTATTGTTCCCTTGCCGAGATTTTATTGTGATTTATTGATACCCTCGCCCCAATTGCTTTGTTGTTGTTGTTTGGGTAAGGAAGAGTGTAAAGCACGAAGCGTGATGTCGAGCCGATATTATAAATATAAAAGTACGAAGGGTGACGCCATGCCACGATATGAGTGATAATGCACGAAAAATAATGTCGTGCCATGATTATGTGAGGTAAAAGCACGAAGGGTGATTCTGTGCCAAATCTATTGATTCTTATAGTGAGAACGAGAGTAAATGCAAGAAGGGTAATGCCCTGCACATGCTACTGTTTTCCTTATTCTTGCAGATATGAAATTATGGTGTTCTTTATGCCTCTCTACTGAATCTCTGTTAGTACTTGACATTTCCTGCACTTTTCCCCCTTCCCATCTTTAACTGCTAGTTTATGTATTATTATTTGATGTATATGATTTAACTGCATGGGTTTATTTGATAGTTTTGTCCTAGCCTCGTCACTACTTCGCGGAGGTTAGGCTCAACACTTACCAGTACATGGGGTCGGTTGTGTTGTTACTATACTCTGCACTATGTGTAGATCCCGGTACTGGAATATTTGGACCATAGTGAGGTTGCTGCCTTTCGTCCAACAGAGACATAAGATAGTCCTGCAGGCGTTCGCAGGCCTCAGCGCCCCCTTCTATTCTGTTTCCTTTTGTTCTTACTTATTTCAGAGACAAACATGTATTTTTTTTGTTCAGACTCTATTTGTAGTATTCCTAGATGGTCCGTGAGATTATGACACTAGTTTTGGGTGGATTATTTCTATGAATCGCATTGTATTAAGTTAAATTATTAGATTTCGTCTTCTGCATTTCTTATTATTATTGTTCCGCTGTTGATCATATGTTAATTTATAATTGTTAAAAAGGTTAAGAAAAAAGGGTAAAAAAATTTGTAACACTCGGCTTGCCTAGCTTTCAACAATCTGAGTGTTACAGATTTTATTACTCTTTTTCCTTAACCTTTTTAACAATTTCAAATTCACATATGATCAACAATAGAATACTAATAATAAAAAGAAATGCGGAAGACAAAATCTAATAATTTAAATTAATACAAATATAATTCCATAGAAATAATCCACCCGGAACTGGTCTCACTATCTCACGGGCCATCTAGAAATACTAGAAATAGGGTCTGAACAAAGAAAATGCATGTCTATCTCTGAAATAAGTAAGAACAAAAGGAAATATGGTAGAAGAGGATGGCAAGTCTTGCGAACGCCTGCTGGACTACCTCGTGTCTTCGCTGGTCTGAAAGCAGCAACCTCACTGTGGTCCAAATGCTCTAGTACCGGGATCTGCACACAGTGCAGATTGTAGTATCAGCACAACCGACCCCGTGTGCTGGTAAGTGTCGAGCCTATCCTCGGCAAAGTAGTGACGAGGCTAGGACAAGACTACCAAATAAACCCATGTAGTTAAATCATATACAGGAAATAAAAATTACATAGATTAGCAGTTAAAGATGGAAAAGGGGAACAAGCTGCGGGAAATATCGAGTACTAACAGAAATTCACTAGAAAGGCATAAAGAACACCATAATTTCATATCAGCAAGAATAAGGAAAACAGTAACAGGTGCAGGACATCATCGTGCTTTTACTCTCATTGTCACCATAAGAACTAATAGATTCAACACGTAATCACCCTTCGTGATTTTACCTTACATAGTCATGGCACGACATTATCCTTCGTGCATTATCACTCATATCGTGGCACGACATCGCCCTTCGTGCTTTTATATTTACAATATCGACATGGCATCACCCTTCATGTTTTACACTTTTCCTTACCCAAACAATAACAACAAAGCAATTCTGGCAAGGGAATCAATAAAATTACAATAGAATTCCTGTAAGGGAATAATAGTTTAATAATAACATCCCATCAAGGGAAATAATATCATAAGAAATAACATCCTGGCTAGGGAATCAACAATATACATCATCTCTTTTCCACAATCACTTCATCACATAAATCTCAACTTGAGCCAATTTTCAACAGTGGTCAATTACCAAGAATACTTTAAGCCTTGTTCAACATTTATAATCATAATACTAAGCATGGACAATACATAACAGAGTTACAACAATCATGGTATAAGACTCACGGTCATGCTTGACACCAATATATATATATATATATATATATATATATATATATATATATATATATATATATATATATACACTCGTCCCACACCTATACGTCGTACTCAACACTTAACACATAGCAAATAAGACCCTAACTCCTATTCTCTCAAGCTAAGGTTAGACCAAACACTTATCTCAATGCCATGAACACAATCAAGCTTCAACTACCACTTTACCTCTCGATTCCACTTCCGTTCTCTTGTATCTAGTCACAATTTACTTAACGATATCAATAAATTCTAAATAAACTAATTCAAATGCATGAAAATAGGATTTCTAATGATTTTCCTAAAAAGCCAAAACCTGACCTGGATCCACTTGGTCAAAACCCGAAGTTCGAACCAAAACCTAATCACCCATTCACCCACAAGCTCAAATACATAATTTGTTTTGAAATCGGACCTCAAATTGAGGTCTAAATCCCAAAAATTTAAAAATCCTATGTTCTACCTAACAACCCCCAATTTCCATGAAAAATCCTTGATTTTGAAATAAAATCATGTAAAAAGATGTTACAGATTGAAGAAAATAAGTTAGAAATTACGTACTAATGATTTGGAGAAGAATCTTTCTTTGGAAAATCGCCCAAGAGAGCTTAGGGTTTGAATGAGTTTGAAAAATTGATGAAATCTTGTCAGAAATCCCACTTATCAGGTGCACATGTCGCAATTGAGACTAGGGGTTCGCAATTGCAAACCCTTATAAAGTCTGTTACCGTCGCATTTTCAAAGGATCTGTCGCATTTTCGACTCCTGAGGATCTCTGCCATCTTCACAATATCGAAGGAAATGCACATTTGTGATTGCTGGGATTTTTGAGAGCTTCGCATTTGCGAATAAATGCTCGTATATGCAGCCAAGTCTGGTCAGAGCTTATTTCGCAATTGCCATTAGCCCTTCGCAATTCCTAAGCTATCAAATTTAGCAATTGCAATTCGTGATCTCTCAATTGCGAGATTAGAGGCCAATACCAAACTTGCAATCCTGTAACCATTTTTCTAAGTCCAAATATATTCTGCGGCCTATCTAAAACTCACCGGAGCCCTCTGGGATCCAAACCAATCATGCACGTAATTTAAAAATATTATATGGACTTGCTCGTGCAATCAAATCATCAAAATAACATCAACAACTATGAATTAAACCTCAAATTCGTGAAATTACTCAAGAACAGTGAAATTTTTATTTTCTCAACTAAAGGTCCAATTTATACCAAACGAACTCCGATTCTTACCAAATTCAATAGATCTAACCTAATTATTTTTTTTAATGTCCTCGGTTCCAAAATTAAAATACGAGCCCGGTATCATCAAGAACGCATATCATTTCATTTTTAAAAGCCTTTATATTTTTCAACAAATAACTTTCTTTAAAAATTCATTCCTCGGGTTAGGGACCTTGGAATTCAATTCCGGGTATAGGCCCAAGTTCCATATTTTACTACGGATCCTACGGGACCGTTCGATCACGGGTACGGGCCCGTTGCCAAGAATGTTGACCAAAGTCAACTTTAAAGGCCAATTTCCTTATTTTACGTAGATTTCATAGAAAAGCTTTGTGAAAATGCGCCTGGACTGTGCACACAAATCGAGGTGAGACAAAAGGGGGTATTAAAGCCTCAGAACACATAATTGACTTTCAAAACGAGTGATGTCCTTTTGGATCATCAAAATCAGCATGGTGCATCATATAGAACATGTGCATTAGCTTGTGGATGTAGCAAAGTTTTATTTTTTTAACTTGTTCGTATCTACTCTATCTTACTGTTTTAGCTATCTATTAAATTGAAAGCATGCCTACGTTTTTGCTCATATATTTCTATTATTTTTGTTGCGGTTGAGTTCGTCAATATCTTTTAGTCTATAGTTTGGACCCGTTACTTACTGAGTTGGTGTACTCACGTTACACCCTGTACCTTGTATGCAGATTCAGGCACTTTTGGACGCAGTGGCAGTTGTTAATCGTGGCTTCAGTTTTTAGGAGACTATCGAGGTATCTACACAGGGTTCGCAAGAATTGACTCTCCTTCTTTATCTCCAGATGCATTTCACTTTGTTTCTTTAAACATTGTAATAGAGTATGTTCTCCACTACACGCTCGTGAACTCAGTGACACCCAGGTTTTGAGCAGTTGTATCGTAATTTGGATTCTATTTTGTTTCAAAAAATGTTCCTTAATGAATTGCTGCTTCCATATTTATTATTTAAAAATACTTTTGCGGTGTTGGATTATTGAATTGAGACTAGCCTAGTAGTTCTACAATAGGCGTCATCATGACGGATCGAGTTTTGGGTCGTGACATATTTATTCACATAGGAAGCGAAAAGCCGCAAAACCCAACAACTCTCCCCTTCGATTATGTGGAGGAGACCGCCATCCCAATGATCATGCAACACTTTTCAAAATTTTCAGTTTCTCCCACACAATCGAGAGTACATACTCAGTAGGTGGATAACGAGATGAATGAACTTTCTCTTTAATAAATCTTCTGAGAGAACTCTTTGGAGCATCAATAGTAGTGGATTGCTTGTCAACTACATCATCTTGAACTGGATCATCAACAATATTTTGTTGTTTTGAATATGATCACCTTCTTCATTATCAACTTATTCTCATCAGCTTGAAGATTCTTTCCAGGTGGAATATCAAAAGAGCTGGATAAATACCAACTAAGCTTTCACTACTTTGAAAATCAACCTTCTCAGCCTTTTCAAAATCTTCTATTGTTTGTTGTTCAAATAAAACAACATCACGGCTTCTAACAAGTTTCTTTTCAATTGGATCATAGAAACGATAGTCAAATTCATCTTGACCATAACAAATAAAGATACATTACCTAGTTTTATCATCCAGCTTTTACCTCTCATCCTTAGGAACATGCACAAAGGCCTTACACCCGAAAAGTATAATATGATCATAAGAAACATTCCTACTAAACCAAACGCTGCCAGGGACATCATTATCCAAAGCAACAGTAAGAGACAAATTGATAACGTAAGCAGTAATATTAAGCGCTTCTGTGCAAAAAGAGCTTGGTGGCTTAGCATATGAAAGCAAATACCTAACCATGTCAACTAAAGTTCTATTCATCCTCTCAGCTAAAATATTCAACGTAGGAGTCTTTGGAGGAGTTTTTTGATACCGAATACCATGTGATATGCAAACTAGTAAAAGGAGTAATTTACACACCACAATTATTTGAGCGGATGCATTTTAATTTCTTTCCTATTTGCCTCTCAACCAGTGCCTGAAAATTCTTAACACATCAAGTACTTGATCCCCGGACTTCAAAGAAATACCTAGAGTTTGCGAGAATGATCATCACTAATGGTGACAAAGTAAAAATTCACCACCATTAAACCTTACTATAAAAGGACCACATAGATTAGAATCAACAACTAAAACTTTCTGGAAGGCGAATAGCTCTAAAAAAACTCTTTTCTGTTTTTCGACTAGGCAATGAACACATCTCTATAATTTTGCTTGCTTTACTCCAAAAATCAAATTCATTTTATCCAAACTATCAATCCCTTTCTCACTCCTATGACCCAACCTTCTATGCATTACCACTTATAAATAATTGTCCACCGAATTAACTAAGTCAATAGAAATGGAGCCATGCATTTTGTACAAGTGAGATACCTTGATCCCTCAAACCACAACCATTGAGCCTCTAGTAAGCTTCCATTGGCCATTACCAAGGATGTTATAATAACTACCATCATCAAGATTTTCTACAGAGATTAGATTCAGGAGGATGTCTGGAGCATGCTTGACAATGTTATGAACTAGCATGGAGCCGTTGTTAGTTTTCAAACAAATAGTACCAATGCCAAATACATCAATCTCACCATCATTTTCTATTTTTTTACTTTCCAAGGTTACATGGAGTATAAGAAGAAAAGTATTTCTTCTTTGGCATGACATGAGAAGTGACACCTAAATCTAAAAACCAACTAGCCTCATTATGAAAAAAATTATGGTATCTTTGTTGTGGGCAAAAAGAATATCATCACCAACAATAGCAGCAACAGATTTTCATTGTCACCATATTTCTTTTGTTGTCTATTTCTCTATTAAGCTTGAAACAGAACTTGTTGATGTGCTCCTTCTTGTTACAATAATCATATGTAACTTTACCTGGACCTCGACTTGCTTCTACTTTTATCTCTATCATTCTGACCTCAGAAGTTGCTTCTCCGCCTATCTTCAATAGCAAAATATCGGAGTGTGCTGAAGAAGACGAAGCTTGAGATATTTTCCTCATATCTTTATTTAAGATACCACTCTTAGCATATTACATAGTTACAACACCACTAGGAACATAATTAGTCAAAGAAACCCGAAGAGTTTTCCAATAGTTAGGCAAAGTATTCAATAATTAGAGTCACTGTATTTCTTCGTCAAATCTTATACCCATTCAAGACAGCTATTCTAGGACACACTGAAAAATGATTTATATGATCATAAAAAAGATTTTCCTCTTTGTATCAAATATTCATCAATTATTTAAGCAGGAATAACTTATTATTTTAAGTCTTTGAATCATAAAGTGTCTCGAACTTTTCCCACAAAGTTCTAGCACGTGTCTCATTAACAATATGATTAGGCATATTATTTCAAGCTATTGTCTGATATAACCGTAAACCTGTAAGTGCTCAAATTTCCAATCCTTATCGGACAAAGTTTCAAGTTTGTTGAAAGCAAACACAGATAAACGCATTTTTATGACAAATAGAAGATCATTCATCTTGCCTTTCCAAATCTGATAAATACTGCCATTCAAACAAACCATTTTGCTCATATTTGCCTCCATCATTCAAATAGACAACCAACACAATCAACTATAACCACACTCTCTGATACCGCTTGTTAGGATAAAAAGTAAAGAAAATATTAAATGACGATAAATCATACAACAAAAGAAAAATATACCAATAGAGACACAAATATTAACGTGATTTGGTCAATTGACCTAAATCCATGGAAGGAGATGAGACAATCACTATATAAAAGAGAGTAAAAAATATCGAAAGAATAACCTCACAAAGAGGTAAACACAAGTGACACACTAACACTTATCCCTGAAAAGTTTTTCCCCTAAACAAGACTCTCAAACCCTAAATGACTTCATTGTGGATGCTACTGAACGAGAAGAAAGGACCTTAATTTATAGAAGTCCTAACCTTTTTCTCCAAGAAACGGGACTAACCAAATAGGGAAGAATTATATTTTCCTTTTCGTAAAAGAAAAAATCAAATATAATAAGAAAAGCAGGACAAACACTTAACAAAATTAACAAAAGGAAGGAGAAAGTTTCAAAATGTATACAAGTGGCTACGTCCGGTAAATTTTGAAAGTATATATTGGCTCATTTTAGTTAGGATGTTGGGTCGATGGATATAGAACGTAATTGTTTCATTAATTTGGATCGACCAGCCAATATTATATTTACTTACCTACAATATTTATATACTACATTATCAACTGACACAGATTAACTCACTTCAACTAGCTGTGGAGGTAAGATTTTCTTCAACAAAATTGAACATCTCCTGTCTACTACTTATAAATAAACATTTAGTTATACATATACTACCCGGACTGTGCACACAAATCAAGGTGAGACAAAAGGGGTTTTTAAAGTCTCAGAACACATAATTGACTTTCAAAACTAGTGATGACCTTTTGGATCATCAAAATCAGCATGGTGCATCATATACAACATGTGCATTAGCATGTGGATGTAGCAAAGTTTTATTTTTTACCTTGTTCGCATATGCTCTATCTTACTGTTTCAACTGTCTATTAAATTGAAAGCATGCCTACGTTTTTGCACATACATTTCTAATATTTTTGTTGCGGTTGAGTTCGTCAATATCTTTCAGTCTATAGTTTGGACCCGTTACTTACTGAGTTGGTGTACTCACGTTACACCCTGTACCTTGTATGCAGATTCAGGCACTTTGGTCCCAGTGGCAGTTGTTGATCGTGGCTTCAGTCTTTAGGAGAATATCGAGGTATCTACACGGGGTTCGCAAGACTTGACTCTCCTTCTTTATCTCCAGATGCATTTCACTTTGTTTCTTTAAAAATTGTAATAGAGTATGTTCTCCACTACACGCTCGTGAACTCAATGACACCCAGGTTTTGAGCAGTTGTATCATAATTTGGATTCTATTTTGTTTCAAAAATGTTCCTTAATGAATTGCTGCTTCCATGTTTATTATTTAAAATTACTTTTGCGGTGTTGGATTATTGAATTGAGACTGGCCTAGTTCAACAATAGGCGGCATCATGACGGATCGAGTTTTGGGTCGTGACATATTTATTCACATAGGAAGCGAAAAGTCGCAAAACCCAACAACTCTCCCCTTCGATTATGTGGAGGAGACCGCCATCCCAATGATCATGCAACACTTTTCCAAATTTTCAGTTTCTCCCCACAATCAAGAGTACATACTCAGTAGGTGGATAACGAGATGAATGAACTTTCTCTTTAATAAATCTTCTGAGAGAACTCTTTGGAGCATCAATAGTAGAGGATTGCTGGTCAACTACATCATCTTGAACTGGAGCATCAACAATATTTTGTTGTTTTGAATATGATCACCTTCTTCATTATCAACTTATTCTCATCAGTTTGAAGATTCTTTCCAGGTGGAATTTCAAAGGAACTGGATAATATCTACTAAGCTCTCACTACTTTGAGAATCAACCTTCTCAGCCTTTTCAAAATCTTCTATTGTTTGTTGTTCAAATAAAACAACATCACGGCTTCTAACAAGTTTCTTTTCAACTGGATCATAGAAACAATAGTCAAACTCATCTTGACCATAACCAATAAAGATACATTACCTAGTTTTATCATCCAGCTTTGACCTCTCATCCTTAGGAACATGCACAAAGGCCTTACAACCGAAGAGTCTAATATGATCATAAGAAACATTCTTATTAAACCAAGCGCTGCCAGGGACATCATTATCCAAAGCAACAGTAAGAGACAAATTGATAACGTAAGCAACAATATTAAGCGCTTCTGCGCAAAAAGAGCTTGGTGGCTTAGCATATGAAAGCAAATACCTAACCATGTCAACTAAAGTTCTATTCATCCTCTCAGCTAAAACATTCAACGTAGGAGTCTTTGGAGGAGTTTTTTGATACCGAATACCATGTGATATGCAAACTATTAAAAGGAGTAATTTACACATCATAATTATTTGAGCGGATGCATTTTAATTTCTTTCCTATTTGACTCTCAACCAATGCCTGAAAATTCTTAACACATCAAGTACTTGATCCCCGGACTTCAAAGAAATACCCAGAGTTTTCGAGAATGATAATCACTAATGGTGACAAAGTAAAAATTCACCTCCATTATACCTTACTATAAAAGGACCACATAGATTAGAATCAACAAATAAAACTTTCTCGAAGGTGAATAGCTCTGAAAAAAACTCTTTTCTGTTTTTCGACTAAGCAATGAACACATCTCTATACTTTTGCTTGCTTTACTCCAAAAATCAAATTCATTTTAGCCAAAATATCAATCCCTTTCTCACATACCCAGAATAATGCTTTGCATTATAAAAAATATCCCTCCGTGATTGAAGGATATATTGATGCAAATTGGATCACCGAGTCATCTGAAGTTAAATCCACGCGAGGATATGTTTTCACAATTGGGGTGGAGCAGTGTCTTGGAAATCATCCAAACAAATGTGCATCGCCCGTTCTATAATGAAATTTGAATTCATAGCTTTAGATACGGTTAGTGAAGAAGCTGAATGGCTCCATAATGTTTTGGAAGATATTTCATTTTGGCGCCCAAACCTTTAGCACCTATTTGTATACATTGTGATAGTGAAGCAGCAATAGGCGGGGCAGGCATTATAATGGAAAATCTCATCACATACGACAGAGACACAATACCATTAGACAACTACTCTCTAGTGGTGTTATTACAATTAACTACGTAAAGTCAAGAGATAACGTGTTGAATCCACTAACAAAAGGCCTACCTAGAGAGGCAGTTGAAAGAACAACAAAGGAAATTGGGTTAAGATCTAGAACAAGTCATCATTGGCAGTACTCTACCTAGTAAACTGGAGATCCCATGAGCTAGGTTCAAAGAGATCAAACAAAGTTATGAATGACAGTTCAACATTGTCAAATAACTCAACTCATTCTCGTGATGAAGACAATATTCATAAATCGAGGTAAAGCATTAAGGCTTTTTGATGAATCAATAAAGCTTAAAGCTTTTTAGTAATTTGCTAAATCTAGCAGGATATGATCAGATAGTGTGTCTATAGGATTACACGTTTAGAAATCACCTATGTAAGAGTGAATCGTAAGCTGCTTCAAGGGGAATGAAATTAATTCTCTAAGCACTCATAAAACCAGGTGGTGTTCATAGCTGAAACGAACACAACTGTGAGAATCATAGATGTTTAAAGATTGATTGTATGACTTATGTTGTCTAGATATACAGCAAAGCTCGATAGTTCAAAGATATCAAATCTACCTATTGATCGAGTATATGCGATATAGGTTCACTACAGAAAGTTCAAAGTAAAACATACTTATCCATATGCAATTGATTCTTGCATGTAAAACAGATATGCGTCCGTGCATACCTTATTTTGTAGTCGTTCCCCATTTATGTGGGGGACTGTTGGGATTTTAAGCTTGGTGTAGCTTAAAGAGGATGAATGGGAAATGGAGGGAAAATGAAATATTTGAGTTTCCCTTCTTGGCAAAAGAACATTGTTCCATATTGGAGGAAAAATAGACTTTTGATTGGTATATATACAATTGCTCTTCCTCTAGCTCTTAAAGAGCTAAGAAGGAGGCAAGCCTCGCGCCATCGCTATCGTCGTTGCTCAGCTCGGCTTTGGCTTCGTCTTTGGCTTCGCCTTCGGATTTGAATTTGGATTTGGTCAAAGATCGATTGATTTATTAACCTTTTTGGACAAAATTACTTTTTAATTATATAATTATTAACAAAACTTCAATGCAAAATAACCCATGACATGCGGCTCGATCTGGTCCAGTCCGTTTTTTTCGAATTATTTTAAATTCGTCTTCTAAAAGGTTGCAATCAGAAACAGTGTCAAATGGTCTATAAATATGCCTTGAATCCCAGAATCTTTACTTATGAAATTTTCTAATCCTCATCTTCTTCTTTTGCACAAAAATTCTAGTGTGTTTTACAGCCTTCGAGTGGTTCATTGTTCATCAGCGTTTTTGGTACGAATACTCTGGTGAGTTAAATCATTCTATCTTGGGATAATATATTCCAGCACCTCGGGTATATGAGGGAAATAATTTTCTTAAGGACACATTGTGTATTTAGTGAGCTCGATTTATTCCAACATTATTTTTTAGATATTATTTTGACATATTATTTCTACTAATTTTCTATTTCTGTTTATATTTCAAAAATTTTACTAGTTTTAATATTACAGTAATTCAGTATAATAACAGTGGCATGCCTCTTTGACTAGTATGATAATTAGAATTTATCTTTTCACTCAGAATTTTGAACTTTTTCTTATATTCTATCAAAAAATTATATCTTTATCCTCATTATTACTCCATTTAGTTTTATTCATCATATCCTATTTAATCTCTTTCTTCCGTTTTCTTCATCCTCATATTACTACATTAATTCCTTTACCTCAAATCCCTCTTTCTTCCGTTTCCTCATTTTTTTTGGTAATTAAGGCTTTTCATTAATCACCAATAAAGTAACATTACAAAACCATAGTCAAGCTTTAACTCAGCTGACTATCTCTAATATAACATTTTAAACTGTATCTAATATCCTAACTACCTACCAATACTATATTCGAAGGTGTTGTAATTGTTTTCTAATTCGTGGGGTACCTGTAACATCACAAGTGTATACTATGTCTCTCAAAAGGGCTGCATTGCAGCGAAATGTCTTGTTGAAGATTCTTGAGTTCCTTTCCAGCCAGATAGTATATGCAAACTCAGCGACTACCATTTTGAAGATGGCTGCTCGACATGTTCGACCCTTGGCTTTGCTTACTAGCCACTGCATTTATTGGTTCCAGTCATTGAGGTGAGGATAAGTCTCCTTCAGCCAGTGCATTGTTCTCTCCCATAATTCAACAGTAACTGGGCAGAATAGTAGCAAATGGTCTATGGTTTCTGGGTGATTTTGGCATAAGGTACATTGCTGATCAACATTCATTCCCCAGCTGTGCAATCTGTCTTTTGTTGGAAGTCTATATTGTAAGAACTGCCATAGATTGAAGGATGCCTTTGGCCTTGCATAGTTTTGTATGATCAAATTCTTCCATGAGAGAATTTCTCAATATGAGAGAGCCATTCCAAATAGTGTCAAACCAGAATTACTACAATCCTTTCACCACAAAGAGACCCTCGCTCACGCCTTAGTCTTATTCGAAAACAAAAGCGGATGGGCCTTCCTCAAGAAAAAAGCCAATCTGATTTCGGGGGGCATGTAGGCGGAGAAAGGCTGGGAAACTATAAGGTCTCGTAGGAAAAAGACAAAACGTAGGTAGGCTGCCACGCGGAGTGAAGGTAACTAGCCAATTCCCCAAGGTCTAGTAAACTAAGGTGGTAGTGCAGACAAGGTTAATTCACTCTGGGATTGGTAGTCCCGTCTGCTCTGACGTCGGAATAATCATTATAATACGATGATAGCACCTGATTAGCAAGAAATTCCCTGCTCTCCTCTTAGCAATGATCTGTCTAGGGCTACTTTCAAAACTGCGGATTCTGTAATAAGACCCTATTCATGGGCATTCGGAAGCGTCGAGGAACATGTACCTTGGTCTATGTAAAGATGGCTTCCAGGATACCAATTAGCATCTTTATTAGCAATAAGTTTTTTTAAGTAATTTTTATCGCCCATTGCATCCTCATGTGGGATTCCTTTTCTGGTCCCCTTTTCGTTTGATCTAGAGCATTTCTCGGGGTAGTTTTGGATCTCAAGAAATGTTATATCTCTGGAGACAGCCTGGCCACCCCTTTCATATAAATAAATGGAATTGCAATCTCCATTCTACAGCTGCTCTGATGTCTCTCCTGCCTGCTTGGTTATAGGGCTATAAGTGAGCAGGGCTTTTGAAAATAGAGAGGTAGAGCAGCTAGGAGCTAAATATTAGAAGAGCGCCCTCTCTTTTCTTCGGGACGGGGCCGAGAATCTGTGATCGATCCGAAGATTATCCCCCATCGTCTCACTAGCCGACCTTGCCCCCCAACTCCGTACCGACGCCTCACTACTACTTTCATTTTTCTTTTATTTTTAAATTAATTAACGGCTAAGCGATTTCATAACCTGAGCTTTCCTTAACCAGCTGACCTTACTTCGTAACCTTAGCCTCCCTTTCTTTATAGTTTTCTAGTTCGACTTTCTCGACGCACCTCTATCAATTCCTTCTTTGCCTCATCTCTCTTATGAAATTTCTTTTGTAAGAAGAAGCAGGATGCTATAACTGACTCCATTGAGTCCGCTCACCTCTGTGCCTTCTGTACTTCTCGGCTCAAGCAAGAGCCACAGTGACTGGAACAAGAGTAAAGCCACCTTAATCAGTCAAGCAAGCAATTTGAATAGGGATTATGAACAGGCTCTTACCCGTTCGATTGATTGTTCTAAAGTCGCCCGGGCTCAGGCAATAAACATAAAGAGGCGATCAAGAAAGTCACGACTGTCTGTCCCTTCACAGTGGATTCCGTGCCTGAATGTAATGTGCAGTCTGGCCTTCAATCCGATTAGGGGCATGTTGTCCTTTCTCCTACGCCTAGTGCCTTACTTTCTTAAAAAAGACATCTGTCCATTCAATCGGAATTTCTATTTCTAGAGGTATACTCCATTTAGCGATATCCCACTTATCTTCCTGAAAGTCAAGGGCTTGGAAGAAGAAAATGAAATAGGAACAACCGCGCTGGTCGTAATAGATCGACTTTCATGCTAGTTCTTGCTCCAGCATGAAAGTTCCATTTCAGGGAAGGACGACGTACTATGATACTTTCTATTTTGTCGAGCCCTGCTTTGGTCTCTGGTTTGATGGTTGTACGTGCTAAAAATCCAATCTTCTTTATAGAAATAGCACTCGATCAAAGGGGAGCATAAGCAAGTTCAGTGGTAGAAACCTCTGTAATCGATCGATGGGAACCTCGAAGCTGTCTGGGGCAGGAGAAAACTCATATTAAGCACTGCCCCAGCATCAACTGGTACAAGGAGGAGGCACGATAGCGAAGATCAATCCATCTCAATCTACAAAAAGCATTGCGAACTCTCAATTTGATCAGGAGAGCCTAGAGAGCTCTCTATCTTTCCCCAAATTCCGACTAGCGCGGTTCTTTTTCTCGACCAATTTGAATTCCATTTCATTTTTTATTTTAAGTGTTGTAGAGTAGTAAGTAGGTCATGGCTTGGGGAGTCATTGAAACCAAGACTTTCGGTTTAGTGTATATTAAAAAGAACAGAGGAAGGAGCCTAGCCTATCCTATATAGTAGAGTATTAGGCCTAACTCACAGGAAGATCTAAAGGCTATTAAATAGTCGCCTAAGCAGACGATGGACGAGACTCTGGAAGAGTGGCAGAGGATTGGGTGAACTTAAATCAGAATACCTTTCGCTTCTTCTGTCAGCTAATTCAACAATGTCAGCTATTGCCCTTGGGCTAAAAAACAGACCGAACGCCTTCGAGTTATTGGCTCGTCCAACCCGGCAGCATTCATGAGTCGCTAGTTCAACTGTCCCTCGGAGACAGGGTCGAGAAGTACCATGCATGGTTGCCCCCCGTCCTTTCTTTCTATCAGTCTCACCCAGCAAGCCACCCCAAGATTAAGAGAGAGACTTTCTCTTGGTGATCGGTTCATTGGCAACTAAAGATAGGCGCAATCAAAACATTGCTAATATGAGACCATCCTCCGCCCGCCGGAGGGATCAGTTTGACCAGGGCTCAAATCAGACTTGACCCACGGCACAGCGCCCATTCGCTTCGCGCGCGGGAAGGCAACGAAGTTCAGTTCATGAGACTGCAGCGCAGCGGAGTGGAGCAGCCGCGACACGAAGTTCCTTACCTTAGCTGGATCTCGCTGGTGCCACCTAAACGGTAGGTAGGCGGCGGATGTGTGACGTTTGGAGTTGTCGTTCGTGCACCTGTCCTACATTCCCCTCGCACCTTAGCGCTACCTCTGGTTTTTCGTCTTGTGCAGCCCTTATTTGTCTTTTGTTCTTTGGCCTTTACTTTCCCCCTCCCCCCTCTTTCTTAGAATTCAACATTTATGATATGTTTCGCATCTTGTTCGCCCACTCTTCATTCAGGGTGATTCGAACCAGGGGAGGATCTTCCACCTTGTTGGTCATAGCACCAGTACTTGAACGCTTACTCTTACTGCTCTTCTCGGGTTCACCTCTTTTGGGGCCCGCAACGAAACTAAAATGAAATTAGTTGGAGACAGATTCAGTGGGGCACCCCCCTTATAGCAGGTATGCAACCAACCCTTCTTCTGAAGACTATCTATAAGTAGTATTCAAAAGAAGAAATTGAGGTTTGATACCATTTGTGTTCAAAATAGGATACCTCCAAGGTCATTTCTTTTCTCCCCTTCTGCACTTTTTGTCTAAAGCCTACTTCCTCTCTATAGGCAATTCCTTTTTTGTGGTTTGTGCTGTAATAAGAAGGATGTTGCTATGACCATACCGATTCTCTCGGCTTTGAAGGGATAGGGGAAGAAAAGAAAACAAAGAGGGTCATTTTCTTTTAGGAACATGGCTCCTTCATTCACTTGCTCATGAACTTGCAGCTTCGCCAGAAGCGACGAGGGGGGGCTGGGGAAGGCGGACGACTACATGAGGGGGAAGCTTTCGTAGAAGCTTTACCCCTTGCTTTACAGAGATAGTTATGAACTGACTAAATGACTAGATTCTCCCGGAACGCTAGCTAAGCTAATCGTCTTAGTTCCCTTCAATTAAATCAATAAGCTTTTTGATTGATTCAGGGCGCCGCCCCCTTCTTAGAATTAGAACCCATTGAGGGGGGCCTCGGCCCGGGAAGGGGAGAGTGGCCGAGTGGTCAAAAGCGGATACGGACGACTTCTGTTTTTCCGCCGGACCACAGTCTTGACCTCCGATCGAAGTAGAGAAACCTACAAGTAAATAAAAGAATACCTGTCAAAAGCTTCACCTCGGTAAACCTTTGGAATAAAGATCGTCGAGCCGCCGACAACTCCCAGGGTTCACTAAAACAGGGGATACTCCGCGAAAGACTATTGAGTGACCTGTCGAGCTGATCCGACACCAAGTGGGCCGCACCTCTGAGGACTCAATATGAAACAGAAAGGTGTTCGGTCTAGCTTGTTGTTACATGAGTCTTGCCTTCAGCAGATGCATCCTATTACTATATTGATGATCTTGTATACTAACCGAGTCCGCACTCGCCCGAGAACACGTACGTCCTCCCTGTAATTGTCTTGTCTTTGTTATGGTTTCAGGGCCTACGTCTACCCGTATGGAGCCACCATCATTCGCAAGGCTTGCTATATAGTGTGTGAAGTCTAACTAATGGAAAGTGCCTGTGAATTAGTTCCAAGAAAGCGGCCGTTCACGTCAGGAATAGAGGCCGTTAAGGATGTACTTGCTTTTCCTTTTTTTCGTCGAGATTGGGTTGGTGTTCAGTGTACCGCTTGTGAAGAACCCTCTTAGGCCTTTTTGTTTAAGGGCTGCTCGCCTTTTGAATAGAAGGAAGTGGGAGAGAAGAGGTTATTTCGGTAAACCGATGCATGAGCTGAGGCTCCCATGTCCCGCCGACCCTCCGAAAAAGTAAGGGCTCATAGGGAGTCAGAAGCAAGCAGAGTAAAAGGCAGGTAAAACTCACATAAGCAGAGGGGGAGACACATTCATGAAAAGCGAGAAGCCCTGCCGTGGGGGACTGACCAACTATGAATAGATCTTACTTATGCTTACGGGTAAGAACATATATTAGTCCATATCGTGGGTCTATTTGTTACAAAAGGCGAACATCCCCTTTCCAAAACATTAACATAGGTCCTCAGGCAGACATCGAAAAGGGGGCGAAAAGAATGTGTTGGAGACGACCTCCCGCCGCGGTAGTATGAGCCTTCCCTTTCCTTGATGTTACACAGGATGCGCAATGGGGGGTAGTACGAGGTGACTGATAGCATTACATTATAAGAATAGAAAGAGATGTTAAAAAGAACGACCATGGAGACTTGGGGATCTAGAGCAGGTCTTTCTTGTATATCCCTCGTGTTGAGAGCAACTTCCTCGAATATCAACGCAGGGAGCCGCGAGGAGAGGACTTCCAGGGCTCGATCTACGGCTGCGTCCCGTGGTTTGGTAGAATAGACACTTCCAAGGATAGTCTACACACACAAACCCAATCTCCTTTTCTTAGTTAGATGCGTGGTTCACCGGTTCCACCGAAAACTCTCATTTGTTGAAGCGGAGCATAGTCTCCTCCTCTCCCTATTAGATATGTTAAAACAATATACGGATTTCCTGGAACGAAATCCCAGATCTTTCATAGCCTGGAGAGAAAATAGAAAACAACTTAATCTCAGTGGTTCTAGACCTACTTTAAGTTAGAGCTCGTGCTTATTTGATGAGGATAGTTTAAATTCCAGTGTTACATCGTCTACAAATGCGAGTCAATCCACGACAACAATTACGAATTATAGCCTTAAATCGTCCGATACAGCAATGCAGCCTTTTTTGAAAGTATTCGATAGCAAATCTTTTAGAGTTAGCTGCTACTGAATGTGAACAAAGTCAAGGAGATGGCGATTGACATTGAATTCCCTCTTCTGGTTTTAATATGAATTGACTCCGCTTTGGTCACTAGGGCGCTGTGCCGTGGGTCAGTTTCGGGGTGGGGAGCGAAGAGAGACCAGAAGAATGATTCATTTGGGTCGACGAGCTTTTTCAGCCCAAAAACAAAGAATCAATGGAATGTCTGTCTATCCATGAACATCTATTCTATCTGTATATCTAGGGGATCTCTCTATACATATAGATTTTTTTTATGGAATGATATGATCGGCTAGCCGTAGCCGCATATCAGCTACGCTCAATGCGGGATTTCTGTTGGATCAGATCTTTTGGGAAGCTTTTGGGCCTAGCGAAAAGGGCTCTAAGCCTTCACGCAAGCAAGCGCGAGAGAAGCGGAGCACGAAGCTACCGCTTCACCCGACCGACTAAAATACAACAGTCGCGACCTACTTTGATTCAAAAGAAAGGCCTCAGCGATGAGAATATTTTGTGTGCCACTTCTGATGATGCATGCATTGGGCACAAGTATATGTCAGTTCCGTAGATCAAGGCTTTCAAGGACTACTGAGTTGGTGATTTGTCACCAGGCAGCACATTACACATTAGCAGATGGGTGCTATAAATTCCTCCGAAAAATCATAAAATACTGTGCGGCCATACAATATACTCTAAATTCTCGTTGTCGAGGGAAGTGAATCAACAAATGCATGCAAGGAGGGATGTAATTCAGGAGGTGTAGTTCATCTAAACATTCATCTATAACAAGAACAATAGATGCAGACATTCTGGAATCAGAAACTGGAAAAAAAACAGGAAACAAGTACTCTCACCGCATACGGCTCGCACAAAGACTCCTAAATCCATCCCGAGCCCTTTCTTCCACCTATCCTCTCCAATCCTCGATCAAACTTGCGTTCCCCAGGTGCTATGAGATGCTTGAATAGCTGCAGCCTAGCCTTTTCGTTAACTGGATCTCCTACCTCCACTGTTAATAAGTGGCGGCAAGACTCGAATCCTGGACCTCTGCCTGCTCTACTATGGTGAATTGTGTGAACCGTCTCATCTAAAAAACTTAGATATCAGAGAGGGAACACTTTTATTTAGTTAATTATGTATTAACAGCTAGTACTTACGAAGCCCTTTCCCTTCTAGTAGCCCTTCATCTTCCCATTTCCCTATTCCGCAGTTTTCCCTTTCACAAATGGCACATCAAATGCTGTATCAACCAGCAAGTTGTTAAAGGCCAACGTGAACAATTCTCCCAAGATGGCAGCTAAGAGACGCCATTAAGAAGTAAGACAGGGACCCCTTTTTCTCTTTACAACGTCTTACTACCACAGCTATTCCACTCTGGTAGATACGAATAGTCCAAACACGTATCTTCGGGCGAATAGCCTTTAATTAAGCAAGGGCGAGACCAAAGCACTTAACTATAGAAATTACTTAGAATAGTGAAAATCGGCACTACTCAAGCCTTCTTATCCGCGAGTGCTACTCGCCCAAGGAAGTCTCTAGCGGTTCAATTCAATTAGGTGAAAACTGTCTCGGATGCCCCTTCCTCCTCAACCCGGGGAACAACGACAAAACAGCCTTCTGTCTGTTGCCATGGAATGTATAGGTAGGGATTGTTTTATGCTTGGAAAGCAGGTGCTCTTATTGGACGTCACGGGAGAAATCCCGATGGCTGATCACCTGAAGAGATTTTTAGGCAGAATTGGCATAATTATTACCATGAATGGCAAACCTCGCTCAGCTGACTTAGATAAAAATAGATTCAAAGCTGCCATCCTTCGCTGCACTTCTTTGATAGTCTTAGGTGGAGACATATCAAGAATTGCTTTGACTTTATCTGGATTTGCCTCCATCCCATTTTTGGATACCATGTATCCTAGGAATTTTCCTGATCTGACCCATTTAGTCTCATTCGACAAAGAAAAGAGAAGACATAGTGAAACGAAATGAGTTGAACATAGTTCAACGAATCCCTATTCCCTATGTTGTCTCCTCTCTGGTTTGACTGCTGGGATCCCAATCGGCCTGCATCAGCGGAAAATGGAACTATCGAATCACGGGTGACTCGATTTAAATAGTGATTGTAAATATTGTTAATGTTCTTGGCATTGTCTTGGCCACTCTTCCACATGCACCCTCGTGCTCCCACGATACTCCTAGGCTTTCCCTCTAGACCTAGCTGCTATCGAAGCTCCATCTAGGGTAGTGGCGAAGCACTACTGAGCAATTCACGTATCACTTGATACGGACGACTTCTGTTTTTCCGTCGGACCACAGTCTTGACCTCCGATCGAGCTACGAACACGAGTAGATAGGCGGTTAGGGGGGAGAGGGCCGGCTGGGCCTGTTTCGAACCATCACACGGATTCCGACCCAACTACCGTAAGGACAGAATGGAAGGGCAAAAAAGGATTCTATGCGCAGACGTGAAAGCTCTATCAATAGAAAGATAAGCTATCTCAGAATGTAGAACTCAGATGGGCCTTCCAATCCTATGGATCTTAGCTGCCCGGAATATGAGTTATGCTTTTCCCGTTTTTGTTGGAAAGTACCTTTCACTTTCATTGGCATGCAGGAACCTTCTATAGGAGAGTTCATGTGTATACTCAGGTAGCTGTATGATTAGTGGTTTATTTTCAAAAGGGATTTTATTTATCGTGGGAGTCTTCTCGAAGCTGTCTAAGTCTTGTAAGGCTCCTATATCTATATATAGAGAGGTCATGGTATGGAGGGAGGATTTCTACGCGCAACATCGTGGTTGGGGCATTCCTCCTTCTTTTAAAAGAAGACTAGAGGACGAAAGAAAAAGCTCTTACATCGGATAAAGCCTAATTCCACTGTCCTTTGAAGATTGGAAGATAGTGAAGGCCGACTTCCTTTTTAAAGATCACTCAACGATGTGGCAAATCCCCTTTTTTAAGTCTATGAATTGGAAGCAGGGCCTTTCTCGCTTGTTTGAAGCCATATAAGGCTTTCTTCAATCGGCAAGGGAAGTCTGATAGGGCTTTAAGAGAGAGGGACGTAAGCGCAGCGGTAAGAAAAAGTCACTCAGTGAATCGGTGGATCACACACTTGGAGACAGGGACAGGGGCATGCCTGACTCTTTAGAAAGTATACAAATGTTGAAAGAGTGAAGTCTGGGGACAACGGTAAACGTGAGGAATGGCACCTCCGCCCTACTAAAGAAGTTCGCAAGCAAGGGACATGCCGAACACTCACCTCACTTACGAAGAAGTTGTTGGAGCTGGGCTCCGAACTATGAGAGTTTGCTTTTTATCTTTCTCAGAGCGGTCTGATCAAATAGGGGATCAGACCACTCCTGGTGTTTTAACTAGTCATTAATGGTCGGCTTAATTAGTACCCTTTCGGTATGTGTTGCGAACACTTTCATTTTTAGCCTCTCATCTTCTCTAGAGAAGCAAAACTCGAACGGATAGAACAGATGGTCCAACTACATAACTTGGAAGGTTCTAGAAGGTTCCGGAGTGATCTAGGAGTTGGTGGAAGCTCCATGGAAGCACAAAGGAGTGGTGGCATCTTAGAGGACTCTAGAGAGTCCTAGGAAGCTGCCTAGGTCGGCCAAAGGGGCTGCCATACAAGCTACAAGAAGCTAGCAGTCGTACCCTCCCAGTATGCGTGAGTCTTCCGCCGATTGACAAAAATGCCGGCCGGAATTCGAGAACGGTCCATCCCACCATAATGGATCTCTCCTACCGCTACCTACTAGTGGATCGATTTAGGGAAGGAAAGAAATGCCGATGTTGCAATTCTTCCCATCCCGATAAAGCGAGTCACCCGTGATTCGATAGTTCCATTTTCCGCTGATGCAGGCCGATTGGGATCACTCTCTTTCTTCATTCAGGAAAGGTGAAGATTGAATCGGGAACCGAAAACGAAGCAGGAACAGACTTGTCCTTTGGTCGAAAAGTCTTGTACGGTTCCTCAGTCCGGGGGCACTGCAAGAACCCCTATGACACTTGGAGATTGCTTCCACTCCGTTCTTCGTTGCAGAACTACGTTCCTTTCCTCTTTTCAGAACTCAAAACAAAAGTGAGTTATTCCTATCTCTTAAAGAGAGCCGCTTATCGAATAAATAATCAATAAATCATCAACTATTTCACCGGGGATGATATTCTATTAAGTTCTATCACGGCTTCCCTCAGCTCAGTCTTTTTGGTTCTTGAGAATGGTCGCCACTTCTCCCAGGACCGGAATGGTTATCCCTGCCCGATGGGTCTACATCCATCCCTGAATGTCGTCGGGTACTGTTAACTTCCCCGCCGGGGCCCTTACAAGAAGTCCCTAGACTAGGGAGATCAAACATCTCCTCGGGAATAAGACGTAACTCCTGGGGTTTCTTTTAGAATAAAAAAAACCAAGATCCCCTTCCAATACGGGCTCAAAGGCCGACCTCTTCCGAGCCAAAGCTAAAAAGGAAGTCGGAGCTTGGTCCACATCGAGAAAAAACGTTCGTAATGAACGGATCTCCGATGGTCGAGCCTGCCAAGGACACGGAACCCAGCACCACCTACCCGAGCCAAGGTACTCAACCTTTGGAAAGGGTCTTTAATGTGAATTGCGAACAACCCACAAGGGTGGTATGATTGAAACATAGTTTGAATAGGGGCACAAGTCTAGAGCTGTGGTACGGAAAATAGATGAGAAAAAAAAACCTCATCTCTTTACTTAGTCAGAGTCATTGTTTTACTCTTTCTATCTGCATGACTGCTTTCTTATGATGAGTAGTGCCCATCACTTGCCTCTCTGTGCCAGCTGAACACCGTGATTGATGAATGGGTAGGTGGGTTAGGTGCACCTCTCGCCCAGTGGGAAGTAATGAGGCTAGTCTCCCCCCCTCCCCCCTGAATGAAGAAGTAGTGGGGGCCCCTTCCCGCGTATGCGCCTTTATTTATATTCTTTCTATTTTTGAATTACCAATGGAGAATCTTTCTAAAAAAATCTCTCTGGCAAAACGCAATTCGTCGAGTTCAATTCAAGGTGCACCTTGCTTTTTTTTTCAGGTAGCTTTTTCTTACGCCTATTTAGCTAGTGGGGCATTGGTCATAGCCGAAATGAGCTATCAATCAAGTCAAAGCATAAGTTCTAGCCTTTTCTCTCTGGCATCTTTACCTCCTTGTGCCCATAGCTTGACCTCCGCCTTTTTCTACCTGCACGGATGCCTTCCCTTCCTTGCAAAGCGAACCTAGTCAAGCAATGGAAGGAGAAAGGAAAAAGACCTTCCTCGCGCACAGACAGACCATCTTTAGCGAAGTCCCTCCTTCCCAACCTCTCCTACAGCATCCATTTCGTCAAAGAAGGACGGAGCAGGCACACTGACTACTCTGATTGTTAGGAGATGGCCCGGCATTCAAGCAATCAATCATTCTTTCTATCGGAACCTTCGAGACAGTAGAAGTCTGACCTTCCCATCTTCATCGAACCCGTGTCTTCGACATGAAAAGACGATGTCCTAACCACTGGACGAAAGGGACCAAAAAGCCATTCTTCATATACCTCAGCTCCGAGAAGAAGAGGCCAGTCCCTGAAAAAGCCATCTCGATTGGTATCATTCAAATGCGAATATAGGCCTGATTGAAGCATAAAAGTGAAATAATAATAATGAGAGGCTTTTGTCCGTTGACGGTCATCTTACCTGTCTCCTACGCTACGCTCTCAACTGGATCAATCGCTTTGTCCTGATTTATTGAACAGGTGCCCTGGATTCGATTCCGAGATAAACAATGAGACAAAGGAGAGCACTTAGACAATTCACTTTGAGTACAGGGAAGTCTGCTGGTAGGAATTCCTCAGGGCGTATTACGGTTTTTCACCGGGGGGTGGATCGAAGCGATTGCAGCGAAGAATTGATCTGAAACGAAGCACTTCGTCTATAGGCATTGTAGAAAGGATAGAATATGAGCCTAATCGTTCTTCTCGAATCGCTCCAGTACGATGGACCGGGGGGGTCCGCCAGAGAAAATGCAAGACGATAGAAGAGTTCGCTCCGCCGCGTAAGATCCTCGAATCAACCACGACTACCAGAATTAGGAGGGAGAAAGAGCTTTTCCAAAGGAACCTTTTGGGGTTGGGGCACCCACGACAAAATGTCCGGAATATACATCTTTTTTTGGGACGGAGGCACGCGTGCTAAAAAAAACATCAACTTGGAAACGCCATACATAATATAATAAAGAAAAAGAATGAATATGCCAGCAGAGGACCCTGCTCGAAATAAGTCCGCTATTTGGTGATTACTAGAGCTACTGGCTTGAGTTATGCATTGTAGATAGAGCTCGTTAGGGGAGGCAGTCATTAATGAGAAAGAGGCTTTTGTCATTAATGACATTTCGAAATATCTGGATCTCCATGTCCCACCGACCCTCCGAAAAAGTAAGGGCTCATAGGGAGTCAGAAGCAAGCAGAGTAAAAGGCGGGTAAAACTCACATAAGCAGAGGGGGAGACACATTCATGAAAAGTGAGAAGCCCTGCCGTGGGGGACTGACCAACTATGAATAGATCTTACTTATGCTTACAGGTAAGAACATATATTAGTCCGTATCGTGGGTCGGTTAGCGACTGCCCGAGGAGTGATCCCTCTCTTATTTTCCCTTTCCCTCACCAGTATAACATAGTTGCCACGAAGACACTTTTTTTTTTCTCTTTCTGTTTTTGAGGTCTGATCCGAAGGTAAACTCTAGACACATCGCACATGCGATTGACGGCTTTTGGATCGAAGGAGAAGCTAGGGTTCAAAAGGGCCAATGAAACTGCTAGTGGACTGACTTTCTAGGCCTTCTCTCTTGCAAATGAACTAAAGGCTAGGCGCCTCAGGGAAATGTATAGTGCTGCGGGACCGGAATAAGAGGTTTCGGCTTTTCGGGGTATTTAACATAACTAATAATTCTTCAAAGAATGATGTTTTAAGCATCTCTATATGCCAGTCATCTATCTGACCTGACAAGGAGGTCGACTTTGATATCTCACCCCTGATCTCTACGGTTGGTTGAAGGTGTCTTGGAAGACGGGTCGAAATCAGATCTGGATAGAAGATTCATCTACGCTGGCAAAAGGGCTGTCAGAAAGAGTCCAATCCCGAGGAGAGTTCATGTGTGAAATTTCTTTGTTGAATGGAGGTGAGTTCAAGGGCTTCTTTGATCGGGAAAAGCCAATACATGAACTCTACACAAGATTAGTGGCTTAGCTGTTAGCTGTCTAAAAGCTACGGTAAATAAAATTCCTTTTGAAAATAAACCACTAATCATACAGCTAATAAAATAAAGTCGGTCACTACTGAGACAGCTCATAAAAGTCGTTTCAGGTTCAAGGGCTAAAGCTTCTCTTAGGAGAATCCCTTCGCTACACTCGACTTAAAGGCACCTACGAACTCACTCATAAGGAAACTCATCAAGTAGGTCTTTCGAGTCTTTCAAGTACTGGCGAAGCTTTAATTGAAGACCTTTCAGTGCCCTTTCGTTTGGTCCCCTGGGTACCTTCTCCGCACTTACAGGTAAGCATTTCAAGTAGATAAGATCATAAAAGAAGAAATGGGAAGGAGTACTGCCATTATGCGCTATTATTTTAATCCGAAAGTCAATCATTCCCAGCTTTGATATGAAGGTATGGGGGAGATCAAAAGGGAGTATGTTAGTCAAATAGAGGGCTCTCACGGGGGTGTAGTCCACGGCTTTAGCCTTAAGCTAGGTTGGGCTGTAGTTCTTGTATTGGGCGAACCCAAGCGTTAAATAGCGCCGTTTAGTGGCGTGCAGGGAGTAGTCGTCTTGTTGCTGGTAGGTGCGACTATGTGTTAGGTGTTCGGCATGTCCCTTGAACTCACCTCCATTCAACAAAGAAATTTCACACATGAACTCTCCTAACACCACAATCTAAAACTGTCAAAAGAAATTGAACATGATTGTTGCAACTGTTCATTCCTGAATTTCACAATCATAGATGTCGTCACACGAGAATAGGTGGAGGACTTATTAAAGGCATATCTGGGCATCTTTTTCATAGTGGATCCAGGTACCAGTAGTGACAATAGCAAAGGAGGGCTGGACACTAGTTGTGCGAGTGGAATGACCCAACTGGACCTAGTCAGCCCGAACCGTTTTGCGGTTCTAGAGGACCCTGAACAAGAAGAGGCAAAGATGCCAGATCTGGACACTGCTGAACCGGAAGAGATTGCTCAGGATGAGTGTTTGGGTAACAAAGCCGAGGAGGGTGTAGTCAAGGAAATTTCATAAGAGAAGAAGAATCGTAGCGTAGGGTCGACATAAACAATCGGTCGGCGGGTCTTGCATCTGTAAATGGTATAACTTTCTAACTGAGCAGCCCTGCTCCTTCCAGTGTTGGACCTTATGCAAAACTTCTCTCGATTGGATGATCTTTCTGACCATCCAACTTGCCTGAGCAGGAATTGGAATGGTTTCCATAGGTCTGTTTTTGATGTAGTATACAGTGATCCACCTAATCCACAGTGTGTCCTTTTTATGAGCTCGGTCCCAGCATGTCTTTGCAATGGCAGCTTTATTCCAGAGCTTGAGATTAGTGAGATTCATTCCTCCTGCTGATTTTGGGTTACACATTCTGTCCCAGGAGATATATACTTTCCTAGTGATAGAGTTCATCCCAGACCAAATGAAGCTCCTACAAATGCCTTCTATCATCTTCAGAACTTTAACATGGAATATGAACAGTTGTGTCCAGTAAGCTTAGATACCAAAAATGACAGATTGGACCAGTTGGATTCTCCCAGAATAAGACAGTGTTTTGGCAGTCCATGAAGTGATCTTGGCAGTGATTCTTTCCACTAGAGGTTACCATTGGAGCAATGTGATTTTCTTGGTGGACAAGGGGACTCCTAGGTACTTGAATGGTAACTCACCTTGCTCATAACCAAGGTGGTCGAGAATCTGTTTCTGAATATCCAGTGCAATCCCCCCAAAGTAAACAGAGCTCTTGTTCAGATTAGCCTTTAATCCAGATGCTCCAGAGAATTAAGAGAAACATCTGGATAGGGCTATGACAGAAGTAGTGTCTCTTTTGGCAAACAGCAGCAAATCCTCACCAAAGCACATGTGAGTAATGCCCAGTTTTTTACATCTGGGGTGGAACTGATATGCTGGATTTTCCGTTAGTGAGTTGCATGATCTGCTTAAATACTCCATGACAGAGAAAATAGGAAGGGCGAAATAGGGTCCCCTTGCCTAAGTCCCCTAGCAGCAGCAAAAGGTTCAGTTGCCTCGCCATTGACTAGCACAAAGAAGCTCACTGTTGAGATGCATTCCATTATCCATTTGGTGAAAGTGCTGGGAAAGCCAATCTGTTCCATAACCTGCTGTAGGAATGTCCATTCTACTGAGTCATAAGCTTTCTGGAGATCGATTTTAATCATGCATCTGGGAGACACATGTTGTCTGGTGTAGCTTTTGACTAGTTCATGTGCCATAATGATGTTGTCTTGGATCTTTCTGCCTGGGATGAAACCTGCCTGGGCTTCACTGATAATGCTTGCCATCACCTTCTACAACCTGTTAGCCAGAATTTTTGAGATCATTTTATATAGGACAGAACAAGAAGCAATTGGCCTATACTCTTTGACTGTAGATGGTTTGGACACTTCAGGAATTAGGGTAATAGTGGCACAGTTGATGGGTTTGTACATCTTGGTTGAGGAGAAGAACTGCTTGATGGCAGTGGTAACCTGCCTGCCAATGATTCTCCAGCTCTTTTTGAAGAACACAGCATTGAAGCCATCTATCCCTGGTGCTTTGTCGTCTCCAATAGCCTTGAGACTCTCCACAATTTCCGTATCAGTTACATCAGCACATAGATCCCTTCTTTGTTGTTGTGTCAGTTTTGGACCATTTTTTATGTACATTTGATTTATAGCTGGTAGGGTGGATGCAGAGGTTCCCATCAGTGCCTTGTAGAATCCAATGATCTCCTTTTTGATATCTTGAGCTGTAGTAATTTTGGTACCCATTGCAGTGGTAAGTTCAGTAATCTGGTTGTGTTGAGTTCTCTTCTTTATGACTGCAGAGAAGTATTTAGTGTTGGAGTCTCCAAGCTGTATCCATTTTGCTCTGGCCTTCTGCTGCAGAACACTTTCCTCAATCATTGACCATTTTTCCAGTTTCAGCACCAGCTCCTTCTCATTCTGCTGCAGGACATCAGAGTAGGCCTGTGTCATCTGGGCTTTTATTGTCCCCAATTCCTGTCTGCTAAGGTCTATTCTCTGTGAGATAGTCTTGAATTCCTTAATATTAAAGTCTTTCAGAGGACTTTTCAGAGCTTTGAGTTTAGACCATATTGCTTTCATAGTATCTGAATTTCCAGCATGCCAAACTCTTGCCAAAATCTGCTGGAAATCTTCATGATCAGCCCATACATTAAAGAACTTGAAAGTCTTTTTCTCATTCCAGGAAGATGATGTCAGTGTCACTATCATGGGATTATGATCTGATATTAGAGGAAGGTCATATTCAGTTACCACTTGGTTCCACTTGATCATCCATTCGTAGTTTCCAAATACCCTATCCAGTCTGCTGCATACTCTGTCCATACCAGTCTGCTTATTTGTCCAAGTGTAATATTCACCCCTCCAAGGAAATTCTGACAAGCCAGCTTGTTGAATACATTTGGTGAACTCTTGGGTTTCAGGGAATCTGACAGGTTTGCAAAGCTGCCTATCTTTGTCACATAAGATAGCATTGAAATCACCAGTAACTACCCATGGATCTTGCATCCCTGATGACAATGTTTGGAGGAAGCTCCATAGTGATCTTCTTTGCTCCAACCCATTGAAGCCATACACCACAGTGAGGAGGCATGTGAAATCCCATGTCCTGCTGATGACCCTGCTATGTATCAATTAGCTTTCCTCCAGAACACTGGTGACTTCAAACACTTTTGGGTTCCATAGAATCCACACTCTGCCCTTTTCACCAGAGACATAGTTTGTTAAGATGCCCTTAGTTTCTACTAATCCAACGAGGCTAATGTTGTTTTTCCTAATATACTCCCTATCTTATTTTTGCTTGTATATTTTATTACACCCCTTATATTCCAAAATAATCACTTCATTGTTGAGAAGTTGATCCCCCTAGCTCCCCTGGAGAGTCTTCTTTACTACCAGAAACTACCTCAAATCTATTACTCACAATGATGGGGGACTAAGGTGGGATATTAGTGATGTTGAGAGCTGGGCTCTGAGGCTGTTTCCCTTTATCACTTCCTTTTTCAACCCTCTGGCTCTGGACTGTCCTGGCTTCAGTAGGAACTCCCTTTGGTTCATGTACTGGTAGCTGCTTCTGTAGTGGCACATTTTGCACGGGGCCCTTAGTTCTCCGTTCCTGGATTGCCTTTGGCTTCCACACTTGTGTGTGCTGTTTTGGGATTTGCTTTGTCTGCACTGAATAGTTGTGTCATATTGTTTGGCATTTCTCACAATAGGAGGGCTTCCCCTCATAAGCCACATCATGAAGGAACTTTTTCCCATTCGGATCCATAACCCAGATCTTTGTTGGCAGTTCTTGAGTGACAGTCACCTCTATGAGCATTCTGGCGTAGGAAATCCGTGTCTGTTTTATTGTACATTCATCCACAAATATTGGTTTCCCTAATACGCTAGCGATTCTTTTTAGAGATCTCATACCCCAGCAAGACATTGGAAGTTTCGAAAACTTTACCCATAATGGGATATTAGTCGGGAACTCTACTGAAAAATCGAATTCAGGTGTCCATTGTTTGAGTATCATAGGCCTATTGGCTATTGAGTAAGGTCCTGCACACAGTATCTCTTTGGCATCAGCAATTGTTTTGAATTTCAGTATGTAATATCCTTCTTCATGATAGAACAAGTCTGGCTCAGGGACATGCGACCAGTGGTGATTGATGAATCTCTTCACTGCATTAAAGCCAGGTCCGTCTCCTAGGATGTATACCACTAAGGCACACTTCCATTTTGCTTCTTCCTCTTCCACCTCCGATTTATCCAGCTGTACTATAGGTTACCCGTCAATCATCACTGGGGGTATGTAGTCAAGAGCCATTCCATGGGTCGCAAATCGATTCTTCTAGAATAGTGTTGTCCAGCTCTTCTTAGGCTCCACTAAGGTGTTTCTGCTAGTCTCTGGTTGTTCCTCTATTACCGTTGCTGGTTTCATGGTCGTCTGTGCCGAAGGATCTGGTACCACTGGAATCGGAGGATTTGTAGTCACTTCGACCCTTGCTGCCTTCGGAGATTCCATAGCCGTGTCATCCATATCTACTATTGGATCTTGTTGTATTGTCACTACATTTGTAGCTTGCTCATCAGCTTCCATGGCGCCTAGGTTTTGTACAGAGGGGTTCTGCACTTCCTTGGTACTGTTCTTCTCCAAAATCAGTTGGTTCAGCTTGTCAAAGGTGTCAATCGGAATTTTCCGCGGTCGACCTCTGCCGCGGCTGCCGCCTTTCGCCATATCTACAAGCTCGGCGTACGTTATGCTAACGTGCGCCGAGAGGAAATGAGAGAGACGATCAGATCTAATTTCTTCTTTTTCCTCATTATTACTCTATTTATTTCTTTTCCACAAATTCTCTCTTCCTTCTATGTTTTCATTTTCTTTGGAATGTGTATTTTCTAATCTCTCTATAAAATCCAAAGCCCTTAAGATAGGCAAAAGTCTTAGAAGAGTCAATTTCGGAGAAATATTTCCGTAATAAAACTTGAGCGGATAAGAAGCCGAAGGCTCTGAAGATGCATTTCAAAGACTAATTTTTAGCACTGCCACCAGTTTTTTGCCTTCCCCTTTTTTTCTATTTTTCTTTTTGCTTTATACATTTTCGTTTTCCTATTGTCATTGATGTTAGTTGAAAGTATAGTGCTTTGTGTTTGAGGCCTTTTTCTCCTTAAATTATTAAAAATTAAAATATCTATTGTGATTAGCATGTTAGCCTCTGGTGTTAAATTTATTGTAATTTCATTGTTTAGTATTTTTAGGTTTGGGTGTCTTTGGAGACTAATTTTGTTGGATTTAGATTATTTAATTTTCGAAGATATTGTTAGAGCTGTTTCAAAAGCATTTTGAGAGGAGTTTTGGCTGAGCTGAATTTCTTGCGTGGAAAATAAAAAATAGTCATCGCGTACAAGTAATTTCACAAGAAATAGAAAGGAATATTAAATAGTTTCTTATTTTCCTCCTTTTTTTTTCTTTTTTTTTGTTGCTTTCCGTCTTTTCTTGCTTGATTTTTTATTTAGTGAGCGAAGCCTTTATATTGATAAAAAAGAAAATTGAGTGATGCATAGTTATAGTAAAACCTTCTGGTGAATGGGAGGTGAAGAATTTAAAATATAGTTATATTAGTACTAACTAGAAGACAGAAAAAGTTTTAATAGGTATCACAATATTGTGATAAAATTCTAACTTTTTGGAGTGTAATAAAGAATAATAGAAGAGTGAAATAAAAAATTACAACATGAATTTTTTTTGTTCGATTCTGTAACACGGAAATTTGGCATTATTTGTTCTTTTATTCTTTTCTACTCTGATTGATTTTGTTTTTCTTAACAAAATTTTGAGAATTTGGGGAGAAAAATCAAATCTTATATCACGTGTATAAAAATAAGATTTCAATAAAATAAAGAAAATCAAAAGTACAACACGAATATTTTTTAGTTAAATCCTATTTATGAACACGCAAATTTGGCATTGTTTGGTTTTATATGTTTTCCTATGTTGATTATTTCATTTTCTACTTTTATTAACTTCAATTTTCTTTTATAGATCTTATATAACATGTAAAAAAATTGTATTTCAAATAAAAGAATAAAATCAAATAAAAACTAAATATCTACCTAAAAATCATTTACTCAAAAGCGTATAAATTTATTTATAAGAATATATATAATGGAATTACTATTTGAGAAATTCAACTAAATATTCCTGCTACAGTGCTATATAGTAAGAATAATCCTATAAGAATTGTAAAGTTTCTAGCAGCGGTTAATGCAATTCTAAACTTAGTAGAAGATAATTTGTAGCGACCTCACTGGTCGTTTCGAGAGTTGTAGTCATGTTTCTCTATTTTTTGCTTCTGGTGTGTCCGCCAGCTGTATTTTAACTTATCGGGTTAGTTGGTTCAGGTCCGGAGTAATTTTGGAGAGAATTGAACACTTAGTCTTTTGTGAAGGCTTAAGCTGGGAAAGTTGACCGAATATTGGCATATATGTAAATAATCTCGGATGTAAATTTTTATGGTTTCATTAGCTCTGCTTGGTGATTATGGACGAAGGATAGCGTCCGGAATGTGCTTTGAGGCCCGTTGTAAAATTATGCGTGAATTGGTGGAAGTTAGAATGTTTTGGCAATTTTGGTCGACAATGAAAATTTTGATATCCGGGTTGGAATGAAATTTTGCAAGTTGGAGTAGGTTCGTATTGTCATTTTGGACTTGTCTGCAAAATTATAGGTCATTCGAATGTGATTAGGCAGCTTTCGGTGTCGTTCGTGGAATTTGAAAGTTTAAAAGTTCTTAGGCTTGAATCTGAGAGTAATTCACATTTTTTATTTTGTTCGAGGTGATATGGTGATAGGACTAAGTTCGTATGATGTTATAAGATGTGTTGGTATGTTTGGTTGAGGTCCCGAAGGCCTAGGGTTGATTTCGGGTGGTTAACAGAACAAGATTGAAGTTTGAAGGATTGCTGAAGTGGTCTAGTTCTGGAGTTTTCACACCTGCAATGGGGAGCCCTCGGGTGCGGACCGCATAAGCGAAGAGAATGCTCCTAGGTGCGGGAAAGAGTGTCCTGGATTATAAGCGCAGATGCAAAATTAGGAGCGTACCTTCGATACCGCAGATGTGAAAGCGGAGCTGCGGAATATCGCCTGGGAAGGAGGGATTGCAAAAGCGGGCAGGGCCCGTAAGTGCGCACCCGTATGTGCGATTGTTTGACTGCAGATTCGGACTTTAGGCTAGTAAGTGAGATCCGCACCTGCGATGAGAATTTTGCCAGTGCGGCATCGTAGAAGCGGATGTGGACTGTAGGTGCAGTTCCACATGGCAGAAAGTATATAAAGGAGACTTCACGAATTTTTGCCCATTTCCATCATTTTGAACATAGGTTTTGCATATTTTAAAGAGATTTTTGAAGGGAATTCAAGGATATTCGCTGAGGTAAGTTGGTAGAGCTTTATTATCATAAGCTATGGTATTTTTTTCATTGATTTCTCACCTAATTAGTAGAGTTTTGAAGTGGAAATAAAGGGTTAGGGCTTGGAATCTTGGAGAGAATCATTTGGGGATATAAGGGACCAAATGATGCCGGATTTTGATGAAATTGGTATATACTCGTGAGTGAATGAGCTTTCTAATTTTGTGATTTTCATCGGATTCTGAGACGTGGAACCGTGGACCGGATTTGAGTGAATTTTGGGATTTGGACTATACTTTGGTATTTTTTCTTGTGGAATTGGTTCCTTTAGCCTTTATTGATCGTATTGTATTGCTTGTGGATAGATTCGGGACGTTTGGAGGCCAAGTCGAGAGGAAATGGCATGGAGGAGTAGGATTTTGCTCGGTTTGAGGTAAGTAACGGTTCCAAACTTGATTTTGAGGGTTCAATAACCCGAACTATGTAATATGTGATTAAAATTGAGGTGATGCACATGCCATGTGATGGGCATGCAATCATGCACCGTGAGAATCGGGAGCTGGTTTATCCCATGGCTCCGTTTAGTGAATCTTTCTTGTTATTATCTGTGTTTCCGTCATGTAATTAAGTAAAAGATATGTAAACATGCTAGATATCACATTAAGGCTTTACGCCGATACCGTTGGGAGCCCTATTGGTCATTTCTTACTATTATCTCACTAGTTGCATTGATATTTAATACTCATTCTTATTCATGCATTTGATATCATGTCTTAGTCTCAGTTGTTATTTATTGGCACATCATATCATTGTTCCTGGCTAGTTTTTATGAAATTGTGAGCTCGTGTGTGAGACTGGAGAGTGATGACTAAGTGAAGCCGAGAGCCTGATTATGAGTGACAATTATGGGATCCGGTTGCACGCTGCATCAGTTATATTGATTATACAATAGCACTTGGGCAGTAGGATCCCCTACGGAGTCTGTAACACAGCCCAGTGAGCGCGGATGATATTATTGAGGGATGGATTTCCCTAGATATGACTATTTCCAAAGTATTGATATTTGAAGGTGGATTTCTCAACAAGGTTGGATTACCCTTTTCCTCGGTACCGACTGACTTATAGTTAGCGTTGAGTATATACCAAGATGAATTTTCCTGAGCTGGATGGCCATATGCGGTACCGAGTAATTGAGTATGTATATATATACTTGGAGATGGATTCTCCTTCTTCCTTGGTTACTGGTTGACTTGCAGTTAGTGTTGTATATGTCAGGGAATAGATTTTCCTAGGCTGGATGGCCATATGTAGTACTGAGTGGTTGAGCACTTGATAATGAGAGCATATGGCATTTCATCCAGCATGTACATTGGCATGTAGATGAAGTAGAGTTTTACTTTACCTTGCTCGTATCTGCTGTATTTTACTGTTTCAACCGGTTATTAAACTGAAAGCATGCATGTGTTTGTGTACGTTATTTCTGTATATCTGTTGAGGTTGAGTTCGTCACTACCTTTTAGTCTATAGTTTGGACTTGTTACTTACTGAGTTGGTGTACTCACGCTATTCCCTACACCTTGTGTGCAGATATAGGTATCTCTGGGCACGATAGCGGCTGCTGATACTCTTCTGTTACTAATCATTGGAGTTAGTAAGGTAGCTTCCTGGAGATCGCAACCTTGCTTTCATCTTATCTATTCTTCCCGTAGTTGTATTTTGAATTTTTCTCAGACTATGTTGGTCTTTTTATTATTAGAACAGTTGTAATAGTTGGTCATGCCTTAGTGGCACCCCGATGTCGGGCTATTATTTCCACATTTTCTTATTTTGAGTGTAACTCGTCTATGAAATTTCTATTATGAAAAGTTTGACTTAATTTTTTATGAAATATCGAAGTGTTTTTAAGAAGTGTCGTCTTGTCTAGTACCCAAATAGGCTCCATCACGACATGTTAGAGTTTGGGTTGTTACAAGTTGGTATGAGAGCCTAAATCACATAGGTCTCACTAGTCATGAGCGGGTTTAATATAGTCTTACGGATTGGTACGAGGCCGTCTATACTTACTTCGAGAGGTTGCAGAATCTTTAGAAAAACTTCACATTCTTGAATTCTTTTCATGCGAATATGTTGATTCTGGTAACTAAACTTCTGTTATTTTATTCTCTCACATATGGTGAGGACACGTGCTTCCGGTTAGGGTGGACAGACACCAGTACCACTAGTTGGGGGTGCGAGAGACTGAGGTTTCGGTATAGGTAGAGGTCTAGCTAGGGCGGCCCGACAGATCCAACAATTGTCCCAGTTCAAGGTCAGGTCCTGGTTATGGATGCACTAGCGGGACCAGCTCAGAGACTATTTGTGCTCTTCGTGATTCTGGGTCTTTAGGAGACTTTAGCTCAGATTCTGATCGTTTACACCAATCTTGCTCAGGAAGTTTCTGTTTCTACTACAGCAACCACTTCCCAGGCCTGGAAAGGCACTCAGACTCCCGATACCCGTACACCCCAGGAGGTTGTTCATGGACTTTAGACACCGAGGGCACCACCAGCCCAGCCGGTTGCAAACTGCTCAGGATTGAGTGGTTCCATTCATGCCTGATAATGAGCTGTGTAGATTGGAGAGGTTTGGTACACTTCAGCCTCAGACTTTAAGTAGTGTAGAGGGCGAGGATGCTCCGATTTTCTCGGATAAGTGTTAGAAGATTCTTCGTACATGGTATTCTAGAGACCAGTGGGATCTCATTACTACCGCTTAGTTATGGAGCTGCCTTTACTTGGTGGGAGGCTTATGAGAGTTGTAGGCCTACTAGTGCAGCACCCCTTACTTGGCAGCAGCTCTCCATTCTCTTCCTAGAGAAGTATATGTCGCACCCCCCAGGGAGGAGCTACACAGACAGTTTGAGCAGCTGCATCAAGATGATATGACTGTGATGCAGTATGAGATGAGATCTTATGAGTTAGCCTGTCATGTTGTTTGTTTGGTTCCTACAATAGGGAGAGGATTAGGAGGTTCCTGGATGGCCTCGCATATCAGCTACGAATTCTTATGACTAGAGAGAGGGTGTCTGGTGCTTCTTTTGAGGGGGTGGTTGACATTACCTGAGTGATACAGTCGGTTCATCACACCATGAAAGAGTTGAGAGGGAGGCTAAGAGGCCTCGAGGATCTGGTAGTTTTGGTGGTGTTCCTTATGGAGGTTTGTTTCACCATGGTAGGGGTCGTCCCTTCAGGGATGCTCAGACGACCCATCTAGGTCACCGTGGTCGATCATTTGGCCATGGTCGTCACAGTTCACCTCAGGTCCACTCATCTCTCAGTGCCCTTCTAGCTTAGAGTTTTTCTCATGCACCGTCATCTTAGGGCTCATCTATGTATGGTTCTTCTAATAGGTATCCCAGTTCTCGGGGATCTCTTCAGTCCCTATAGCCACTGGCCGGTAGAGGTTTCTTTGAGTGTGGAGATTTGGGTTATATCAAGAGGTTCTTTCCCTGCCTTATGGGAGGTTCATCCCAGCAATGGAGTCATCCTTGGCTTCAGCACCAGTCACTTCACCACCCACCCACGCAGCTAGGGGTGGGGTCAGTTAGCTAAGAGTCGCCCTAGAGATGGAGGCTGATTAGATGGCGATCTGGACTGTTTCTATGCATTCCTTGCTAGAACAGATGCTATTGCTTCATATGCGGTGATCACAGGTATTATCTCATTTTTCCATGGGGATGCTTATTTATTATTTGATCTTGGTCCGCTTTTTCATATGTATCATCATACTTTGCTCATTATTTGGACATGCCCCGTGAGTCTTTTGTTTCATTTGTTCATGTATCTATTTGTGTGTGCGATACTGTTGTTGTAGACTGTGTATACCGGTCTTGTGTGGTAACTATTGGAGGTTTAGAGACTCGAGTAGACATATTGCTTCTTTATATGGTTGATTTTGATGTGATATTGGGCATGGATTGGTTGTCTTTGTGTCATGCTATTCTGCACTGTCACGCTAAGGCATTGACATTGGCTATGCTGGGGGTTCCACGAATTGAGTGGAGAGGTTCATCAGATTATGTTCCCAATAGAGTGATTTCATTCTTGAAGGCCTAGAAGATGGTTGGGAAGTTTTGTCTTTCTAATTTGGCTTTTGTGAGGGACGTCAGTGGAGAGGCTCCTAACATTGATTCAGTTCCGGTGGTGAGGGATTTTCTAGATGTGTTTCCTCCAGACCTGTCGGAGATGCCACTGTACAAGGATAGTGACTTTGGTATTGATCTGGTGCCGAGCACTCAGCCTATTTCTATTCCATTATACCGTATGACACCGGCTAAGTTGAAGGAGTTGGAGGAGCAGTTATAGGAGCTATTTGAGAAAGGGTTCATTAGGCCTAGTGTGTCATCCTGGAGTGCACTAATCACTTGTAACCCCGCACTAATAAAGAGTAGTAAGAGAGGGTCGCAATAGCTTTTACCCGATTTTGGGTCAGGATCGAATCCACAGAGAGCTAGGTTTGGAGTTAAGTATCTATCTAGCTTAGAATTGTGTGTGTGTTCTTAATTGATTTTGTTATCATTTTTGGGTTTTCTTTATGATTCTATTTTCATCAAACAATTAATTGAAAATGCAACTAGATTAAGCTAAGAGTTAAATATTACAAGTTGTATCTAATGGTTTAAAAGGCACTGGGATAGTGACATCCACCTAGGAGGGCAATTGATGGGTATTTGAAATTAAGGCATACTTGACATGATTGGGGAATATGATATAATGTTTGCACTATTTTACCCACCCTACACCTCTCAGTGGTTCAAGTGATTTTGCTCAATTGACTTTCTCGAGACCAATTGGGTGTGCAAATTTGCACAAGCCACCAGGGTTCAAGTCGGGTATTACTTTCTTGAGGTTTAACCCTTTAATTGAGACTATCAATCTCTTGAGTATATCCCAATTCCTTGTTGGATCAATTTCAGACACTTATGCTTTCTCTCTCTCTCTCTCTCTCTCTCTCTCTCTCTCTCTCTCTCTCTCTCCAAAGAAGAGCCCAGGTCAACTATGCCCAAACTAGTGTTTGCAACCACTAATTTAGCAATTACCATGAAAGTGACCCAAATACCAAACACTCATAGTCAATTTAACATTAAAATACAAGACCCATCAATTACTCATACTATGGTTGAGCCACAACCTAGCTAATAGGTCTAGCTACTCATATTCAAAGAAGAAAAATAAGAAATAGATGAAGATAAACATATATTAATTAATTGCTAAACTAAAAATAAAGATTCAATGATGAAAAGTAAGTAAAAATATCCAAAATGTCTAAGAAAAGTCGTCTCACAAGGGCAACCTATGTATTACAATATCTGATGACTTAAAAATGGAAAAAGGATCTATTTATACTAAGCTAAAAAATCTGGATAAAATTGCCCCTGCGGGGTTAGTGCGGACTACACCAAATGGATAGTTGTCCGCACTAGGCTTTGGCCTTACAAATTGACCTCTCTAAACTTGGGCTTCGCGGACCACACAGAATGGACCGCAGCTACATAGGCTTCTAGCGTTGTCCGCACAAAGTCGACAGTGGACCACGGCAGCTCAAAACTTCAAAATTCAACCTCTCTGAATCTTGGCACCCCGAACCGCAGAGAATGGACTACATCCACGTTGTCTTCAGTGCGGACCGCACAAAATGGTGTGCGGTCGTACTACCTTAAAACCTAAAATTTCCTTCTCTGAATCTCCCAGTGCAAACCGCACAAAGTGGTGTGCGGACGCACTGGGCCTGTTCTACCTGAGCTTGCCTTGTTTTTGTCACTTGTGCAAGTTTCACTACTTTTGAGCCGATCTTTGATAATTTATCACTTTGTTGATCAAACCTCTAATCAAGCACAGCTTGTGAGCCTTTTGGGACTATTTTGTATGAATATTTGATCAAAGCATAAGCAAGAAAGAGTATAAAAATGCGTCAAAATCCCTAGTTATCATGCACCAATTCTATTCGTGAAGAAAAAGAATGGTACTATGGAATGTGCATTGATTACAAGTAGTTGAACAATGTAACAATCAAGAACAAGTATCCTTTGCCTTGTATTTATGATTTATTTAACCAGATTTAGGGAGCAAGGGTGTTCTCCAAGATTCATCTTAGGTAAGGGTATCACCGGTTAAAGATCAAAGACTCGGACATTCTTAAGGCGACTTTTAGGACCCGATATGGTCATTATGAGTTCCTTGTGATTTCGTTTAGGATGAACTACTCCCTAACAATGTTCATGCATTTGATAAACAATGTGTTTTGGCCTTATCTTTACTCGTTCATTATTGTATTCATTGGTCATATCCTAGTGTACTGTAGTATCCAAGAGGAGCACGCTGAGCATTTAAGAGTTGTTTTATAGTGGTTGAGGGAGGAGAAACTTTATGCTAAGTTCTCCAAGTGTGAGTTTCTCATTTCAGTGGCGTTCTTGGGGCACATGGTGTCCAATGAGGGCATTCAGGTTGGTCCAAAGACGATAGAGGTGGTCAAGAGTTGGCCTGACCGTCTTCAGCCATAGAGATTCGTGGTTTTCCGAGTTTGGAAGGTTATTACCATCATTTCGTGCAGGTTTTATCTTTAATTGCATCGCTCTTGACCAAATTGACTCGAAAGGTGATCTTTTTAGGTGGTCGTATAAGTGTGAGGCGAGCTTTTAGAAGCTCAAGATTGCCTTCACCACTACTCCAATGCTAGTTCTGCCATCAACTTCAAGTTCTTATGCAGTATGTGTGATACTTCTCGGATCGGTATCAAATGTGTTCTGATGTAGGTAGATATAGTGATTGTGTATGCTTCTCGCCAGTTGAAGCCATATGTGAAGAACGACCATGTCCATGATTTGGAGTTGGCTGCCATTGTTCACACGTTAAAGATTTGGAGGCATTATCTCTATGGTGTGTCCTATGAGGTGTTTACTGATCATTGTAGCCTCCAGCATTTGTTCAAACAAAAGAATCTCAATTTGAGGCAGCAAAGATGGTTGGAGCTGCTAAAAAACTATGATATTACCATTTTGTATCATCTGGTAAAGGCTAATGTGGTGGTCGATGCCTTGAGTAGGAAAGTGGTGAGTATGGTCAATCTTGCATTTATTCCTGTTTTGGAGAGACCTCTTGCAATTGATGATCATTATTTAGGCAATCAGTTTGTGAGATTGGATCTTTTGGAGCCCAATCGGGTCCGAGCTTGTGTGGTTCTCGGTCTTCCTGGTTTGATCGTATCAGGGAGTGCCGATATGATGATCATAATTAGCTTGTCCTCAAGGACAAGGTTCTGCATGACGATGCCAGAGATGTAACTATTGGTAATGACGGGGTATTGAGCATGTATGGCCGGATATGTGTGCCCAATGTGGATGGGCTACGAGAGTTGATTCTAGAGGAGGACCATAGTTCGCAGTATTCCATTCATCCATATGCTACGAAGATGTCTCAATATTTGAGGTAGAACTATTGGTGGAAGAGAATGAATAAAGATATAGTTGGGTATGTAACTCGGTGTCTCAGCTATCAGCAGGTGAAATATGAACATCAGAGGTCGGGTGGCTTGCATTAGCAGATAGAGATTCCCGAGTGAAAGTGGGAGCGGATCACCATGGATTTCGTAGTTGGAGTCCTACAGCCTTTGAGGAAGTTCGATGTAATTTGGGTGATTGTGGATCGACTGACCAAGTCTGCGCACTTCATTCCTATGTGTACTACATATTCTTGACCAGTTGGTAGAGACTTATATTAGAGAGATTGTTCGCCTTCATAGGGTGCTATTTTCCATCATTTCAGATAGAGGCACGCAGTTTCCATCTCAGTTATGGATTTCGTGCAGAGGGAGTTGGGCACCCAGGTTAGGTTGAGTACATCATTTCATCCTGAGACGGACGGGCAATACGAGTGCACTATCCATATTTTGGAGGAAATGTTGCATGCTTGTGTGATTGATTTTGGTGGTTCATGGGACCAGCTTCTGCCACTCGCAGAGTTTGCTTACAACAACAATGATCAGTTGACTATTTAGATGGCTCCGTATGAGACTTTATATGGGAGACGGTATAGATCTCCAGTGGGTTAGTTTGAGCCGGTGAGGCTAGGGTTTCAGGCACAAACTTGGTTCAGGATGCATTAGACAAGGTGAAGTTCATTTAGGAGCGTCTTCGTACAGCAAAGTCGAGAGAAAAGAGATATGCTGATAGGAATGTCTGTAATGTGTCTTACATAGTTGGGGAGAAGGTTTTGCTGAAGTTTTCACCCATGACGGGTGTTATAAGATTTTGGGAAGAAGGGCAAGTTGAGGCGTCGGTTTATTGGACCGTTTGAGGTGCTTCGGAGGATTGGGGAGGTAGCTTATGAGCTTGCTTTGCCACCTAGATTATCGGGGGTGCATCCAGTATTTTGTGTTTCGATGCTTCGGAAGTATATCGGCAATTCATCCCATGTTTTGGATTTCAACACGGTTCAGTTGGACGGTGATTTAACTTATAATGCAGAGTCTATGGCTATTTTGGAGCGTCAGGTTCGCAAGTTGAGATCAAAGGATATAGCTTCAGTGAAAGTGCATAGGAGAGGTTAGCCCGTGGAGGAGGCTACTTGGGAGACTGAGTGGGACGCGAAGAAGATATCCACACCTATATGAGACTTCATGTATGTAACTAGACTCGTTCGAAGATGAACATTTAATTAAAAGAGGGAGGATGTAATGACACAGCCGGTTGTTTGGAGAGTTATATCCCTGTTACCCCATTTCCAGCTTCTTTTCTGTCCATCAGTTATATTCTGACTTACTAGGTTAGTTGGTTCAGGTCCGCATCAATTTTGGAGTGAATTGAGACACTTAGTCTCTTTTGTGAGTTGGCTTATGTGTAAACGATATCGCATGTAATTTTGATGGTTTTGTTAGCTCCTTTACGTGATTTTGGACTTAGCAGCACATCCGGAATATTATTTGGAGGCATGTGGTAGAGTTAGGAGTGAATTAGCGAAAGTTAGAATTCTTGCAATTTTGGTCGGCAGTGAAAATATTGATATAAGGGTTGGAATGGAATTCCAGAAGTTGGACTAGCTTCGCGGTGCCATTTTTGACTTGTGTGCAAAATTTGAAGTCATTAGGATGTGATTTGATAGGTTTTGACGTCGTTTGTAGAATTTAGAAGTATAGAAGTTCTTAGGTATGAATCTGAGAGTAATTTGTATTTTTGATAATGTTCGAGGTGATTTTGTGATTAGACTAAGTTGGTATGATGTTGAGGGATGTGTTGGTATGTTCGATTCAGGTCCTGATAGCCTCGGTTGATTTCGGGTGATTTCGCCGCCAGCTCTCCAGCAGCCATAACGACAACCCAACACCCAAAAATGAGAACCAGCCCTACAACGACCAGCCCAAAACCCCTCGTCTCTTCACCCTATGCCATCGACGCCTCCTCAAAAAACCTCACTGCCACGACCAACTCACTCTAACCTCATTGCCGTTGTTCATCCTCATCATAACTTGCCGAAGTTCAACGCACACACACGCACAATATTAAAAAAATAAAGGCAGGGAATGAGAATACAAACGGGACAAAATTTGGGAACGAAAGAACAAAATAATTTGAAATTAGTTCATGACACAAGCTTTATTTCCATTTTTAAAAATCATAAAACAAAAACAAAAGGGTTTGTTTGTTTTCCCTGAATTAAATGGAGTTCATTTGATTGAGCCGAGTTTGTTTGAGGTTGCTTTCAGATTTCGTTTGTGGTTTGGTTCGTGTTTACTGTTCGCGGTTTGGTCGTCGTGTTGAATTCCAGTTCATCAATCTGTTATTAAGAGAAATTCTGCTCGCCAAAAGGTCTATTCTTTTCCTCTATCTCATTAGTTTGTTCAATATATTTTGGAAGTTTGTCCATGCTTGTTTGTGATGATGAAATTTTTGCCGAGTATGAAACTGTCACGACCCAGATTTCTCACCCTCAGGGGTCGTGATGGTGCCTACTCATGGAAGCTAGGCAAGCCAAGAACCTTTTCAAACACTAACCCATCTCGTTTTATATGTGATTAAACAATTAAATTATCAATGAATAAGCAATTAAAATCAACGAAAAGTAAAATTTAGCAGAAGTCTAAACTAAATATAGAAACAGTATCTAGAAAACCAATACAAGTCTCTACCTAATTCTCTAATTTGTATCCTTAATTACATGTTTTAGGCCTAGAATTTCAATAGATGTTGATGGAAAATGAAGGAAACGAGATAAAGATTACTAACCCATGAGTTAATGGTGAAAAGATGCTTCAAAGTCGCCCTAGAACCTTGGAGAAGAAGAAGTTCGAGAAGTTTTATGAAAATCCCGAATGGCTACTGTTTTTGAACATTTAAAATAGTTGGGCGAATTTGGCCTACGCGATCCCGGACCAAAGGATGTGATCGCATATAATAACTTTGGTTGAGCATTGCGATCGCAGACTCTACCATGCGATTGCATAGAAGGAAAGGAAGGATAGGGGCTAACACATTGCGACCCCGAAGTATACAGTCGATCGCATAGAACAAAAGAAGGATCTCTCAAACTTAACCTTACGCAATTGCGAAGAGATGCATGCCAACGCATATAACAAAATGGGACCCTGAAGTTTTACACTATGCGATCGCATAGCATTAAATCCCTGAACACCAAATGCAGCAGAAAATCTAGATTTGTTTTCTAAGTTTAAGACACTCCGACACCTATCCAATGCTCACCTAGCCCTCGGGGCTCCAAGTCAAACATACGTACTAACTCAAAAGCATCATACGAACTTAACCATGCGGTCAAATCACCTTAATAACATCATTATCAACAAATTAAACCTCAAATTCAATGCATTTTTCCAAAACTTCATTTCCAAATATAGAGTTTCAAGTCCGAAACACGTCAAACAACGTCCGATTTTAACTAAACTTCACAGAATATCTTAATTCACATATAAGACATGTATGGGGTGCCAGAACCAAGATACGGGCTCGATACCAACACGTTCCAATCAAATATTATTTCAAATTTTCCTTAACAATTTCAGAAAAACAATTTCTTTTTAAAATTTATTTCTCGGGCTCAAGACATCGGAATTCGATTTCGGGCATATGCCCGAGTCCCATATTTTCCTAAATACCCTCCAGGACCGTCAAATCACGTGTCCATTTACCCAGAAAGTTGACCAAAGTCAAATTTATTCATTTTAATGGAATTTTTCCACAGAATTCCATATCTAAATGAGGTTTTCAAGGCCTCGAAAGCTCAAAATTAATTAATCAGTGATGACCCCTTTGGGTCGTCACACTCTACCTCTAAAACAACCGTTCATCCTCGAACGGACATAAGAAGGAAGTAACTGAGTCGGGGAAAAGATGAGGATAACGGCTCTGTATATCAGACTCGGACTCCCAAATCGATGCCTCGGAAGGCTGACCTCTCCACTGAACACGAAAAGAAGGAAAACTCTTGGATCTAAACTGACGAAACTACCGGTCTAGAATAGCTACCGGCTCCTCCTCATAAGACAAGTCCTTGCCCAACTGGACAGTGCTTAAATCTAACACGTGGGCTGGATCACCGTGATACCTCTGAAGTATGGACACATGAAAAATTGGATACATGGTTGATATGCTCGGCAGCAAAGCAAGTCTATAATCCACTTCTCCCACTCAATCAAGAATCTCAAACTGCGCAATGAACCTAGGTATAAGCTTGCCCTTCTTCCCAAACCGCATCACGCTCTTCATAGGCAACACTCAGAGCAATACCTGCTCACCAACCATAATAGCCATTCTCGAACCTTGCAGTCTGTATAGCTTTTTTTCCTGGACTGAGCTGAACAAAGTCTATCCTGAATGATCCTGACCTTGTCCAAGGCCTCCTGAACCAAATCTGTACCCAACAATCGAGCCTCTCCCGGCTCAAACTATCCAACCGGAGACCGACATTGCCTACCATATAAAGCCTCATAAAGAGCCATAGACTGGTAGCTTTTGTTGTAGGCAAACTCTACTAGAGGCAAAAACTGATCCCACGAACCTCCAAAGTCAATAACATAAGCTCGGAGCATATCCTCTAAATCTTAATAGTATTCTAGGACTGACCGTCCGTTTGGGGATGAAATGTTGTGCTCAACTCAACCCGTGTGCCTAACTCTCTCTAAACTGCTCTCTAGTAGTGTGAGGTAAACTGCGTACCCCGGTCCGAAATGATAGATACGGTCACACCATGAAGGCGAACAATCTCCCAAATATAGATCTCATCTAACCTCCCCGAAGAATATGAGACTGCCACTCAACAATGACCCATACTGTATCAAACTTCTTCCGAGTCTGCGGAAGCCCAGTAACAAAGTCCATAGTGATCCTCTCCCACTTCCACTCGGGAAGCTCAATCCTCTGAAATAAACCACCAGGCCTCTAATGCTCGTACTTAACCTGTTGAAAATTCAAATAGCGAGCCACATATGCTATGATATCCTTTTTCATTCTGCGCCACCAATACTGTTGTCGCAAATCCTCATACATCTTTGCAACGCCCAAATGAATAGAGTACCGAGAGCTATGGGCTTCCTCCAAAATCAACTCTCGGAGCCCATCCACATTGGGCACACATACTCGACCATGTAATCTCAAAAATCCATCACCATCTAAGGTAACATGCCTGGCGCCTTCGCGCTGCACCGTGTCTCTAAGGATGCACAAATGGGGATCATCATATTGCCGATCACGGATACGCTCCAATAATAAAGAACGAGCGACCGTTCAAGCTAACACACGACTGGTCTAAAAAACATCCAGCCTTATGAACTGATTGGCTAAGGCCTGAACATCCAAAGCAAGCAGTATCTCACCGAGTAGAATATAAGCAAGACTGCCCATACTTGCTAACTTCCTACTCACAGCATCGGCCACCACATTGGCCTTTCCCGGGTGATATAAGATAATGACATCATAATATTTCAGCAACTCCAACCACCTTCTCTGCCTCAAATTCGACTCCTTTTGCTTGAACAAGTACGGGAGACTCTTGTGATCAGTGAACACCTAACATGCCACGCCATACAAATAATGCCTCAAAATCTTCAGTGCGTGAACTGTGGTTGCCAACTCCAAATCATAAACCGGATAGTTTTTCTCGTGAATCTTCAACTGCCTCGAAGCGTAGGCAATACCTTTTCCATCCTGCATCAACACTGCTCCAAGCCCAACACGGGAATCATCACAATAGACTGTATAAATCCCTTAACCCTTGGGCAAAACCAACACTGGTGTCGTAGTTAGAGCTCTCTGGAGCTTCTGGAAGCTTGCCTCAAACTCATCCGACCATCTGAACTAGGCACCTTTCTGGGTCAATCTGGTCATCGGGGCTGCAATAGATGAAAACCCCTCCACGAACTGTCGATAGTAGCCTGCCAACCCCAAGAATCTCCAAATCTCTGTAGTTTATGCTAGTCTAGGCCAGTTCGTGACTGCCTCAATCTTCTTTGGGTCCACCTGAATACCCTCTGCTGATACATGACCCAGAAATGCAACTGAACCCAACAAAAATTCACACTTCGAGAACTTAGCATATAACCGACTATCCCTCAGAGTCTGAAGAACCACTCTAAGGTTTTGCTCGTGTTCCTCATGGATGCGGCAATATATCAATATATCATCAATGAGAACTATAACAAATAAATCCAAATAAGGCCTGAACACTCTGTTCATCAAGTATGTAAAAGTTACTGGGGCATTTGTCAGCCTGAATGACATAACCAAGAAATCACAATGCCCGTACCGAGTGCGGAAAGCTGTCTTAGGGACATCAGAAGCCCTAATCCTCAACTGATGGTAGCCAAATCTCAAGTTAATCTTGGAAAATACCTTGGCACCCTGAAGCTGATCGAACAAATCATCAATCCTAGGCAGCGGATATTTATTCTTGATTGTTACATATTCAACTGTGGGTGATCAATACACATTCACATCGAACCATTCATCTTCTTAACGAACAATACCGACGAACCCCAAGGCGATACACTAGGTCTAATGAAATCCTTCTCTAGAAAGTTCTGCAACTGATCCTTTAAATCTTTCAACTCAAGCGGGGCCATACGATATGGCGGGATAGAAATGGGCTGAGTGCCAGGAGCCACATCAATGCAAAAGTCAATATCCTTATCGGGCGGCATACTCGATAGGTCTGAAGGAAAGACATCAGGAAACTCGCGAACGACGGGCATAGAATTAATAAAGGTAACCTTAGCACTGGAATCACGAACATATGCAAAATAGGCCAAACACCCCTTCTCGACCATACGTTGAGCCTTCACATATGAGATAACACGATGGGTAGAACGACTAAGAGTCCCTATCCACTCTAAACGAGGCATACCTGGTAAAGCTAAGGTCACAGTCTTGGCATGACAGTCCAAGATAGCGTGGTAAGGTGATAATAAATCCATCCCCAATATAATGTCAAAATCAACCATGTCTAAAAGCAACAAATCTACACGAGTCTCAAGACCCCCAATCACTAAACCATAAGAACGATGGACTCGATCTATCACAATAGAGTCACCTATTGGTGTAGACACAAAAACGGTAATACCCATTGCATCACTAGGCATGACCAAGTATGGGGCAAAATGAGATGACACATACTAATACGTACACCCTGGATCAAACAATACTGAAGCATCCCGATTACAAATCAGAACCATACCTATAATAACCACATCTGAATCCTCTGCCTCGGGCCTGGCCTGAAGAGTATAACATCGGGGCTGGGCCCCACCACTCTTGTCTACCTCTCTGGGATGGCCTACTACTGGCTTGCATTCACATCTGGCGGTTCGAGCTACGCCTCTATGACCTCTACCTCCACCTCTGGCACCTCTACCCCCACCTCTAGCTAGCTGGGCGGGCTGTGGATCACATGGTTCCTGAACCATGGCATGAGAACCCTGTTGTTGAGAACTTCTCGGTGCTCGAGGGAAAAGTCTAGCAATATCACCCGTGTCACCACTAGTGTAACAAGTCCTTTGCTGCTGAGTTTGTTGGCCTTGTCGACCTACATGACCACCACGAAAACTTTAAAGTGGCAATGCAGTGATAGGAGCTCGCGGTGCACTGAAGGGGTGCTGATCAAAATAGTGCACATGAGAATCACGGCAACCTAAGTCATCGTGAGAAACTTGGAGGGCTGACTGGAAAGGCCTAGAAGAATAACTCCTATCATAAAAATCTCTGCCTCCAAATAAGGCACTACTGAATCTGCCTGACTGAGTCTTTTTTATGCCCTATGACCACTCCCCTGTGACAATACCATCTCAATCCTCCAAGCCACATTGGCCGCCTCCTGGAAAGATATCTCACTCCCAGCCTCTCTAGCCATCTGGAGACGAATCAGCTGGATGAGTCCATCAATAAACTGTCTCACTCTCTCCCTATCTATGGAAGTATAATAAGAGCATGGTGAGCCAAATCAATAAACCCAGTCTCGTACTGGGTGACTATCATGGATCCCTGCTAGAGATGCTCGAACTGCCCTTGATAGGCCTCTCGTTGTGTAATAGGGAGAAACTTCTCCAGAAATAACTGCGTGAACTGCTCCTAGGTTAAGGCTGGCGACCCAGCTTGTCTAGCTAAAATATACTCCCTGCACCAAGTCTTGGCGGTTCCAGAGAAGCGAAATGTAGCGAAACCAACCCCATTGATCTCAACAATGCCCATGTTCCAAAGAACTTTGTGGCAGCTGTCCAAATGATCCTGAGGGTCCTCGGTAGATGCACCACTAAAGGTCGTAATGAAGAGCTTAGTGAACTTATCTAGTCTCCATAAAGCATCGGCATACATAGTTGCCCCATCACCGGCTCAGGCTACCATAACCGACTGAGCTGCTCCAACTGGCTGAACTGCTGGAGTCTGAATCTGGGGAGCTATTTGCTCCGGAGTACGAGTAGCAGGAGTCTGAGCCCCTCTTCCAGCCTAAGAGACGGATGGTGCTACATGAAGCAAACCTGCTCAGGTGACACTCTCTATAAGAACCACCATTCGGACAAGAGCGTCCTGAAGAACTAGGGCGGCAATAAACCCCTCTGGGACCTAAGCTGGGCCCACCAGAACTGTTGGAGCTGGGGCTGGAACCTCCTCATCAAAGTCATCCTGAGGCTCTACCACTGGTTTTGCTGCTCGGGGCTGAGTTCTGCCCCTACCTCGGGCTCGCCCTCTGCCCCTAGTGGAAGCTGCTTGGGGCTCGGACTGCTAATCAGAAGATGAGTAAGTGAATGTCCTCCCCATCTGCGAAAGAACGGATTAGAAATTCAATTAGCATTGAGAAACCAAACCGCAATACAAGAAAGAACAAATGTGAAACTTTTCCTAACTCTTTGGGGATAAATACAGACGTCTCCGTACCGATTCCTCAGACTCTACAAAGCTTGTCCATGAGTTGTGAGACCTATGCAACCTAGAGCTCTAATACCAACTTGTCATGATCTAGATTTCCTACCCTCGGGGATTGTGATGGAGCCTACTCGTGGAAGATAGGAAAGCTAAGAACATTTGCAAACATTAATCCATCTCATTTTATATATAATCAAACAATTAAATTATCAATGAATAAGCAATTAAAAACAACAAAAAGTAAAATTTAGCGGAAGTCTGAATTAAATATAGAAACAACATCTAAAAAACAAATACAAGTCTCTACCCAATTCTCTAATTTCTACCCTTAAATACATGTTTTAGGCCTAGAATTTCAATAGATGTTGATGGAAAATGAAGAAAATGAGTTAAAGATTACTAACCCACGAGTTAATGGTGAAAAGATGCTTCAAAAATTGCCCTAGAAACTTGGAGAAGAAGAAGTTCGAGAAGTTTTATGAAAATCCCGGATGGCTACTGTTTCCGAACATTTAAAATAACTAGGCTAATTTGGCATATGCGATCGCGGACCAAAGGATGCGATCACATACAATAACTAGTGCTGAGCATTGCGATCGCAGACTATACCATGCGATCGCATAGAAGGAAAGGAAGGCTAGGGACTAACACATCGCGATCCCGGAGTATACAATGCGATCGCATAGAACAAAAAAAGGACCTCTCAGACTTAACCTTACGTGATCGCGGAGAGATCCATGCGAATGCATATAACAAAACGGGACCCTGAAGTTCTACATTATGCGATCGCGGGACTTACTATGTGATTGCATGGCACTAAATCCCTGAACACCAGATGCAGCAGAAAATCCAGATTTTTTTCTAATTTTAAAGCACTCCGACACCTATTCAATCCTCACTCGAGCCCTTGGGGCTCCAAGCCAAACATACGTACTAATTCATAAACATTATACGAACCTAAAGTGTGATCAAATCGCCTAAATAACATCATTATCAACAAATTAAACCTCAAATTAGCATTTTTCCAAAACTTCATCAAGTTTCAAATTTAGAATTTTGAGTCTGAAACACGTCAAACGACGTGCGATTTTAACCAAACTTTACAGAAATATTTTAATTCACATATAAGACCTATACTAGGTGGCGAAACCAAGATACGGACGTGATACCAACACGTTCCAATCAAAAATCATTTTAATTTTTCCTTAACAATTTCAGAAAAATTATTTCTTTTAAAAATTCATTTCTCGGGCTCGGGACCTCGAAATTCGATTCCGGGCATACGCCCAAGTCTCATATTTCTTACGGACCCTCCAGGACTGTCAAATTACGGGTCCGAGTCTGTTTACCCGGAGAGCTGACCAAAGTCAAATTTATTCATTTTAATATCAAAACTTGGCATTTTTCATAGAATTCCATATATAAGCTTTTCGGCTATGTGCCCGGACTGCACACGCAAATCATAATAACTCTAAATGAGGTTTTAAGGCTTCGATAGCACATAATTAATTAAAACATGTAATGACCCCTTTGGATCGTCATAAAAATTATCCTCTTAATACATAGAATCGGGCTTTGTTTGAAGTTTGAATGGTTGGTCGCTGGGATAATTAAAGTAATTAAGTTAAAGGACATTAGTGACATGAATTAGAAGTATTGCATCTCGTAGTGGGATCGGGAACTTGAGATTAAAAAATGCAATTGGTATATGCTGTACTCCTCGTCACATTTTTACCTTCTTATTTTTATTTAGCCCTAGTAGTATGCTTAGGCCGACCATATTCGGGTAGGTAAGCCATAGAATTTTTGTTAGTTTCGGGATGAGAGGTTGTCCCTTAGATAAATTCATTTGGGAAATGTCTTGTGGACTTTGTAAATATTTGACCCGAGGAATGTCGCATGTTTCGAAGTACTTTGTAAATATTTTGGAGGGCGTACCGCGTTCCTGAAGGAAGCATAGTGTAGTATTATATTCTTATTTTTCTTTTATTAGGTGGGGACTACCTCGAGCCCTTTTGTGTGTTTATTTTTCGATGTTTGTTTTACCTCAACTTGAATATTTTAGAAGCCAACTAGATCGAGTATGCAACTGTACTAGTTACGGGATTTGGGGAGTGCCTAACACCTTCTCCCCGAATCAAATGAACCCCCTTACCTGAATCTTTTGTGCAGACTTAGTTTTGAAGTCTCAAGTGTTCAAAAGGAAAAAAATTATTTTTTGAAAAACGGTGACCTGACACACCTAAATCAAATGCCAGGTGGCGACTCTGAATTATTTTCTTTTAAATAATTTTTGTCACGTTCTAATTGAAAAATCCTTTTCCAGCTTTGCTAATTTTTCTTTATTAATTTAAGAGGGTTAAGTGAAATTTGGTATAAAAAAAAAAAAGAAAGGTGTGACAAGCATATAATTTCATAGATGAGATTTTTATGTAATTACCATATTACAATTATTGTATAACTAATTTAACTAAATACGTCATTTTGAGGATATTGAATTCATTTACCGTGTCAATGTAGTAACAGTTATTTGCATCATTTATATATATAATTTAACTCGATAACCACATGCAATGCACGTATCTATACTATAATAAAAGCACAAAGACTCTTAGGGAAATGTCGTTCGCATTTTTTATCCTTTTAAAAATAGAGTTCATATTATATAAAATAGTCATTTAATTAATTTTCTAATACGCAGGAATATGTATTTAATTATTTTAATAATAATTTGCACTTTAAGTTTTTAATGTTATCATTTAATTATTTTCCTAAAATTTAATACTTTGAAATCAATAAAAATTTTAGTACTTATTAAATATTTCTTTATTTAAACTAGAATTATTTTTCTTTAATTATATTTGAACTCTTTCCTTGTGTGTATGGACGTACAACATTAATGTGAGATATGATTGTCACTACAAACTTGTGAATCAATTTTTATTTAAATCAAGGTTTACCAGATAAAAATATTTTTTTCTCCTAGGATCCTTAATGATGTTTATATTTGAAAAGTAATTAGCGCAAAATATAAATATGCTAAAGAAACTTAAAAATGCAAATCTTAGATGCCGTAAAGTGCATTATGCATTTATAATTACCTCCAAGACCATCAAGCAAAGTTAATAACCTTTTATATATTATAGAACAATACTATTAAATATTTAGCTTAGGGACTTGATGTACGAGCAGTTTAGAGCAATTAAGTTATAACTTATTTCTTTGACAAATGTAAATTTTATTTTTCAAAGCATTTTTGTTTTTTCTTTTGTAAATTTTTAAATATTTAAAACTTTTAAATCAGCTAAAAGTTTAGTTATTAATTTTTTACTTATTTGACTCTTGCAAGACCTCCTCATATTAGAAATTTAAATGGAGTAAGATTTTAATTATATTTTGCTTCCTTATTTGGATTGTGTAAAGCGATTATATAAAGCATTATTTTCTCAAAGAGAATTTCGTAATGAATAAAATTTAAAAGGAGAATTTTAAATTTTTGCTCGTATATTTTTCTACTCTATTAACTTTTACAAGAACTTATAATTTTTCTTCATGCTTCTTTTGCAGGAATCTCCTTCAATTCTGAACACTACAATTTGAAGTATGTTTAGCTAGGTGCTTGGTAATCGGAAAGATTCAAAGAAGCACGTCGATTTTAAAGATTTTATCGTGATCAATGAACCTGTTTTGATTTCAATAATTAATTCTCTTATTTTAATATTTGTAAGTTTTATTTTCCTGTTATAGTTTTATACTTGAATTCATCGCACACCACGATATAAAGAATTATGTCCATACCTCAAAATTTTTGCAATATGCAAGCTACATTGATATCTCCCCAAGTCAAGATATCATACCTATAAGTAGTTTACTTTATCAAAAACTTACTTTCTTTCGGCTTTCTATTTGTCAAAAGGAGATATATTTTTTTAGTGTAACTTAATTTTTCTTGATTACTTTTGCTCTTGATTGCTTATATTTTTCGTTTATTTTTTTAATGGGGTTTGGTATTTAGTGGCCGAGTCATACTCAAATGAATGAAAATTTGGAAAATTAATGTGCAGATAAGAAAGATATTCTTTCATATATATAAGCTTTTGATTTCATCTACCTTTTCAAGTTTGAAATTTTTGTGAAACACAATTTATAATATAATATGCATATAATATTTTAAGAAAATATATATTTATTAAGATAGAGTACACGGCGTAACACACATACTCTAAAACTAATTATTCTAGAATTAAAAGAACTAAAGTGAAATATTAATATAAAACTCTAATCGATATCTAAACCTTTTTACGTGGAGAAATTTTTCTAGAGCAAAGTGATAAGTGAAACGTTGAAATTAAATTGACTATTAAACGAGATGTAATATTAATAGAAACTCTTCTTTTCTTTCCTCTCATTAAACTTTTGATTTTCCCTTTTTTGTTTTGGTAGTTGACCGTTTTTCTTTATTTTCTCTCCAATCAATCGATTTTGTTGTTTTATATTTAGGGAATAAATGTGAAATTAGAATTTTCAGATTTGACAGTAACGGTTAAATAAAACGCACAAGATGTGGGAACCTCAATAAAGGTTAAAAACACTTAGAAAATCGGTAAGGGCCGTTTAGCGAATTTCACGGCCCTCCTAAAAGGTAATAACGTGCTAGACTCTTTTAGACGCGATTCTAATAAAATTACATTCCTAAATACGGGCGAGAATTTTTATGCTACCCAAATCCAAATCGTAAAATGTTTAATAGAGTGTGTCTACGATTGCGGGTTCATTTCATGCGGTGCAATTCAAAACACACTTTAAACGACGTTCACTTTCTTAAATAAATATTATTAAACAAAGGCGGCTAAGCATCAAAATTGGCACATAGGCTCTTCATGTAATAAAATCAGATAAAAGCTAAATGCAACAGTTGAGCGACCGTTCTAGAATCACGGAACACGGGAATGTCTAACACCTTCTCCCGGGTTAAGAGAATTCCTTATTCGAATTTCTTTTTCGCAGACTGTAAACAGAGTCATCTTTTTTCCCCGGTTCGGGATTCAATCGGTGACTTTGGACACCATTACTCTCCCAAGTGGCAACTCTGAATAATTAATAACCAAATCCCGTTACGATTGTTCTTTAATTGGAAAAACTCCTTAATGCCCTCGCCGGGCGAAAAAAGGAGGTGTGACAGCTCAGACGACTCCTCTGGGGACAAGTCCCAGAACCACTGGTTCAGTGTTAGAATTCGAGCTTAGAATAAATTGTTGTGTTTAGATTTATCTGATTCTGTTACATGATCTGTGCTTAATGTGCTAATTGACAGCTTTTACCGCTTTGATATTTCGTGAACTATATATAAACTGTGCTGAAACCCATCTCCTCTCTAAGTCATCTAAATCATGAAGAAGGGTGCACTTCATGTGACTTCTTTTCTGTTTAGAGTCAATTCCATTTTTAGAAACGAGGTTCGGATAAGTTGCAAAGCCGGGTTGAGCTTCTGTATCCCCGGTACGCTGCCCCCCTCCCCTAGCTCGAGCTGTCCGCTCGGGTAAGCCAGGTCTAATACAAACACCCAGGTTATGAACCTAGAATGACTCAAATTCATGCTGGATCCCTAGTAGGAACGCTTATCTGCATCATGTACATTCTTGACTCAGGGGACTCAACACAGGGGTTGGGTCACTCTAGGAATAGCATCCTGAAACAGAAAAGACCATCTCGATGCATCCTACATGTGCTCTGTGCATTTATTTGTTTTGGACCCGCATGTTGAACGACTTCTGAATCTTGGAAATATTAGAAAATTGAGAAAATTGAGAAAAAGAAAAATAGCTTTGTAGAGTGTTAATTACATGTTTTTAGAAAATCAATTTCCAAATGCTGTTGGAGCTTTGCAGAAATTTTGAGAAAAAAAGAACAAAAATAGGAAAAATAGTCTTTTATTATAAGAAAGTTGTTTGTTGAAAAAGAAATTGAAAAAGAGTCTTTATTTTAGTTTGGAAAAATATGTTATTTTATTTTTTGTTGAAAGTGAAGAAGAAAAAAAAGAGCCGTTATTTTGTCTTGTTTTGTCTTGCCATAAAAATGAAAATGAAAAATAGTCTTGTTTATAAAAATAATTTTTTTTATGAAATGCAAAAAATGGAAATGAAAAAAGAGTCTTGTTTTAAAATAGTTCGTGTAATTGCGAACTACGCGGGTCTGATTCTCACCGGATGTGAGATATGTAGACAAACCTCATCGGTTCCGACCCCAATTTTAAAAAAAAAAAACCAAAAATATTTTTGTTACCTCATTCTTTAGAAAAGTCTTTCTTTAAGACCCCGATTTTCAAGAAAAATAATGCTTTAGTTCTTTCTTTGAAAGTCATTCTTTAAAAATTCAAAAAAAGGGTAGTTTTTAAACTAAAAAAAATAGTTTCCTTATTTCTGAAGTCTTTCATATAAAAAAATCAAAATCCGAAATACGTATTTCCTTCATTTTGAAGTATTTTTTCAAAAAAAAAATCAGAAAAAAACTCATTAGATGTCTCTTTCATAAGTGTCAATAAAAATGAAAGTTCAAAAAAAAATTTGCTTTTCTTTAGAAGTACTTTTGAAGATAAATAAAAGCTCAGAAATCCTCAAATATTTTTTTTCTTAAAAAATCTCTCCTTCAAAAATTAAGGGCAACTTCCAAAACCCAAAAATATTTTCTTTCTTCTTTACAAAAAAGTGAAAACCAACGAAATTCAACAAAAATATTTTACTTCTAAAATTCCCATGTTCAAATCAAAAGCAAAAAGAACAAATCGGAAAATATTTCCTTTAAAGATTTTCTTTCAAAAAATTTCCCCAAAAAAAGATAAAAAAAGTTAGTATATTCACTCCATTCCCAATCTTCCCGTACTACGCACAATCTTATTCATGCGGGGTCATGATATGTAGGCAATCTCCATAAGATTCGACCACAACTAAAAAAGCAAAAAAGAAAGAAAGAGAAAAATACATGATTGAAATGGTTAAATTGCCTTGGTACATTGCATTCCAACGTGTAATTGCAATATGTGTTAAAAATCTAACGCTGACAAGTTTATTGCTTTCCAGTAGTTTCGGACCGTTAGCTTGTTAGAACATACTGGGAGTATACCATTACCAAACAAGATCAAAAGGGCCCATGCCAGAAAGCATGACTGGCTCAGACAACAGTGTTGAATCGGAAAGGACGACAAATCAGATGCTGAAGGTGGCCAAGGAAAAAATGGAAAAGATGAGGCTGGAAATGAATGAAATGCAGCTAACCTTAGCTAGAGCCCAAAAGGGGCTTGAACTACCCGTTACTCCTACTCTCCAACCAGGACACACGCCGGAATACCCTTGCCCCGACGCCTCAAGAAGCTTCCCCAACCATCACTACTACCAGGGAAGAGAGGGCTATGATCCCCAAGCTCCACCACCCAATCAAAACTCTCCTCCACCAAATACTCCTATCTTTGTGGTGCCTCCCCCATCCCCATTGCACATATCATCTAGGGAGCCGTTGTTTCAAGCTCACGATGCACAATATTACCCCCTGAACTCGTATTCAAAGCACCCGAGCCACATACCTATTATTCCCACTTTGAGGTCACGGCGGAGATTGAAAAGCCGGCTAAGAGCACAGAGCAGGATGAGGTGATGCGGAAATTCAGCCTAGAGCAGTCCTTCAGGAACATGCACGGGTTAGGCAACCAGGTCAGTGTGGCCTACAAGGATCTATGCCCTTTCCCAGACGTCCAATTACAGGCAGGGTTCAAGATGCCCAAGTTCGATTTATACGAAGGCCATGGTGATCCTATGGCACATCTGCGGGGCTTTTGTAGCAAGATGAGGGGAGAAGGAGGAAAAGACGAGCTGTTGATAGCTTACTTTGGCCAAAGCCTAAGTGGGTCAGCACTGTAATGGTACACAAGACAGGATCCAAGCAGGTGGTACACCTGGGATGATCTAGCACAGGCCTTCGCAGGCCACTTCCAATACAACCTTGAGATAGTCCCAGACCGTCTCACATTGCTAAATATTGAGAAGAAACCCGGGGAGAGCTTCCGGGAATTTGGGTTCCGATGGAGAGAACAAGCAGCCAGAGTTGATCCTCCAATGAGAAAGGGGGAAATGGCATATTACTTCCTGCAAATTCTAGAGCCAACTTACTTCGGTCACTTTGTGACATCAGTTGGCAAATCCTTCAACGAAGAAGTGAAAATGGGAGGTATGATAGAAGAAGGACTTAAGTCCAATAAGATCTTGAGTTACTCGGCAACCAGGGCAACAACTCAGGCCATTCAGAACGGCACAAGAGGTGCGCTCGGAAAGAAAAAGAGAGAATAGGTCGCAATGATAGAGGCAGGAAACTGGTCCAGATCTAGAGGTCCTTCCCCTCATTACCAATCCAGACCCCATCACCCAAATTACCCACACACTCCAAATTACCCTCCACAACCTTACTACTCACCACAAGAACCACATTTCTCCATCCATCAGGCTCATACATATACCCAGCCTCCGGCTCGTCCGCAATGGCACGCGCCAGCTCCCCGAAATACATATCCTCCTTCACAAAACACATATCCATCACCAAGGGCCTATAGGATCCCTGCAGGGCCAGGTTCCCGGGGGAATCAGAGAACATTCACTGAGTTGGGAGAAACCTATACTGCTTTGTTCCACAAATTAAGGCAGTTAGGTTTGTTAAGTCCTGTTGAGCCCAGATTGCCAAATCCCCTTTCCAAAAATATAGACCACTCGATAAGCTGTGAATATTCTTCGGGGGCTCCTGGACATGATACCGAGAAGTGTTGGAAGTTCAAACATGCAGTGTAAGATTTTACTGACACCGGTAGGATCGAGGTTACGACCCAGAGGTGCTGAACATTAACCATAATCTGTTGCCAACTTGAGTTTTATGATTGAAAAGATGCTCCATCTTCTGGTTAGCCAGGGAAGCGTTTTGGTGGCTGATGTTGCTATCATTTCTATATTCCAGGGTTATTTTCAGGGTGATAATCCAGATATTTTCTTGCGACTCAAACCCTTTTTTCCTTTCATTTTTTCCAGTTTGTTTAGTGTTGTCCATTTTTGTTTCAGTTTCATTCTAAGTGTTGTACTTCAGTTTGTTTTGCTTGTTTTGTTATTTGAACTGTTTCACCATTTGTGTAATATAAATTCTGGTGTTTTGTTACCTCTAGTCATCTTATTTATTTAGTTCTTTTTACCCTTTTATTTTGTTTTTGTTCAAACGCCGATTCTAATGACATGACATGCGCACGCAGTTTGGGCCTAATCTTAAAATTTAATCATAAAACTATGAGGAGGTGATCAGAACAGCTAAAGGAAGTAAGAAAGGTTTGAGATAAGTTGGAGCTCAAGTCATGTGAAACTGGTGCAAGTACAACATAAAGGAACCGTAAAGGCAAGCTAGCCAAATTGACAGGAGGGCCGTTCATGATAATGTGTTTCCCAACGGTGCTTTAAAAATGACAAAGGAAAAAGCAAATGTGTGGATATAATTATCAAGTCCAGCACCATCAGAAGAGGCTACAAATCTTTGTCTAATTGTATTGTTTGCACTTGGCATGTTTTGAAGATTGGAATGACGAAGATATTTTGTTCTGCTACCTAAACACTTTATCCTTCTTTACCCCTTTTGAGCCTTATTTATTTTCTTTCATACCCCTTGTTCAGAACCAGTAGCAAAGTTTAGAAACAAACGTGGAAGAAAAAGAAAAAAAAAAGGAAAAAAAATCAACAACAACAAAAGGAATTGGGAACTATGTTCGACCTGATTCCTCAAAAAGGATAGGTAGGCGCCTCACGGCTCGGTCGTAGTGTGACAAATAAAATCAAAAAATCCCCAAGCAAGAAATTGGGGCAAAGGTTACACTTGTTGTAAATAAATATGGTTTTGAAGGTTGTAATTTTGAATCCCAAGTTGATTTGTTTTTGAGCCTTTAATACCCTCTCTTTATAGCCTATCCAAAATCCCACATTAAGGTCCAAAGAAAGACCTTCTGATCAATCTTCCAAAGATGCCAAGTCAGACAAATGAGAGTCTTATCGGTGAACGTAACACTCTGATCCACAGCAGAAAGGACTCTGATCCATAACAGAAAAGAAATAAAAAGAGAGTCTTATGGGTAACACCCCAATTCCCAGCTGGAAAGTAATACAAATGAGAGAGTCTTATCGGTGAAGACCTTCACGGGCACCATAAGGCCATGAAAGCTGAGAGAAAAAACAAAATGAGAGAGGCTTGATAGTGAAACCCCTTCTGGCACTACAAGTCGAATAAGATTTAGAATCAGATGAAGAATCACCAAATGAAGATCTTGAAAAATGATTAACGACAAAGGATAGGCCACATGTGCATGTCATGACCATTAGAGTCGATATCTACGTTTGATAGGTTTTTATTTATAGTTTCTCTTTTTAGAGAGTCGTCTCTTCCCTTTGTCTTTTATTCTGTCCCCTTTTATTTTTCTCCTTTCATAGAAAAATTCCCCAGTAGAGTCTGTTTAGTCATAACGAGTGAGAAATGACTTCAAAATCTGTCGTTACCTTTCCAATTATGCAAGAAGAATTAGATTAATACATCTAAGTGGTATGAGTCAGGAGTTCTTTGATTTGAAGCAGGTACAAAAAATGGCATTGATGGCGGAAATGTGCGCCACAAGGAAGATCATCAAACTGGGGCAGAAAATTTTCCTTTCATTTTGAATTTTTTTTAGGAAATCAGGTATCCACTTGGGGAAGAAGGAAGATAAGACAAGCCTTATGGAAAATGGTCTTTGAACCAATTTTATCCCCAGAATAACAAGTTTTAATGAAGGAAGTTGTATCCCCAGCGGACAGAATGAAGCACTGATTTTGAAGGAATAAAATTCCCCCCCAGCAATGTTATCCTCAACAACGTTATCCCCAGATGATAATACTTTTAACCTCAGCAATGTTGAGAGAAAATAAAATTTTTGAAGGAAGTAGAAAATGAGGGGAAGAAAAGTAATTCCCCAGCAATGTCATCTCCAGCAAATAATATCATCTCCTAGCAAGTTTTGATAGTGTGATGGAACGCAGAGCAGGGAAAGGAGAAAGCGAAAGACCATCCCCAACAGGAGTATCACAACCACCCACCACATTTTAAACTAATAAAATTTTCTTTGATTTGAATCAGGGAAAGAAAATGATATTGATGGCGGAAAGACATGCCACAAGGAAGATCACCAAAACTGGGCAGGAAGTTTTCTGCCGTTGTTGAAAATTTTATCGAAGGAGGGAGGAAATCAATTCAAGTTATAAAGGAAAAACCATCCCCAACAAGAGTGGCACGACCACTCACCGCACTTTAAACTGACGAAATTTTTTTTGATTTAAGACAGGGACAGAAGCTATGTCCATATCAAGATCTCTACATCATATCAAGCTTTTTGCGCTGCATCAATCTTTGTAATTGCCAAATCGAGCACCACATGTCAGGTTTGTCCAGCTTCAAACAGGATATATGGGTTCATCCGCCCTCAAATAGGATATTTTGGGTTCATTCACCCTCGAATAGGATATTTTAGGTTTGTCCACCTTCGAATAGGATATTTTTGGTTCATCCACCCTCGAATAGGATATTTTGGTTCTATTCGCCCTCAAATAGGATACACTTGGTTCTATCCGCAATCAAATTGGATACACTTGGTTCTATCCGCCCTCAAATAGGATACACTTGGTTTTATCCGCCCTCAAATAGGATATACTTGGTTCTATCTGCCCTCAAATAGGATATAATTGGTTCTATCCACCCTCAAAAAGGATATGTTAGGATTTATGCCCGTCACTAGAGGGGGGGGGTGAATAGTGCGGCACGAGAATATTGATAAATATTGAAGAATTAAAATTGCAGGAGTTAAGTAAATGCAGTAATTAAAATAGCAAGGAAAGAACACACCGAATTTATCCAGGTTCACCACAACGTGTGGTTAGTCCAGTCCCCGAGAGACTCTCTCGAGATTCCACTAACTCCGTTAAGCTTACGGGTGCCTAACAAACCATTACACTTGCTCGTAGATGTACACTCTACAAGAATTCAACTTGCTCGAGGATACCCCACCTCAAGACTTCACCTTGCTCGTGGATACCGCACCACAAGACTTCAACCACTAAGATTGAGGGTACTTAGCAAACCCGACAATCAATGAGAAGATATGGTCTTCTCAAACACCTTTCTCTTTTACAACAAGAACTCTCTAATAAGAGTAGATAAAGAGATACAAAATAAGCTCTATGAAAAACTCAAAGTTGTCTCTCAAATGGCTCAACAAAAGCTCTATAATGATGCACAAATGATATCAATATGTATATGAATAATGAGAGGCGTTGTGTGTTTCAAATCAGCTCAAAAGACCTCTATTTATAGGTGGTAGAAGTAGTATGTCCGTTGCTTAATTGGCAATCAATTATGCTGATTTTATGCCAAGATAATCGATTATCAGATTTGGATAATCGATTATCAGCTTACCGTTACAAAATCGGAAGCTGATTTTATGCATGATAATCGATTATTGTGATATGCATAATCGATTATGTTGTTACAGTGCGGATTGAGAATAATCGATTATGCTCTTGAGGATAATCGATTATTGACTCTTGCGGAAATTTCCAATAAATGGAATTTCCCAGAATAATCGATTATCACTTTTGCATAATCGATTATTCACAACTTACTTCAAAAACCATTTTGGTTAACATGAAAACATTAAAATTATTTTGTTTGAAGTATTTGAAATATGTTTATGATAAATATGATTTGATAAAATGATTTTATGCATATTTATGATGACCTATGTTGAGCCAAAAAACGAGATAACTTAAACGTTGCTCTTACATTGGTTCTACCTAACGACCTACGCCTTGGGTCTTCGGTCTTGAACTTTTGAGCTCGTCTTTGGCTTGTGTTTGTCATTCATCGACTTCGTTGTTTGTAATTCATCAAAACCTATACCTGAAAATCATGCTAATACAACCAAAGCACACATATCATGGATAGAATGATTTTCTACAATTTTCCCCTTTTTGATAATGACAAACAACAGGAGATATGCATATCGGATTCCCCCTAAATTCATGCTATATCTCAACATACAATTCATGCAAGCAATTCCCCTTAATGATAATCCCCCTCAAATAAGGCATACTATAACGTAGATTCATTCCCCCTTATTTGATGCATATCGCCTAATTTCTTCCCTCTTTTAGCATTAGCAAAAAGAAGAGTATACAAAGGCTACTTTCCCCTTTCGACACTTCCCCCTTTTGGGTATATCAATTGTTAGTGTCAAGAATAAAATAGGAAATACAATGAGGAATATACATTGACGATATTTTAAAAAATCATACCAACATGAAATAATACCAAATGTTAGTAAAAACATAACAACCATATTAACGGTTATTTTTCGCAAATCATATTACTTAAGAACATATCAACAGTTAATTTTTAACAAACCAATAGTTGTATTAAAAACATGAATCATTTATTTTTCAAGAATATATCAACTATTATTCAAACCAAAAATATTCATCAAAACATGAATCAATCATTATTTTTAACAAAAAAAATTGATACCAAATGTTATTCAAGATAAAAGTTATCAAAACATGAATCAACAAAAATAATCAATATCAATTGTTAACAAAGATATATTAATTGTTAACACATATCAACTATTATGTTTTTATCATAAATATGATAACTAACCGAAATTCCCCCTCGATGCAATAAGGTTTTGTGCTTGGTGCATCTACTACGATATTGTAGTCTTCAAGCACACCTGCAAACGTACCTAAAAAAAGGTTCGGTACCCAGGCACTTTTGGGTCCTTAGGGGTTAGGCAAATAATAATCATAGTCAAAAGATAAATCTCTATGTTTTGCAAAACATACGGGTGCTATGTGTCCTACCCGGTTGCAATAATGACATATAACATTAGGGTTGTGCATATGTCTTGGTTGAGCCAAAAACGTTCTAGGTGATCTAAAGTCGTTATTCCTAGAAGTATTGCGATTCCTAGAGTTATTTCTAGGTGGTCTAAAATTATTCATTTTAGACTCATTAACAAAATTCCTAGAGTTGTTTCTAGGTGGCCTAAAATGATTAATTTTAGACTCATTAGTGAAGTTCCTAGAATTATTTCTAGGTGGTCCAACTTCATTTCTGTCATCCTTTTTAATTTCTTCAATTGTTTTAGGATTATCAATACTACGTTTTTCTAGTGTGTTCCTAAGTTCTATGTTCTCTATTTTCAAAGAACTACAAGATGAACAATTAGAACTTTGATCAATTGAAGAGGCTTCATTTATTTCCTTAATTTTATTTCTAAGATCAATATTGTCATTTTCCAAAAAATTATTTTTCTCTTCTAAAACTTTAATTTTAGCCTTGGCCTCTTTGGAGATTTTTGAAGACTTTTTCAATTCATCATATAATTCTTGAAAAGATTCTTGTAATTCTTCATAAGTGTAAGAGTTAGAATTACTTACCTCTTCTTCTTCGTTGGCCATGAGGCATAGTGCGGCAGTTTCATCGCCCGAGCTGTCCGAATCCCATGTCACACGCCTTTGGTGTTTGTTCTTCTTCTTGTCCTTGGATTTTGGACAATGTGATTTGGTGTGGCCAAGTTTTCCACAATTTTGGCATGAAGGACTTGGTTCTTCCTTCTTTATTTCCTTCTTCATAAACTTATAAAACTTTTCAGTTATATCATTGGAAATAATATCATCATCGCTTTCCGAATCACTTACCTCTACTCTTTTAGAAGATGAGGCTTTGAAGGCAATATTCGAACTTTTACTTCTAAGATAGGGATTAAGAATTGTGCTTTCATAAGTTTCGAGGTTACCTCTTAGTCCATCAATTGTGACATCCGTGATTCCTATCGACTCTTGCATGGCATTGGCTTTGGAACGCCATTCGGAAGTGAGACTCCGTAGGATTTTTCGAACAAGATCTTTGTTCGTGTACACTTTCCCGAGAGCATGAAGATCGTTGACGATTTTTGAGAATCGTTCGAACATAATATCGATGGGTTCTTTCTCCCTCATTTTAAAGAGTTCATATTCATGTGTTAGAAAATCAACTTTAGATTCTTGGACTTGAGACGTACCTTCATAAGTGATCTCGAGTTTATCCCACATCTCCTTGGCGGTTGTGCAGCAAGAAATCTTCCGATAGTCATCCGGATTCACCGCACAATATAATAAGTTGATGGCCTTTGCGTTATTTTCAACTTTCTTGACGTCCTCGGCATCATATTCATCTTCCTCCTTTAGAACCGTGGTTTCCCCAACTTTCTTTGTTGGCATTTGTTCACCGTTCTTGATGATTTGCCACAAGCGAAAGTTATTTGATTGGATGAAGATTCTCATCCGCTCTTTCCAATATGTGTAATTTGTTCCGTCAAATAGTGGAGGCCTATAGGTGGAGTGTCCTTCGCTCATCATTCCTGCGTTCAATATTCTCAACAAAAAATATATATCGTTCTCTCAACCGGTTAAGGCTTTCAGAGAGTTAGGCTCTGGTACCAATTGTTAGGATTTATGCCCGTCACTAGAGGGGGGGTGAATAGTGCGGCACGAGAATATTGATAAATATTGCGGAATTAAAATTGCAGGAGTAAAGTAAATGCAGTAATTAAAATAGCAAGGAAAGAACACACCGAATTTATCCTGGTTCACCACAACGTGTGGTTAGTCCAGTCCCCGAGAGACTCTCTCGCGATTCCACTAACTCCGTTAAGCTTACCGGTGCCTAACAAACCATTACACTTGCTCGTAGATGTACACTCTACAAGACTTCAACTTGCTCGAGGATACCCCAACTCAAGACTTCACCTTGCTCTTGGATACCGCACCACAAGACGTCAACCACTAAGATTGAGGGTACTTAGCAAACCCGACAATCAATGAGAAGATATGGTCTTCTCAAACACCTTTCTCTTTTACAACAAGAACTCTCTAATAAGAGTAGATAAAGAGATACAAAATAAGCTCTATGAAAAACTCAAAGTTGTCTCTCAAATGGCTCAACAAAAGCTCTATAATGATGCACAAATGATATCAATATGTATATGAATAATGAGAGGCGGTGTGTGTTTCAAATCAGCTCAAAAGACCTCTATTTATAGGTGGTAGAAGTAGTATGTCCGTTGCTTAATTGGCAATCAATTATGCTGATTTTATGCCAAGATAATCGATTATCAGATTTGGATAATCGATTATCAGCTTACCGTTACAAAATCGGAAGCTGATTTTATGCAGGATAATCGATTATTGTGATATGCATAATCGATTATGTTGTTACAGTGTTCAAAAACTGGCAACGGATAGAGAATAATCGATTATGCTCTTGAGGATAATCGATTATTGTCTCTTGCGGAAATTTCCAATAAATGGAATTTCCCAGAATAATCGATTATCACTTTTGCATAATCGATTATTCACAACTTACTTCAAAAACCATTTTGGTTAAAATGAAAACGTTAAAATTATTTTGTTTGAAGTATTTGAAATATGTTTATGATAAATATGATTTGATAAAATGATTTTATGCATATTTATGATGACCTATGTTGAGCCAAAAGACGAGATAACTTAAACGTTGCTCTTACATTGGTTCTACCTAACGACCTACGCCTTGGGTCTTCGGTCTTGAACTTTTGAGCTCGTCTTTGGCATGTCTATGCAATCCATTCATCAATATGCTTCTCGGCATTCAATCTTGAATGTTTGTCATATAATAACGTTGTTTGACACTTGACTTCATTGTTTGTCATTCATCGACTTTGTTGTTTGTCATTCATCAAAACCTATACCTGAAAATCATGCTAATACAACCAAAGCACACATATCATGGATAGAATGATTTTCTACAATTTCCCCCTTTTTGATAATGACAAACAACAGGAGATATGCATATCGGATTCCCCCTAAATTCATGCTATATCTCAACATACAATTCATGCAAGCAATTCCCCTTAATGATAATCCCCCTCAAATAAGGCATACTATAACGTAGATTCATTCCCCCTTATTTGATGCATATCGCCTAATTTCTTCCCCCTTTTGGCATTAGCAAAAAGAAGAGTATACAAAGGCTACTTTCCCCTTTCGACACTTCCCCTTTTGGGTATATCAATTGTTAGTGTCAAGAATAAAATAGGAAATACAATGAGGAATATACATTGACGATATTTTAAAAAATCATACCAACATGAAATAATACCAAATGTTAGTAAAAACATAACAACCATAATAACGGTTATTTTTCGCAAATCATATTACTTAAGAACATATCAACAGTTAATTTTTAACAAACCAATAGTTGTATTAAAAACATGAATTATTTATTTTTCAAGAATATATCAACTGTTATTCAAACCAAAATATTCATCAAAACATGAATCAATCATTATTTTTAACAAAAATAATTGATACCAATTGTTATTCAAGATAAAAGTTATCAAAACATGAATCAACAAAAATAATCAATATCAATTGTTAACAAAGATATATTAATTGTTAACACATATCAACTATTATGTTTTTATCATAAATATGATAACTAACCGAAATTCCCCCTCGATGCAGTAAGGTTTCGTGCTTGGTGCATCTACTACGATATTGTAGTCTTCAAGCACACCTGCAAACATACCTAAAAAAAGGTTCGGTACCCAGGCACTTTTGGGTCCTTAGGGGTTAGGCAAATAGTAATCATAGTCAAAAGATAAATCTCTATATTTTGCAAAACATACGGGTGCTATGTGTCCTACCCGGTTGCAATAATGACATATAACATTCGGGTTGTGCATATGTCTTGGTTGAGCCAAAAAACGTTCTAGGTGATCTAAAGTCGTTATTCCTAGAAGTATTGCGATTCCTAGAGTTATTTCTAGGTGGTCTAAAATTATTCATTTTAGACTCATTAACAAAATTCCTAGAGTTGTTTCTAGGTGGCCTAAAATGATTAATTTTAGACTCATTAGTGAAGTTCCTAGAATTATTTCTAGGTGGTCCAACTTCATTTCTGTCATCCTTTTTAATTTCTTCAATTGTTTTAGGATTATCAATACTACGTTTTTCTAGTGTGTTCCTAAGTTCTATGTTCTCTATTTTCAAAGAACTACAAGATGAACAATTAGAACTTTGATCAATTGAAGAGGCTTCATTCATTTCCTTAATTTTATTTCTAAGATCAATATTGTCATTTTCCAAAAAATTATTTTTCTCTTCTAAAACTTTAATTTTAGCCTTGGCCTCTTTGGAGATTTTTGAAGACTTTTTCAATTCATCATATAATTCTTGAAAAGATTCTTGTAATTCTTCATAATTGTAAGAGTTAGAATTACTTACCTCTTCTTCTTCGTTGGCCATGAGGCATAGCGCGGCAGTTTCATCGCCCGAGCTGTCCGAATCCCATGTCACACGCCTTTGGTGTTTGTTCTTCTTCTTGTTCTTGGATTTTGGATAATGTGATTTGGTGTGGCCAAGTTTTCCACAATTTTGGCATGAAGGAATTGGTTCTTCCTTCTTTATTTCCTTCTTCATAAACTTATAAAACTTTTCAGTTATATCATTGGAAATAATATCATCATCGCTTTCCGAATCACTTACCTCTACTCTTTTAGAAGATGAGGCTTTGAAGGCAATATTCGAACTTTTACTTCTAAGATAGGGATTAAGAATTGTGCTTTCATAAGTTTCGAGGTTACCTCTTAGTCCATCAATTGTGACATCCGTGATTCCTATCGACTCTTGGATGGCATTGGCTTTGGAACGCTATTCGGGAGTGAGACTCCGTAGGATTTTTCGAACAAGATCTTTGTTCGTGTACACTTTCCCGAGAGCATGAAGATCGTTGACGATTTTTGAGAATCGTTCGAACATAATACCGATGGGTTCTTTCTCCCTCATTTTAAAGAGTTCATATTCATGTGTTAGAAAATCAACTTTAGATTCTTGGACTTGAGACGTACCTTCATAAGTGATCTCGAGTTTATCCCACATCTCCTTGGCGGTTGTGCAGCAAGAAATCTTCCGATAGTCATCCGGATTCACCGCACAATATAATAAGTTGATGGCCTTTGCGTTATTTTCAACTTTCTTGACGTCCTCGACATCATATTCATCTTCCTCCTTTAGAACCGTGGTTTCCCCAACTTTCTTTGTTGGCATTTGTTCACCGTTCTTGATGATTTGCCACAAGCGAAAGTTATTTGATTGGATGAAGATTCTCATCCGCTCTTTCCAATATGTGTAATTTGTTCCGTCAAATAGTGGAGGCCTATAGGTGGAGAATCCTTCGCTCATCATTCCTGCGTTCAATATTCTCAACAAAAAATATATATCGTTCTCTCAACCGGTTAAGTCTTTCAGAGAGTTAGGCTCTGGTACCAATTGTTAGGATTTATGCCCGTCACTAGAGAGGGGTGAATAGTGCGGCACGAGAATATTGATAAATATTGCGGAATTAAAATTGCAGGAGTAAAGTAAATGCAGTAATTAAAATAGCAAGGAAAGAACACACCGAATTTATCCTGGTTCACCACAACGTGTGGTTAGTCCAGTCCCCGAGAGACTCTCTCGAGATTCCACTAACTCCGTTAAGCTTACCGGTGCCTAACAAACCATTACACTTGCTCGTAGATGTACACTCTACAAGACTTCAACTTGCTCGAGGATACCCCACCTCAAGACTTCACCTTGCTCTTGGATACCGCACCACAAGACGTCAACCACTAAGATTGAGGGTACTTAGCAAACCCGACAATCAATGAGAAGATATGGTCTTCTCAAACACCTTTCTCTTTTACAACAAAAACTCTCTAATAAGAGTAGATAAAGAGATACAAAATAAGCTCTATGAAAAACTCAAAGCTGTCTCTCAAATAGCTCAACAAAAGCTCTATAATGATGCACAAATGATATCAATATGTATATGAATAATGAGAGGCGTTGTGTGTTTCAAATCAGCTCAAAAGACCTCTATTTATAGGTGGTAGAAGTAGTATGTCCGTTGCTTAATTGGCAATCAATTATGCTGATTTTATGCCAAGATAATCGATTATCAGCTTACCGTTAAAAAATCGGAAGCTGATTTTATGCAGGATAATCGATTATTGTGATATGCATAATCGATTATGTTGTTACAGTGTTCAAAAACTGGCAACGGACAGAGAATAATCGATTATGCTCTTGAGGATAATCGATTATTGTCTCTTGCGGAAATTTCCAATAAATGGAATTTCCCAGAATAATCGATTATCACTTTTGCATAATCGATTATTCACAACTTACTTCAAAAACCATTTTGGTTAAAATGAAAACGTTAAAATTATTTTGTTTGAAGTATTTGAAATATGTTTATGATAAATATGATTTGATAAAATGATTTTATGCATATTTATGATGACCTATGTTGAGCCAAAAGACGAGATAACTTAAACGTTGCTCTTACATTGGTTCTACCTAACGACCTACGCCTTGGGTCTTCGGTCTTGAACTTTTGAGCTCGTCTTTGGCTTGTCTATGCAATCCATTCATCAATATGCTTCTCGGCATTCAATCTTGAATGTTTGTCATATAATAACGTTGTTTGACACTTGTCATTGTTTGTCATTCATCGACTTCGTTGTTTGTGATTCATCAAAACCTATACCTGAAAATCATGCTAATACAACCAAAGCACACATATCATGGATAGAATGATTTTCTAGAGGATATACTTAGGTTTTATCCGCCCTCAAATAGGATATACTTGGTTGTATCCACCCTCAAATAGGATATATTAGGTTCTATCCGCCCTCAAATAGGATATACTTGGTTCTATCCGCCTTCAAAAAGGATATACTTGATTCTATCTGCCCTCAAATAGGATATAATTAGGTTATATCCGCCCTCAAATTGGATATACTTGGTTCTATCCGCCCTCAAATAGGATATACATTGGTTCTATCCGCCCTCAAATAGGATATACATTGGTTCTATCTATCCACCTTCAAATAGGATATTTTGGGTCTATCCGCCATCAAATAGGATATGTAATAATTTTTCCTCAAAAGGACATTAAATTTATTTCGAACCGAGTGGTCCTGCTTGTATAAACATTGCCTAAATATATATTTCATAATGCATTTTTCAAAGTTATTGATAAATTCAGGATCTCGCCTGTAGAAAAGAGGAATACATTTAAAGTTGTAGTCAGAAGGCAGTAAAGCGGAGGGTCACAACAAAATACCCCCAGCATAAATTTTACCGCAGAGGTCAGAAGGAACACTCCATGAACAAGTTTGAAGATAGATAGGATTTTGTAATTCCTAGTTTAGTCTAGCTTCTTGTTTTCTTTTAGCACGGTGTAATAAGGAGGTCAGTAAGCAGTAGCAGCAACATGAAACATCAGTAACAACAGAATTACAGTCCCATGGTAGTCTCATCTACCAAAACTTTTCAAACTACATGTGGCCTGATTCCTTTATAGTCAAGGATATGTAGGCAGCTCAGATACCAGGGCTTGGTCACATCCCTTCTCTCTTATTTTTAGTCTCTTTGAATAAAGGTCGGGTCAAAACATGTCTAGTCGTTCTTTGTCGGAAAACTCTTCATGTTTCCAGTCAAAGAGGGGCAGCTATAGACGTGTGATTTTTGACTATCCCCGAGATTTTTCATATTTTTAGCGTAAAATATTTAGTTTAGATCTAATATAACTATTTTAGCTAATTTTGACTATTTTATTTTATTTTTTCATAAAAAGAAAAATTACAAAAAAAGAGGTATATAAAGTTTAGTTTATGTATTTCTCATAAACTTTAAAAATACAAAAATAGCACTTTATTTTTAATTTTTATATAATTTTGAAAAAATATATACATTTATATATAGTTTTATTAATGTTTTGTAGTTATTTTAAACTTAAAAAATACAAAAAAAATAGTACTTTATATTTTTGACTTTATATAAAAATGAAAATTTCAAAAAAAAAAATTGTTTTCTTTTGTAGTTATTTTAAATCTTGAAAAATATCAAAAATAGTTTTGTTTTAATTGTTAATCTTATTTTGATAGTTATTTTGCTTACATATAATTAATTAAATAAGACTATGTTTTAGTCTCGGTTCCAGGCAAAGAATAATATATGGGTTCAAACTACCAATTTGTAGACCTAATTTTCGCACCTAGCCCATAGTAATTCAAGTCACACACGTGGGGACACACTTGGGGGGCAAACACACAACACAAGAACATGAGATACAACTTTTGCTTAAATTAAGGAGGGAAACAAGGAGAGCAAAACATTGATTAATAGGTTTTCTTTTAATTAAGATAATAATAATAATAATAATAATAATAATAATAATAATAATAATAATAAAATATGAAAAATTTAGAGGATTATTGCCATAAATATATGAGAAAATTTAGGAAGAGGATGGAAAAAAGGAGGAGAAAATAGGAGGTGAAGGGAAAAAAAGGAGAGTTTCAGCAGAATACACTTGGGATACACTCTGGATACATTAAGTATACACGGACAGAATTTAATTTTGGAGAGTTTCTTTTGAGAGTTGAAGAGAGTTCAAATCTAGAAAGAGAAAACATAGAGAGATTTCCGGACTATTTTTCTTCTCTATTTTTACTAGGTTTCTCCGTATTGCTGGGATTTCTGGATTGAGGTGTTGAAACTACTTTACTTTGTTGGTTGTTGTTGTTTGCTACTGCTCTGCTGCTTCCCATCTTCCTATTCTTTTGCATTCAATACCAGGTACACTTCCGAATCACTGTGATGTAGTTGTAAGGTGTACAAGTGAATGAAATGCTAGGGAAATTGATGAATCATGTGCCTTATTTCTAGTTTAATAGATTATGTGATAAGTATGTAAGAAGAGCTGGGCAACACTATTCCAGAAGAATCGATTTGTGACCCATGGTATGGCTCTTGACTACATACCCCCAGTGATGACTGACGGGCAACCTATAGTACAACTGGATAAATTGGAGGTGGAAGAGGAAGAAGCAAAATGGAAGTGTGCCTTAGTGGTATACATCCTAGGAGACGGACCTGACTTCAATGAAATGAAGAGATTCATCAGTCACCACTGGTTGCATGTCCCTGAGCCAGACTTATTCTATCATGAAGAAGGATATTACATAGTGAAATTCAAAACAATTCCTGATGGCAAAGAGATACTGTGTGCAGGACCTTACTCAATAGCCATTAGCCCTATGATACTCAAGCAGTGGACACCTGAATTCGATTTTTCAGAAAAGTTCCCGACTAATATCCCATTATGGGTAAAGTTTTCGAAACTTCCAATGTCTTGCTGGGGTATGAGATCTCTAAGCAGAATTGCTAGTGTATTAGGGAAACCAATATTTGCGGATGAATGTACAACAAAACAGACACGAATTTCCTACGCCAGAATGCTCATCGAGGTGACTGTCACTAAAGAACTGCCAACAGAGATCTGGGTTATGGATCCGAATAGGAAAAAGTTCCTTTAGGATGTGGTCTATGAGTGGAAGCCCTCTTATTATGAGAAATGCCAAACAATAGGACACAACTGTGCAGTGCAGACAAAACAAATCCCAAAACAGCACACACAAGTGTGGAAGCCAAAGGCAGTCCACGAATGGAGAACTAAGGACCCTGTGCAAATTGTGCCACTACAGAAGCAGCTACCAGTACAGCATAATGAACCAATGGGAGTTCCTAGTGAAGCCAGGACAGTCCAGAGCTAGAGGGTTGACAAAGGCAGTGATAAAGGGAAACAACCTCAGAGCGCAGCTCTCAACATCACTAATTTCCCACCTCTGTCCCCCATCATTGTGAGTAATAGATTTGAGGTAGTTTCTGGTAGTAAAGAAGACCCTCCAGGGGAGCTAGGGGGATCAACTTCTCAACAATGAAGTGGTTATTTTGGAATATAAGGGGTGTAAATAAAATATACAAGCAAAAAGAAGTTAGTGAGTATATTAGGAAAAACAACATTAGCCTTGTTGGATTAGTAGAAACTAAGGTAAAACAAATACATGCTAGTAGAATTGCTAACCTTCTAGCACCAGGATGGGGAATCTTAACAAACTATGTCTCTGGTGAAAAGGGCAGAGTGTGGATTCTATGGAACCCAAAAGTGTTTGAAGTCACTAGTGTTCTGGAGGAAAGCCAATTGATACATAGCAGGGTTATTAGCAGGACATGGTATTTCACATGCCTCCTCACTGTGGTGTATGGCTTCAATGGGTTGGAGCAAAGAAGATCCCTATGGAGCAGCCTCCAAACACTGTCATCAGGGATGCAAGATCCATGGGTAGTTGCTGGTGATTTCAATGCTATCTTATGTGACAAAGATAGGCAGTCTTGCAAACCTGTCAGACTTCCTGAAACCCAAGAGTTCAGCGAATGTATTCAACAAGCTGGTTTTTCAGAATTGCCTTGGAGGGGTGAATATTACACCTGGACAAATAAGCAGACTGGTGTGGACAGAGTATGCAGCAGACTGGAAAGGTTATTTGGAAACTATGAATGGATGATCAAATGGAACCAAATGGTAACTGATATGACCTTCCTCTAATATCAGATCATAATCCCATGATAGTGACACTGGCATCATCTTCCTGGAATGGGAAAAAGACTTTCAAGTTCTTTAATGTATGGGCTGATCATGAAGATTTCCAGCACATTGTGGCAAGAGTTTGGCATGCTGGAAATTCAGTTACTATGAAAGCAATATGGTCTAAACTCAAAACTTTGAAAAGCCCTCTGAAAGACCTAAATATTAAGGAATTCAAGACTATCTCCCAGAGAAATACCTTAGTAGACAAGAACTGGGGACAATACATGCCCTGATGACACATGCATACTCTGATGTCCTGCAGCAGAAGGAGAAGGAGCTGGTGCTGAAATTGGAAAAATGGTCAATGATTGAGGAAAGTGTTTTGCAGCAGAACGCCAGAGCAAAATGGATACAACTTGGACACTCCAACACTAAATACTTCTCTGCAGTCATGAAGGAGAGAACTCAACACAACCAGATTACTGAACTTACCACTGCAATGGGTACCAAAATTACTACAGCTGAAGATATAAAAAAGGAGATCATTGGATTCTACAAGGCACTGATGGAAACCTCTGCATCCACCCTGCCAGCTATAAATCAAATGTACATGACAAATGGTCCAAAACTGACACAACAACAAAGAAGGGATCTATGTGCTGATGTAACTGATATGTAAATTGTGGAGAGTATCAAGGCTATTAGAGATGACAAAGCACCAGGGATAGATGGATACAATGTTGTGTTCTTCAAAAAGAGCTGGAGAATCATTGGCAGGCAAGTTACCACTGCCATCAAGCAGTTCTTCTCCTCAACCAAGATGTACAAACCCATCAACTATGCCACTATTACCCTAATTCCTAAAGTATCCAAACCAGCTACAGTCAAAGAGTATAGGCCAATTGCTTTCTGTTCTGTCCTTTATAAAATGATCTCAAACATTCTAGCTAACAGGTTGCAGAAGGTGATGGCAAGCATTATCAGTGAAGCCCAGGCAGGTTACATCCCAGGCAGAAAGATCCAAGACAACATCATTCTGGCACATGAACTAGTCAAAAGCTACACCAGACAACATGTGTCTCCCAGATGTATGATTAAAATCGATTTCCAGAAAGCTTATGACTCAGTAGAATGGACATTCCTACAGCAGGTTATGGAACAGATTGGTTTCCCCAGCACTTTCACCAAATGGATAATGGAATGCATCTCAACAGTGAGCTTCTCTGTGCTAGTCAATGGAGAGGCAACTGAGCCTTTTGCTGCTGCTAGGGGACTTAGGAAAGGGGACCATATTTCCCCTTCCTATTTTCTCTGGTCATGGAGTACTTAAGTAGATCATGCAACTCACTAAAGAGAAATCCAACATATCAGTTCCACCCCAGATGTAAAAAACTGGGCATTACTGTGCTTTGCTGATGATTTGCTGCTATTTGCCAAAGGTGACACTACTTCTGTCATAGCCCTATCAAGATGTTTCTCCCAATTCTCTGAAGCATCTGGCTTACAGGCTAATCTGAACAAGAGTTCTGTTTAATTTGGGGGGGTTGCACAGGATATTCAGAAACAGATTCTCGACCACCTTGGCAATGAGCAAGGTGAGTTACCATTCAAGTACCTAGGAGTCCCTTTGTCCACCAAGAAAATCACATTGCTCCAATGGAAAACCTCTAGTGGAAAGGATCACTACCAAGGTCACTTCATGGACTGCCAAAACACTGTCTTATTCTGGGAGAATCCAACTGGTCCAATCTATCATTTTTGGTATCCAAGCTTACTGGGCACAACTGTTCATATTCCCTGTTAAAGTCCTGAAGATGATATAAGGCATTTGTAGGAGCTTCATCTGGTCTGGGATGAACTCTATCACTAGGAAAGCATATATATCCTGGGACAGAATGTGTACCCCAAAATCAGCATGAGGGATGAATCCCACTAATCTCAAGCTCTGGAATAAAGCTGCCATTGCAAAGACATGCTGGGATCTAGCTCATAAAAAGGACAAACTGTGAATTAGGTGGATCACTGTATACTACATCAAAAACAGACATATTGAAACCATTCCAATTCCTGCTCAGGCAAGTTGGATGGTCAGAAAGATCATCCAATCGAGAGAAGTTTGGCAGAGGGTCTAACACTGGAAGGAGCAGGGCTGCTCAGTTAGACAGTTATACCATTCACAGATGCAAGACCTGCCGAGAGTCCCATGGAAGAATTTGATCATACAAAACTATGCAAGACAAAAGGCAACCTTCAATCTATGGCTTTTCTTACAAGATAGACTTCCAACAAAAGACAGATTGCACAGCTGGGGAATGAGTGTTGATCAGCAATGTACCTTATGCCAAAATAACCCAGAAACCAGAGACCATTTGCTACTATTCTACCCAGTCACTGTTGAATTATGGGAGAGAACAATGCACTGGCTGAAGGAGACTTATCCTCATCTCAATGACTGGAACCAGAAAATGCAGTGGCTAGTAAGCAAAGCCAAGGGCCGAACATGTAGAGCAACCATCTTCAAAATGGTAGTCGCTGAGTTTGCATATACTATCTGGCTGGAAAGGAACTCTAGAATCTTCAACAAGACATTTTGCTGTAATGCAACCCTTTTGAGAGACATAGTATACACTTGTAATGTTAGAGGTACCCCACGAATTAGAAAACAGTTACAACAACTTCGAATATAGTATTGGTAGGTAGTTAGGCTATTAGATACAGTTTAAAATGTTATATTAGAGATAGTCAGCTGAGTTAAAAGCTAGACTATGGTTTTGTAATGTTACTTCATTGTTGATTAATGAAAGTCTTAATTACAAAAAAAAAAGTATGTAATTTTTTTAATTTTTGCTAGCTCGAGTACATTCTCCGTTAGCATTTTTTTTTGCAACCTACTAACTAATACGAGGCCCGAACTTGCCAATCATGTACATAAATTAGGACTTTTTCTCTTTTATTTTAGAGACGGACAAAATAAAAGAATGTAGTCATTTTAGGATGATCCTTTTAAAATAAACGAGATGAGCCTCGCCAAATAAAACGCACAAGATGTGGGGCCCTCAATAAAAGTTTAAAAACACTTAGAAAATTGGGAAGGGCCGTTTAGCGAATTTTACGGCCCTCCCAAAAGATAATAACGCGCTAGACTCTTTTAGACGCGATTCTAATAAAATTACATTCCTAAGTACAGGCGGACATTTTTATGCGGCCCAAATCCAAATCCTAAAACGTTGAATAGAGTGTGCCTAGGATTGCGGGTTCATTTCATGCGGCGCAATCCGAAACACACTTAAACGACGTTCACTTTCTTAAATAAATATTATTAAATAAAGGTAGTTAAGCATAAAATTAGCATATAGGCTCCTCATGTAATAAAATCAGATAAAAGCTAAATGCAACAGTTGAGCAATCGTGCTAGAACCACAGAACTCGGGAATTCCTAACACCTTCTCCCGGGTTAACAGAATTCCTTATTCAGATTTTTGTTTCGCAGACTGTGAACATAGTTATCTTTTTCCTCGGTCCGGGATTCAATCGAAGACTTTGGACACCATTAAACTCCTTTATGCTCTCACGGGGCAAAAAAAGGAGGTGTGACAGCGACAAACAGACATAGATTCAGAAGAGGATGAAATACCATAAAAGGTTGTTAGGGAGGTCGAGAATTTTGAGAATAGAACTAGGTCTAACTTAGACGAAACTGAGGTCATTAATTTGGGAGACGTAGAAACTTTCAAGGAAACACGTATCACCGTGCACTTGTCACCATCAGAAAAGGAAGAATACACAGAGTTTTTGAAAGAATATGAGGATATATTTGCCTAGTCGTATGATGATATGACCGGCCTTAGCACGTCTATTATGGATCACAAGCTGCCAACAGATCCGACATGCCTGCCGGTCAAACAGATACTCAGAAAATTCAAGCCAGACATGAGTTTGAAAATAAAAGAAGAAATTACCAAGCAAGTCAAAGCCAGGGTTCTCAGAGTGGTAGTGGTAGAATATCCAACATGGTTAGCCAACGTTGTGCCAGTACCAAAGTTGGATGGAAGGTTTGAGTCTGCATCGACTACCAGGATCTCAACCGGGCCACTCCTAAAGACGATTTTGCTTTGCCAAATATACACATACTGATTGATAACTGCGTCAAACATGAGCTCCAGTCCTTCGTCGATTGTTTTGCTGGATACCACCAGATATGGATGGATGAAGAAGATGCAGAGAAAAAGGCATTCATCACGCCGTGGGGGATGTACTGTTACAGAATGATGTCGTTCGGGTCAAAGAATGCTGGTGCTACCTACATGAGATCCATGACCACAATATTTCATGATATGATACACAAAGAGATCGAGGTGTATGTGGACGACGTCTTCATTAAATACAGGAAAGCTGTATATCATGTTAGATAATACGCTTAACGCTAGAGGGGGGGTGAATAGCGTTATAATAATATTTAGCGTAAACTTGCGGAAATTAAAATTTGCAGGAAGTAAATAAGTGCGATAAATAATAACTTACACACAGATATATCCTGGTTCACCACAACGTGTGGCTAGTCCAGTCCCCGAGAGACTCTCTCGAGATTTTCCACTAACGTGTCAAGCTTCCGGGTGCTTAACAAACCTTTACAACTTGAGGACGCAAGCCTCAACACCTTTGCTCGGAGTTACAACACTCCAAGACTTCAACCAAGGAAACACAAGTTCCTTACAACAAGAGAATTACAATTCTCTTACAAGTGTATACAACACTAAAACACTCAAACAAAATACTCCTTAATGAGTAGATATGAGTAAAAGAAGTAAGCTCTGGATCACAACAACTTTGGACAAGAATATGGCTCTCAAAAGCTTTATGAATTGAATATAAAATGATAAACAAAAGTATGCAAGCTTATAGCAATGTAATGATCAGTTGTAGTATGTTGTTGTTTTTAAAACACTGAAATGAAGCTGTATTTATAGTTGAAAAACTTGGCATTACCGTTGCCTAGTTGCCAATTAAGAGTTGCTGATTTTACTCACTGACAATCGATTGTCAAACCCCAACAATCGATTGTCTGCCAGTCAGATCAAAATTCAATCCCAGATTTTACGCATGATAATCGATTACTTACAATCCATAATCGATTACTGGCAACGTTCAAAAAATCCTTTCCAGATTTTACCACAAACAATCGAATCAACAATCGATTACTCAGCAACGTTCAAAAAATCTTTTCCGGATTTTAATCAAAACAATCGATTATACCAAATCAATAATCGATTACCCAATAACGTTCAAAAAATCTTTTTCGGATTTTAATCACAACAATCGATTATACAGAATCAATAATCGATTACCTGACGGTATTTGAAAACTTTACGACAACGGTCAGCTTCACAATCGATTGCACAAAGTTAACAATCGATTACTTATCAGTTTTTGAAAAGCATTTTAGACACTGCCTCTTGACAATCGATTGTTATATACTCACAATCGATTATTTAATAAATTTGAAAATCACTGGAAGTCACTGCCTCAACACAATCGATTGTCATTAGTTCACAATCGATTATTTTGTGACTTTGAAAAATCTGAAGGACACTGTCTCTTCACAATCGATTATCATTAGTTTCACAATCGATTATTCTGAGTTTTGAAAAACTTTGATGGACACTGCCTCATCACAATCGATTGTCATAAGGTTCACAATCGATTGTCATGCAGGTTTGAAGAAACCTGATGTTCACTGCCTTAACACAATCGATTGTCATTAGTTCACAATCGATTGTCATGCAGTCTTGGCTTAAAACAATCGATTATCATTAGTACATAATCGATTATCTTAGTCCAGTTTTCAGAGGCATTTAAAAATCATTTTGACTAATGAAAATATGCATGATTTAAAATCATTTAGCATTAAATTAAATATACATGATTTTGGAAAATAGTTTTATGAGAGAAGCCATGTTACGAGTCAAGTTGTAGGATCAAGATCACAATTAAGAATGACTCAATTAAACTATAAAACTTTGTCTTGAGCTTGAATCTCGATGTATATCAATTGTGCGCTTGTTTCTTGAACTTCGTCATATATCAATTTTCGCTTCGTTTGTCATTCATCAAAACCTATACAAAAGAACACACTTTTTAGTATATTGCATTGAGAACGTGTTTCCAACAATTTCCCCCTTTTTGATAATGGCAAACATTAAGCGGGATATGCAAGCAATTTATATTGACGATTCAAGACAAGTGTATACATGCAATAAGTATGCAATTTGTTCCCCCTCAATATATGCGTGTATACATGCAATAAGTATGCAATTTGTTCCCCCTCAATATATGAATTCCCAATTAATTTAAGCTTATAGATATTGAGAGTGCATACCCGTTATCTTCCCCCTTTTGCCATTAGCAAAAATAACATAATAGTAAGATGCTAAAGATGTAAATAAAACTTGTTTATTTATTAAAAAAAATATAGCAACATCAACCCGAATAATAGCAACATGATCGATTATTGATACGAAATATTCGATTTTTAGACGACGGAAACCGATTGTTGTACGTCAAGCTTTATAATTCCCCTTTCCTTTGGGGCGATACCTGCAAAAATCGTTAGACGTCTCCGACGCTCAAGTTAGAACTCATGTAATAAAAAATTGCAATGCATGACTTAGATCAACGTGGAGTCAAGGATCCCGAGTTCACTGCGAATTCGGAAGAGGACTCTTTCTCTAAAGGCTTTGTAAAGATGTCTGCAAATTGGTTTTTGGTTTCAACAAATTCAATTTCGACATCGCCTTTGAGAACGTGATCTCTAATAAAATGATGTCTAATTTCAATGTGTTTCGTTCGCGAATGAAGAACGGGGTTCTTCGTCAAGCATATGGCACTAGTATTATCACATCTAAGAGGGATATGATCAAGACTTAGGCCATAGTCCAAGAGTTGTTGTTTCATCCATAGGATTTGAGCGCAACAACTCCCCGCGGCTACATATTCAGCCTCGGTTGTGGACAACGCAACACTTACTTGTTTCTTGCTAAACCAAGAAACGAGATAGCTACCGAGCAAATGGCATGTGCCACTAGTGCTCTTGCGGTCCAATTTGCATCCAGCAAAATCGGAATCGGAGTAGCCAACAAGTTGGCATGAAGAGCCTTTGGGGTACCATAGACCCACATTTGTAGTACCAACAAGATACCTTAAAATCCGTTTTACCGCAGTAAGGTGAGACTCCTTCGGACACGATTGATAACGAGCGCATAAGCACACACTAAACATGATGTCCGGACGACTAGCAGTAAGATAAAGAAGAGAGCCAATCATACCTCGATACTTTTTGGTGTCGACTTCCTTACCCTTCTCATCTTTGTCTAGATGATCGGATGTGCTCATGGGAGTTGCCATTTCTTTTGCATTGTTCATCTCAAATCGTTTCAGCAATTCTTTGCAATATTTGGCTTGACAAATGAATGTACCTTCTTTCATTTGCTTTACTTGTAATCCCAAAAAGAATGTTAACTCACCCATCATAGACATCTCAAATTCGCTTGTCATTAAATCGGAAAATTCCTTGCATAAAACATTGTTAGTAGCACCAAATATAATATCATCTACATATATTTGAACTAACAAAATATCATTGTTTTTATGCTTAACAAAGAGAGTTGTGTCAACTTTCCCCCTAATGAAATCGTTTTCCAAAAGAAACTTACTCAATCTTTCATACCAAGCTCGAGGAGCTTGTTTTAAACCATAAAGAGCCTTTTTGAGTTTGAAAACATGATCGGGAGATTTAAAGTTTTCAAAACCGGGGGGTTGTTCAACAAAAACTTCTTCTTGAATAAAACCGTTTAGAAAAGCACTTTTCACATCCATTTGATATAAATTGAAATTCATAGAAGAGGCAAATGCAAGCAATAAGCGAATAGCTTCTAATCTAGCTACGGGAGCATATGTTTTCCTCATAGTCAATACCTTCTTCTTGATTATAGAATTTTGCTGCAAGCCTAGCTTTGTTTCTAGTGATTATACCATTTTCATCTAGTTTATTGCGAAAAACCCATTTCGTACCAATTATGGTATGACCTTCGGGTCTTGGCACCAAATCCCAAACGTCATTGCATTCGAATTGGTTAAGCTCCTCTTGCATTGCCAAGGTCCAAAATTCATCCCCAATTGCTTTTGAGATGGTTTTGGGTTCAATTTGAGAAACAAAAGCAGTATGTTCTAAGGTATTTTTGAGAGAGTTTCGGGTACTTACCTTGTCTCCAACGTTGCCAATTACCTGTTCGAGAGGGTGATCTTTGATTGTCCTCCACTCGTTAGGCATATTCATTTCTTTTTCCAATTGTGGCGCTTCTTCCGTTGGTTGTTCCTTAGTTTCATCTTTATTTTCCTTGGGTGGTTCCTCTTGTATTTTGTCTTTCAAGCCATCTAAGATACCGACCGAGCCGATGCCGATGATCTTTCCTTTATTGTTATCACCGAAGATAACACTTCCTCCTTCTTTGTGCTCTAATTGAAGGAATTTGGATTCATCTCCCGTCATATGCTTGGAGCATCCACTATCAAGGTACCATAGTACACTTGATCCCTTCAAGCACACCTACAAAACAAATTAATGTTCTTTAGGTACCCATGCCATCTTGGGTCCTTGGGGGTTAGGCATATTATAATGATGCGATTGAGTAACATGTCTATGACGTGTAAAGCATGCAGGAGCAATATGACCAATACGTCTACAATAATGACAAGTCACATTTGGGTTATGCATACTTCTAGGTTCATAGTAACTAGACGGATGAAAGTTTCTTACTCTAAAGAAAGATGCCGCCACTAAGTGGACTGATGATTGTCAAAAGGCATTTGACATAATCAAGGAATATTTGTCAATGCCGCCAGTCTTGGTTCTGCCCGGGTCAATGAGACCTCTATTGCTTTATCTTACAGTATTGGATGGGGTATTTGGTTGTGTTTTGGGACACCATGACAAAATAGGAAGGAATGAGCAGGCCATCTACTACCTCAGCAAGAAGTTTACCCCGTACAAGGCTCGGTATTCCTTGTTAGAACTCGCTTGTTGTGCTTTAACGTGGGTAGCTCAGAATTTAAGGCACTATTTATGTGCTTACACCACTCATCTCATATCCAGGATAGATCCATTGAAGTATATCTTTCAGAAGCCCATGCCTACAGGCAAGCTCGCCAAGTGGCAGATACTGTTAAGTGAATTTGACATAGTTTATGTTACCCAAAAGGTGGTCAAAGGACAAGCCTTGGGAGATCACCTCGCCGAGAATCCTGTAGGAGGAGAATACGAACCCCTAAAGACGTATTTTCCTAATGAAGAGGTAGCCTTCATAGGAGAAGACATGCAGAATCCTATGATGGTTGGAGGATGTTTTTCGACGGAGCCGCAAATTTTAAAGGAGTTGGTATAGGAGCGGTCTTGATATCATAAACTGGTCATCATTACCCTGTATCTGCTAAGATTTGATTCCCGTGCACAAACAACATGGCCGAGTACGAAGCCTTCATCTTAGGTCTCAAGCTAGCAATTGACATGAACATTCAGGAACTATTAGTGATCGGAGACTCGGACCTACTCATACATCAAGTCCGAGAAGAATGGGCAACCAAGAATTCCAAGATACTCCTCGATCTGCATCACGTACAAGAGTTGAGGAAAAGATTCAGAAAGATAGAATTCCAGCATGTTCCCAAAACACAGAATGAGTTCGCCGTTGCCTTAGCCACTTTATCATCTATGATCCAACATCCAGATACGAACTTTTTTGATCCCATCAAGGTCAAGATTACTGACCAGCCAGCCTATTGTGCTCGCATTAAGGAAGAAGCCAACAGGAAACCTTGGTTCCATGATATCAGAGAATACTTGACAACAGGAGAGTACCCAGATTTCGCTAATGCTACTCAAAAACGAACACTTTGAAGATTGTCAATAATTTCTTTCACAGCGGAGGAATCCTGTATAGGAGGACTCCTAATTTGGGATTAATAAGATGTGTCGAAGCAAATGAAGCAACCAGGATATTGGAGGAAGTGCATGCAGGGACTTGTGGACCTCATATGAATGGTTTCGTCTTGGAAAAAAAGATTCTCCGCGCAGGGTATTTTTGGATGACTATGGAAATAGACTGCATCCAGTACGTCCAGAAATGCCACCGTTGTCAAATACATGAAGATATGATAAAGGTGCCTCCAAACGAGCTTACTGCAACGAGATCCCTATGGCCGTTCACCGCTTGGGAAATGGATGTTATTGGACCAATCGAACCAGCCGCGTCAAATGGGCACAGGTTCATCCTAGTGGCAATTGATTACTTTACCAAATGGGTTGAAGCAGCATCATACATGGCAGTCACTAAGAAAGTAGTAGCAGATTTTGTCCGAGATCATGTGGTTTGTCGGTTCGGGGTTCTAGAATCAATTATCACCGACAACGGTTCTAATCTCAACAGTGACCTGATGAAGGCAATGTGCGAAACATTCAAAATTAGACACAGAAACTCTACGGCTTACGGAGCTCAAATGAATGGAGCTGTAGAAGCAGCCAATAAGAACATCAAGAAGATACTAAGGAAAATGGTCGAAAAGCACAAGCAATAGCACGAGAAGTTGTCATTCGCCTTATTGGGTTATTGTACCACGGTCCGCACATTAACCGGGGCCACCCCCTACATGCTGGTCTATGGTACAGAGGCAGTCATTCCCGCCGAGGTAGAAATCCCCTCATTAAGGATCATACAAGAAGCAGGGTTAGATTACGCAAAATGGGTCAAAAGTCGCTACGAGCAGTTAGCCCTCATAGATGGAAAGAGGATGAACGTTGTCTGTCACGGTCAACTATATCAGAACAGAATGTCCAGAGCCTTCAACAAGAGTGTCAAGCCAAGGAAGTTCACGCCAGGACAGTTGGTATTAAAGGTAATATTTCCACACCAAGATGAAGCCAAAAGGAAATTGTCTCCCAATTGGCAGGGTCCGTAAATGGACCATCGGGTTCTAACCAGAGGAGCCCTTATTCATGCAGAAATGGACAGAGAAGTCTGGCCGAAGCCTATATACTCAGACGCAGTGAAAAGATACTACATTTGATCATATGCTTTTTTTATGATGTAATTTGAACTACGCCTGACATTATTCCCGTATAAGGGGGATATGTAGGAAGACCTATGGGTTCGGTCACTTTTTAATAAAAAATTCAACATCCGCAATTGGAACTGGCACAGAATTATCAGGTGGACCCTCAAAATTCCGAAGTAAGTTTTCAGTCTCTTCATCAGAGCCGACCCAGTAAACTGGAGTAGAATTTTGATGAGGACCCTCAAAATTCTGAAATTATTCCGCGTTCAGTCATTCAGCACAGCTGTCATCAGCGCCAGCCTAGTAAACTGGGCAGAATTTTGAGGAGGACCCTCAAAATTCCGGAACAAGCGAGGTTGCCATGTCTTGAGCCACGTTGTAGTCGTCGGTTCATCCAAAATAAAATCATTTTTATATATATGTACTTGCATTATATTTATCAAGTCATGCATAAACATCACTTGCGCCACCATCGTTTAACAACGCTGCCCCATGATATACGACGCCAAAATATGGAGGACATGAACTAACCTCCCTCTACAGAACTCACTGTGAGCACGTGATTTTTTCCCTATACGAGAATTACTCCCAAAAATTTAAAATAAAATAATTTTGCGTTATTTGCAATTTTGTGAATTTTGTGTTATTTTTCGCTGATTATTTGCATTTTGTGTGTACATGTTTATTTTTGTTAACTAAAACATTTTTAAAAAAAGATGTGTAGATATATTTAATTAGATAAAAATAATAATTATTTTTAGTAATTTTAGAGGGTTAATTTGAAATTTGAATCTTTAATGATTATGGGGGCCACTAGGTAATAAGTAAAGTATTAGTGGATTAGTCAAAATGGGGAACAAATTGGAGTGGGATTGAACAGTAGTAGACAATTAATAGTGGAAGACCACTTTTAAATGTCTTGACTACTCATTAATTTAGAAGGGAAGGGTAAGATTATACTTTTAAAAAGAAGGAGTTTGAGAGATGAAAACAGGAAAAATCTGAATAAAAAATAAAAGGAGAAGAAAAATAAGGGAGAGAATAGAGAAGTAAACACTCGATATACACTCTGGATACAGAAGTATACACAGACAGAATTTAGTCTTTGGAGTTTTCAGAAGTATACACTCGATATATATTCTGGATACAGTAGTATACATAGACAGAATTTAATTTTTGAGAGTTTCTTTTGATAATTGAAGAGAGTTCGAAGCTAGAAAGAGAAAACAAAGAGAAATTTCCGGAATATTTTTTCTTCTCTATTTTACTGGTTTTTCTCCGTATTGCTGGGATTTTCTGGATTGAGGTATTGAAGCTACTGCTGGTTGTCACTGTTGTTGTTTCTGTACTTTCACCACCCTGTTCATTTCCCATCTTCCTCTTCTTTTCAATACCAGATACACATTCTAAAAACCATGTGTTGATGTAAGCTCGAATTTGAAGTTGAAGTTTGAAATGAAATAGAAAAGCAAGTTGTTGATTAATATTTGTTGTTATTTTCTGTTTTATTAGTTTTATCAATTGTAGTTAGTTCTATAATTTGTAGAATAAATTCGTCATTTAGTCGGCTTGTGAGGGAACACCTTTTGTACTAATATAGATTAACCTTTTAAGCATGTAATTAATTAAGAATTTTCTCTTTTATTTTTAGAGACGAACTTAAATAGAAAAATGTAGTCACTCTAGGATTACCATTACAATAATTACGCGATCGTGCTAGAACAACGGGATTCGGGGGTGCCTAACACCTTCCTTCGGATCAACAGAATTTCCGGTTCGCAGACTTCAAAAGAAAAGTCAAATATTTTCCTCGAATTGGGATTCAAGATAAACCGGTGACTTGGGACGCCAAAATCCAAACCTTTCCCAAGTGGCGACTCTAAATAAATAAAATAATCCTATGTCGAATATTGTCACTTAAATTGGAAAAACTCCCTTGTGCATTATCCTCTAGGGTAGGTGCACAAAAAGGAGATGTGACAGCTCTGGCGACTCTTATGGGGATGTAAACTCAGAACTTCGGTTCATGGTTTAAGAATTCGAGCTTAGATAAAATTGTTGTATTTGGTTATATTTGATTTTTTTACATGTTTCATGCTTAATGTGCTAAATGTTGCCGCTTTGATATTATCTGGATTGTACATATAAATTGTACCAAAACCAATCTCCACTCTGAGTTTTCTGATGGGTAGTTATGTTGTGTTTGCGTACCAGCATCACAAAACTTTTGTCTTGAGATAAACCCAGTTAGCTTACCATCTTCTGGTGAAGGATGATACTCACACATGTTTAGGCGGGAGAGCTGTTAGCTAGCCAGTGTTGTTCTATTACCGGTGATGCTTAACGCTCCTCGGCTCGGGTTGTCCGCGCTGGTAAGCCAGGTCTAGATGCCATCTCCTTCAGAATTGGAGAACCTAGAAAAACGTGACTTATTGCCGGATCCCTGATAGGAATGCTTATTTGCATCATGTTGCATTTGACTTAGGGGACTCAACACAGGGGTTGAGTCCGTCTAGGACTAGCAACCTGAAATGAAAAGACAATCATGCTGCATCCTATGTGTTTTCGTGCATTTATTTGTCTCGGACTTACTGGAGTGTTTGAAAAATAAAAAAAAGGAGAGAAATTGCAGCGCGGAGAGTTGATTACCTTTTTTTAAAAAAAATAACCAATGTCAAAAGAGTGTCGAAACTTCTGCCGAATTGTTTTTTAAAAAATGAATGAAAAGAGATTTGTCAAAAAAAATGGTTTGTTTATTGGTCAAGAAAATGAAGAATGAGAAAAAAGAGAGAAAATTTTCATTTTTAAATAGTTTGTTGAAAGAAAATACAAAAAAAAAAAAAGAGTCTTGTTTTTCCAAAAATTGGTCTTTGTTAATAAAAGAGTCTTGTTTTCGAAAATAGTTAGTTCTATCGGACCGAATTATGTGGGTTTGATTCTCACCGGATGTGAGATACGTAGGCAAACATCATCGGTTCCGACCCCAATTTTCAAAAAAATCTAAAAAATATTTTCATTACTTCATTCTTTATAAAAGTCTTTCTTTAAGACACCAATTTTTAAAAAACAATTCTTTCTTTAGTTAATTCTTTAGAAATCTTAAATGCAAAAAAAAAAAAATCTTTAAACTCAAAAAAATAATGTCCTTATTTCTAAAGTCTCAAAATCCATAATACGTGTTTCCTTCATTTTAAAGTATTTTTCAAAAAGAAGCAAAAAAAATAAAAACTCTTTAGATGTCTCTCTTTTGTATGTCCATTAAAATTTTAAAAAATTAAAGTCCAAAAAATATTCTTTGCTCTTCTTTAGAAATACCTTTGTAAATAATAAAAGCCCAGAAATTCAAAATATTTTCTTAAAAGTCCATCTTTCAAATATTAAGAGGCAATTTCCAAAATCTAAAAATATATTCTTTCTTTTTAGAAAAGAAATTTTAAAAAAGAGAAAAACAAATAAAATTCAAACAAAAATATTTTCTGTTTTTTCACTTCTAAAAATCCCATAGTTCCAATCAAAAGAAAAGGAATTTTTAGAAGTCTTTCTTTCAAAAATAAAGTCAAATTCAAAAATCCAAAAAAAAATATATTTTCTTCTTTTAAAGAATTTTTTTAGAAAATTCCAAAAAAAAAACCAAAAAAAATACTTTTCTTATTTTATGGCATTATTTTTAAAAAAATCCAAAAAAGAATAAAAAAATCATTATTCTTTTAAAGATTTAAAAATAAAGAGTTAGTTTACTTATTCCATTCCCAATCTCTCGAACTACGGAAGATCTGATTCATGTGGGGTCATGATATGTAGGCAATCCCCATCGAATTCGATCATAGCCATAAATAAACTGAATGAAGAATAAATCGAAAAAGAAAAAAAATTTGAGCCAAAAGGGAAGAAAAATCGAAAAAAAAGATAGCGACAAAAAAAAAAGTAAAAAAAAATGCAATCGTTCAAATACACGGTAAAAGCGTTTAACAGTTAGGTGCATTGCATCCCAACGTGCGATTTCTTATATGTTAAATGTCCAAAACTAACAAGGTTGTTGTGTGAGCAAATTAGACAGGTTCTGTTCAGGTGGTTGGTTTTGTTGGTATGCGGTGATGAACGCGCAACTTTGCACGTGGCCACAACATTATACACAAAGTCTATCTCCACCTCCCAGAAATGCCCATCCTTACACAACTCGGCCAAACACTGAGTCCCCCTCGCGTCGAGCTGATGCTAGATGTGAATACCACTCTAGAGTAGTGGGACACGGTACAAAGGACTATTGGTCGCTGGACACTCAAAATGGCCATTGAAGACTTGATTGAAGTGAAAGAATCTTTCTCCGGGACGAAAAGGTTCCTAATATGATGAACATTTCCCTGCCTACTTTCATAAAAAGGCCAATAATCAGAATGGTATGTGAAGCTGAGGAATGTGATCTGGAACTGAAGGTCGTTTCAACCATTGCCAAAACTAAAGGAAAGCCAAAAGTCGGTCGCTAAGCATGAAAGATCCCCATCAGACGAGAGTCTCGATAGCCAGTCTTGCTATCCTTCCTGCATCCGGATTATCTTAGGGTGTGATCCAGATGTTTTACTTTATTGTATTACTTTCTGATGTATACCCTTCTATCTTAAAAAAAAAATCAAAAAACAAAAATAAAAAAAAAATTAATATTTCATTATCCAGTAATGTCTCTTCTCTTAATCTTGTCATTTTTCTTTCTTATTCTCTTTTCAGTTCTGTTAAGTGCAGATTTTAGTAACACGACATGCTTGCGGACTTCATGCCCGGATCTTGAAAGCTGTCAGACCTCGAGATAATGAATCAAGGATTAGATTGCAATAAAGATACATTTAAGAAAATAAAACAAAGATTTGGAACAACTGAAGGAAAATTGGTTTCCCGATTGGAAAGGTCCATCCATTACAACAAGAGTACTGCCAAAAGAGTCGTTGAACTTGGGACACATCGAAGAAACATCCCCGAAACAATTGTCAATGCAAATGCAGTCAAGAGGTACTTTGTTTTATCCTTCATATAGCTCTAATATTCTCTGGTTGGGATGACGAAGGCTTTCATTCTCGCTACCCAAATACTAAGCAACCCTTTGTAATCCTTTTGAGCCGGTTACCATTCTTTGACTACCCTCTTTACCTGTTTGTGTTATTGAAAAATGAAATGAAAAACAAAAGAGAGTAGGAAATTGAAATGAAAAAGAAAAATTAAAAAAAGAAGAAGAAAGAATTGGAAAAATAAGAAAATATATATACAAAGAAAAGGAAGAAAGACAATGAAAATGAAAAAAAAAAGGAAACGGGAAGGGAAGAAGAAAGAGAAAAACAAAGCAAAACAGAAAAACAAAAGAAAACCAAAAACACAAATGACTTTCCTGAACTACGTCCGGCTTGATTCCGAAAGGATACGTAGGCAACCTCTCTCTGGGGTTCATCACACCAAAATAAAAATCCAAAGTTCCCCGAAAGTGAAACTGGGGCAAGTGTTATAATGGTTCGGCGATGATCCCGCCTGATTGGTTCCAACGTTGTAATTCAATCCGAATTATTTTTACCCGAATCCTTTCAAGTCCTTCCGATCAATCGGTGATAATGTTCAAGGATCAGAGAATACAGATACTTGGATCTGACACAACAAAATAAGAGAAATAAAATGAGAGAGTCAAATTGGTGAAAATCCACACGGGCACTGTAAGGCGATGGTGAGCAGAGAAACTGAAATATGAGAGAGTCTTGTTAGTGAAAACTCACAAAGAGCATTGTAAGACGATGGTGAGAAGAGAAATGATAAAGGCCAGCTCGTGAAAAGCAGCAAAAGGCGCCCTTGATCGAAAAGAAGATCCTCACAGCTATCGACGCCGACAAAGTCCTGGCAAGGTTTCTTGAATTTTGAAGCAAAAGTTATGATGACTTTCTAAGAGTCAGACGGTTTACACAGTTCGGGCATGCAGTCCAAAAGGCATATCATGTTCATTGAAGTCCGCATGTACTTCAGATAAGTCCTTTTTTCTTTTCCCCAAAAGGGACACATCTTGTTTAAACTCATTCTCTATTCCCTTGTTTATTTTCTTTCGTTGAATCCCTTTCGGTCTAATTCTGTTCCAAAACTAAGACAAAGAAAGGATAGTAAGACTGATTAACAGGGTTCTCATTTGGTGCGAGCTTAATGTGCAAGAAGATATCTAGCCTCAGTTGGTGCATCAAGTCGACCTCCACTGGCCATGGCGGCCGATGCTCCGGAATTGAAAACTCTTGGAAAGAGAAAATCAAATTGAAGTTTCTATAAAAGCGAATGAAGTTGAAAAGGGTGAGTCCCACGTAGCTAACCATCTCGGAAAAGTCTTGAAAAGTGAAAGTGCCCCAAATGCTCTAAAACTGAAGTTGAAAAAAAGAAGTCAGAAAAGAAAGGCTTACAAAGGCAAAATGAAGTCGGAAATGTTAAGTCTCACACGACTAGCCATTGCAGTTAGCTTTGAGGATCAAAGTTCTCCAATGCTCCAAAAAAAAGAAGAATCCAGAAAAGAAAAGCCTACGGAGGCAAAGTAAAATCGAAAGGTTGAGTTCGACCGACCAACCGTCATGGCAAAATCTTGAAAAAAAACAGAGGTTCTCATGGCCTGAAATGAAGTTGGTCCCCAGAAAACGAGCAGTTGTAATTGAGATCTTCATCAAAGAAGCTGGGCCGGGATCAAATCAATCAAGGCCACAAAACCAACCACCATTTCAAACTAACAATTGTTTTTTGTTCGAAAACATGAAACATGTGCAATCCAAAGCAACCTTGCAAGAAGCAGGTGCGACCAAAGAAAAACTGTACAAGGGCTAGAAATATCTTTGCAGCAGGGAATCAATCAAAAGGAATGTTTTCTCCTCAAATTCTTTCATGCGTTTTGCTAAATAAAGGAAGAAAATAGGAATGAAATAGAGAAAAAGGAAGAAATAAGGAAATAAAAGAAAGTGAAAATCCCAACAAAATAAATAAATAAATAAAAACAAATCATGGTAGCATAGGATCCCACTCCTTAAAATATCCCGGCCAAAAAATCGAGGATCTCCCTGGCATAACCCAAGGAGCTTGTTCTCTCCAAACCCCGGCCAAAAAATCGAGGATCTCCCTGGCATAACCCAAGGAGCTTTTTCTATTCAAATCCCGGCCAAAAAACCAAGGATCTCCATGGCATAACCCAAGGAGCTTGTTCTTTCCAAATCTCGGTCAAAACACCAAGGATCTCCCTAGCATAACCCAAGGAGCTTTTTCTATTCAAATCCAGGCCAAAATCGAGGATCTCCCTGGCATAACCCAAGGAGCTTGTTCTTTCCACATCCCGGCCAAAAAATTCGAGGATCTCCCTGGCATAACCCAAGGAGCTTGTTCTTTCCAAATCGCGGCCAAAAAATCGAGGATCTCCCTGGCATAACCCAAGGAGCTTATTCTTTCCAAATCTCGGCCAAAAAACCGAGGATCTCCCCGGTCAAAAAACCGCTGAGCTTTTTCTATCCAAATCCCTGCCAAAAAACCGAAGATCTCCCTGGCCAAAAAACCGCAGAGCTTTTTCTATCCAAACCCCGGCCAAAAAATCAAGGATCTCCCTCGCATAACCCAATGAGCTTTTTTCTATCTAAATTCTGGCAAAAAAACCGAGGATCTCCCGGCCAAAAAACTGCAGAGCTTTTTATATCCAAATCCCGGCCAAAACATTGAGGATCTCCCAAGCATAACCCAAAGAGCCTTCTAATTCAAAATCCAGGCATAACCCGTGGACCTTTCTGGCATAACCCGATGATTTTCCCGACATAACCCGTGGACCTTTTCCATCATAACCCAATGATTCTCCCGGCTTAACCCGTGGACCTTTTCCGGCATAACCCGATGATTTTTCCAGCATAACCGTGGACCTTTTCCGTCATAAGCCGATGATTCTCCCGGCATAATCCGTGGACCTTTTCCGGCATAACCCGATGATTCTCCCGGCTTAACCCGTGAACCTTTTCCGGCATAACTCGATGATTCTCCCGGCATAACGCGTGGACCATTTCCGGCATAACCCGATGACTTTCCAGACAAAACCCGTGGACCTTTACGGCATAACCCGATGATTCTCCCGGTATAACCCGATGATTCTCCCGGTATAACCAGTTGATTCTCTCGGCATAACACGATGATTCTCCCGGTATAACCCGATGATTCTCCTGGCATAACCCGTGGACCTTTTCCAGCATATCCCGATGATCCTCCCAGCATGACCCTTGGACCCTTTCCTGCATAACCCGATGATTTTCCCGGCATAACCCCTGGACCTTTTCTGGCATAACCCGATGATTCTCCCGGCATAACCCGTGGACCTTTTTCGGCATAACCCATGGACCTTTTCTGGCATAACCCGTGGATCTTTTCCGGCATAACCCGATGATTTTTCCGACATAACCCGTGGACCTTTCCCGGCATATTCCGATGATTCTACCGGCATAACCCGATGATTCTCCTGGCATAACCCGTGGACCTTTTTCGGCCTAACCCGATGATTCTCCCGGCATAACCCGTGGATCTTTTCCGGCATAACTTGATGATCCTCCCGGCATAACCCTTGGACCCTTTCCGGCATAACCCGATGATTCTCCCGCTATAACCCGTGGACCTTTTCTGGCATAACCCGATGATTCTCCGGGCATAACCCATGGACCTTTTCCGGAATAACCCGATGATCCTCTCGGCATAACCCGTGGACCCTTTCCGGCATAACCCGATGATTTTCCGGCATAACCGTGGACCTTTTCCGGCATAACCCGATGATTTTCCCGGCATAACTCGTGGACCATTTTTGGCATAACCCGATGATTATCCCGGCATAACCCGTGGACCTTTTCCAGCATAACCGGATGATTCTCCCGGCATAACCCGTGGACCTTTTCCGGCATAACCTGATGATCCTCCCGGCATAACCTGTGGACCTTTTCCAGCATAACCCGATATTTTCATGGCATAACCCGTGGACCCCTCTTTTTTTCCGGCATAACCCAACCATTTCCCGGTATAATCTGGATTCATTTCCCAAGGATACACAATCCTGATTTTATCGCTTCGATATGTACCACAACTAACTCATGAAATTTTCCTAGTGAAAACAGGGGCAAAAAAATTTCGTTCATTTGTTTGTTTTGGTGTATGAGCAGATTTGACCTCGAGGCATACGATTCGAGATGGCTGAATGAATGAGTCTCAATCCAGAATAAAGTAGAAGAAAAAGAACAAAAAAGAAAATGAATTCAATGTTTTGAGCAAACAAAGGTGCGGATTGCTCAAAATCTGATTGAAGTCACAAGCTCCGCCAATTCCGTTTCGCTCAATGCTGCAAAAATGAACAAGCACCTACAACTTGCGAGCATCAAGATTCAGATCAAAGTCTAGAAGCAAGATCAACTAATACTCAAGATCAAGTTTAGGAAGAATTATAGATAGGAATCTTGTAACTCATAGTTGATAGGCATAGCTAGCTTAGTTTAATTTTCCTTTCGGTGTAATAAGGAGGTCAGTAAGCGGCAACAGCAACAGCAATAACAGCAAAACCACAACGTCATGGTAGTCTCAGCTACCAAAACGTCCCGAACTACATTGACCTGATTCCTTTTTAGCTAGGGATATGTAGGAGACCTTTTGAAGTAGGGGTTCGGTCAAATCTTTCAAAAGATGCTTCATACGGAGTGCTCAAACGGGCAAAAATCGCTCGTATTCGCTCACTTTATCTTTGTACAGAAAACTCTTCGTGTTTCCAAGCAAAGAGGGGCAGCTGTGAGCACGTGACTTTTGCCCTATACGAGAATTACTCCAAAAAATTCAAAATAAAATAATTTTGCGTTGTTTGCAATTTTGTGTTATTTTTTGCTGATTATTTGCATTTGTGTGTGCATGTTATTTGTGTTAACTAAAATATTTAAAAAATGTGTAGATAGATTTAATTAGAAAAAATAATAATTATTTTTTGTAATTTTAGGGGGTTAATTTGAAATTTGAATCTTTAATGATTAAGGGGGACATTAGGTAATAAGTAAAGTATTAGTAGATTAGTCAAAGGGGGGGGGGGGGGGGGGGGGGGACAAATTGGAGTGGGATTGAATAGTAGGGGACAAATTGGAGTGAGATTGAATAGTAGTAGACAATTAATAGTGGAAGACCACTTTTAAAGGTCTTGACTACTCATTAATTTAGAAGGGAAAGGGAAGATTCTACTTATAAAAAGAAGGAGTTTGAGAGATGAAAACGGGAAAATCTGAGGAAAAAATAGGAGGAAAAAAATAAGGGAGAAAAGAGAGAAGTATAAACTCGATATACAATAGTATACACGGACAGAATTTAGTCTTTGGAGTTTTCAGCAGTATACACTCGATATACACTCTGGATACAGCAGTATTAATAGACAGAATTTAATTTTTGAGAGTTTCTTTTGAGAATTGAAGAGATTTTTGAAGCTAGAAAGATAAAACAAATAGAGATTTCCCTAATATTTTTTCTTCTCTATTTTTACTGGTTTTTCTCCGTATTGTTGGGATTTTCTAGATTGAGGTATTGAAGCTAATGCTGGTTGTCACTATTGTTGTTTCTGTACTTTCACCGCCCTATTGATTTCCCATCTTCCTCTTCTTTTCAATACCAGGTACACATTCTAAAAACCATGTGTTGATGTAAGCTCGAATTTGAAGTTGAAGTTTGAAATGAAATAGAAAAGCAAGTTGTTGATTAATATTTGTTGTTATTTTCTGTTTTATTAGTTTTATCAATTGTAGTTAGTTCTATAATTTGTAGAATAAATTCGTCATTTAGTCGGCTTGTGAGGGAACACCTTTTGTACTAATATAGATTAACCTTTTAAGCATGTAATTAATTAAGAATTTTCTCTTTTATTTTTAGAGACGAACTTAAATAGAAAAATGTAGTCACTCTAGGATTACCCTTTAAAATAAATGAGGCATGTCTCGCCAAATAAAAATGCACAAACTTCGGGGCCCTCGATAGAGGTTTAAAAATATTTAAAAATCGGGAAGGGTTGTTTAGTAAATTTCACGGCCCTCCCAAAAGACTACAATGCATTAGACTCTATTAGGCGCAACTTTAATAAATTACATTCCTAAATATGGGTGGGAGTTTTACGTGACCCAAATCCAAATCCTAAAACGTTGAATAGTGTGTGCCTAGGATTGCGGGTTCATTTTATGCGGCGCAATCCCAAAACATACTTTAAACGATGTTCACTTTCGCTTAAAAAAATAACAATAATAAAAGTGGTTTAATGTTAATAAAATCACATAAGTTATAACATGTTTTATAATCGGATATTTAGCTATTACATTAATTTAAGCGACCATGCTAGAACCACGGGATTCGGGGGTGCCTAACACCTTCCTTCGGGTCAACAGAATTCCTTACTTAGAATTTCTGGTTCGCAGACTTCAAAAGGAAAGTCGAATATTTTCCTCGAATTGGGATTCAAGATAAACCGGTGACTTGGAGCTTTCCCAAGTGGCGACTCCAAATAAATAAAATAATCCCATTTTGAATATTATCACTTAAATTGGAAAAACTCCATTGTGCGTTATCCTCCGGGGTAGGTGCGCAAAAAGGAGGTGTGACACTCACGATCTTTCTTTACATGGAGGAATTTAGGATACGGATCAAAGCACATTCGCTCTTCAGGATCGAAACCCTCATAGGGTCACTATTCACACTCCCCAGTAGTCCCAATATCTCAAAACCGTCTATCAGCTAAGAAAACTAACTATTCGCTCTTTTACATTCCTGCATTGCATAAGGCTATCAGCCGCCTTTCGAGACTAAGCTCTATCTCCATCTGCATTTTTGCATAAGGCTATTCTCTGCCTTCCGAGGTAAAACTATACCTCCATCCTGCATAAGGCTATCATCTCTCTTTCGAGACAAAGCTCTGTCTCCATCTGTATTTTTGCATAAGGCTATTCTCTGCCTTACGAGGTTAAACTCTACCCCCATCCTGCATAAGGCTATCGTCTGTCTTTCGAGACTAAGCTCTGTCTCCATCTACATTTTTTGCATAAGGTTATTCTCTGCCTCCCGAGGTTAAGCTTTACCTCCATCCTGCATAAGGCTATCATCTGCCTTTCGGGACTAAGCCCTGTCTCCATATGCATTTTTGCATAAGGCTATTCTCCGCCTTCCGAGGTTAAGCTCTACCTCCATCCTTCATAAGGCTGATATCTACCTTTCGAGACTAAACTTTATCTCCATCAGCATTTTGCATTAGGCTACTCTTTGCCTTCCGAGGTTAAGCTTTACATGCATATTGCATAAGGCTCCTATCTACCTTTCGAGAGTAAGCACTGTCTTCGCCTTGCATGGCTGAAATATTGCCGCCTATTTATAAATTCTTGCTCTAGCTAAAAGACCGCCACTCTTGCATCCATTTGGCTGAAAGGTTGCAACCTTTTTCATGGGATGAAAGATTGCCAACTCGTTCAAAGGTGTCATAGTTCGAAGGCACCATCTGCATAGCCCAAGAACATCACTTCATGGCCTGCAAACCTCTACTTTTATGCTTTTCATGGCCCATGACATCATAGTTTGAGGACGTCATCCTAACCGTCCAAGGACAAATATTCATGGTCCAGTGGGAATTTGTATCACATTTAAATTATGCAATATATATATATGCACATCACGCATTTTGCAGGTATTCTGGCTAGCTCACGGTCGTCTTAGCAAGAGCGATCCCGCTCCAGTTCTCATTACTTTGTCCGATTCTAAGCACCATCTCAGATCTAATCATCACGTTTGTTTTTTCGAATTCCCATCGACATGTTCCGTCAATGGTTCTTGAACTACACATGGCATGGTTCTTGTTAAATCATGGATATGTAGGAAGCTTAGAGACAAGAGCACGGTCAATGTCCTTTTGCAATCGCCGTCTCCGGTCAAAATTGGCCATCTTATCTTTACCCGACAACTCTTTTATCCTCCTCGGGTAAAGAGCGGCAGTTATTTATACCCAATTTTTCCCAATATATTTTATACTAAAATATTCTCAAAAATAGCATATATAAGCATCCACAAAGGTTTGGTATTTTTTCACATTTTTTATGAATTTTTAAATCAATTTATGGCCTATTTTTGCACTATAAAATCCAATAATTATTTTCAAAATTTGTTATTTTGGTGAATAATTTATTTTATTCTCTAATTTACACAAAAATATAATTTCCGTAATTTTTACATAATTTTACAAGTTCATTTGGTATTTCTAAACTAAGATTGCATGAAATTGCAATTTTAGCCTATGTATCGATTTAATAGCATTTTTCTCATAGATCATTACTAATATTTTTAAATTAATACTTTTGAATTCTTTATTAACTCAATATTTTTAATTTGATTTTTAAACAATTTACTATTTATAAAATTCAAATTGGGTAAATTGGCTATTTAAATTATAGCCCCTTTTAATTTCAATTCTAGCCAAATTCCAGCCCCAATCTAACCCCTATTACCCCACCCAACTTCAAAATTAACCGAATAAATTGACCCGCCCTGTTCCCTATTTTAAATCGTGGCTGTTGATCATTTAGATCAACGGGCCACGTTAACCCCTTACTTAATTAAACCAAAACCCCCTAACCCTAATCATTTTTATTCCATCAGCCACCCTTGTATCCCCTTCATTCCCAAAATTCTCTCAACCCCCCTGAAACCCTAGCCCTTCTCCGACCACTCTCCGACTTTTTTTCACCGGAGACCATGGCCTCCCAGGCTTCGTGCTACCTGTACTCACCCTCACTCCCTTCTATGACCCCTTTGTTCGAAGATCGAAAACCTATCTTGAAGACCCCCGACTCAGAGGTCCTTCGACTTGAGTTCTACAGCCATGTCCGGTCTCTCTCCGGCAAGTCTTAGTGTTGTGAGTCCGTTGTCGACCCAAAATCAGTCTGTTCCAGGCTTTATCGTTTTCTAGGGTTTTCTCTTAAACCCTAAATCTCCAAGGTTTTCTTATGCGTTTCTCTTTAAGATCTCTTGCATATCTATGTTATTTTCTAAAGTTTCAAAGTATTTTCTACAGTTTTTTACTAACTTTGTTTTCAAACTGTTCATCTTCCTAAAATTTAGGGCTTCTCTGATTTCTCTGTTTTATTTGCTCTACTGTGATTTCTTTTACTTTTACTATGATTCCTGAGTATTTTCTACTATGTATTAAAACTTCAGCATGTACATCCCTACCCCATATCCCTATGTTTTGGTGTTGTATGCTTGTATGAGTACTTTCCATGTACATCCCTTCCCCAAATACCCATAGCTTAAATCTGTTTGTTGCAATTATTTTTATGTCAATCCCTTCCCCTTAATTCCCAATTTATGTGTGAGTATTATTTTAGACTAGGGTGGCACTCCATTGCCACCCCTAGTTTGGAATCAGGTTGCTCTAAACCTATACTCAGATCACTCCCATTCCCTTAACCCATACTATATGTTGAGCTTGACTCAGCTCGGTGCTGTCCTAATCACCATACAGGCCTAAGTCTGACTTTCTTAAGTCTGCTCTTATTTTTTCAAACCATGTAAAAGGTCAGGGGTGTGCCAGTCCCATTCATGGCTAGGTATGACCACCATTTGCTTTGGTCTTCCTCTAATTCCCTCACTTTTACACTTACTCCTAGTTCTTTAAGTCCTACCCCCATCTGGAAATCCATGCTTAGGGACCCTAGAATTCCCTATGAACTTGGATGCCTAAGGGTTGGTAATTCTACACATTGTACTACTCTAATCATTATTTTAGGGTGTAATCATTGTCTGGGCTCCCTGCAATCCCTTGGAACTTTGAAACACTCTAAGAGAAAGCCGTGGAATTTGGAGCCTGGATTTGGTAAAATACATATGTTGGACATTAAGGTTGCTATGGGCTCCCTCGGGTCCGTTTTAGCTTTGATGTATTTATTTTCTTAGTCTTTTCTTTCCATTTATGTAACAAGGGATATAGTGCAAAGGGTATGTGATAGGATTTCAATATTATATCTCATCTAGAAATCATGTCTATAGGATTTCAATATTACATATTCATCTAGAACTCATATCTATAGGATTTCAATATCACATCTCATCTAGAAATCATGTCTATAGGATTTCAATATTGCATCTCATCTAGAAATCATGTCTATTGGATTTCAATGGTGCATCCCATCTAGAAATCATGCCTATATGATTTCAATGTTGCATCCCATATAGAAATCATGCCTATAGAATTATTAGTGCAAGCATAATAGAAACCATACCTATAGGAATTGCATAAAAAATGCTAGGCAAACAATAGGTCCCCTAAGCGTTCTAAAAATAGCAACAAATCAATGAGTAGATATCATGCCTATAGGGTTCAAACTCGCCTAATTTGTTAAACATTTTCAATAAAATTTGTCCAATGCCGTCTACTTTTGAAATCTGGCCAAGTCTCCTTTTATACATTATTTTAAATCTATAGAATTTTTTAAATCCCAAACTTGCGTTTTATTCTAAAATCAACTTTTCGGTCTTCTACCTAGATTTACACTATAATGCCTTTTTGAAAACTTTTTTTGGTAACATTTTACTTAAGCAGTTCGGCTGGTTTTGTAAGCCATTACTGGACTTTCTGCGTACTTCAAATTCCTGTTTCCAAAACCCCTCTTTTAGATCTTTGTCTAAAATGAACGTTTTCTGAAATTACTGGTCTTAAACTATTTTAAGTTCCAACAAACCAGAATCGGGGGCTCAATGCAGATTTATTATCCAACTTTATGTGTTAAACTAATCTATCCATTATCAGTTTTAAGCTTATGACCAAATCAATAATTGCAAGTCATGCTAAACTAATTGGTATATGGTTTAAGGGGTTTGTGTGCAGCCTTTGTAGGTTTGTTTACTTCCCTTATGTGTTATTTGTTTTGATTGACGCCTTAGCATTTTTTACCTTTAAACTCCATATATGCCCTCATTCTCTTTCTTCCCATTTAGGATTAGAAGTCCAAATACCCCGGGACTAATAGGTCGGGACGGGTATTAGCATGCAATAAGTAAACGAGACTAAACATGCTTAAATACCTTAACAGGGTGGGAAGGGTAGAATATGGAGATGATGAGATGCGCTAATATCATAAAGCGACCCCTCTTTGGGAATATGTGTGGGATATTGCATCGAATGATCTATATTATAGTTAAACCTAGACCCTCCTTACTTTTTCTTTGTTTAAATGTTTTCTCTAAAATTCCCTTTTACTTGTGCTTTACTTTTTTCAAAATTGTCAACTTGCTCGTATTCTTTATGTGTAAATTTTGCTAGTCCATTTCAATGCTTCTTAAAGTCACATCTAAGCAAGGCCGGGAACCACACTACTGGATCTTGAGGGTTGCCTAACATCTTTCCCTCGAGATAATTTCAAGCCCTTACCCGAACTCTAGTTTTCTTTCAAAAATCTTCTTTTCTTCTTAAAGTATCCTTATGCACTATAATCATTAGGTGGAGACTCTTCAAACTCCATATCCCAATTTCCAAAAGGGGATAAGAGTTATTTTGCCCATAATGTCATAAACTCGATTTCGCCTTTTAGGAAAAAGGGGGCGTCAACAATATTGACTTGACAATACAGTAATTGAGCCTCTTCTTTCAAATTTTCAACTGTATATAGTATACTATCCTATAATAGCCATATTCTTCCATTTACTGCACTCTTGTAATTATTCAGAAATCCCCAGTTGGTTACCACATTAGTTTCCGCAGTTATTGCATTGTGCTCTTTGACTTTGGTTTCTATTATTCCTGCTAATGTAATATAATTTGTTTTTATATATTTTCTCAGTTCCTTCTGCCTATACTTCTTATTTACACCCCTTATATTCCAAAAGAGCCAGTTCATTTGTTAACAACTAGTTCCTCCCACTTTGTTAGGAGGTGCAGGCATGGATCCACCTTGAGCTCTATTTAACACTGCAAAGACATTCTTTGTTGGCACTGAGCATAATATTGGGAACTATTGTAGATTGAGTTCTGGTACCTTGTCTTTTCCTTTGTCAGGGGTTCCAATATAGGTCCTCTCCCTTTGTTTTTGATCGTGCATCAAACCAGTTATATGTCTCTCCCCAACTTGCTTGTGATTGCCCTCTGTTTCAATGTTTCTAACTTTCGTTCCAACTTCCTGATTTTCTCCATTTTTGTTGTCATGTTGCTCTTTTGGTTGTTCTTTTGTCACCCATCTCTGCATTATTCTCTTGTGTCCTTCTTGCTTAGCCGGTTATTCTTCATTCTTCCTCTGGCCCTTTGGACATTCATGACCAATACCGACATTTCTCAAAGAATAATGGCTTCCAATCATACAATACAAACTGTTGAAATGCTCTGCCATTAGGATCCATTACTTCAATTTGGTTAGGTAATGGTTTTGTCACATTAACTTCCACTAGAATCCGAGCACATGACACTAGTTTTTGCTTGGTAGTGCATTCATCTGCATACATTGGTATCCCTATAGCACTTGATATCCTACTTCGTGAATTTATCCCCCAACAATTCATTGGCAATTTTGGCAGTATGATCCATATAGATATCTTAGTAGTAAACTCTTTATCAAAGTCAAATTCAGGAGTCCAAGGTTTCAAAATGATAGGTCGAGTATTAATAATGTATGGTCAGCATAGTATTTCTTTCATATCATCAATTGACGGAATTTGATGATGAAATACCCTTCCTCATACATAAAAAAATATGTGCTTGCAATTTTGTTCCACCTTAGATCTATATATCTGCTCATTGCATTATTCCCAGGGCAATCCCCAATTACATAAGCAATTAGAGTTCATTTCCACTTTTCAGTCTCCCACTCCACTTCCTATTTTCCAATTGAATAACAACTTTGCCATCTACTAATTGAGGAGCAATATAAGATAAGGTCATACCGTTTTCTATAGATCTGTTATTCGCAAAGAGACTCGACCATTTTTGAATTGGCTGTTGTAATATAGCGTGCATCATTATTCCATAGGGTTCCTGAGTTTTCACTTCCTCGCTTTTCTTCGATTCCACTCTGACTATTTTTTCGAATTCTTTCAAATTCAATTCTGTTAGATCTGGGCTCTATTGAAGTTTCTTAGGAACTGTTGTTCCATTAGACGAAGATCCTAGCTCTTTCTGTATAAGCCCACCCATTTGCACAGTGTTACTTGACTTTGTTCACCTTCTGAGTCTCCGGTTGCATGCGTCCTCCAACCAAGCTTCCAAATTTTACTACTGGTAGTTTCCTAGGTCTGGCGTGTCCTCTTCCACGTCCTCGACCATGCCCTCCTGCCATGGCTTTCACACCGACATAGGTTTACTAACTTGTGCTGAGGGCATTACAATTTTACTGTTGTTACTTCTTATCAGCTGTATTAATAACTCTGTTGCATTTCCTTATAATAATTTTATTAGTTGAATACTGTATTTGTATGATTGAGGTGAGAACGAGGAACTTTTCAGGCAATTTAACATGGGTAATTTATTTGGATATTCATTTTTGTATAAAGAAGAAACATCTCAAGTTTTAAGCTCAAAGCCGAAAATCCAAACTATCCTAATCGATTGAACTTAAAAAAATCAATACGAACCGAGATTATTTGGATTGAATTTGATTTGTCATTTCTTCAGTCCAAAAATTAAAAATCCAAACCGAAATTTTCAAATCCAATTCGGGCTGTCTAAACGCCCACCTCTAGTGGAAAACACATGTCCCACAAAATACAAAGACCTGCCATGTTTCATAAAATGAGTATGACGAAAGCTTGTGAAATCACAGAGCAAAACTGGAATGCAGAGGCAAAACGCACATATGGATCGTGAAGAACTGATTTTCGTGACAAAAGTAGTTTAAGGATTGTGTTAATTACATTTGAGCATACCAAATTACCATTTATATACCATAATCCTAATTAAGGGTATAACTAATGATTCATTTATACTATACATGATTATAGGAGCGTATAATCATATTTTTTCGTTTACCCGCATCTCTCCCCTCCTACCCCAAACCCCTCCACGATTTACCTTGAGTTAAACCGCTCCCCCCCACATGATTTACCTTCAGTTAATTCCCCCATTTTTGTATACTCTCCTCTCACACCATCAGTTACCCACACGATTCTACAAGTTTCTTCTCCAATTAATTTCACAAAATCCTATTTTGAAGTTGCATCTTTGTCTTCAACTCCCAAATCATTAAAAAATCAACACTCCTCAAAAAAAGCATCAAAAGCTACATTATCTGATACCCCATCCTTTGATTTGGGTATTTTAACACCAAAACCACCACCCAAAACCCAAAATCGATGCATGCAAGTGAACAAACTACTAGTATTTCATCTTCTAGACAAATCCGTGCGGATATGAGAAGCAAGCATTTGCACTATGTTGATGCTGGTGGAGGTGATAAACCAGTCGAGAAACAACTCAAAAGAAAGGGGAAAGAGTTATGTGTAGATGATGATTTTGTGGAAGAATCCCCTAAAGTTCCATCTGTGAAAAAACCCAAGGTCTCTCCTTCTCCATCCAAACCAAAAAAGAATAAACCCTCCAAAAAAGTACCAAAATTGGTTCACAAAAAGATTTTGGTAAAGGTAAAGATAATTTATTTTTCTTTACAGTTTTCTAGTTTGATTTTGGTTGTAAAAATCTATTGTTCAATATCTGTGGTAAAATGTGGAATTGTCCTAATTGTGTAAATTCTTTGTCTCAATTTTGTAGTTTAATTGGAACTGTGATTTCTAGACAGTGAATAATTGTAGTTAATGTGTAGTTTTTTTGTAGTTTGCTGGGTAGATTGTAGGTAAGGTATTTCTCACTGTAGTTGTATTGCTACTACATAACTTCACACTAACTACAATTAATCTACAATTTGTGAGTTACTTCAACTAACAGTTATATTTTTGTAGGTATATGTAGATTACCGCTTCCTTTTTATGCAAACTACTAATGTTCAATAATTGTTTATTTTCTACAGAATGGCCCTTACTTTGCACAACAAAATGTTGATTATGGTGTGCTTGGATTCCACAGTTTGTGTGATCTCAGCATACCTAGCCAGATAAAAGCTTTACTCTCTCCAAATGCTTTTAATCTTATCCAAAAAACTTGTTTTGGTTAGTTATTTAGTCTCCCCTCAATCTGTATGCAAAACCAAGCACTTCATCTTCTGATGAAGTATGAATTGTCAAAGTCTACTGACTCATATTTTTCAGTACTATTGAAAGGTGAGAAATTGTATTTTTCCTTGAGAGACTATGGGTTGATTACTGGTCTAAATTCTTTGAATAAGTTTTCAGACTATGGTAACACTTCCACCTATGTTAGCCCTTTAATGAATACATATTTTCCGAACAAACAAAGGGTTGAGAAGTGGCATTTGAAAAATGTAGTCACTAATAAAGCATGGGCAAACGATGAGGATGCAGTGAAGTTGTGCATTCTTTATATGTTGGAATTTTTTGTTTGTCCTTCTAATAAAGACCATGTGACTTTCATAGACAAGTTTATGTTCTTTCTTATAGAGTCTGGTAATTTTGAGTCATACTCATAGGGTATCAAATCCTTCAAGTAGGTTATTAATCTGCCCGACATCGTCTTAATCCCCATGTACATTCTTATCTGATATGGGGATGCTCATTAGCCTTGTAAGTGTGGCTATATGAGTGTTGCTCGTTCGTCAACACGGAGCTTGCTACGAGGTGTTCTGAATCTATACCTCGCATTTTAATATGGTCAGCTACAAAGGGCCAGATTTGGTTAACTGAAATTGAAGAGAAGATGATCAAGACTGAGTGGCTCAAGGTATATTTTTTTCAATTTTGTATGATGCTACATTAACCTTCATAATAACTACAATTAATCTACATTTTTTTCACTTGAACTAATTGTTATTTCCATCATTCAGACATGATTGAATCTGGAGAAGAGATTGGAGTGCTTAGTCTGCCAGACAAGATTCAATATGAATATGAATATGGTGCTCAATCATCACAGGTTCCAATTGCTGCTTCTCCAACATTTGAACCCAAAGATACAGATTGTTAAGAGGATACTGAATATGTGACTAGCAAGCTCAAAAAGTTGGAAAAGGGGATTGAGCATGTAATATGAATAACTACAATATATTGACATTCTTTGCTACAATTTAACTTCATTCCATAACAATTATAAATTGTTATATATTGTAGTTAATTTGTGGTATAAATCTATAAAAATTATAGTTTGTTAAATTATAGTGGAACTGTAGCAATTAGAATAAGATTACCAACTAATTATATATTTAATTTTTAGGTTGATGGAAAGTTAGATGCTTTTAGAGAGGTTGTTTTTGAGAAACTCTCAAGCTTTCAAGAGTCCGTAGATGATTCTTTGAAGAGTGATATGAATGTGATAAACAAGAGGTACGATTTGGACGAGTCAAAGGTAAGAATTTACATATAATTTTGTACTAAAACTAATTAAGACATATGAAAAAGTATTCTCAAATATTCCCCAAAATTGTAGTTTGCTGGTAGTTCAATCAAAAATAATGACCAACAACAAGAAGAGAACAACCCGCAATTTCAGTTCAATGTTGGTGATTAATTGCATGCAAGCACAAGCAATACAGGTATCTACAGAATTCCTACATACATATCTACAAACTTCAAGATAGCATTATTTAATTATATTAATTCCTTTTTTCACTATGTTTTGCAGCTGTAAGTTTTCCAGAACATGTTCAAGCACATGTGGACTTATATCATGATTTCCAAGAAGCAGCTGGGCATATAAAGCAAGTATAGAATCATACTTTCATTACAATAAGGTTACAATGCAAAATTTTAATAGTTTACACTTAGCTATAAATTCCCACATATATCTATAATTCTCATTTCTAAAATTATTACTTCAAGCTGAGGTTTCAACAGAACACCTACAAGCACATGTTGAGGTAGAACCAGAAATTGATGCAATTCATGAGGCACAACAAGCAGGTACTATATCAGAAGATCATTATATTCACTTTAACTCCACAATATTGTACATAACTACATAGCTCTACATTTATCTACATAAAATAAAGTTTTTCCTCGGGGTGTGCCAGCAATGGTTGAGGATGAACCAGCATTTCAGGAAGGAGATGAGGTAGAAAAAGAAGGTATAATATCATAATATATTTTTAATAGATAATTGTTGCTTATACAATTATACAATGCTATTAAGTATGTTATTTTATATGTAACATATATTGAAGATAACGTTCCACATTCGTCAATTCACGGTGTGACTGTGACTGAAGTTGTTCCTGAAGTTGTTCCTGAAGGCATTGACAATAAAGGTTTGACATTGAATGACTTTGAGTTGCGAGATAACATAACACAGTTGGTCATGTATGGCGAACTCATACCAGATGAATCAACCCCTGTTCATCCGGGTAGAACCAGGCAACCGGGAAAACATGCACGATCACCTTTCACATCTATGTATAGTTCTGGAGGCAGCTCATCTGTTGGACCTAAATTTTTCTACCTCAAGCATCCATTCAGAAGTGTTATAGGTGAAAATGTAGATGCTAATTTGATATAAAGGTTCACCAACTGGTTATACTTTCGTAGTGACAAAGTATCTACGAGTTATTTGAATGCTTAATTTTAAACTGTCATTTCACCATTTTTAAACATTAAACTTGTAATTCCTTCTATCGTTTTTTGTATTTGATGTTTTTTTGTTATTACAGGAGGAAATAATACTTTTCCAAAAAGAATAACCAAATCATAGCCTTGTTAAATTTTGGTTGTGAAAAGGTGGATAAGAAGGACTGGTTTTATGCCCTTGCTCACCCAGGACAAGTCATCAATAACACTATAAGTATAAAGAACGGAATCATTCATAATATCTTATTTGTCTTCAGCTGTCTTGTGTAATTGTAGTTTTGTCTTCACCTGTGATGATTAAATGTAGTTAAATTGTAGACAGTATATATAGGTTATTGTGTTTTGTCTTCAGCTCTGTAATTGTGCTTTTTATGGACTTTATGTCTCATATGTGATGATTATTGAATGTACAAATTGGAATTTTGGTACTTTGGACAGAACTGGGAGTTCTATGATCAAAACTGTAGTTAATTTGTACTAATATTGTAGAGCAGGTTATGATGATTTATAATATTAACTGTAGGTTTTATTTGGTTATTATTGAGACATTATGTAAGTTGATATGTTGCATTTGTTCCTTTGTTTGGTAGCTAAAGTGTAGAAATCTGTTAGATTATTTAATAAGTTCAAATTGTAGTTTAAGTTGTAGTTGTTATATAGATAATTGTGGTTACTTTGTAGCTTATAATAGAATCTATTTTATTTTGCAGCACATTGATGTTATTATGTGCTATTTGAGAAAAAGAGGCAAATATGGCCCCAACAACGACACTAGGTTCACCACAACCGATTTCTTGTTCAGGATCAAAATTGAACGAATCTATGACAAGTTCATAAGTTCTCCACCAAAATTTAAGTATTCGGTTGTAAAAAATGATGATGATGTTGCAGAATATATTCTTGGGTATAGACTTCTTGCCAATGTTGCCTGAGATCTAGTTGACTATGTCATCATGTATGTGAACATTGTAGAGAATTTCCATTGGTTGTTGCTCATTTTCAACATATCAGATAGGCAACTTTATGTATATGATTCCATGGTGTCTTCAAACCATCATAATACTGTTGAAACATTGGTTGATAAGTTTTCAATCATTATCCATCTGTAATTTTTCATGCATTGGTTTCTACGGGAAACACAAAGACATTGACTTTCAAGACCATAAAGGTCTACATTGAGAAACTAGTTACAGACCCTCTCGACATACAATGGATGGTTGCGGAGATTCCACAACAAAAGGAAGGCTTACTGTAAAAAATTATTCTCCCTTTCTATATGTTTAATTATTTTATTTTAACCAATTGTTACCTACTGAAAAATTTTGTTTTTATACAGCGATTGTGGTGTATTTGTGGCGGCTTTCGCGGAGTATGTTAGCCTTGGAGATTTGGAAATCCCAAAAGAAGATCTTTCTGATATCGACCAACACCGTAGACGTATGGAGCTCTACTATAGGACTATGCTACAAAGAAGTAAGAAGATGAGTCAATCAGTGAAAGTGAGGTTACAGACATGCTAGCAAGGAGGAAGGGTGCTCCTGCTAAAAATGAGAGGACTAGAGTGCAGAGAAAGAAGAAATAGACTCTTGTGAAGAAGAAATAGACTCTTGTGTTCTTAATTAAGTTGGTGTTATTTTGTAGTTGAATTGGAATACATTGTAGGAAATATGTCGTTTTGGGTTTTGACAACACTTTATCTTCATTAATCTTCAAGTACTCTGATTTGCTAGAATACAGTTTACCTTTAATCTTCAAGTAATGTTTATAAAATACCTTCAACTGCCAAGTAATTTCTGTATATAACTGTTATTCGAAATTAAGGTACACAACCTAAAGAGGAAATAAATACAGGAATCATACAAATAAATTATCTACAATTTATCTACAGATCACCTACATATTATTAACAAAAATACAATTTAACTACATTTTATCTACAAATTTTCTACAAATGATTAACAGGACTACAATTACACCACATTTAAACTACAATCTGGAAACAATTTACATTGAATGCATTTTTTATTAATTTCAGTTGTTTTGTATATAGTAAATATTAAAGTTTAACTAAGCTATAAAAAACAAATTTAGATGCCTGACTGAATACATAAAATCATATTAAACGTAAATACACAAATTGTATTATACTTCATAATCATCTTCAAAAAATTGAACGATTACACAAAAAGATGGATAATTTGTACTCACTAAATTTTTTTTATAACTATTCTAACTACATGATATTCATTTGTTTTTGGGGGCATTCTTGCAAGTTCTTTTGTTATGCCCTTCACCTCCACAATTTTCACATGACACATTGTACTTCTTTGACTTTATTTCATCAAATATTTTATATCTTTCCTTGTAAGGTCTCCCTGGCTGCCTTTTATCTCTCGCTGGGGGCTTTACTACCTCATCCAAAATATGTTGTGGAATATCCCATTTGCTTTCATCAGGAAAAGGATTTACTAGCATTTCATATGTCAGCAGAAGGCTCTTCCTTGTGTAATACGGAGAGCAATAGTTTTCGTATGATTCATTCTTGTGCCTTAATGTACTAAAGCATGCGCACATGGAAGTTCATCAAGTTGAAATTCTCCACAACTACATTTTTTATTTTCTAGACACACAATGTACCGCTTCATACCATCTAACAAAGTATGTATATGATCTTTTGAAGCCCTCACCTACAATTGAAGAACAAACAGAAAAAATAACATATCAATCATTCAAAGGGATTATCCACAACTTACCTACAAAACAGCTACAACTACCATACAACTTATCTATAATCTTCAAATACCAATTTGATACATTGTGGCTACAATATGGAAACACTGCATATATCACTAATTTTTTTCGTGAACCCAACAAAGAGATCTTACCCTTAGTTTCTGAGATAATATACTGTTGTCTTCCAATTCTTTATTGAATTTATACCCAAGGTATATGAAAGTACTATTGCCTTCAATAACTTCTCTTTTGTCCAACGTTCAAGAAGAGTCCTCATATACTCTAATAGATCAAATATTGACAGCTCTTTTGCCTCTTTTGTCACAGCATTCAACGACTCGGCAATGTTTGATGTCATAATAAAAGTTCTATTCACCGTTGGATGTACTCTTGACCATCTATGATAGCCAATATCATGTAGGTAAGATTTCACATGCGGGTCTACCTCTTCAATCTTCAACATCCTTTCATTAAATTCATCCAGAGTGTACGACCGTGCTGTAGCAAAGTACAATTCATGTAATTGTAGATGTCCCTTCTTGAATTTGGACCTTATATTTGTCTGTATATGCCACATGCAAGAGTAGTGTGGCATGCCCGGATAGACAATTGATGTTGCCTTCATTATAATCTCATTCCTATCTGAAACAACACACATTGAAGGTCTTTCACCATATGCCTCCTTGAATTGCTCAAAGAACCACTTCCAAGATGTGTCGTTTTCATAATCAACCACAGCATACATTAAGGGCAATATAGTACCTACATTTTTTATTCATAAAATATTAATTGGTAGCTCTGAAAAAGTATATAAAAATATAATTGAATAAAAACTATAATATATATTCAGAATATAGATAATTTATCTACATTTTTTTCTGTTAACAATAATTTAACTACATTTTATAGATTGTCTACAAAATAACTACAAAATTATTATATTATTTACCTGTTGCATCCACGGTGCTTGCTGTAAGCATAATCCCCCTGTAGGCTGAGTTTAAGAATGTCCCATCAACCACTACTACAGGCCTACAATGTTGCCAACCACTTATTTATGTACAAAGCAACAAATGTGTATACGAAACAATCATCTGCTGCCTTCTTCAATTTAACAAGAGAACCGGGATAAGTCTCCTTAAGAATATAGAAATATTTGGGTAATTTGTTGTAGGAGTCAGACGGATTCCCTCTCAAAAACTGTAAATCCTTTTCCTTGGCTCTCCATGTTTGCATGTAGCTTAGGCTCAGTCCATGTCGGATAACATGTATGTTTGTATGCCCTCTGGTGTGTGACTATTCTTAGGATCACAATACTTTGGAATGACCATGCTACCAACTACAACTGCAGTATGTTTGCGTTATATGAATGTTTTGTCCAATAAGGAGCATGTGTGTTGTCGGCCGAAACTCCTTATCTTGAACATTGCCGAATCATTAATTGATATTGCCTTGAAGTTCCATTTACAGTTTTCAGCAACACATATAAGCCAGTAGCTACAAAAAAAATACAATATTTAATATAGGCTACAGATGTAGAAGCAACAAAAAAGAATGTTTTAACACAAATTCGGCAAAACTATAATTAACTACAATTTAACTACAATTAACTATAATTTATAAAAACAACATATCTTCACCAAAATACTGCTTTTACTGATCTATTCTCCACAAATAACTCCATACCTTCTATGAGTAGATCTTTTTACTCTGAATTGGAACTTGTGCATCACAGAAAAATTCTTCATTGCAGCAGCTACAGTTTTCTTGTCCTGATAAACCTGTCCTTCTTCAATATATGTTTGCGTAGATTTAATTATTATTTCACTTTGATATTCCTCTATAGCTGTTGAGGATGGAATTTCAAGTAACTTAAGGAATCCAGACGAACCTGCAGCAACATAGAGATAAATGTAGTTTCTCTGAGATAATTTTGAAAAAACAATTAATTTATGAGCTTTAATACATTATTTTTTGTAGTTAATTTATATATAAATGTCATAATATGGTAGATAACACACTAACATAATAAGTCTCTGCAATGTCGAATTAAACATACATGCACTTGTGCTTTCGTTGATGATTGCTAATTCCATATTGAAATCTCTTACACTGATACATAGAGGATACCAACCTAAGTTCTTATTCTCCTTTTACGTCTCCATATACACATGAACCCACATATTATTCCTAATCTCAATTGGAGGGCAATTGTCATTCACAATGTACTTGTTTTTTACAATTTTATCCGATGTATCAATCGAAGGTTGTGCTGCAATTGTAGAAATCAGAATTCCGTAGCTTGCATTCTCATCTGCCAAAATGGCATCAACTTTAAAATCTCTATATCTACCGTAGTTATCCCAATTCCCATTTAATTTTAGCATTATTTGGATTTTGGACATGATTTTGTGTAGTTGAGAGAAAAACAGACAAAGAACAAATATAGTTTCGACAATTTTAGTACTGTTGTCGACGAAGAACAATTTTGAATTCTTATATTTGTATTGCGTTGTAGAAACTGTAAACACAGTTTGAGTTCTGGAGCTTTCGTTGATTTTAGAATTGTCGGGAATGAGAGAATTACGCAGCAATGAGATCTCTTGGCCTTATCGGACTAATCATCTACAACTCCAACTTCACTTTCTCGGAAGATTACATCTCTACTTCTAATGACAAAGGATCCCACAATCTGTATCCGAACTCTTCATCTTCATATCCGATGAATATGCAAGGGAGTAGATTCATCATCCAGCTTTCTTCTATAGTCCTTTGGTACATGTGCAAAAGCTCTGTAACCAAACACATTTGGATATGAGTAGGACACTTCCATGTTGGTCCAAACTCTCTCTAGGATGTAAAACTCCAATGGAACTGATGTACTCCTATTGATCATGTAATAGGCTATCTCAACTACTTCACCCTAGAATGACTTAGGCAGTTAAGCCTTTCGGAGCATGATCTTCACCTTCTCAACAATAGTGCGGTTAATTCTGTCAGCTACAACATTGTGTTATGGGGTTCCAGTCGTTTCATGTCTGATCCCATGGTTTGAACTATACTCTTCAAATTCTCTTGAAATGTACGCACCTCTATTTTCACTTCGGAGACACTTTAGCTTTTGGACTGTCTCCCTTTCCACCGGAGCATGGAAATTCTGGAAAACTTGAAATATCAGATATTTTTTCAAAATATAAACTATAGGTGTTAAACGGGCCAGGTCAACCCGATTCCGGACCGACCCAGACCGGTTAAAATTGGAACCATCCCGGACCGGTTAAAGGGGGCTGGGCAGGATTGGGTTAGGGGTCTCGCAGGTTGTTCTGTTTAAGTTTTAAATACCGGTTACCCGGACCAGTCCAACCCGTTAAGTGAAGAATGCCGTTAAACAGGTTAACCAGCCCTGCCCAGACCTGTATAACGGTAATTTTTTTTAATTTAGTTTTAAATTATAAGATGTACTTATGCTTAATGTTTTAGTTTGTTAGATTAATTTGAAGTAATTAATTTATTATGCATGAAAATTTAGTTTTACTATTTTTTTGTTAATTTACTTTTTAAATGCACACTTTAATTTTGTAATTTTGAAATAAATGTAGCACTTGCAATTTATAAGTAAAAATTTTTCCTATCTTTCTTGTATTCTTTATATTAATACTTGTTGTACAAAATACAAAAAAAAATTAAAATATACTAAACCCGGTCCGGTCCGACCTGCTCAACCCGTAACCCTTACAGTTCATTTTTTACCCGGCAAACCCGACCCCGTTAAACCCGATAAGCCCCAACCCATAACCGGTTCGGACCATAACCCGTACGAGTCCAAAAAATTCCAACCCAGCCCGGCCCACCCGTTTAACACCCTTAATATAAACCCACAATTTTCATGAAGCATCATCAATAAAAGTAACAAAATATTTATTACCGCCCATTGATTCAATTTGTATTGGATCACAAACATCATAATATACCAAATCAAGTATATTTCATTTTCTTTCAGACAATGTCTGGAATGAGACTCTATGTTGCTTACCAAATAAATAATAGTCGTAACATTTTACCGTTGTACCTTTGGCATAAGAAATGAGTGATTTCGGGAAAGAATCTACAATCCTTTCCCGCTCTTATGACCCGTTCTTTTGTGCTAAAAATATGAACAAATCTCATCTCGTGCCGCGTTCAGTTCGCCTAGGCATATTTCTTCATTTGTCCTATACAATGTGCTACGAACTCCCTTTGCAATCACCAATAATCTCTTGGTGAGACTCCACTTTTGATTTGCAAAATAGTTCTTGTATCTATCTCGATCTGAATCAATTACCGAGATCAAGTTCATCCGCAAATCAAGTACATGTCGCACGTCCTTTAGAACCAATGTGCATCAGGCATTTGTCTTGATACAAATGTCACCGATTCCCGCAATCTTTGGGTATAAAAATTTACTAAAATTGTAACTGTTTAGCTCAAATTTATCATATACTTTGCAAGCATAAAACAATCAAAATAAATCGATGGCCAATCATAGAAGATCGTAATAAATCAAGGGACCAAATGAAAGAAATGAGAAGCAAGTGTTATTCATTAAGGAGAAATGTGTAGAGAGCTTTTATTGATAGTATTTATTTCATCTGCCTCTCCGTGGAGAGGTTCAGATTCTTACAATAATGTTCTCTCTTTTCTTGAGAGTAGTGATGAAGAAGAAGCAGCCCCCCTTCTTAGGGTTACTTCTCTTAGTATTTATAGTTGCAAGCTGTATGAACTGGCGATGGATAGCCATGACCACGTTGAGGTTCCATTCTTATGATGGCGAACAGGTCGTAGCCTTGCTGGTCGAGCCATATGATAATATTTTGATTAATAAGTGGTCATACCACTTATTAACCAAGAATTAACTTAAGATATAATCAGTTCCATGAATTATCACGGGGTCATATTCTGACCCATACAGTTAGTCCCTCCACTTGTTGAGGTCGTGCCTTGGTCGAGCTCGATGAGCGGACCTCACAGAATGCAGTTTGATAAGTTCAGGAACGGAGGTCGAAGACAATATAAGCCGAGGCCAAGGTGGCCGTAGCCATTTCGTATTGATGGTGCTGTCCTTAGCCATGATGAAGTCGATAGCTTTGCCTGCTTACGTATTAGAAACCACCGTAGTAATTTGTTTATTGGAGATGGACATAGCCTTAATATTGGGGGAATAACTTAGCCATTTACATAACGGGGATGGCCATAGCCTTAATACTGTGGACGACCTTAGTCGTTTACATACTAGGGATGTCCATAGCCTTAATATCGTGGACGACTTTAGCCGTTTACATACTGGGACGGCCATAGCCTTAATACTGTGGATGGCCTTAGCCGTTTACATACTGGGCATGGCCATTGCCTTAATACAGTGGACAACCTTAGCTGTTTACGTACTAGGGATAGCCATAGCCTTAATACTATGGATGGCCTTAGCCGTTTACATACTAGAGATCGCCATAGCCTTAATACTGTGGACGGCCTTAGCCGTTTACATAGTGGGGATGGTCATAGACTTAATACTGTGGATGACATTAGCCGTTTACGTGATGGGGATGGACATAGCCTTAATACTGTGGACGTCCTTAGCCATTTACATACCAGAGATGGCCATAGCCTTAATACTGTGGACGGCCTTAGCCGTTTACATACTGGGGATGGCCATAGCCTTAATACTGTGGACGACCTTAGCCGTTAACATACTGGGGATGGCCATAGCCTTAATACTGTGGACGACCTTAGTCGTTTACATGCTGGTGATGGCCATAGCCTTTCAACGTATTTCGGGTAGGGTCGAGCTCGATGGCATTTGAATCTTTGTTTGTTTGAAGACGTCGTCGTCGTCCCTAGTGAGCGAATCATACGCTGCGGGGTCGTAGGGGGTACGGGCGCGCTTGGTATGCGCTTGGGGATGAACAAAGTTCCAAAGGTGCACAAGACGTTCCCTTAGTGTTCACAGGTCGTTTCAACTGTTTCGGAAGTGAAACGCCGATTGGTGACTGAAAAGCCGCTTCACGGAGCTCGTCATAATAATGCACGTTTCTGTGGAACTGAACTGTTTAGCGGTTGGTCATGTAATTAATGACAGCTCTTGGAATTCATGGAAGCCACTTTTATTGCTTATAAATAAGGGGTTGAGATATTTGTTTCTCATCTTTTTGCCGCTTGTTTGAGTACGATTTCTGAAAGATCTCTCTCTCTTGTTAGTTAATTTTCGTATTTGTTCTTCATTCGTTACAAGACCATAGCTCGACCAAAATATACACAAGAGTCTCAACAATAACAACCAGAAGTAAATAACTCAATAGAATAGTATTTCGCAACTTAAATCCTTGCCCCAATGTAAACCACGACATTTATACCTCAATACTAATTTCAACAACAAGATATTCCAAGAACAACAACTTCACATAAGAATCAAACAGTTAAATAATGAATATGGAATAAAGGAAACAAGAACTTCAACTAAACATGTAGTGCAATTAACAAATAAGAGCTAAGACAAGTAGAGCATGTGAAATAGACTAATGATGATGAAAATAACATGTTAAGCTAAGTTAAAGGCATGAAAGAAATCTACATAGATAAAATCGGTAAATTTTCATATTTAGCCCATGTACACACTCACCACCTTGCATACACAGCATCCGCACATCTCAATTATCACAAAACAATACCAAACCTAATGGGTAATTCCCCTACACGAGGTTAGACAAGACACTTACCTCAAAACACGATAATTCAATCCACTAATAGGCCTTTCTCTCGATTATCCAATTCAGAATGGCTCTAAACTACCCAAAACCACTTTATACTATAAATATAAACTATAGAAAACTATTTCGAACAATACAATTATGATCGTTACAAAGAAATAAAAAGTAAACTCAAAACATCTTTTCCATCAAACCTCGCTCTTTCCTCGCTTTCTGATCAGCAATGGCAAGCATTTCTTCCAAAAGTATTCCTACGAAGAGTATTTCGGTTAACCCTACCGTGGCTGAACGGACATCACTGGTGGTAGGAGGGGCAGAACCGGTGGATATCAAAGGTGTTCCCTCGGTTGACGAGGTTCTATCACTGACCAGGGGCTCGACGACTAACTTCACCACCGATGGTGGAGAAGACCCAATGGATGAATCTCCTCTAATGGGGGAAGTTGGAATGGACCAACTTTGGGAACAATGGGGCATTGACGACTATGCCGACATTATACTAGCTTGAAGCGAGGAAAGAGTCCACACCGAACGCAGGGGGTATTGCGTCTTCTACGCCTATCGTTTCAAGTTGGAATTTAGGCTTCCGCTTCCAATGTTAGTAGTAGATTTTTGCTACTACTATAGGGTATGCCCTGGCCAGCTTACTCCCTGTCTTTATAAGTTGCTCGCCATGTTTATCAAGCAAGCAGAATTGGCAGGCAGGAAGGTCATGCTATAATACGTACTTAGCCTGTACGCCCCCAGAGGACCCGCAACATGATGATTCGGGCGAGCCCTTATGGGTCTATGGGCTTGGCCGTAGAATTGGATGACGTGTTCAACCCTCGCCCTTTTGAGCACTTTTCTATATCAGAACCAATCATTTGGTGGCATCCTTGCCTGGGTTCCCAGAGTCTTAGAACCATACATGTAAGCTTTCTCTAATCGTCGAATTCTCTTTCTTTGTTCTTCCTTATGTCTCGTGCCCGTAAGCGATAACTTGTGTTCATTTTGTAGCCCATAGACCATCGTTGGCTCCGTTTCCTAGGATACGTAAATGGGTCGAGGCCGTGCTTTTGCATACAACGGGAATACGCATATGGACGTCTTTCTGGGAGAGGCATGGTCGCAGGCCTGCAATCAGTGAGGATTTGATTTCCCTTTCTGTTTCGTTCTTGTTTCCAACTCTATTTATTGGCTGTGTTTTATGTTATCGGAGAGGGTAAGCCGTGTCAGGGCTCCTCAGCTAGCCTTCCGTCGGCCAGGTGAAACTGCTTGTTTTGAGACACCGATAACCCGCATAGTACCGAGGGCACCATCGGTTGAATCTCCAGCGGCACCTTGCCCAACACAGACCGTACTTCGAACCGAAGGGCCGTTAGGGGTGGTGCATCCCAGGGCGAAGTTGCCCTCACATGAGGAGGAGGAAAAGGAAAGGTCACTGGTTAGGCGGAGGGTGGCCTTCACACCGTTCCCTCCCGTGGTGATCAATTTGGACTCTTCCCTATCAGATACGGGGAGGAGTGAGGCTGTGACGCCTGCCATTAAGGAAAAACAAACAGTGGGGGTTGCCCCGATTGGCCCAGGCCATGATGATATTATCGCTTCACTGGCTCAATTGATTGTTCCAATCACTGAGGTAGGAGGAATTTCCTCAGCGGCTGCTTTTATTGGAGAATCGAGCGCTCCTTCGGCGGCTGCGGCAGAAGGCGAAAAGAGCGTTGCAGGAGGTAAAGATGAGTCCGAGTCTGACTTGGACCCAGAGGACTTCCATTCATTCCATGAAGGCTTCACCTGCTCGATGGTGCATGCGGAGGGGAGGCTTCGCTATGTTGAGATTCCAACGGAGTAGAGCTTGTTGCTTCAAGGGAATCGCTTGGTGCCGTTGTTCGAGATGTTGTGCTCGAAGGCATAAAATACATCGTTGAGGGAAGTTACGGACATCGAATTGTGGAACGAGGTGGCTGTGGTGGGCCTAAGGGTACGTATGATGACCTTCTTTTACTTTATTCTTGCCTTAGTTTGTTCTTACTTTAATCGTTGTCTTTGCTTTGTAATCTTATCTTTTGGAGGTAGGGGGCATCCGTCGAGGCAACGTCTGCAGAGAAATCTTTTTGCGAACGTTGGAGAAGTACCACCGTTGTTGGTATTGGTTTCGCGAGATGTGCGAGAGCCTGACGAACGACCCCGGTATCTGGGTCTTAGTCGAGGAGTTGGCGAGGCGAGAGCTTCAAATGTAGCAGGCGCTTGACCGGATACGCGCCCTCGAGCAGCAGCTTCCTCAAAAAGACGAGGAGATCAAAGCCGAAAGGAGGGACGCAGCTGAGAGGGAGCACTAGAATCAGGCTACGGCGGCGAAGGCCTCTGAGACCTTGAACGGGAAGGTGGTTGCATTAAAGAATGAGGTCGCCGCTTTGGGGCTACAAGAAAGGGGTGCCTCGTCGAGGGATGCGGTGCTGGAGGCGGTGATCCGTGTTCATGAGAGGGGGCTGGAGTCGGAGAGAGCTGTCGCGGCCTTTGGAGAGGTGGGGCTAAAGGATCACATTGGTGTCTATGAGCTGGACACCCGAGCCATGGCAGATCATATCATGGACTTTAGAGGGAGAGAATCAGCGCCTAAGGGATCAGGACGACTCGTCCAACCAGACTCTGAGCTGTGGATGTTTTCCGAGGCCCAACAAGATGTATATAAGAACATGTGGGAGGCCGACATCGTTCCCGAAGCTGCTTTTGAGGTAGCTCGTCAGAGAGCTCGTGAAGCCTGTATTGATTGTGGTTTCGACCCAGCGACGCCGAGGGCTGATGATGGTGCAGATGGTGAAGTAGGCAACACCGAGTGAAAAACTTTGATGTATTTTTTGTATTGTTCGCCATTTGGCGTTTGAATATTATTAGATTTTTCTTTTTTCTTTTTTCTATTCTTCGTACTGATCGGCCTTGGCCAAATGTTAGCGGGCGTTTCCTGCGCATTGCATGTGTGTGTGTGTGTGTATATATATATATATATATATATATATATATAAAAGCTAACTTTTTCCATTGTTGGTCTTGTGCTTATTTTGTGTCTTCCTTTCTTTTCCTTTAGATTTTTCTATTGCACGTGTTCAAAGGGTGACTTGCCTTAGAGTAAGAATCTGGTAGGCATGTTGACTTTTGGTTGTTAACGGTCTTGCTTCTCTGACTCGGGGTAGGCGAGTTGTAGTCGTTACTTGGCGATAGCGTCACTTAGCCTTTGTCCCAGTTCGGACGCGATCGAACTAAAGGCCGTGATGGGAAAAAATGCGGCCTTGCAGTTTGATCGGGGCCGAACTCTGTGTGGCCCCCAATCGTAGTTCAAGTTAGGAGTACTTACTTCAATGGTGAGGGTGCTGGACTTGCACCCCTATTTGCCATGGGCCGGGTTTTGTCGAGTTTGATGAGAGAGGCATTTGGCCTGAGTCATTAGATTCAACGGCGGGGGCGTCTAGCCTCATGACTTAAGCGAGGTCGAGCTCGTTGGATTTGTTAGAATAGAAGTGTGGCCTGAGTCTTGGTTCAACTTGTAGTTGAACTTTTTTGTTTTTGATGACGAAGGCGCATAGCTTGAGTCCCAGTTCAACTTGTAGTTGAACTTTTTATTTTTGATGGCGAAAGCGCATAGTCTGAGCCTTGGTTCAGCTTGTAGTTGAACTTTTTATTTTCGATGGAAAATGCGCATAGCTGAGCCTTGGTTCAACTTGTAGTTGAACTTTTTATTTTCGATGGCTTGAGCCTTGGTTCAACTTGCAGTTGAACTTTTTGTTCTTGATGATGAAGGCGCATAGACTGAGTCCCAGTTCAACTCGTAGTTGAACTTTAATTTTTGATGGCAAAGTTTCATAGCCTGAGTCCTGTTCAACTCGTAGTCAAACTTTTATTTTTGATGGCGAAGGCGCATAGCCTGAGTCCCGGTTCAACCGTAGTTGAACTTGTTATTTTCGATCGCGGAGGCACATAGCCTGAGTCCCAGTTCAACTCGTAGTTGAACTTTTTATTTTTGATGGCGAAGGCGCATAGCCTGAGTCCAAGTTCAACTCGTAGTTGAACTTTTATTTTTGATGGCGAAGGCGCATAGCCTGAGTCCCGGTTCAACCGTAGTTAAACTTGTTATTTTCGATGGCAAAGGCGCATAGCCTAAGTCCCAGTTCAACTCGTAGTTGAACTTTTTATTTTTGATGGTAAAGGTACATAGCTTAAGTGCCAGTTCAACTTGTAGTTGAACTTTTATTTTTGATGGCGAAGGCGCATAGCCTGAGTTCCGGTTAAACCGTAGTTGAACTTGTTATTTTCGATTGCGAAGGCGCATAGCCTGAGTCCTAGTTCAACTCGTAGTTGAACTTTTTATCTTTGATGGCGAAGGCGCATAGCCTGAGTCCCAGTTCAACTCGTAGTTGAACTTTTATTTTTGATGGCAAAGGCGCATAGCCCAAGTCCCGGTTCAACCTTAGTTGAACTTGTTATTTTCGATGGCAAATGCACATAGCCTAAGTCCCAGTTCAACTCGTATTTGAACTTTTTATTTTTGATGGCGAAGTCGCATAGCCTGAGTCCTGCTTCAACCGTAGTTGAACTTGTTATTTTTTATGGCGAAGGCGCATAGCCTGGGTCTTGATTCAACCGTAGTTAAACTTTTGGCGAAGGCGCGTAGCCTGGATCTTGTTATGTTGGTGTTTGAGAGCTGAAGCTCGGTTTTGATTCGAGATCTTGAGCAGCTCACACGCTATCTTTCCAACCGATGTATATAGGCTGGCCTGAGGTGACTCTCTGTTCGAGATATCTTCTTGCCGATTTCCGGCTGGATCCGTATCAGGGATGGGGGAGATGCCTTACAGAGATCCTCCCTATGGGGGGGCTACTTCTTCTTGCTTGCACTATCGGAGAGAGGAGTGGCTGAGGAGTTGGGTATCGATTCGAGATCTTCGAGTTCCCTTTGTCGGATATGCCGCTTTTGCTTGTTCAAGCAGGGTTGTACTTTGGCGTTTCTTCCCTTTTGCTCCGAGGAAGAACTACGCGATTCTGCTATGAAATCCCCACAGAAGGCGCCAAATTGTTTAACTCAAAGCTATCATATACTTTACAACAACAACTACCTAATATAGTCCCACAGAGTGGGGTCTGTAGAGGGTAATATGTAGACGGGCCTTACCCCTACCCGAAAGGGCAGGGAGGCTGTTTCCAATAGACCCCCAGCTCAGTGCAGGAAAGGAACAACATAAACAAAAACAAAAACAAAAACAAAAGAGCAGTAGTAACTCCAGCAGAAATAGCGTAGATAATTATCTAAACATAAGAACCAACAACAACCTAGTATAATCCCACTTAGTGGGGTCTGGGGAGGGTAGTATGTACGCAGACCTTACCCCTACCCTTGGGTAGAGAGGCTGTTTCCAAATAGACCCCCGGCATCCTTCCCTCCAATAACTTCCCACCTTGCTCTTGGGCCGACTCGAACTCACAACCTCTCGGTTGGAAGTGAGAGTTGCTTACCATCAGAGCAACCCCTCTTGTCAATAAGAACCATAAATAAAATACCATGCAATAATATCATACAATAACTACCATAAATAACTACCATAAGGGGGACACAATCCAATACACAAATCATCTATGGATAGCCCTGGCAAGCCTCACCCAACCCCGGGTGAGGAGTACGAAAAACTCTAGGGGCCCCTATCTTACAACCCTGATACTAGACCTCCAGACTTTCCTATCAAGGGTCATGTCCTTAGAAACCCGCATTCTAGCCATGTCATGCCTAATCACCTCTCCCCAATACCTCTTAGGCCTCCCTCTGACTCGCCGTACGCCGACCATCGCCAGCCGCTCACAACTCCTTACCGGGGCATCAAGACTTCTCCTCCTCACATGCCCGAACCACCTCAGCCTCGCTTCTCGCATTTTCTCATCCACCGGGGCCACCCCCACCTTCTCTCGAATAACTTCATTCTTAATCTTATCTAACCTGGTGAGCCCGCACATCCACCTGAGCATCCTCATCTCCTCAACCTTCATTCTCTAAACATGAGAGTTCTTCACTGGCCAACACTCTGCCCCATACAACATGGCAGGTCTAACCACAGCTCTATAAAATTTCCCATTAAGTTTCTGTGGAACTTTCTTGTCACACAGGACTCCTGATGCAAGCCTCCACTTTGACCATCCGCTCCTATTCGATGAGTGACGTCCCCTTCAATCTCTCCGTCCCCCTGAATCACTGACCCAAGCATAGCAGATCGTAATAAGTCATGGAACCAAATGAAAGAAATGAGAAGCAAGTGTTACTCATTAAGGAGAAAAAGTGTAGAGAGCTTTTATTGATAGTATTGATTTCGTTTGCCTCTCTCCATGGAGAGGTTTAGAGTCTTGCAATGATGTTTTCTCTTTTCTTGAGAGTAGTGATGAAGAAGAAGCAGCCTCCCTTCTTAGGGTTACTTCTCTTAGTACTTATAGCTGCAAGCTGTATGAGCTAGCGATGGATGGTTGTGACGACGTTTAGGTTTCGTCCTTATGATGGCGGATAGGGCGTAGCCTTGTTGGTCGAGCCGAATGATAATCGAGTATTGTGATTAATAAGTGGTCATACTACTTATTAACCAAGAATTAACTTAAGATATAATCAGTTCCATCAATTATCACGGGGTCATATTCTGACCCATACAATAACAAATAGTAGATATATAATAAGTTCAATGTTAAGAAACATAAATGTTGAGCCCATAAAGTTGAAATCCATGATTCACCTCTGACTGCATATGAGTATGAGTACTGGTTTTTTTTTTTCTCTAATGAAAATTATAATTTTGTTACTACTGTTAATATCAGCTCCGTAAATGCCATCTATTATTGAGCATTTCGAGTATTCTCCTTTCAGTTAACTACTCCCAAAAAATTTTGCTCAAAACCCAGATACAGTTTAATTCTTCCTTTATTTCATCTTCTACGCGTTTGTTTTCTTTGTTATTATCTACATGTTTTCTGAAATTGAAGGAAAGAAAGGAGTTTAAGTAATTAAACGTATATATCGAATTTCATGGACAAGAATCAGAAATTTGAAATAATCAAACATCTACTAACAACACATTTATTTCAAGGAGAATAGATGAGGCACAAGATGACCCATATCGGCTGACACAAAGCAATAGCAAGAGCTGGAGGGATATAAAGTCATTGCAAGGAGCACCATTGTAACCAATTAGACCCACGCTCTAGGCTGGTGATCTCCATTGCACTTTTGAAGGGTGCCAGTCTAAGGTTGGCCAAGGGGTCGAGCCTAAGTGGTCGAGCCTATGTCATATTGTGTGATAGCGGGGGCCTGTGTTTGCGTGGCTCCTACCCAAATCTTCTACAAAAATTTGCACTCATTGTGTGCTTGTTATTGTGATTTGTTAAGTTCCCCGTAAATGTTAAATATATGACAAAGGTCTGTTGAACTCCAATTTGTGAATTCAGATTTCACATAATATATATGTAACTATTTGCTGTACTAGTTGTCTGCCTTTGAGGATGAAATTACTTGGTCTACTGCGAAAAATTTATTCTAATTACTTTTAGCGTTTCCTTATTATTCTCTTCTTTGAGAGAATCTCTTTCTATTCTGGACCAAACACAACCCAACTGTATGTCTTGTTCATAGGTATGGTGAAACTCCCATTTTTGTACTCACCATTACATGGATAAAAATGACAAGTTCGAGAAATTATCAAGAAAACAGTTGGAGAGTAACTTTTATGCATCTGAAGATCAATAGCTATAAACTCAATGAGAAAAGAAATTCCGATAACGGGTTTGATATGTCCCTCTACTATTAACTATTGTTTTAAAATGTCCTTCGTTATACTATTTAACCGTTTAAGTCCCTACCGTTATTCTATCACACAAATATACTCCTAATTTTATCGGAGTGCCACGAAGCAGCTTATGAACAAAAAGACTCACCCTCTGTTTTAACAGCTTGATCCAATTAAAATCCACCCCTAATTTCTTGCCCATTACCCGGCCTGACCCATGTGCGTCAAATTCAGTCTACGGTTAACGACAAATTGGCCTAATACCGCCATTTCCCATCTTCTTCATACCAAATTTTACTATTAAGCTTCATATTTCACCATTTGATCGATTGAACAATCCGGAAAAAGAAGTAATTTCATGCTCTAGAACATCTTTATTTTCCTTATTTTTCAAAGAAAAGGAAATTTCTTCAATGTATTTTCCACTCAAGCCAAAATGGAAAAATAATATCTCATGGTTAGAAACTAGAGATTCCACATTTTTCAATCAAGATTTTTGAAAATGCCATAAAAAGAAGAAAGAAAGATCAGAAAACATAACTATTGTCGGTTCTTCACAATTTTTGGGTATAATTATTTAAAAAAAAAATTGAAAGCTCGTTTGCTTTGGAATTATAAATTTGTTGATAGATTCAAATCTGAAGGGGCAATGTTTGTTGAGCTTAAAATTGAAGATCGCTATTAAATTTGATGAGCAAAAATATAAAACACCATTGAAGCTCTTTTTGGTATTAAATTATTAAATATGAAATTTTTATCGGATTTATTTGTTAGAGATTTAAGGGGAAAAGCCAAAATTGTACCTCTACTATTGAAAATTATCCACGTTAATACCCAGTTCTACTTTCTGGCTAAAATATTACCCGACGTCATTAAAGTAGGATAATTTGTACCTAAATCTAACGGATCTACGTGACAACCGGGTCCCCCATAATAATGTGTCAACCAGACAATAAAGTGCCAAGTAGACTTTTTCAACCCGCCCCACTTTATAATCACCCGCCCCACTATACAATTACTCCCCCTAAAATATTTCCAACCCGGTCAAAACCTTTCACCTTCATTTCTAGAAAATTCTCTCACCATTCTCTCTTCACTGTAAAAATTGTCCTCATCGTGGATGCATACGGTGGTACCTATTTCCTCGTTAAATTTAGTAAATCGTCATTTGTTTGGTTTGTTTTTGGTACGGAAGGAAGCATATCGTTGCATTTAGTTTTGATTTTTTGTTTCTTTGACTAGGATTTTGACTGATTTATGTAGATATTTTCCTTTTTTTAGTTAGGAGGTGTGTTCGATTTTGGTTGTTTTTGTTTGCATGTGGTCTGTTAATACTCGAATTAACCCTAAATTTGTTTTCCTTGTTTTGGTCTTTATTACTGGTGGTTAAGGGTTTGTATTTTGTATTGGAATCATCCTTATCTAGTATTTTCCTTTTGTTTCAGTTTTAGGGTTTCAATTTTTGTTGTCCTGCATATATGATATTTGACAAAAAAGGGTCCCTTTTGTGTTGGATTTGTTTCTTTGATGCTCTTAATTTGGCTGTTTGGTCCCCTATTTCTTATACGCATGTGTTGAGTTAAGAGAGTGGGTCAGATTCTTTTTTTTGTTTATATGCTTAGTCCCACATCTATCTCTTTGTTTATTGTAGTTGTGTCTTCACATGTTGCAGCCCACTATTTTTTTTGTTTGTTTACGTATCTTTATATTCACTTTATGCCTTTTATTCTATGGTCCACTTTGTCAGCATATTATATAGATTGTAATGTTACTTTTTTGTTAATTTTTCGCCTTTCTTTTTCTGCAGCCTATATGCAATGGTCTTATTGGATCTAATCTTTCATTATGGTAGCAATTGAATATATAATCCACAAGTCTTATACTCAAGGAAGCTTGTGCACACTATTAAAGGTTTTAACTATGATCAATTGTCTTATAACTGTTTAGCAAATGAATTTACTTCTAAGTTGAAGTTTATTGGAGTTCAACAAGTAAATTCTGAATGAGCCTAGTGGGAGATATTATGAAATAGAAAGTGATGAAGGTGTTAGGACTCTACTGTCTTGGGTTAGTGATCAATTTAATGTTATTGAATTCTTTGCTGTAGATGAGTGTGAGTTAAGTATTACAACAACAACAACAACAACTACCCAGTATAGTCCCACAAAATGGGGTCTGGGGAGGGTAATATGTGAGTTAAGTATTAATGTTCATAATATAGTCCAACACTTTGAGTCAAACATAATAGAACTTGATGCTGCTACTGATTGTAGTTCAGATGACAGTGAAGAACATGGCTGTCAATCTTCTGATTCTTCAGATAATTTTCACAGTGAATCTGATTCATTAAAAAGACTGCATCCACAAAAGAGAGGAAGATATCTGATAAATTGATTGAGTATAAGGAGTTACACAAGTCCATGACATTCAAAGACATTCTAGAAGTTAAAAAATTCATCAACATGTATTCCCTTGCTAATGGTTATGGGTTAAAATAACTTAAGAGTTGCCCCCAAAAGCTTAGGTACATATGATTAGATGAAGACTGCCCTTTTGCCTGTCATATTTCCAAAGCTTAGGTACAGAAGTATAGGTGGACAGAGAAAACTGAGCATCAGGAGTATAAAACCATGACAAGGAGCAACAGAGAAACATACTTACCTGGACTAGGTTGGTGATTTCAATTGCACTTTGGAGGGGCGCCCGCCTAAGGTTGGCCCAAGTAGTCGAGCTTACGTCATAATTTGTGGCAGCGGGGGCCAGCGTTCGGCGGCCCCTACCCAACTCTTAAACAAATGTTTTTGCTCAAGCCATCTACTTTTTTTCGCATTTGGCAATACATCTGATTGTCAGCATCTATGTATTTTGTCCCAACTGAACCACGGACCAAACAGGGAATGAGAATGGCCAAAAACATTTAAGCCTAGAAATTTTTGGCTAAGGGAAATGAAGAGGTGAATCCCACTCGAAAGAGAGCACCTGCACCGTTTTTGTATGTAAAAACAGGCATCACTGAAGAAGCTGTAATTATGTTTTATTCTTCTGATATAATGTGAGCAAATGTATTACCTCAATTAATTCATTATTTTACTCATGATTTTTGTGACATTTCCAAAATAAGATTACCTTTTCCTTGAATAAGAAAATACTGGATATTACGTCTAATTTCACACAATTCTACTTAGGAGTGGGGAATTATAGTAAATCGATCTGCTCTAAATTGTGAGTTCCTGCTCCATTGTTCTTAATCATAACTTGGAAAATCTAATTTAGCTAAAACAGATTCCTAAGCCGCATGTTTGACTTTTGAACCAAATGATAGGATGATCATTTCCCTAGATTTACCAAACTGGTTAGATTAGTGGCCCTAGAAGCAGAGGCGGATCCAGGATTTGAGGTTTATGGGTTCCTACAATAATTTTTAGATTAATACCCAATAACAACTAGGTTCCTAGTAAGATATTTATCAATATTTAGTGAATTTCTTAATATAAATATAGGGTTTAAGCAAAAGTTACTGGGTTTCCGGGAACCCGTACTCTATACACTGCATCCGCCCCTGGGTAGAGGACTCAAAAGAACAGGAGCACAGAGTTGTTATGCATTATATTTTTATCTGTGCTGCGCCAAGAATGCCAAGAGCAAAATAACGATGTCCAGAAATCACCATATCAGCCACCATTGCAAGTGAATTGTGGGAGAAATACCCAGTGCCTTGAGAACAAGAAAACAAGTTATGCGTAAGATATGATGATGCAGGCGCGGAAAGCAACATATGGATAGTGGATAACTGATTTTCATACCAAAAGTATTCAGAACAGAACATTTCCAATAAGTCCATAGCTTATAACTTTGTCCATCTTATCAAAAAACAAGAAATTGTGAACTTGAGTTCATCACCAAACTGTGCAGCATCCACCCATTTTTATTGGCTTCAGAATCTTAGCTCCAAGTATATATAGTTCCTTACACTGCTCAACGCCAACTCAAAGAACCAGCTGCTTTGTTTTCTTATTCGGCTAATTGCTCCTTACTATAGGCTTAAAAACTAAACCTGCACTGGAAATTCAATATATAAAGTACAACATCATCGTGTGGATATTTCACCGATAAGATTGTTAGCATGTATTTCTTCAGAATCGCCAAAAACTAAAGTGAATCAGAGCTTAAATGAATCAAATGATGACGGAAATGCAAAAGTTCCTTCTATTTGAAACAAGAAGATTTCACATAACATAAGTGAAGGAATGGTGAAGCAACTGAAGAAGGAGAAGGAGAACAATATTTTGATGCCTCGCAGTGAGTTGAGTCCCACATCGAAAGTGGAAGAGTATGCCAGAACTTGCTGTTACATTAAAATGGCAGCTGTGAAGAGCAGCAAAGTTCATGCAGCCACGCAGTGAGCACTTTGGAGGGGTGCACGTCTAAGGTCGACCCAAGTGGTCGAGCCTACGTCATAATTTGTGGTAGCGGGGGCCTGCGTTCGCACTAACTGCCCAATTCTTTATCTAAAGTTTTCCACTACAAGACCTGAATATTGTGTGCCTGTTGCATATTGCCTACTTTTTCTTAACCAAATACAGTCAATGGCGCAGGCAGCGGTATATATAAGGCAAAATTTGTTTAGGTTCAATTCCCACTAATTGGAGATTCTGCCTCCGCCACTGAATACAGTGATAACAAACCAACTCTATATTTGTGTCTTGTTTGTATGTATGGTGAAATTCCACAACAAAATGCCTTTCCTTAAGCTCTATGATGTCTGTCAATAGGATATATGGATAAAAATGACAACTTTGAGAATATATCGTAAAAACCAGTTGGAGAGTAACATGCATCAGCAGCTATAAACTCAGAGATAACAATGAATAAACTATTACTGATCACATTTACAATCTTTCCATAGGCCATATCTATATATGAATGGTCTGCACATTCAAATACCGTTTCCATCCAACCCTACCGCAATGATAAGGACGAAACGACCCCTGAAAAGATGTAGGATCTTTGCGTGGAACTAATCATAAGGGAAAGACTCCAATAGGAACATGGAAAAGATTGTCAGCTCCATTGTCATAATCAGAACATGGTAAAGCTAATTTAGCTAAAAAAGATTTCTAAGGCACAACATAGATTCTTTTTACTAAAATCGCCTACGTTTTGACTTTTGAACCAAATGATAGGATGATCATTTCCCTAGCTTCACGAGACTGGTTAGATTAGTGGCAGTAGAGGACTCAAAATAACAGGAGCACAAAGATATGATAATGCAGAGACGAAAAGCAACATATGGATGGTGGATAACTGATTTTCATACCGAAGGTAGTCAGAACAGAACATTTTCAACAAGTCCATAGCCTGTAACAACTTTGTCCGTCTTATAAAAACACAAGAACTTGAGTCTATCACCAAACTTTGCAGCATCAACCCATTTTTATTGGCTCGCGGAATCTTAGCTCTAGGTATATATTGTTCCTTACACTGCTCAATGCCATATTAACGCCAGCTGCTTTGTTTACTTATTCTGCTAGTTGGTCCTTTATTATAAGCTTAAAAGCTAAACCTGCACTGGAAACTTTCGTCGATAAGATTGTTAGCATGTGTATCATCAGAATCACCAAAAACTGAACTGCGGAGCTTAAATGAATCGAATGATGAAGGAAATGCAAAAGTCGCTTCTATTTGAAACATGAAGATTGTCACATAACATAAGTGAAGGAATGGTGAAGAAACTGAAGAAGGAGAAGGAGAACAATATTTTGATGCCTCGCAGTGAGTTGAGTCCCACATCGAAAGTGGAAGAGTATGCTAGAACTTGCTGTTACATATAAAATGGCAGCTGTGAAGAGCAGCAAAGTTCACGCAGCCACACATTGAGCACATAGCGAACTATTCTTTCGCCTTTTACTAAAGAATATTTTTGGAGGGGTTCTCGTTATTGAGTTCACCCTACAATTCTAGTTTTAACCTTTAGTGAGATGTTTGATAGGTATACTAGATGAAGAAACAAGTGGAATGATAAGTATATAATACTCCCTTTGTTTCTTTCTGTTGGAACCTGGATATAGTTCAATTTGTTTATTATCTACCAGACGTGCTATATAAATGAAAAAGAAACGAAAAACAAGCCGAAAGCTGATGGCTCACTCTTACTTTACTTACCAAACAGGGGAAAATAAATTCAAAATGTCCCTCATTCTGGCACCGGATTTTTTCCCAAAACTTATGTTACTGGGGTTAAAAATTCAATTTGGGTCGTTCCCCTCTATAGTTTTGAACCTTTATTTACTGTAAACATCATTAACATACCCCCATTGCATCATCTTTTCAAGCGTGTAGAGCAGCCTGAGATTCATCATATTTTTCCAAACCTCAAATATAAAAATGGGTAGATAAGTGTGTCCTCGTCAGAAGCAGCAAGTAAAAAATCACCAGCTAAGTTGAAGGAGCTCAGGATCACAGAGTTGCTAAAACTTGGTGGAGTATGGCAGCTAATCTTTTCTTATAATGAGCTTTTTCAAAATAGGATTGGTCCAGCCTGTGCAAGTTGAAGAGAAAAAGGAGGAATATCTAACATTTAATTATCCTATAGCATCATAAACTAAGGCAAGTCCGTTACAAGTTAAACAGCAAAACCAAGTTATCAAATACAGTGTCGCCAATTTGTAACAAACTAATGAAGTGATGATTGTCTTGTAACTCAGACATAAAGTCCCCCCCATATCATAACTAAGATACTGAAAATGATATGACAGCAAATAGTTGATCAGATGCTAACCTCCGATACACATTCAATGATGAATAATAGAATGCAACAAGAACAGATTATTCCTATAGGCAAATAGCTTATTCTCAGCGCCAATGCACCACAAATGGCCTTGAACTTCTAGGTCGCCCTTCATTCCTGCCGTTTCCCATACAAACTTGAAAAGCCCCAAAACTCTGCTTAGCTGCTTTACCCCACTCTGCACTGTATTCTCCTCATTGGATGTTAAGATCTTTCCCATGCACAGACGGAATTTATCCCCGCGACCAATTGCATAAAGTCCTCCACAAACTTCAACTTCAATATCCCATATGCTTCCATAAAGATAATAAAGAAGAAGAGTGAACACGCATCGCGATGAGTGGCCCAATGTCTTACTCAACTTCTTGTGCACTAAACTCTCCTGGTGGCGAGTTTCCTTATACCCTATGTTTTTGTCTATCGAAACATCCCTAATCTGATAAAGCCCTTCTTTCATGACCTCAAGCTTCTTAACCTCTGAAGTTAATTTTATCTCTTCACTCAAGCAATTAGTAAGGTCGATGAACATTTCAAGAACATCTTCCCACTTGTGAGAAGCGGGTGACTCCATGCCTTTTGCAGGTGCGAGGCGCATCCATGAAGTGGATACAGGGTCATAAGAAGTGGCATTTTCTAAAAACTTTTGACAAGTTGTAACTATTTGCTGCGCCATATTAATTTCTTTACTCGGACACCTACTATTTAGAAAATCTATCTCAGAGTTCAATCCATTCAATATCTCCTCGAGTGCCCCTGTCCATATCGGGTACTTTGTCACTTGTGCACATATCGATTGCCTGACAAGCTTCTTTTGTTGAGCAGACACATTCAAGAAGTTTGACACTTTTGTTAGGGAATCAATTGTAATCGATTCCCTCTCGCTAGCTTTGCTGAAATACATGGGCTGGTCGCTTTGTGCATCAGCTAATGCTTCCATCATATTCTTCTTCATCATTTCTTGCATTGACGGACACCCAATAAAAGTCCTAGCCAATAATTTAAAAGCAGACATCTTTTGTTCCAAGCTCTCATCATAAACTCTCGCACGTTCATTAACATTGACTAGCTTACCATCAACAAAGTCCACATGCTTAAGCAAGTGGCTCAATTTTGTTAATTTTGTAAAAGCTTTCGCATACCATTCTGAAGGCAAAGTCTCCTCATGGACTTCTTCTGAGCGGTGATAAAACCGCATCAATCCACTTTTGTTGGCAATCAAAATCTTAGCTCGAGGTATAAGGTTCCTCATACAACTCAATACCATTGTAACGCCAACTTAAAGTAAGCATAAACCATGAAATTTAATCGACGCAGAACTGCTCTGTGTCCTGCTTATGCCAATTGGGTCCTCCATTATACAATTAAAAACCAACCTGGATCCGAAATTCAAGATAATTAGTCCCAATCGTTCTGTGCAGCATTTCGTCGATCAGCTTGTGAGCATATACATATCTTCACGATCACCCAGAAACTGAAAGTTAATCGAAGATTGGATCAGCTTGTGAGCATATACATATCTTCACGATCACCCAGAAACTGAAAGTTAATCGAAGATTGGATTACAAATCATGCAGAGCCGCAAAAGTTGTTTTTAGTTTGAAAAACCTGTAAATTCCAACCAAATAGTAATTGAAGGACTGGTGAAGGAGGAGAAGAACGAGAAGAATAATATACATTAAAGCCTTAAGGGAAAAAAGAGTGAGCGCGCGTACCACATCGATAAGAAAGAGTAAAACCAAGCATTGTAACAACATAAAAAGGGAAGCATTGACATTGTGTAACTCACGCAGCCACGCAGTGAGCACATAGCGAACTATTCTTTCGCCTTTTACTAAAGAATACCGTGTGCGCGCTGCATTTAGTGGCATACGCCTATTTTTGGAGGGGTTGTCAATTTGAGCGCCCCCTACAATTCTAGTCTCAACTTCGTTTATGCGTACGGTTTATGTATATTCCCATAAGAAAAATCTGTTATAAGGGTAGTAAAACATTCAAAATTGCTCCACTGAACGATGGGAGTAGTAATTTAAGTCGGGGAAAGTAGTTCTCCCTCTTATATGCATAGAGCTGTCCAGGAAAATTTTCTTAGAGCCGTCATCAAGTACTATAAATGTTAGTTATTGCCGATAAAACACGTTCACATTAATCTTATTCGTAAAAGGAAAGAAATATAATTGACAAAAGAGAAATCTAAACTAGAACCATAGTGGTAACTATTCTAAATCAACTTTGAGTGGTCGTTTGGTAATGATTGAGACTTGATAATACTGTCAATATTGTTGGTTGTTCATTCGAATAGAATATCCGAACCGATCCATTCAATTTCGGATTGTGTTTATTAAAATTTTGGATTTCGGATTGGTATATTTTAATCCGATCCGAAATCCCAAATTTTACAAAGAAAATATACATATTAGTTTACAACTTTGAAGCATAATACAATCCTAAATCTGATCCGATCCAAACTTTAAAATCTGATATAACTAGGATTCGGATTGTATTTTTCTAGAATCTAAAATTCGAAATGTGCTAAATCCAATCCGATCCGATCCATGCACAGCCCTAGTTATCCGGATAAGGATTATAACCTTGAGAATTGATAATATTGTCAATATTGTAGATAAAAGAGGACTTTTAGCTTCTGTCATTGATCCTAATGGTCATTTGCGATACTGACATAGGCTCCACTAAAAAAGTTACTATCTTTTATCTGTAATATTAACATAGACTACCGAGAGGAGCTACTTAATATGGGGGTTGCATGGCTAGTTAAGACTTAAGTGAACCTCTACTTAGAATCGAGTTTATCTTGTCGAGTGATCTAAACACAGTCTGCATGTAAAGGAATTAGATACAAATCCCCTAACTATAACATTCCTGTTTTGTTGTTTTCACCATCTAAAATGTAAACATACAACGATAATATACTGCTCATAATCACGATACGCTAACGGGGGATAAACTAATATCTTGGGGAGTTGGCTGTAAATTAGCAGTGCCACTAACACAAATGCATAAAATGATTACTCCAAAAGAAAGGACATTTCACCCCGAGCTCCCTGCAACAATAACGGTTGAAAATAGTCTTCCAGAGCCACTGAACACTTTGATGAATTTGAACTTTCATGTGAAAGAATTCTATCAGTTACATCGACTAATCAAAGATAAAAAGGAATGTGAGAAACGACCCAAGTTACAAAAATTACAAAATGGCCTACAATTCTAGTTTTAACCTTAGTGAGATGTTTGATAGGTAAAAGTGGAATGATAAGTATATAAATGAAAAAGAAACGAAAAAACAAGCCGAAAGTGGATGGCTCACTCTTACTTTACTTACCAAACAGGGGAAAATAAATTCAAAATGTCCCTCATCGGCTGAAACAAAGAAAACTGAGGATCAGGAGGGGTATAAAATCATTGCAGGGAGCAGCATTGAAACATACTTGCCTGGACGGGGTCAATGGGTAATAAACAAGACCCATGGCCTAGGTTGTTGGCCTGCATTGCACTATGGAGGGGTGCCCGCCTAAGGTCGGCCCAAGTGGTCGAGCCTATGTCATAATTTGTGGTAGCGTGGGTCTGCGTTCGCGTGGCTCCTAAACAATTCATAGATCAGCTTGTGAGCGTCTATTATTATTTAATATACTATGCTGAACCATGGAACGAACAAGGAATGGGGATGGACAAAAAATTTCTAAGGCTTAGAAAGTTTTGCTGAGCGAAGAGGGTAGGGCTGCACCCGCCACCGTTTTGTATATTATAGGCGTCACCGAGGGAACTGTGATTATGTTCTAATTTTCTGAACAAAAGTAAGCAAATGCATTACCTCAATTAATTCATTATTTTACTCGTCCTAGAAAGTAAAAGTTGATTTACTCTTTGATTCCAGCTTCAGCAAGATAAAAAAAATTGAAAATATAAATTATTTACTTCTTTTAACAATTTGTTTGGATGATACGATGTTTGCTTGGGTTGTTATTTAAATTTTATCGTATTGTTAAATTCTTCGTTACGTAACGACGAAATATGCCACTTTATATAACGACAGATTTGGTGTGGTCACGTCGTTACCTTATCTTTTTCTCTCAATCTCACCCTTAATTATAATTAAATAATTTTATTTTATCATTTATCCTATATTTTCATATAATAATTTTACCCTGTATCATAATTTTTGTTTATAATATTGCAAGTTTATTCTTCATATTGCCGATGCGCGATATCATGAAACCATGTCAAACAATATAATCTTATCTAAAAATTATATTCATCAAACAAAACAATATAATACAATACGATACATTATGAAACAACCATCCAAACAAGCTGTAAAAGGACATACTGTTGATCATTGTAACATTTTCAAAAGTAAGACTACTCTTTTCCCCGAATAAGAGAGTATGGAGTTATTTTATGTGACGTCTAATTTCAAAATTTGTATATTTCAGGATAATATTGGTAGATGCTTCGCCTAGTATAGGAAATTAATAATTGGATTGTCCTTGTGAGAATCTCATGTTTTCTGATCAAATATGACAATAGAAAATCTGTTCAAGTTTTGTTTTATACTTAGGTTAATGCAGTTCTTCAACAATGTTTTTTTTTATCAATAGGGGATATTGCGTCAAATAACTAATTTTTTTTAGCAATAGGGACCTAATATTTATATTAGCTAAGAAACATCATAATTCATACAAATACTTATACCCATAGGGGCTTTTACTACTTGTCTGTTACACAACATGTCCCGAAGGACATTTAGGTTACCAAAATATGCAAGATTATAGCAAACGGTTTTTGTTTAGTCTTTATATTTCCAAAAGCCTTTCTTCCAAATCCAGAGCTAGAGCTTTACAGACGGGTGGGTAGTACAAAATAGAGACGTCCCTGTTGCAGTGATTCTCCTTGCGTACGCTTTTAGCCACTAAGTGTGACACCTTGTTGGCTTCCCTGAAGGTGTGGTGGATTACTTGAACCTACAGTTGGATCATTAATAACCTGCAATCAAAAATGATATTGTCAAATAGAGGCAAACTGTTAATAATGTGCCTTATTGCATCCATTTCCACTTCGATATCATGGAGCCCTTGTTTTATTGCCAATCCCAAGCCCTTTTTTCAGTGCAAGAAGCTCCCCATGGATTGGTGATAGGCTTGTTGCTACTCCTTTAAAACCCACAATCCAATGGCCATATTTATCTATGATAGCCCCACCTAGTCTACAGAGAGAGTTTGTTTGGTGGAAGGAGCTGTCAGTGTTAAGTTTAAAAGCGTTGTTAGTAGGTTTAGTCTAGCCAAAATATTAATGGAACAGTGATCATTTAACTCTTTTTGTGTTAGGAGGTTGTATTGCACCGCTTGATTGATAGCAATCCTAAAAGAGGCTTTATTAGAAAAGTTATTAAAGAAGTTGTTATTTCTGTTTATCCATATGTTCCAAATAATGAAAGGAATGAGCTCCTTCCACTTTACAATAATATTTCCTAGGGGAGGGTCTTTGTCACCAAGTAAGACAAGCCAATTTGGTTTATGAGTTAAGGAGATAGTTTCAATATTTAGCAAAGACTATAGATCATGGACTGCCTGGCAGTCTAGAAAAATATGTTAAGTAGTTTCCTCTTAGAGTTTACAGAAGGAACATATTGGATCTACGTTTACGCCTATATGATTAAGGTGGCTTCTAGTGGGAAGGTTATTATGAAGGCATTTCCATAGGAGATAGTTTATTTTATTAGGGCAGCTTAACTTCCAAATCCAAGAGAAGTCTATTTTTGGGTCAACATAGTTGCTGAGTATAGAGTAACAAGATTTGGTTGTAAAGAGACCAGACATGTAAGTCATAGTATCTTCTAGATGGAGAGATCACTATTATTCTATTGGTGATAGAGTTATGAAGATGGTAGGGAAGTTTTGAAAGATCCCAATTGTTATTGTCCAAATGTCCTTGATAGTTAGAGAAATGCTTGATTTGGCTAGAGGGCCAATAAAAAATTGTATTAGGGTCGGCATATTGCAAATACAATTATTATTCCACACGTTAAGATTAGAATTTTTATGGGGAATCCAGATTATACCCTTATTGCATAACTCCCAACCCCTAAGAATTGTTGACCAAGTAAAAGATGAGTTCCCAGTTGTTTTCCGATGGCCATGTACTTGATAAATAAGCTGAGCCCAAGGAGCTTTGGGAGTATTAAGGAGCCTCCATGAGAGCTTAGCAAGGTTATCTAGGTTTGTGTTTTCAGCTTTTCGGATACCTAAACCACCTTCCTTCTTCGACCTCCTAATGGTTTCCCAATTTATTAGATGAAGCTTTTTCTTTTCACCATTTGTCCCCCAAATGAAATTCCTTTGAATATTATCAATAGTGTTTAGAATTTTTTTTGGGAAACATAGTATATTGCATTAGGTGATTTGGAAGAGAGTTTAGGCAAGCTGTTGCTAGTACTGTTCTTCCTGTCATGTTGAGGCAATTTGATTTCCAAGTGCCTAGCCTAGCCAATATATTATCAAGGAGGAATTGAAAATCCTTTGCCATAGGTTTGGAGTTTGTTATTGGAAAACCTAAATATTTTCCAAATGAATTAGTGGTCTTCATCTGAAAAATACTTTTGAGCTTTGCAATAAGTTCTTGAGGGCAATTCCTAGATATTATAATTTTAGACTTGGTCTTGCTGATAGATTGCCCTGATATAGAACAAAATTGGTCGAGACATCTTTTAATAGTGAGAACAGATTTATTATCAATCTTTGCGAGGAAAGTAAGGTCATCAGCATAGAAGAGATGAGACAGGGAGAGATTTCCTTTACCAATTTTGATAGGGCTCCACTCTCCTATGTTTACCTTATGGTTAATGTGAGTCTAAAGCATTTCCATGAAAATAATGAATATATAAGGGGGCAAAGGGTCACCTTGTCTTTCCTCTACTAGGTTCAAAATATGGTGTTCTATTTCCGTTTACTAGGACAACTATTCTAGAGGTGGTGATGCAACTCATAATAATCTTAGTGATTTTGGGAGGGAAATTAAAATAGATTAAGTGTTATGAACAAAGGACCTTTCTAGACGATCGAAGAATTTTTCATGATGAATTTTGACGAGCATATTTTGATATTTGCCTTTGTATTTATTTAGCTTTAGTATTACCTCTTGGATGATCATAGCATTATCGCTAGCTTTCCTATTTTTAAGGAAGCTACTTTGGTAGGGACTAATAAGATTGTCCAGGAAAGGTTTGAGGCGGGTGACAATAATTTTTGAGATAATCTTATATATAGTATTACATAAACCAATTAGTCTAAAATTATTGAGATTATTAGCATTGGGAATCTTTGGGATTAATCATAGAAAAGTATCATTAATACCCTCTGGCAATTCCCCCTTTGTGAAAACATCCTCACAAAGCTTGATCACCGATTTGCCTATGACTTCCCACTATTTTTGAAAGAAAAAGGGTGCAAACTATCGGGTCCATGGGATTTAAAAGGTTTAAAAGAGAAATAGGCTTGCTAGATTTCCGCTATTGTGGCTGAGTTGTCTAAGGATGAGAGATTATATTTAGTGGAGAAATTAGTGGCTTCCTTAGCAACCCTCCATTGGCTAAGTGAATGTGAAGAGGTATAAATGTCTTTGAAGTAGTTTGTAGTATGGTTAATAATGTCAGTTGGGTCGTTAATCCAGGCATTTTGATCGTTTAGAAAGGACACGATTTTTTTAATTCTTTTCCTATTAGTGGCTGATATGTGAAAGAATCTAGTATTAGCATCTCCCTTGTTAAGCCTAAGAATTCTGGATGTAAGTTTCCAATAGTCTTCTTCCATTTTCAAAATAATATTGAAATCATGAATTAGTAATTTTTCCAACAATAGGAAGAGACTGTGGTAATAATGAATTGAATTTTGGATCCCATTTAATCTGTCTAAAATTTCCTTTTTGTTTTTAAAGATATCTCCAAAGGTATGTTGCTTCCAAAAGGTAACATTATTCCTAAAAATAAGAACTGCTTCCTCAAATGAATTTTCATTCCAAGATTGTTCAACCACCTTAAGGAATGTGGGGTGTTTCCACCAAGAGGGCTCTATTCTAAAAGGTTTAGGGTAAGAAGGGTGTTGTTTTGGAATAAATTCTATAAGGAGGGGATTATGGTTTGAGTGAGTTTTGGGGAGATGAACTATTGAGGCATTGGGGAAGGATTGGACCCAAAGACCATTCCCAAAAACCTTATCAAGACGCTCTAGAATTAACTGATTATTTTTAACTCTATGATTCAACCACGTGTACTTACCACCCTTAAAACCAAGATCAAAAAGTTTAAATATGACCAAGGTTTTAGGGCACGATTACGATTTACAGGCCTACAACCTATCTTGTCATTAGTGCTAAAAATATCATTAAAATCCCCTCCTATAATCCATGGCCCATAGAAATTATTAGAGAGTTCCTTGATGTTATCTCACATGATATCCCTATTAGTAGAATTAGTGCTAGCATAAATACTTGAAAAGAGCCATCTAATATTTCTGGGACGTACCTCAATGATAGCATGAATTTCATGGTTCCTTCTAATGAAATTGTGAACTGTCACCTTAGAATTATCCCGTAACACCACCATCCCTCCACCTTGGCCATCAATAGGAACTTCGATAATTTCAGTGAACCCAAATTCATTCATCAAATTTCTATGGTTTTGGATAGGGGTGTACAAAGAAAACCGATAAACCGCACCAACCCGATAATCCGAGTCAAACCGAGAAAAAAAACCCGACTATGGCTTGGTTTGACTTGGTTTGGTGTTGAAAAAAAAAATCCGACCATAATTGGTTTGGTTTGGTTTTAACTAAAGAAAGTCAAACCGAAACCAAACCAACCCGACATTACATATATAGCAATTTGAGATATATTTAATATATAAATATACTTATTGTAATGTAATTTATAAATATTTCTTAAAAATTTCATAATTTTATCTTTTAAGGTATTATTTCAAGGTTTAACTTAGAACTTTTGAATGCTCCAATAAGTTTTATAGCCATTAATATTAGTAAATTAAATAATGCTAGCAATCAATACTAATCTAACAAAAGACATTCAATTCAATATTACGAACGAGAATGTATTAAATGTCTATTTTTCATTTTTCAATAATTTAGATAAAAATACATAACCTATTTTTATTTTTCTTTAGCTTTTAGGCATATAATTAATACTCCCTCATTAGCCTATCTAGTTTAGCATGAATTAGTGCTTTTAGATTATATTTATTTTTATTATGACTTTTTGATTAGCAATATTTATAGTACATAATTTATTATTTTTTATTGTTGAATATTTTAGGATAATGTCATGAGTCATGACATATCCCATATTTTGTATTATTTTCTTGAAAAATACTTTATATAGTTGTATCTTACTAGGATTAAAGAAATATTTTAAGCATACCTTATATATTTTGTTCTACGAAGATTTTACCGGAAAAAAATTCGAAAAACCCGAATAACCCGAAAAAACCCGAGAAAAACCGATATTGAAAAACGCAAATTTATTGGTTTGGTTTGGTCTTTAGATTTAATAACCCGACACAATTAGTTTGGTTTGGTAATTGTAAAATCCGAACCAACCCGGTCTATGTACACCCCTAGTTTTGGATCCTAGTTTCTAGTAATGCCACCATGCATGGCTTATGAGTCACCATAAGATCCCTGAAATTTCTAGCAAATTCCTCATTGTTCCCACCTCTTATATTCCAGATTATAAGATTTATTGGTCCAGACATATTATTCAGTTGTTGTGGGTTGTGCCCATTCTCCATGGACAGATTGGAAAGTCTCATCAGAGTTGGTACCAAGATCCTAGCTTTGTTTCCTACAGTCGGATCCTGGGGAGGACGGATATCCATTGAACATTTGAAGAAGTCTTGGGGACAGCTTAGTATGTGTCTTTTCTCTTGATTCTCTTTTAACAAGAAGACTTTTACCTCGTTTAGATTTCCTAATTCCACTACTGACTCCCCAAGTAGATCTATTGGGGGAGTTTATTTCTTCTTCTACCTGTTTTCTCATGTTTTGGTTTTGATCTATCGGGGGATCTGGAATTATATTCTGCATGTTCATTTGCATGTTTTAAAAGGGGGTCCTAAAGTGGTTGAGGGGCCTCCCACTGCATCAGAATTGAGTTCAGGGCTGTCAGTGCTTCTAGGGGAAGTTTGCATGAAGTTTTGTTTGTTGAAGACCTAAATTGCTTAAGTTGAAACAAAATAACTTTCGGAAGATTTATAGTTAAATAGAGTTGGAATCATTAAATTCACTCGATAGCGTGATAATAATAAAACTTAGGTTCTACATGTATTTCTCTTAGGAATAACTATTTATTGCTAATACAATTATATTTTCTCACCAAGAAATAATCAATTAATAACACTCCGTGAGAATTATTTAAATCAATTGATATATGACTCGTGACGATTAAATTGAAATAATTTTCTTGCCTGAATTGTGCTATAAGATAGTAAAAACCTCTTGCGATTAATTTTTACTAAAAATCAATAATCTTGCCAACTAAAACTCCTCCGTGAGAATTAGAATGGACGTAAGCAAGATTACAGACTTGGAATGATAGCTTAAAAAGAATTACTCTCACTCTATTATTTTACCCAATCGATATCGTATGTTAATTTTGCTTCATGAGAATTACAAAATTGACATACAACTAAATTTGGAGAATAAATAGATAGAAGTGATAATAATTAATTAAAACTAACATTCTAGCACAATATTGAAATATAATTAGGAAGTTTTAGGTCAAGCGTGTAGTTAAATTGAGATTAATATTATAATGATATCGAGCTTCTTCAACTATTCCAACAAAAGAGATTACTCCATTATGGAGTATTAAAATCTCACAAAGAAAGGAATTCTTAACATAATATCAACACTCTTAGAAAATTCCCAAAAGACTACAAGATAAAGTGAAATATATAAAGAAACAAGTAAAGACTAAATCTAGAGAAAAGTTATTTTGCTAGGTACGCATCATCTTCCTCTTCAATACAAATAAGACATCCTTTTTATAGAAATCAAATCTCATAAGGTGCCACGATGCCTCGTGGTTCTTTTGACATGATGTGCCATGCTTCTTATGCCATGATGTCTCGTACTTCTATTGCCATGATGCCTCGTGATCTCTTTGTATTCCTTTATTTGCTTTATTATGATATATTTATTTCCTGCAAAATACTATTAGAAAATACAGATAATTGACATATTTGATATATATATATATATATATATATATATATATATATATATATATATATATATATATATATATATATATATATATATATATATATATATATATATATATATATATATATATATATATATATTATTTAAAATAATTTATTTTTAAGTATATAATATATGAATATTTTATAGCCATCAAACTCCCCGTGCTTGAATTTTTGCTCGTCCTCGAGGCAGCAATTTTATTAATAATTGTTGTTTCTTGTAGAGTAGAAAAGTAAAAAAAATTAAAATTTCACATAATATTCAAAACTATAAGTTTTTCACGTCGCCAAATCTTTACCTTGTTTCTGCTTCTGCTTTTGTTTGTCAAAAACTTTCAATTCCTCTTTTGATGAACCTTTTCAGATTGATAACATTATGATTACAATTTCGAGTTTCTCAAATTTTGTTCATAGGCTTGCCCTTCATGTCAGTCTCCACTAATGTAGAATCAACACTAATTTCTAAAATTATTTTAGGACTTTTTCAGGCTTGTAATAATAGGCTTAATGCTGGTAAGATAAAAGAATATATTTATAGTGACTTTGTTCCATCCAGCTTTATTATGAGAGCCGATTATTTTACCACGGTAACTATGTACAACTCAGCACAAGAAAATAACTCTAAAGAATGGGATAAAGGTCCTGATCTCTAATTTCATGATTAATATCACTTAAGTCATCATTTCTCTCAATAGATTTCTTAAATTCAAGCTTCTTGAACCAATAATTTATTTTATAAGTATATACACCTTGTTTTCCTCTTCTTCTTTTTTTCTTTTTTCTTAAAGAGTGAAATAGAACATTTACTCCATAAGTATTCCTTCATCGCTTGCTTTAATAATCATTTTTGCTCATCTATACCGGAAGGAGTAGTATCAATCTTTTTGTAAGATAAACTAATATGGTGTATCAATAAAAGTTGGTTTATCCCTATTTTTTTTTTCTTTTTTTTTGGGGCTCAAAGTTGGGTGCTAAAAGGTAAAATATAAATATTTGTGGTTAAAAATAGATAGGCAAAAAAGGGTGTCAAAGAAAGCCTAATTTCATTCTAAAAATAGTGTTGTCTAGAATTTCGCCTTGATAGACATATGGGGCAAGTTCTAGCAGAATTTTATTGATTCTACCTGTTGACATCATAATGCTTCACAATTCCAACACTTTCTCAAATTTGGAGATACTCGTTCTTGCCTTCACAAAAGTAAAATCACAAACTTGGAAGTCATATGGTATAAATGAAACAATTTATGTTTGAAAAATATGTGAACTTTTATTTTAAAACTTTAATATTGTACAAGAACAATAATTAAAAATAAAATAAAAGATGCATATATATATACACACACATATATAGGAGAGAGAAGGAAAAACTTGACAGAGCGTGTGACAACACATATTTTTTATGTAATATACTAACTAATTTAAGACTTTATTAGGCATTTGGTCCTGGTTTAAATATACACCAACAAATTTACTTGTGCCAACATTTTGAATTATTCATTAAATGGTTAATCAACTAGTTACTTAGGCATAATGATCACCATGGAGTTACTCCTGCACAAGTGACTCTGTTTTTGTAGAGGCCTTCATGATATGTTCTGGTTGTACAATAACCTGGATATTGACCAGATCAATTGATTAAGCATTTAATTACCCAAATCTATGTCGGGCTTATGAGGCTCCACTGCTTCTCCCTCAATGGATACGGGGTTTGTATCTTAGTTTTGAGATTAATGTCGTCAGGTCGACTTATTAATTGCAGAATTCATCAGTCTATCAAAATAACTGATGGATGTTGTTCAAAATGTCTTCAATAGTACAATTTTAGCCTGTGACCATTTACCTTAAACATTTCTCCTCCATTTTTCTGAATTTCTATTGTCCCGTATGGAGTAACGCTTGTAACATTGTAAGGACCTGTCCACCTGGATTTTAATTTTCCTGGGAATAACTAGAGTCGGCTATTGTAAAGAAGTACCTGATCTCCAATTTTGAAACTCTTTGGTTGAATCAACTTGTCATGCCATATTTTCGTTTTTCTTTAAAAATTTTAGCATTTTCATAGGCTCCCAACCTCAGTTCTTCTATTCATTAACCTAAATAAATCTCTTTTTACCAGCAGAGGCTAAATCAAAGTTTAGTGCTTTCAATACCCAAAAAGCTTTATGTTCTAATTCTACAGGCAAATGACAAGCTTTTCCAAGACTAATCTATATGGAGATGTTTCAATTGGCGTTTTGAAAGCCGTACGGTACGCCCATAGTGCATCATCTAATTTTAAAGCCCAGTATTTTCTTGAGATTCCAACCGTTTTTTTAAGAATTATGTTTAACTCGCGGTTGGAAACATCAATTTACCCTTGAGTTTGAGCATGATATGACGATCCTATTTTATGAGTCACATTATATTTTGACAGTAAAGCAGAAAATTGTCTATTGATAAAATGAATTCCTTGGTCACTAATAATGACTCGCGGTGTGCCAAATCTAGTAAAAATATTTTCTCTAAGAAAATTGCACACTGTACGAACATAATTCTTTCTTGTGGGGATGGCTTCAACCCATTTTGACACATAATCCACAGCCACAAGAATATATTCAAAAGAGTGAGAAGAAGGAAAAGGACCCATAAAATCTATTCCCCAAACATCAAATATTTCACATACCTGTATTGATTGCAGTGACATCTCATCTCTTTTGGTGATATTACATGTTCTCTGATACCTGTCACATTGTGCTACATATGCTCGAGCATCTTAGAAGAGTGTGGGCCAGAAGAATCTAGCTTCTAAAACTTTAAAAGCTGTTCGATTTGCTGCATAATGTCCTCTAGTTGCTCCATCATGACAGTGATATAGAATTTTATTCATCTCTTCTTCAGGTACACACCTTCTAATGATATTATCTGCACAATTTTTGAATAAGTAAGGTTCATCCCACAGATAATACTTTGCATCAGATATAAGCTTTTTTTCTTTGCTGATAAGAGAAATCTTGCGGTATCCACTTTTCAACCAAGTAATTCACAATATCTGCAAACCAGGGTGGTTGGGTCACAATTGTGTTAACTGAAAAAATATGTTCATCAGGAAATGCTTCTTTAAGCTCAATTAAAATCAAGGGGAGGGTTTTCTAACCCAGACAAATGGTCAGCTACTTGGTTCTCTATCCCTTTCTTATCCTTTATCTGAAGGTCAAATTCTTGCAGAAGTAAAATCCATCTTAATAATATAGGTCGAGCATCTTTCTTAGCTAAGAGGTAGTTTAAAGTTGCATGATCAGTAAAAACAATGACCTTTGTTCCTATCAAATAGGAACGAAATTTATGAAAAGCAAACACTACTGCTAGTAACTCTTTTTCTGTCGTGTCATAATTTACTTGAGTATCACTCAATGTCCTACTAGCATAGTAAATAGGACGGAATATCCTATATTTTCTTCGGCCTAAGACCGCTCCAACTGCTATATCACTAACATCACACATGACCTCAAAAGGTTGGTTCCAATCAGGGGACACAACTACATGTGCAGTTGATAACTTTTCTTTAAGGGTTTCAAACGCTTTCACACATTCACCTGAAAAATCAAACTTAATGTCATGCATCAAGAGGTTAGTTAGCGGTTTTGAAATCTTTGAGAAATCTTTTATGAATCGTCTGTAAAAACCTGCATGACCTAGAAAGCTCCTAATGCCTTTCACAGTTGTGGGAGGGGGTAATCCTGCTATAAAATTAATTTTTGCCTTATCAACTTCTATCCTTTAGCGGTGATTTTATGTCCTAAAACAATTCCTTATGTAACTATAAAATGACATTTTTCCCAATTAAGAACTAATTTTGTTTCTTCACATCTTTTAAGAACTAAGATCAAGTGTTTTAGACAAATATTGAATAGTGATATTGTGTGATGGGCGAATAGTTTTATTTGAATTCTACAGTAAATTCTCATTCAAAAAGGATTTAAAAGCAAATATATTTATGCCTTTTCTTTCATTGTTCTACTTGACTAAATTATCATTGGTATGATATTAGTATGCCTGATTTATTTATATAAGATTACTATTTCTCAAGATATTTTATTTTTTCAACAGAACTCACAAAAGAAATTATTTTCTTAAAGTCATTTGAGTTCTTCCCAGAATAGCCGTGCGAAATGCGAATTCATTTACTAACCTATAGATAATTCTTTATAAGTCACGTTAAACTAGTCGATAAATTCGTACAAAAGTTGACGCGTCCACCAATTAAATCTGTTAAACAAAACTTAGAGCATCTTGATTGTGATATCTGTAAAATATTCAACTTTTAGTATAAATGTAAGATTTAGCAGGAAATTAATAATGTCCTAATAAGGACAAGAACCTCCTAGCTTTGAACCCAGTTCCAATCGAGAGGTTGTGAGTTCGAGTCTCCCCGAGAGAAAGGTGGGAAGTTTTTGGAGGGAAGGATGCGGGGGGTCTATTTGGAAACAGCCTCTCTATCCCAGGGTAGGGCGAAGGTCTGCGTACATACTACCCTCCCCAGACCCCACTAAATAGAATTATACTGGATTGTTATTGTTGTTGCACTCTAATTTTCCCCTATCTCCCAAGCAAGTGGTCCCGTTCTTCACTCCCAAAGTAGAACTAAACACCACTAATTAAAAGACATTGTTGAAGTAAGACAAGAAGCTTGCCAACCCAAGACGGATTTGTTTAGTATACAGTAGAATGTAAAATCACCAATAGATCTAAGGAGAAATTTAATTAATCCTCGTGTAGGGTTATTTTATTCTGTGTTAGACCTTGTGATGGAGACACAAGAAATTAAATACAGCGGCTGTTTGGGCTGGTTTTGGTTGCGGACCACCGTATGTCGGACATACGTAGTTGCACACGCCGGCGATTTATTACAAATATTTATTTGTACTGTGTGCTTATTTCAAATCATCTTAATTTACTATAATTAAATAATTTGATGAAGTGAAAATATATAGTGGTGATTCTAGTGAACCATAGTTAAGTAATGTGCAAATACATATTATGTATTTATTAGTTTGTAAAAATATTAAGTATGAGTCAGTTTTACAATTATTTGTTGGGGTATATTTTTTGCGAATGATATTTTTCTTGTTAATGTACACTACAGTAATCTAATGCTACCCAAAAAAATCTACTATAAGTAAAAGAAAATTGCTAGATACTAGTACTATAGAATCGATTTTATATTCAAAATGTTGTATCACACTGTTTTAAATTTCCATCAATATGTTCAAAAGTTTAATATTTTCATATAAACAATAAAAAGACAATTTTCTTAAAGACTTGTTAATTAGAAACTTAGAATCACCCCATGATATGTTTGGTACAAGACTAGGTCTGACAACTTAACAGAGGCAACTAGGACCAAATGGCCACTATGTGAAAATACAACTCAAATAAATCCAAGGGTTGCATAGAGAGGCCATTCAGAAATAATTAACTTTTTAAATCTAACTAAAGTCTTTAATAAAGTACACACTCTTTCATGATTGTGTATACAAAAGTTGCGTTCTGAACTTGTCCGAAAAATTCGATTGTACAATGAAACGTTACAGAGGTACAATTTTCAGCATACAATCGAGTTTTTTCAGACAAATTTAAGGTACAATTTATGTATTTTACCTTATGTATATAGCACCTGGATATAAAATTTGATTTCTGTTTAGATAAAAAAAAATCAACCAAATAGAACCAGGAATACTTCAATACATGAACTTAATTTAAGACAATTAATCAAAATATTAAGATTAAAATCGTAAGTTTAATTTGTAGCACTGAACACGAGCAACGACGTAGTCATATTCCACCGACCCATTCAAAAGAGAGATGGAGATGGTCATATGACAGTATGTAATGTGACTTAGCATTGGGTTTCGTAGCAGTAAAAACTAAAAGAAATTAATGGATAGAGAGAGCAGTATTAGGATATGGTTAAAAAATAGACACCACACTATGTATAAGCTCGAATCTCAAACACTAGAATTAGACTCATATATATCTTTAGACCAATAATAGAAAAAACACTAAAAGAAGAATGAAGTCTTAAAATGAGGGTCCTCACTAAAAGGACTAATGTGAAATCTCATTGAGAACTACATTGCTTCCTGGCACGATGCATAAGAGAGAATTTTGGGAGATTGAAACTCTTTTATGTTTTTTTCTTTTTCTGAAAGAAAAAAATAATTCGATACACAAAATATTTTATATTCAGATAAAATTTAGAAAATAGCCGTATCCTAAAAATGCAATGTAAATAGTTTACTTTAATACAAATATTAGTAATTGTCTTTTTCTCTCGAACCAATGATCTACAAGTCACACGGAGAGATAAAGTAGAAAAAGGGTCATATATGAAAAGGTTTATTCCAAAGTAGCATTTGAGGAAAACGGGTTAGAAATTTGTGTCTTAGAAAGCCTCTTTTAGAATTCCGATTTAAGCATGTTATTGCTAACTTGGTAAACAAAGCATCAAGCATCCAAGGTAAAAATATTTTCTTTTAATTTTTTACCGTTGAATTAGATCATTGCGACTTTTAGAGGGGTGGATATTTTCTTTTTTGGGTCAAATTGTGATTTTGTCACCCCCAAGAAAAAATAGAAGGGGGAAAATGACAAAATTTTGGTGGGATGAAAGTGTTTGAACATTTTATTAAGAGATGATTATTACATTAAATAGTGAAGTGTCGGGCTGATAAGTTAACAATTTCATTGGTCTAAACTCTAAACTAATCTTGTTGTTATGGGATCACCGATTTCTAAAGGGTAGCTTGGAATTCAACATATGACCATCGTTATTACTCTATGTCCTTTCCCACCCCAAAGTTGAAAATATATCGTGGTCTAAGTTCATCACATTTGTAAAAGCAGCAATCGAATAATGAGCTTAACTTTTTTTTCAAATGAAATAAGCTTTTACTAAATAACACAAATGGAAGTTATTACCTCATGATAACTGAACGTATAGTCCCAATACCATAAAGAAGTTCCTTTAGTTCATTAAAGATAAAGATGGGTGGGTATACAAAAATCAAAACGTTTTTTTCCATGGCTAAAGATGTGTTGCACTTGTAGGCTGCCCAGCTTCTCCATTAGTTGTCTGCAATCCATTAACATGTATGAGAAAGCAAGACTATTAGATGATAACAGTTGAATCAGTACTTGCGAATCGGTTTCCTCAATAAGTGAAACTAAATTGTGACTGAGTGCAAGTCTTAGTCCATTGTAAAAGTTCAGTATTTCCATATGAATGGCAGAGTGTGTGTAGTTGTAATTTTCATAGCCAATGATCCAATTAGCATTGTGGTTTCGAATATGTCCACCATCCCCTTCTGCTTTACTATTCTCATCGTAAGCACCGTCTCTGTTAGATTGTAGGTAATTTGTTATTAACGAGTAGTCACAAGAAGAACTTTATTTCATTCAAAGCGTGGATTTTTCACACTCATTGATGGGAAGGAGAAAACAACAACAACAACAATCCAGTATAATCCCACCTAGTGGAGTATGGGGAGAGTAGTGTGTATGCCGACCTTACCTCTACACTTGGGTAGAGAGGCTGTTTCCAAATAGATACCCGGCATCCTTCACTCCAAGAACTTCCCACCTTGCTCTTGGGGAGACTCGAACTTACAACCTCTCGGTTGAACGTGAGGGTTGCTTACCATCAGAGCAACCCCTCTTGTCTGATGGGTTGGAGAAAACGGGAGGTGAAAATTATTTGAGTCTTGTAAGTATATATGGTAGGCTGATTTTGTAGAGAATAAACCTGAGGTTGTATTTTTTCAAAAGAAAGAATCATTTTTGGGTTCTGAATCTTGAATGTAAGTATTATTAATTCGGTGTATAATATCAATGGATAGTTCCGAAAGATCCCCCTTATTATTGGGAAGGATTCTTTCGACAGTTTTTGTTATATCTAATCCCGTGTATAAGAGACCTAAGGGAGTCATTCGACCCAATCTAATTATCTTCCCGGAGTTTAATATTGGAGTTGTTGCCAATATTCCAAATGATTTTTTTATGGAATGTCGAAATATTTTTGATAATACTTTTCCAAATATGGGAGTCGGATGGTTTTATTGTAAAATCATTTTGAGGATAGCGTGATTGATATTTCCCTTTTAAAACTCTAATTCAAAGTTGGTATGCATCGGGCTAGAGGAGAGCCAAATATTTTCCATTAGATTTAGGGATTCCCAATCCACCCATAGACTTAGGAAGTGTAACAGTTTCCCAATTTGCTAGATGGATTCTTCTTTTGTTTGCAGTAGATCCCCAAAAAAATTACGTTGAATAAGATTGATTTTTTCTATATAATTTTTTTGTAAAAATTTACTTACATGGCGTAACTAGGAGGGTTGTTAGAACTATTGTTAGGAGTGTAGTACGCACTGCAAGGGTAGCAATTTTTCCTTCCATCCTTGTAGACGGTTACTCATACAATCAATAATGTTTTGGTAATCAATGCTTTTTTGGATGGTGATTAGTGATGGCTAGACCTAAGTAGTTACCAAACTTTGACGAGGGGGACATGTTGAGTGAGTTTGCTATACTTTGTTGGATGTTTAGAGGCACATTTTTTAAGAAGTAAACTTTTGATTTGAAAAAATTAATTTTTTGACCCGAAGCAGTTGAAAGTTTGTTGAAAATATTAATAATAATAGAAGTATTTTTAGTGTCAACTCTTGCAAAAAATACTAAATCACCGGCAAATAGTAAATGTTGAGCTACAAGATTATTTAGCTTCCAAACCTAGACATATACATTGATTTTGTAGTATATATTTATTGTATATCGTGTATATCATGTATGTTGGGCCAGAAACAAATCTGGACCTTTTTTTTTTTTTGTATTTGGCCCGAGTTGGCCCAAGTTGGTCATATAAGCATCTGACCCTTCTGTATAGGGGTCAGTCGGATATTTTGGGATTGAAGTTTTCTTTTGGAGCTCTCTAGAAGCTCTCTCTCAACCGACTCATCTTCTTCAATTTTCATCTTGATTCTTCGTTGTTTTCATGGAATCAGAGTGGGAAACCTTCCGACAATCCTCTGTCATTTGTTATCAACTCCGTCAGAGTTGTATTGAAGATTTTTTTGACATCGGTGAGGGATTTTGTTGTTGACAAACCCTATATGTATCGAGCGGTTAATCGAAACTTTTACCGCTATATGATGGTTCGATCTTCCCTTGGTGGACGTTTTGGGTAACTTTCCGACGTCCTCGACCTGATTCCAGTAAGTTTCCAAATTCTAGGGTTTCTGTTGTTCGGAGTTAGGGTTTTCTCTGTCAGTTGAAGGTTGTTCTTCTCCGGTCGCGAAGAAGGCGGGTAAATCTATTCTTGTTCTAGGTGCTATATGCTTTGCATGTGGTTTTGATTCAACTCTAGTTTTGCAAATTTTTTACCGAGACTGTTTTTTGATTTCAAACTCATTGATGTTCATGACCTCTAACATGAGTGTTAATACATCCTTTGTTGACCCTACCAGCCCTCTTTTCGTTTACTCCTCTGATGTTCCTGGAGTTTCTCTTGTCTCCACTCCCTTCTCGGCAGTGGTTATGGGGGTTGGAGGAGAAAAATGATTGTCGCCCTGTCTGGTAAGAACAAAATTGGCTTTGTTGATGGTACATGTCCCCGACCAGACACTAATGTGGCTGAACAAAAGTTATGGGACAGATGCAACAATATGGTAATTTCCTGGTTAACTGCTTCATTATCCCCTCAGATAGCTGAGAGTGTGCAGTATTCTGATACTGCACAGAGTATATGGGCACAGCTCGTAGCTAGATATGGTACTGCTAACAGAACCAAAATTTTTGAACTAAAAAGAGAACTCTCTCATACTTCTCAAGGTTCTCTAGATGTAGCCTCATATTTTAACAAACTTAAAGGATTGTGGGATGAATTAGGAATAATGTGTACAAACCATGGGCAAAGATGCATTTGTCCTGCCACAAATGGCATCATACAGGAAGATGATGAGAATAAGGTGTTCCAGTTCCTCATGGGCCTTAATGAAGCATACATGGGGGTAAGGAGTAACTTACTAATGATGCAACCTCCTCCTACCCTTGACAGTGTCTACAATATGGTCCTTAATGATGAGAAACAGAGACAAGTCCAGTCCATTTCTCAGTTTAATCCAGACTCTATGTCTTTCAATGTCCACACAAACAAACATTCAGTTGGAATCAACAAGGTCACAGTGCCTAATCCTTCTCCTTTCAGACAAAGAGTCACCTTTGACCCAGCTAGAGGTTCTTTATTTTGTAGATACTACAAAAAACCTGGGCACTTAATTGATAAGTGTTACAAGATTCATGGGTATCCACAAAATGTAACATTTAACAAGGGCAGGAGACCTGCTGCTGCTCATCTCACTACTGGTGTGGATTTCCCTTCTTCTGAAGGAAATATGTCTGTTCCTCATGGAAATCCTCCTGAAAGTCATCACCCTGTTCCAAACATGTATGGCCAGAGTTCTGTGATACAGGGTTGAGCAGACAACAATATGACCAATTGATGACCTTGCTGCAACAAACTCAGTTAGGGGACTCCACTGCCCAGACTCCTCCTCACATGTATGCTGCCAATTTTTCTGGTACTATACTAACTGAGAGCCCTGTTTCTGATTCCAAATTTTTCATGCTTACTCACATTAATTCTGCCACCTGGATTATAGACTCAGGGGCATCTAACCATATGACCTTTAATAAAAATTTACTCTTCAACCTCACACCTTTAACTGTGCCCTATCTTGTAACTTTTCCTAATGGATATAAAGTGAAAGTGACATGCACAGGATCTTTTGCATTAAATCCATTCATCATTCTTCATGATGTCTTATTTGTTCCTTCTTTCAAACACAACTTGATTTCTGTCCACAAACTAGTAAAACTGTTGCATTGCCTAATCTTGTTTACTGCAACTTCCTGTTTCCTCCACATGTTACAGGCCCCTTCTCTGAAGATGCCTCTGGATCTTGGTAAAGAGGAGGCTGGTCTGTATAAGTTTGCTTGGGTGCCACTTTCCTCTTCTTCTAATTGTTGTTCTTCTGCTTTTGTATGTTCTTCTTCTTCTTCTTCTTATTCTTGTAATCTTGATTGTTCTAGTCATTAAGTTGTTGCTTTACCTTCCACTGTGAATATTTCCATATGTAATAATGTTGTTACCACTGACATGAATTACATTTGGCATTTTAGATTGGCTCATATTTCATTTGCAAACATGAAACCCATTTCTGCCTTGTCTTTTCCATTTGCTTCTAAACAGCCTTTCCCTTGTTCTATTTGTCATATGGCTAAACAAACTAGACTTCCCTTTCCTGATAGCACAATAAGTACTTGTAGGCCTTTCCAATAAATTCATGTAGATACTTGGGGCCCTTATCACACTCCCACTTCTTCTTGTTCTAGGTATTTTCTTACAATAGTTAATGATTTCTCTAGAGCAACCTGGACACATTTACTGGGGTGTAAAAGCAATGCTTTTTGTCCGCTTAAATCTTTTCTATGCATGGTTAAAACCCAGTTTCATGCTGTTGTTCAAACTTTTAGAAGTGACAATGCTTTGGAATTGGGGTCTAGCATTGATGGTGCATCCTTCTTTAGTCAACAAGGCATTATTCATCAAACAACATGTCCCTATACTCCCCAACAGAATGGTGTTGTTGAAAGGAAACATAGGACTCTTCTTGAGACCTGTAGAGCCCTGCTTTTTCGATCTGGCTTACCAATCTCTTTCTGGGGAGATTGCTTGTTGACTGCTACCTATCTACTTAACAGGATATCCTCCAGACTCCTTCATAATAAATCTCCTTATGAAATTTTTCGTGGAAAGGCACCTACTTACTCCCATTTAAGGGCATTTGGCTGCCTTGCCTATGCTGTTGTCTCAATTCCTCAAAGGGACAAGTTGAAACCTAGGGCCATTTCCTGTGTCTTCCTAGGGTATCCTTTTGCTAAAAAGGGTTATAAATTGTATGATCTCACTTCCAAAAAGTTTTTTGTGTCCAGGGATGTTGTCTTTCATGAAACTTCTTTTCCTTTTAAAACTGTTTCTTCTGCTAACCCTACTCCTTCTGTTTCTCCCTCTTCTTTTCCTTTTGTTCCTCCTCTTGAGCATTCCCTTTCTGAGACAGACTTGTCTGTCCCTATCTGTTCCTCTCCTCCTTCTCCTTCTGCCCCAGTTTCTCCTTCTTCTAATCCAGTTTCCAGTCCTCCTTTCAACCCTGATATTTCTCCTCCTGCCTTGCCCTCTTCCACATCACCTAATGTTCCCAGAAAATCTGGCAAACAGCACAATCCTCCTTCTTACCTTAAGGATTATGTCTGTCATCTTCCTGCCTTCTCTGGATCTTCTTCTTCTCCTCTGGAATCTGAACCTCTCTATTATTCTCAAGCTGCATTAGTTCCAGTTTGGTAGGATGCCATGAGAAAGGAGTTTGATGCATTGGATGCCAACCATACCTGGGATGTTGTTCCACTTCCTCCTGGTAAGAAACCCATAGGCTACAAATGGGGTTATAAGATCAAATATAAGGCTGATGGTAGTGTTGAAAGATATAAAGCTAACTGTTGTTAGAGGGGATACTCAAATTGAAGGAGTTGATTTCACTGACACCTTTTCTCCTTTGGTTAAAATGTCCACTCTTAAGTGTCTTATTGCAGTGGCTGTTAAGAACCATTGGGATCTTTTTCAACTTGGTGTTAACAATGCTTTCTTGCATGGTGATTTGGATGAGGAGGTCTATATGAAGCTCCCTCCAGGTTCAACAGTTTCTGTTCCTTCTACTGATTCTGTTTCCTCTGCATCTCCTTCTCTTGTATGTAAGTTGAAAAATTCTCTTTATGGGTTGAGACAGGCATCCAGACAATGGTATGCTAAACTGTCTTCTGCTCTCTACTCCAGAGGATATACACATTCTTTGAATGATTATTCTCTGTTTATCAAATGCCAACCTGGTTGTATTGTTGTTGTGGCAGTCTATGTGGATGACAATATTATTACTGGGGATGATAATGATGAGCTTTCTGCCCTAATACTGTTTCTGGATGATCAGTTCAGGATTACAGACCTGGGGCCTTTGCATTATTTTTTGGGCATAGAGATGTCTGTTGTTCCTAGTGGGCTGCTCCTTAATCAGCATAAATATGTTTCTGACCTGCTACATCAATTTGACTGTATGAATGTTTCTCCTATTGTTTGTCCTTTGGATCTCAATGTCAAACTTCATGTTGATTCTGGTGACCTCTTCTCCTCCCCTGATCACTATAGGAGCCTTATTGGTAAGCTCTTATTTTTGACTCACACCAGGCCTGACATCTGCTTTGCTGTTCAGCATCTGAGTCAATTTTTGAAGTGTCACAGAGTCCCTCATATGACTGCTGCCCTACATGTCCTTAGATATTTTAAGGGCACTATGAATTTGGTCTCTTCTATTCTGACAGTTCTGATTTCTCTATACATGCTTATTCTGACAGTGATTGGGCTGCATGTCCTGATACTCGCAGGTCTCTTACTGGTTTTTGTGTTATTTTGGGAGGCAGCTTGATTAGTTGGAACTCCAAAAAACAGCCTGTAGTTTCCTTATCCTCTGCTGCAGAAGAATATCGGGCTCTCAGTAAGGTGGTAGCTGAATTGTCTTGGCTTTCCCGTTTGCTCACTGACATTGGTGTTTCTGTTTCTCTTCCCTTTTCTGTTTTTTGTGACAACCAGGCTACTATACATATTGCCAAGAATCCTGTTTTTCATGAGCGGACCAAGCATATTGAAGTAGATTGTCACTTTGTTAGAGATCAGTTCATTGGTGGGCTCATTACTTTCTCATATGTCTCTACTTCTCGTCAGCTAGCTGACCTTCTCACCAAGCCTTTGCCTGGCACTATCCTACATCCTCTGCTGGTCAAGTTGAAGGTGGTCTGCCCCTCCAACTTGAGGGGGGGTGTTGAGCTACAAGATAATCTAGCTTCCAAACCTAGACATATACATTGATTTTGTAGTGTATGTTTTTTGTATATCGTTTATATATCGTGTATATCATGTATGTTGGGCCAGAAACAAATCTGGACCCATTTTCTTTTGTTTTGTATTTGGCCCGAGTTGGCCCAAGTTGGTCATATAAGCATCTGACTCTTCTGTATAGGGGTCAGTCGGATATTTTGGGATTGAAGTTTTCTTTTGGAGCTCTCTAGAAGCTCTCTCTCAACCGACTCATCTTCTTCAATTTTCATCTTGATTCTTCGATGTTTTCAGTAAATGTGATGTCTCTGTTGATACCCTACCAATTCGTATGGGGTCCCAAAGATTTTTTTTAATAGCTTGATTTATCAAGCGTGTCAAAGATTCCAAGCAAATAATGAATAGAAAAGTAGATAAAGGGTCACCTTGCTTAATTTCGTGATTTGGGTTGAATAAGTTAGATAGTTTGCTATTTATTAAGATGGATATGGATGAGATTATGATGCAATATAAGGGTTATTAGTTTAGGAAGAAAATTTAGACTAGCTAAAGAATATGTTAGAAAGAACTATTCTAGACGGTCGAAAGTGTTTTCAGGATCAATTTTCAACATCATGTGACCTGCTCTATCCTTAGCTTTGTTGAACGTATGAATGATTTCCTGGACAATTATACTGTTATCAGAAGTCCTTCGACCTGAAATGAAGCTACATTGGTTTGGACTATTAATTTTATCTAGTACTGGTCTGATATGGTTTGATGAATATAAAATATTTACTTATTATATATTTTTAATATCCTACTTTAAATAATATACTTAAAATTATATTTCGAACTTTGCCTCTTTGTACTTATTTTTGCAGAAAAAAGAAGAAAAAAAAGATTATAAATAACAGAAGAAAAAGACAGAATACTCGATGAAAGTCTGTTGTGGCAAGCATAAGAATTGAAAAGACAAATGAAAGTCTATAATTGAAGTTTCGACGTATCCAAGCTCCTATCTTGGACACATGCAAGCTCCTATCTTTGGACACATTCCAGCTCATATCCTCAGACATGTCCAAGATCATATCTTCAGACGTGGCCAAGATAACATCCTCAGACGTGTCCACGATCATTTTTCAGACGTGTTCAAGATCATATCTTCAGTGTGTCCAAGCTCATATCTTGAGACGTGTTCTAGCTCATATCTTCAGACGTGTCCAAGCCTTAGTCTTGGACACGTCTAATCATTTTATGCATGCAAGACTTTTCTATAAATAGAATGCAAATTTGGCATCGAAAGGGGGAGGATGATAGAATTATCTGAACTTTGGTTAACTTCTTTCTTCAACTATTTTTTTTCTGTATGTTTTTGAATTTTCTAAGAATATTGATATTTTAGAATTCCTTTTTTGTTGTGAGATTTAAATACTCCATAATGGAGTAATCTCGTTTATTGGGATAGTTGATGAAATATGATAAATATTTTTACAATATTATTTCAGTTTTAATACATTCTTGGCCTGAAATTTTCTTTGTATAATTCATGTTGTGCTGAAATAATGATTTCTAATTAATCATTATTATTGCTTCTATATATTTTATTTAATCTATTCTTATATTAATTTTGTAATTCTCACTGGGCAAATTAATCTATAATAACTAATGAATAAAATAATAGAGTGCGAATAATTTTTTGCAATACTCTTGTTTCAAATATGTAATCTTGTTTGTCTCAGTTTTAATTCTCGCGAAGGAATTGTTGTAGGCAAGATTACTGATTTTTAGTAAAAATATTCTCACGAAGTTTTTATTACCTTTTACCATAATTCAAGCAAGAAAATATTTTGGGTTAATCATCACTAGTTTTGACTCAATAAATTATATAACCTCACAGAGTGTTATTAATTGACTTTTTCATAGTGAACAAATATAATTGTATTAGCAATAAGCAATTATTCTTTAGAGAAATACATGTAGAGCTTGAGATTTTATTGTAATAATATAATAAAGTGAATTCAACGATTCCCAACTCATTTAAATTATATCTTTCGAAAATTGTTTGTTTTGCTTTAATTAATTAACAAGTTTTAAAACTCAGCTTTTATCAATTTGGTTCTCTCAAAGAGTAGTAAAAATATTAAAAGTCCGTAGCCTAGATTAACCAATCTCTGTGGGATGATATCATAAATTATACTAGAATTTGACTGAGTACGAGTAGAAAAATTCTATGCACATTGGTCTCGTTACGATTGATTATGATTTTTGTGATTGTTTTGTAAACCGTGTTGCAAAGACTACAACAAAAACAACAACAACAACTACCCAGTATACTCCCACCAGGTGGGGTCTGGGGAGGGTAATATGTAGACGAGCCTTACCCCTACCCGAAAGGGCAGAGAGGCTGTTTCCAATCGACCCTCGGCGCATAGGAAAAAGGAAATCAGCTGTAAAACAAAAATAATAACAACAACAATAGAGCATTAGTATCACCCGCAGATATAGCAGAAATAGCGGAAATAATTATCTAAACATAAGGAACCTAAATACAATCGCATGCAATAATATCATACAGTAACTACGAAGAACTCTAGGAGCCCCTAACCTACAACCCTGATCCTAGACCTCCAGACTCTCCTATCAACGGTCATATCCTCGAAAACCTGCATTCTAGTCATGTCCTGCCTAATCACCTCTCCCCAATGCTTCTTAGGCCTCCCTCTGCCTCGCCGACCGCCAACAATATCCAGCCGCTCGCAGCTCCTCACCGGGGCATCGGGACCCCTCCTCCGAACATGCCCGAACCACCTCAGCCTCGCTTCTCGCATCTTCTCATCTACCGGGGCCACCCCTACCTTCTCTCGAATAACTTCGTTCCTAATCTTATCTAGTCTGGTGTGCCCGCACATCCACCTAAGCATCCTCATCTCCGCGACTTTCATTCTCTGAACATGAGAGTTCTTCACGGGCCAGCACTCTGCTCCATACAGCATCGCAGGTCTAACCACGATTCTATAGAATTTCCCCTTGAGTTTGTGAGGACTGATAGGTCTATATTGGGTGATCATTTCTGATTGTTAACTTTAGGGATGAAGGTGATGTATGTAGAATTAATTTCAGGAGGAATGTGGGATGAGGAAAATACGTCATACAAGTTTTGCTAACAGCACATTTGATGTCTTCCCATAACTGTTGGAAAAATAGTGGAGGGAGGCCATCAGGTCCTGATGCTAGCCGCTGCTTCAGTCTATATATTTCCTGCCAACGCTCTCCCTGTAGGTCGAGCCTCTTCTTTAGTCGCCTTTATATTCTTTTATTGTTATTGTATATTTTATATTTAAGTGCTACTGGCCTATTTTTCATGATTATTGAACTTTTAAGTATTTTATTTTGCCGTAGTATTTGGCGAACTTAATAATGAAAAGATGACTAAAAGGTAGTCAAGATCGTCAGTAAACAAAATTTGAGTTATTATTAGATTGAGTATTAATCATTCATAGGTCTGCTTAATCAGCATTTCTTTTTTTTTTGGTCAAATGAAAATTTTATTTCAACCATTGACAAATTTACATCAGTTGTTCATTTGGACTCTAGAACAGATCTCAAAATTACAATCAAAAATAGTAAACTCTACAACTATTGTTGTTAAACTAAGCTTCTATTACAGACAAAGATGAAAGTTGTTACGATTGTGAAGAATCGCACCAGGGATAGCTATTCATAGTCTGCAGAATGGGAATCCATTTAGAGTGCTTCATTCCAGCAAAGTGCACTTGAATTGTAATCTCCTTTGCTCGATCTTGGACGTTTCTGTTCAATTGTTGAAACCTTCAGTTGTTTCTTTCCATCCAGATATTGTAGACTACTGCTGCAAACACCACACTGAGGATGGCTTTTCTGGGATTCCTGCTGTTGACATTATCGGATAAAACCATTGCACTTCTGACTCGCATGTGCCTATTGTTCTTTGATACTTCAACTATTGTAACATACCTTGCCACAGGTCTTTGGAATATAACTTTCAAAGTATAAATGGTCATGTGTTTCTTCAATATCTCTTCCACACAATATGCAAGATGTATTAATTTGAAGTCCCCATTTAACCAATCTGTCAATGCCAATCACCTATGCAGTGCCATCCATAAAATGTATTTCTGTCTTGGGAGCATGCCAGTCACCATCACTAAGTTTTTCCATCGGACCTTAGGGTATTGTGGAGTGGTATGAATGTATGCCTTTCTGATGCTAAATTGCTCATTTTGAGTACATGTTTGCATTCCTATTCCATCATTTACCCACCATTCCCTTGCTCCAATTAATTTCCTAACGAGCCAGCTAGCTTGTTTAGGAATTTCCATTGTAGTAATGTCCACCTTCTTTATGTCGTGACAATGGATCCATTTAAAAGTTTGTCTTTTTTAGCTATTAAGGCCCAGAGAAGTTTTGACAGAACTGCTTCATTTCATCTTTCAATAGGAGATAATGTTCAAATCTCTTGCCTTTGATTTACACAGTATTTCCCAGTCAATTGGGGTTAATCAGCATTTCGAACTGTCCTAATCACCAAAGAAGAGTCTTTGCTGAATAATAGGGAAATATAAATTGTACTCTTAGTATGAGTGATAGTAATTGCCAATTGGAAAGGCCCATAGCAAACGCTCCCAAAAGCAACAAAAAGCAAAAGGGCATTTCTTTTAGTGATACTTTGGTCAGTAAGAGATGCCACTTTAATATAGTCCAACACATCTGGATTACATAATCTACTCACTAAATTTTTACTTTCTTTTGGAATGGAGATGCATTAACAAAGATACACGCTATACACGAGTAGCTATTATCTCATTGGAATCCTAAATACTTAAATATTTTCATAAACTTACGTTCTTTCATTTCATTAATCATTTGTTTTTCTCGTTGGAAATTTTAATTTACATCTTATTTGTGCATATTAAAATTGATCAATCACGAAGGATAGGATTGTGTGATTACACTAAGAGAGATAGAATTAGGAATGAAAATATTCGAGATAAGGTGAGAGTAGCCTGAAATGGTTCAATCGCGTGAAGAGGAGAAGCATAAATATGCCTGTGAAGATGCGTGAAAGGTTAGACTGCAGCGGGTTCAAGGAGAGGGAGTGGTTGGCTAGAAATATTGCGAAAAGGTTATCACACAGGACATACATATCTCCACATTATCAAGAACATGACCATTATATGAGTATATGAAGATCAAAGATTAAGGTTGTAGGTTAGTTCATAATCGAGCATATTTCCTTTCCACACATGTATTTCCTCTAGTTGTATTACTCTATTATCCTTCTGTTTCTTATTTTTAAATCGATATTATTTACCCGAGGTTCTCTTTGGTTCGTTTATTGTAATTATTGTGTTTGTCGTAGTTCTCTATCTAATTTTAAAGACTGCGTATGTGTTACCCTATTCGGGCTCTACTTGTGAAAAATATTACTTATGGTATTGTTGTTGTTGATAAAAATTATCAGTTAGTGGAATACGCATTGACTACTTCAAATGATAGTAACATTTTAAATTTGTAAGGAGTTTTTCTTATTATTCTCTATATTTCTATTGAACAGAAAACAACAAGAACAATACCAGTAGGAATAAAGAAGTTGAAGCTTATCCATACCAAACAAAAAATAAATGTAGAGCAATATTGACTACTACAAAAGAAAATAACAAATACAGAAAAGGGATTGATTAGAGATAAGCACAATATATCTTTTTCTTGTTTCTTATTGCATAAATAGTAGAAGCCATTTTCACACCTTATGAGCCAGTAAGGTAGTTGGACCACATCAAAATCATTCGAATTGACAGACACTTTGTGCAAAATCTTTCTTAGAGGAACAAATTAGGACTTTTACTATTTTTAGAGGGGTCAAATAATGATGAAACACCTGCATAAACAAATGAAAATTGACAAGATAAAGTCCAAATCCTTTTTCTTGCGTAAAACTATATTTTTCATCTATTCAAAAAATAGTTTTTTTTGGTTGAAGGCAACATATATTTATTAAACAAATAATTATACCAAAACAGAATTACATCAGAGAAACATCTCTATTCCATAAATGAGAAGCATTAGAACAAATAATAGTTTTCTTCGTTCTCCCTTACTTTCTTCCTAATTTACTTCGTGGTACCTTGTATGGTTTTTGTTTTTCACATGAAATAAGTAGAAAATTACGATGGATTAATAGTGTCAATAATTGAATGATGCTACATGTGATGTACTAAGCATAATGAAGTTATTATTTACTTTCATTTTTAGCTAACTATAATTTTATTATATGAATTACATTAACTAAAATCCCACAACATTACAGAGAATCGATAGCTTGACTACTTATTAAAGTATGATTTAAAACTTTAGAAATGCAAAAGGCAGTATTTCTTATTCCTATAGTTATAGACAAATATTTATCATCCTATATTTATACGAAAATACATAATTCAATTTTAATAGTAGATAAATAATGTAACAATACCTTCCAGTTCTATCGTGTAGAAATGATCGGTGCACTTACTAAAAAATACATTTTGTATCGATTGATTTTGTGTAAATACTAAGTGAAGTATTAACTTTTACATCTAATTATTATGTCTGTTACCGAAAGACTTAGGGGTCGTTTGGTATGAGGTATAAGAAGGTATAGAGTAGTATAAAAATTTAATGCCACCTTGATACTTTATTTGGTTAGCAAACAAGGTATAAATTATCCCGGTGTTAATTTTAATACTGGGATAACTTATACCTTATAGAAGGTGGGGTAATTAGCACCGGTATAGCTTATACATACTTCTTATAAATTATGCAATTGTCATTCTTAATACAACATACCAAACAATGAATAAACAACAATCCCAGCACAGCTAATCCCAGTATAACTTATCCTAATATAACTTACACCAGCATAACTTATATCGGTATAAATAACATTCTAACCAAACTGTTAGGGATATAGTAGATATGCCCTAGATCCAATATCATATTTAATAACTTGAACATATTTTGTGAATGTCACTTGATATAAAATATATGGCATTTGATATTCTTTTATCATTATTATTAATTGTTTGATTAATTTGATAAGGTCCTTGATTAAATTTTGAGATTTGTCATCGTGATAGAGATCATGATAATGAGAGCAAAGTCTCTTACAATTTAATCTAAATTTGTTCTTGATAGTAGGAATATTAATTTGGACATTAGTAATGCAGTTAGATCAATATTTATGTGATTGTCTTTATCGGATAAAGATTAGTTGATCTCATTAACTGAATCACATAGATAGATGATGCATATAGAGATATGATCATTGAACCGACTCATTGGATAATTCCTAATTGTTAGAATTACCATAACTGTCAATAGGATATTTTCTTGAAGAGTGTGATGTAACCGTTTCCTTTGACTTGAGATCATCATAGTAATTGAAAAGTTATTCATTATGCTTTGATACTAGACACCTATGGGCCTAGGGCGATAGTTGAAAGGATATTGGGTACGATTGAACACTTGTAGAATTAGTGATTGATCAAGACGGAATCTGTCAAATCTTGGTAATGAGTTTAAGCTCCATGTTGTCATGAATTATAAACGACCAAACTAAGACCTTGGCCAGGGTAATTCAATGAAAGAAGAAATGAGTTTCTTAGGTCATTCAATGGTCGATTATTTTTGACGTGAACACATAGTTGGTCGCCTATTAGGATTTGACAGTTGAACCATATCCTAGGGTGATCCAGAGCTATAAGGACAGAAGGAATTACTACATTATTCTTCTACTGGTTCTTGAGAGTAAATTGTATACTTCATGCTATCCGGTTGTTAAGGAGTGCTGCTAGACGCCACCCTTGATTAGTATATTGATATGATCAATTTACTACCGGTTTAGTATTGAACCTATGGGGTCGCACACTAACGAGTGTTCTGATCTTTGCTAAAGGATTAATTAATTTATTATTTGATAATTAAAATTAAAGAATTTAATTAGCCAAATAAATTTAGTTATTAGTCCAAATAAAATATTATTATATTCTTTGCTAGCACAGAGGTTATAATTAATATTGTGAATAAGTTGAAATTTCTATTTCGAATAGAAATTAATTTATATTTCTTGGTTGAAATATATATGTGATATATATAATTAATATTTATTTATATAAGGTATGTGTATAAATATTAATGAAAGACTTATGAATCAAATCCAATTAAGAACTTGATTTTCATGTCAAAGTCCATAATTGGACGAGTCGGCAATTTAAACCCATTAAGCATGGGAATTGTATTTTTTGTAGTAAAAAAAAAAAGAAAGGAAGGAAAGTTTCAATCCAATTTGGAATTGGACTTTTCAAACTTCCATAAGAAATCTTCGCCAGTCATGTTTTCAAAGAAAAAACGTGATTTTATTTTTATTAGTTTATTTTGTATAAACGTTTACCTTAAGTAAATTGTTACCTCAACCAAATAAGAAAAGGGTTTGTAGATAATGCTATATAAAGGGTGATGAAGAAAATTTGCAAAGTTTTTAAGGTTTTCATTTTTCTTGAGAAAAAAACCTACTTTTTGAAAGTGAGAGTGCAATACAAAGCCAAGAGAGAAAATACAATTACAAGGAAAGTATTTCTTGTTCTTCTAATTTGAGTTGAGATTTTTTGAGAAAATTTTCAACACAATATTCTTCGTTCAATTTGTTCGCGTGTTTCATTGATCAAAGAGTTGATAGCAAGGATCTGTCTCGATGTGGATACGCATAGAGTCTTCGCACTATCGAAGAAATTTTGAAAAAGAAACTCTTCACCAGGTACGTCTTAGATCCGATCTTTGACACGTAAATAAATTTTAAACATGAAAAAATCTACCTAGGATTGTTATTGTCTTCCGCTGCGTGTTACGAACACCTATACGCAATCCTTCTGTGGTATCAGAGTCGTGGTTTATTGTGTCTAAAATTTATTTACGAAATATTTTTAATATTATATTTGAAGAGTTCAAACCATAACAGATGTGCCTTTTGCAATAGTCAAATCGTTTGAATATTGATATTATTTTATTGTGGATAAAATATGAATTCATATAACTATTGAGATCGTTCATAACTTGAATTTGAAATTTTGTATTAGATACAACGTGAATCTATAATAGGTTATATGATTTTATTGTTATTTTAATTGTTATTAGTTCATGAGATGTTAATTAATAACAATATTCAAGCATGAATTCTTTTTATGTGATATATAAGAAAAATATGTTAGAGGATGTTGAATTTTGTTTTATGCCATGTGCTTGTTCATTACATAATTTTGAATTATTTATTACATCTGATGTAAATTAATTTAGGACTAAGCATGTAGACTACTTGAACTAAATTCGCATGCTATAAAAGATTCGATCTTCGTGTTATTAAAAATTATTTTTGTAACAATTCCCTCTTACTAAAATTTGAGTTGTTAAATAATAAAAAATAAAATATTTTATTATAGAGCTATCCATCAAGGTAATTAATTTTACTTATTTCTTGTTTATAAGGAGCGGCCTGACTACCAGGAGACTTGTAGTTCGAGAATATGTTAAAATTATTTATTGCATTAGATGTATGGATTGAAAGAATTATTCAATTTTACACTAAACGCCTGGACTACCCGGGGGAGTATAAAATTTAATAAGTTCTTTGCTATCATGATGGTTGAACTCAACTATGCCAGTGGGATCGACCTGACTACCAGGAGACTATATGACATAGAGCTATTTAAGGAAATTGTATGGGGATACAATTGGTAAGAACACCTACCTTTAAAATATATGTGAGAAATGACTTGACATCCAAGGGGCTCATACATATTGTTAAAGGATTCCTTTACTCCACTAAAAGAAATAAAGATTTCATAAATTATAATGAGGGTAAATAATTTAAAATAATTAGTGGAAATATCATTTAGATAAAAGACCATGTCTTTATGATATATGCAAATATGTTCATATATTATTGCTTTTTCTTTTCTATATTTTAGATTTCTCAATATATTTGCTATATCACTGCGTGGAATACTTGAGACCAACAACTTGGTAGGACCAAACTTTGATGATTGGTACAGAAATTTGAGAATTGTTCTCATGCATGAAAAGCTTATTGATGTGATCGATAAGCCCGCCAAGGAAGTCCCACATGTAAATGATGATGATGCTACCAAGATTTATCATAAATACTTCGAAGAATGTCTTACTACCAAATGCATCATTCTCGCTTCTATGAATTCTGAATTGCAGAGGAAACATCAGGATATGGATCCAACTGCAATTATTGAACATCTTAAGAAGATGTTTGGTACACAAAGCAGTACAGCTAGATACCAACTATTTAAGGCTTTATTTGGATCCAAATTGACTGGAGACTCACTAGTTGGACCCTATGCCAATCATATGATTGATCTTATTGAAGAACTTGAGAAGTTGGGGTGCAAACTGGGTAAAGAGCTTTCTCAAGATTTGATCTTGCAGTCACTATCAGAATCCTTTTCACAATTTATTTTTAATTTTAATATGAATAAAATGGATTGTGATCTTCATGAGATGCTTAACATGTTGATTGATTATGAGAATCAACTTGCATCTGAGAAGAAGAAAGGAACTATCATGTTGGTTGGAAACTCTTCTAAGAAGAAGGGTAAGGGTAAAAGTAAACCCAAGAAAAAGCCTACTGTGCCCAAGGGTGGTGTGACCAAACCCAAAGGCAAAGAAGGCAAAGCTGACCAATCTGATGCTGTATGTTTCCATTGTAAGAAAATAGGACACTGGAAGAGAAATTGCAAAGAGTATCCTGCAACTTTAAAGGACAAGAAACAAGGTAAGACTTCAATGAAAAATATTTTCAAGGTTTCTTTAACTACTACTAATTCTTCATTGTGGGTGTTAGATACTGGCAGTGGTTATAACATCTGCAATATGTTGCCGGGGTTCCAGATAAGTAAAAAGTTGAAGAAAGGAGAAATTAATCTACAAGTTGGAAATGGTGCAAAAGTTGCGGCCGCAGCTGTAGGATCAATTTCTTTAATAATGCCTACATGCAAAGTACTTATGTTGGATGATTGTTATTACGTTCCTAAATTTGTTTCGAACATAATTTCAGCTTCTATGTTAGACAAGCGTGGTTTTCGCATTAATATAGGCAATGGTATTTGCTCTATTTATTATAGTGATAATTTATATGTGAATGGCTATCTCCAACATGGTGTTTATGTCTTACCTAGTGTGAATGCTAATTTGATTATGCATGTTTCAAGTCTTAACAGTAAAAGAGGTGATCATGTAAATCAAACATACCTTTGGCATTGTAGGCTTGGTCATATTGGAGAGATAAGAATCAACAAGTTGTACAAGGAAGGGTACCTTAACGAGTATGATTTTGAATCATATCCAACTTGTGAATATTGTCTCAAAGGAAAATTGACCAAATCTCCATTTACTGGAAGTGGAGAAAGAGCTTCTGAATTATTGGGACTAATTCATACAGATGTTTGTGGGCCCATAAAAATTCAAGCTAGAGGTGGATATTCTTACTTCATCACCTTCACTGATGATATGTCAAGATATGGATTTGTATATCTTATGAAACACAAGTCTGAATCTTTTGAAATGTTCAAAAGATACCGTAGTGAAGATGAGAAGCAGACTGGTAAAAGTATCAAAGTACTAAGGTCATATCGAGGTGGAGAATATCTTAGTGAAGATTTTACGAGATATCTCAAAGAGAATGGGATTCTCTCACAATGGACACCTCCAGGAACACCACAACACAATGGTGTGTCTGAAAGGAGAAATAAAACCTTATTAGATATGGTGAGATCTATGATGAGGTTCACTGATCTTCCAATAAATTTATGGGGATATGCTTTGGAAGCAGCAACATACTTACTTAATAAAGTTCCCACTAAGTCAGTCTCTACAACACCATATGAGATATGGAAATGATGTAAGCCTAACCTTAAACATATTAAGGTTTGGGGTTACCAGCTTATGTTAAGAGACTACAATCTGATAAACTTGACTCAAGATCTGATAAGTGTAGGTTCATAGGGTATCCCAAGGAAACAAGGGGATACTATTTCTATCACACTTCTGACCATAAAGTATTTTTGGCTAGAGGAGCAACCTTTTTTGGAAAGGGAATTCCTTTTGGAAGGAAATTATAATGAAGAAATAGAACTTGATGAAGATCAAGAAACTAATGAACCAACACAATATAAAGATCATGAGACCAAAGTTGAAGAATCTTGTGTGTACAAAAAGGTTAGTAGGAGCACAATTATATTTTTAATGTTATATGTTGATGATATATTGCTCATAAGGAATGACGTACCGGCATTACAAAATACCAAGATTTGGCTATCTGAACAGTTTTCCATGAACGACTTGGGAGAAGCAGCTTATATATTAGGAATAAAGATCTATAGAGATAGATCTAGAAAGCTGTTTGGACTTTCCCAGTCTTTGTACATTGATACTATCTTAAAGAGGTATAACATGGATAATTCCAAAAGAGGCTATCTACCGATAGCCACTGGAATTTCTCTCAGTAGGGAGGATTGTCCTAAAACACCTGAAGAGAGAGAACGCATGAGTAGGATCCCATACGCTAGTGCAGTGGGAGCTATCATGTATACCATGACATGTACACGTCCTGATGTGGGTTATGAACTTGGAATGACTAGCCGATATCAGGCAAATCCTGGTGAGGAACATTAGAAGGTGGTGAAGACCATTCTTAAGTACTTAAGAAGGACTAAAGACCAATTCCTCATCTATGGGGATTCTGAGTTGAAACGTGAATGTTATACTGTTTCTCTTCAGATATGGATTATAGCAAATCTATTTCTGGTTATGTATTCACCTTAAATGATGGTGCAGTGAGTTGGAAAAGTTCCAAACAAGCTACAGTAGTTGATTCAGTGACTGAAGCAGAATACATAGCAGCTAGTGAAGCTGCTAAGGAAGTTGTATAGATGAAAAAGTTCTTAATTGAACTTGGTGTGGTTCCTTCAATAGAAAGTGCGGTTCCATTGTTGTGTGCCAATACTAGAGTCATTGCTCAAGCAAAAGAACCAAGATCACACCAAAAGTCCAAACACGTTCTACGAAGGTATCACTTGATAAGAGATATCATTGAACGTGGAGACGTCGAGATTCAAAAGGTTGATGGAAAGGAAAATGCTGCAGACCAATTCACTAAAGCTCTTGGCGAAAAGGAGTTTGACAAGCACAAGTGGAAATTGGGGATGAAGTACAAGAGCGATTGGCTCTAGTGCAATTGGGAGATTGTTAGGGATATAGTAGATATGCCCTAGATCCAATATCATATTTGATAACTTGAACATATTTTGTGAATGTCACTTCATATAAAATATATGGCATTTGATATTCTTTTATCACTATTATTAATTGTTTGATTAATTTGATAAGGTCCTTGATTAAATTTTGAGATTTGTCATCGTGATAGAGATCATGATAATGAGAGCAAAGTCTCTTACAATTTAATCTAAATTTGTTCTTGATCGTAGGAATATTAATTTGGACATTAGTAACCCAGTTAGATCAATATTTATGTGATTGTCTTTATCGGATAAAGATTAGTTGATCTCATTAACTGAACCACATAGATAGATGATGCATATAGAGATATGATCATTGAACCGACTCATTGGATAATTTCTAAAGGTTAGAATCACAATAACTGTCAGTAGGATATTTTCTTGAAGAATGTGATGTAACCGTTTCCTTTGACTTGAGATCGTCATAGTAATTGACAAGTTATTCATTATGCTTTGATACTAGACACCTATGGGCCTAGGGCGATAGTTGAAAGGATATTGGGTACGATTGAACACTTGTAGAATTAGTGATTGATCAAGACGGAATCTGTCAACTATTGGTAATGAGTTTAAGCTCCATGTTGTCATGAATTATAAACAACCAAACTAAGACCTTGGCCAGGGCAATTGAATGAAAGAAGAAATGAGTTTCTTAGGTCATTCAATGGTCGATTATTTTTGACGTGAACACATAGTTGATCGCCTATTAGGATTTGACAGCTGAACCATATCCTAGGGTGATCCAGAGCTATAAGGACAGAAAGAATTACTACATTATTCTTCTACTGGTTCTTGAGAGTAAATTGTATACTTCATGCTATCCGGTCGTTAAGAAGTGTTGCTAGACGCCACCCTTGATTAGTATATTGATATGATCAATTTACTACCGGTTTAGAATTGAACCTATGGGGTCGCACACTAACGAGTGTTCTGATCTTTGCTAAAGGATTAATTAACTTATTATTTGATAATTAAACTAAAGAATTTAATTAGTCAAATAAATTTAGTTATTAGTCCAAATGAAATATTATTATATTTTTTGCTAGCAGAGAGGTTATAATTAATATTGTGAATAAGTTGAAATTTCTATTTCGAATAGAAATTAATTTATATCTCTTGATTGAAATATATATGTGATATATATAATTAATATTTATTTATATAAGGTATGTGTATAAAATATTAATGAAAGATTTATGAATCAAATTCTATTAAGAACTGGATTTTCACGTCAAAGTCCATATTGGACGAGTCGGCAACTTAAACCCATTAAGAATGGGAATTGTATTTTTTATAGTACAAAAAAAAAAAAGGAAGGAAGGAAAGTTTCAATCCAATTTGGAATTGGACTTTTGAAACTTCCATAAGAAATCTTCGCCAGTCATGTTTTCAAAGAAAAAATGAGATTTTATTTTTATTAGTTTATTTTGTATAAACGTTTACCTTAAGTAAATTATTACCTCAACTAAATAAGAAAAAGGGTTTGTAGGTAATGCTATATAAAGGGTGATGGAGAAAATTTGTAAAGTTTTTAAGGTTTTAATTTTTCTTGAGAAAAAAACCTACTTTGTGAAAGTGAGAGTGCAATACAAAGCCAAGAGAAAAAATACAATTACAAGAAAAGTGTTTCTTGATCTTCTAATTTGAGTTGAGATTTTTTGAGAAAAGTTTCAACACAATATTCTCCGTTCAATTTGTTCGCGGGTTTCATTGATCAAAGGGTTGATAGCAAGGATCGATCTCGGTGTGGATACGCATTGAGTCTTCGCACTATCGAAGAAATTTTAAAAAAGAAACTCTCTTCACCAGGTACGTCTTAGATCCGATCTTTAACACGTAAATAAATTTTAAATATAAAAAAATCTATCTAAAATTATTATTGTGTTCCGCTACGTATTACGAACACCTATACGCAATCCTTAACAAACGACCCCTTAGTGGCTGAGACATGAGAGTAACAACATGAAAATTTCACTTTTGATCCTACAATAATTTAGTGTGAGACTACAGCTAACAATTAGTATTGCACCTCAATATCAAAAAAGACAACTGAGGTAGTGAATATGATTACTTTGAAAACACAATTTGTGCTTTTAATTTAGAAAGTGACATGAATATTTGACAACATAATTTGTGCTTGTAAATTATTTCCTCCGTCTTAAATTAGCTGTTGTAATTTATAAAAATAATTATTTCAAATTATTTATCATATTAAAAATTCTAGACTAAATTAATTATTGTTTCCTATTTTATCCGTAATATTAATTATTCTTCAAGACTACAAATACCTCAGTTATTAGTTAATTATTTCCTCCGTCTTAAATTAGCTGTTGTAATTTATAAAAATAATTATTTCAAATTATTATCATATTAAAAAATCCCGACTAAATTAATTATTGTTTCCTATTTTATCCTAATATTAATTATTCTTCAAGACTACAAATACCTCAGTTATTAGTAAATATTAAATGAAGATATATTACTTAACACATAAATAAGAGTAAATTAATCCAAATTCTTTTTATTTAATATATTTTTTAAATAATAAAAGAGAAATACAATAAATAATTTGAGAAGGATAAACTAGAAAGTAACATGGATTAATTGAAAAATTATCATACATCTTGTAGAAATTAGAAAACACTAGTAGTTATTTGAGTGACTATTTTGACCAGTTGGATGGAAAATTAGGGGAAAAGGTAATATTTTCTCCAAATAATTAGACAAAAAATTTAGACCGTATATTCAGGAATGAATTTGTTTTATTATAAAAAAGTATATATAAAATCCAAAAAAGCCTCTCAAAAATAGTACTGCACAGTACTCATAATTGCAGTTTCCGATTGAAACGGCACATAGCAATTGCCTCCCCACCAGACTTAAACTAATGAATCTGAGTCCACGTGTCAATACCCCAGGATGAAGACAAATTTTACAGCCAATCGGTCCTTTCACCTTTTTCATTTACATAGCTATCCCTTATATTTTATAAATTTACTTAACTATGCCAATTTCGTTCTTTTTGGTATAAAAAGGGAAAATAATTTACATGAAAAGAATATCTGCATCTTGCTATTTCGTTTAACAAGTGATGAATGAAGATCATAAATTTTTACCAATAATCAAAATTTACACCACATTAATGAATATATATCAAGTGTTCTGTTTATGCAATTTATCATTTAACGATGATTAATTATTATACGTACTTACCTCAATTTAACAGTTAATCATGATAAACTAAAGTAGTTTGGTGAACTTTTAATGTGAACTTTCCATTGTTTGTCAATTAGATAGATTTTAATTATATTACAGATTTCCAATGTGAAACTATTAATTGAAAAAATCATCAAAATAATTCATATTAGGTAAAAAACCAAATTGTGCATCTTATTTTCTCATTAGAATAGCTTGTTTTACATATTTAAATAAAAAAATAATATAAACGACAAAAGCTAAATAAATTCCTTCATAATTTCTTAATTAGTCTAGTAACAATATGTTATTTAAATTCCACCATTGTGCCAAATTATTTACATGCTTCTTCAAAATATTATGTCCCTTGTCAATTTCAATCTTTTCACCGACATAGTAAACGCAAATTATATAACTGAATAAAGGCTTTCTAGAAAAATAAAGCTTGATAAAGTGACATTATATCTAAAAAATCATTGTATAGACGTTATAAAATAATATTCAAAAAATTATGCATTTTTATATATTGTATTCAAAAAATATATAATTTTTTTTACAGAAAAGGGCCAAAAGTACCCCTATTGTATGTTAAATGGTTTATAAAAGCCCCCCGTTAATCTATCCATCTGAATATATACACCACGTTATTTTTAATATCAAAACTACCCCTACGACTAACGGAAATCCAGCTGGGCATCTCATTAAATGACGTGGTATTTTTTCATTGGTCCACGCGAACCAGTGGGTCTCACATCTTATTTGGATTTGTTTTTACCCATTAAAAAGCTCCGACCCATTTCTTTTAACCCGACCCAAGCTCCATCCTAGGCTTCTCATCTTCTTCTTCATTTCACAATATCCCTGAACTCTAAGACACAAAAACAGTTATCGCCGGACCCTCCATAACCGCCGCCAGCTACTGAACAAAGTAACGAAGAAGAATGTTTGTCACTTACATGGGAAGAGAAATTTCTTCTCTTTTGTCTTCGGCAACAAAATAGAAGATGTAAAAATTGACCAATTGCCACAGAATTTCAGATTCTTTTATAGGTACAGCCGAAGACCAGATTCTAATCGAGCCCCAGTGTACTATTGACTTTTCAGAAAGTACCAGCTATTACTATGTTGACACGTGTATGAATCTTAAAACACATGGAAGAATTAATTAAACCGATACTATATCCTTATTAGTTCGTTGCGAAAAATTTAACTTTGATCTTGTTATTGACAGTTAGTGACATATTTGTGATATGTCTAATAACAAAACTTTAAAGGAAATTTCTCTTTTTTTTTCTTTAGAAATTTTGTGTCCAAGGAAATAGATTGTTCATCAAACATCTTAAATGGTTACGGAGGGTCCGGCGACGGTTATGGAGGGTCCGGCGGCGGCTGCTTTTATGACTTAGGGTTCAGGGATGTTGTGAAGTGAAGAAGAAGATGAGAAGCCTAGGATGGAGCTTGGGTCGGGTTAAAAGAAATGGGTCGGATTTTTTTAATGGGTAAAAACAAATCCAAACAAGATGTGAGACCCACTGGTCCGCGTGGACCAATGAAAAAATGCCACGTCATTTAATAAGATGTCCATCTGGATTTCCGTTAGTCGTAGGGTAGTTTTGATATTACAAATAATGTGGTGTATATATTCAGACGGATAGATTAACGGAGAGCTTTTATAAACCATTTAACATACAATAGAGATATTTTGGCCCTTTTCCGATTTTTTTATGCTTTTACGATTATCATATAAATGCGAGTTAAAAATGATCTTTGCTAAAAAGAAAAAAGATTGTAAAACCAAATATTACATTTCTTAAAATATTCTCATCAAATGATGTTCTCCTTTTATTATTAACCTGTAGTATATACTTTGTCCAATCATATACTCCATTATTTTTTAAACAAGAAACTTGGTTATTTGTTATATGTATGTATACATTATACTTGTACTTGAAAAGAAAATGTGTGTGTACCGTGTATAATTACAGTAGTACTATATTAAAGGCGAAGTGTATTAATACAGAGCTACATAATTAACATATACATATCTCCGCGTATATGTGTTCTAAATATGCTTATGACATAAATGTATAAACAAAACTATTTCTCTCTCTCTCTCTAATCTTACATATTTCCACTTCTTCTTGTCTATATTTTTGTCACCCCCCATTTCTCCTTTTTCTTCCATTGCAGCCCCCTTCCTCTCTCTCTATATGCCCTAAAAATCCAATATAAAGAACCCCCTTTTCTTTGACATAGCCGCTATATCTCTTCTCAGTACTAACACTCTGTTTTATCAAACATTTTCTTTCTCAAGATTCATCCTTTGTATCTGAAAATGTTTTGTTAAAACACAGATTTTGATATACTACTAAAAAACGAAACTTGTTTTGTTTAAGTGAAGATTGATACTAAGATAAAGTTTTTTTTTGTTGTTGAGGTATTTAAATGGCACCGAGTATGGATTGTGCAGTTTCTAGTCTTTTGTGTGCAGAAGACAACAACAGTATTTTTTACAATGAGGACGATGATGATGTTGGATTTGTTGAGGAAGACAGATGGTATTCTAGGAATCATCGAAATGGTCAAGAAAACAACAAGAGGTTGTTTTATGGGGAAGAATCTTTGACTGGTATTCTATTACAGAGTGAGGAGTGTTTAACTTTGATGATTGAAAAGGAATGTGAACATATGCCTGCTCTTGATTACTTTGATAGATTGAGAAATGGTGATTTGGATATTGGTGCTAGAGATGAGATTCTTGATTGGATTGCTAAGGTTGGTTCATCACCTTTTTTTAAATGGGAATTGTTGATTAATGTTTCTTAATCACTTAGATTAATCAGTTTAAAATATTTAGATGTGTCTTTTTGGTTGCTAATGGAGTTACTAAGATTCCTTAAACAGTATTTGGGGGTAATTTTTCTTGTTCCAAAAGGAGGAGGTTGATATTATGTCATTATTAACTTTTGGGGGGTTTTGATGAATGGTTATTGGGTTTTACTTTTTGGCGTTTTGTTTAATGGGATACGTTAAATGAGTGGGATTTCACTCTTAGTCTCTTTTTCGTATGTCACCAAATTCTTAGCTGTCTTTAATTGGTTCTTAACCTTTTTACTTGTCTTGTTGTGCTTCTTGTCTAATGTGATTGTTTATCAGTTACTATTTGTATTTATTTTAGGTTGAGTAGATATTAAGTAACTCTAATGGTGGATCATTATTTGCAGGTTCATTCACATTTCAGTTTTGGGCCAATGTGTGCTTATTTGGCTGTCAACTACTTTGATAGATTCCTTTCTGCCTATGACTTACCTGTAAGTGTTTTTGATTACTGAATTTAGTATTACTCTTAGTTTCATATGATCAAATTGCTAATAGTATATGTTCTTGTTTTTTTATAGAAGGGTAAAGCTTGGATGATGCAGCTACTTGGTGTAGCTTGTTTGTCTCTTGCTGCTAAAATGGAGGAGACTGATGTTCCTCTATCTCTAGATTTACAGGTAAATATTTCAAGAAATCTTAAGTATCTTTAAATTTCTGGTAATGGCTTACCAGGTAGGGTAAGGTCGTAAGGAGACCCCACTTGTGGGATTGGACTGGGTCTTCTGTTGTTGTTATTGTTGTTTAATGGTTGTGAATTTGCGATGATCGTTACAGGTTGAGGATGCAAAGTTTGTATTTGAAGCAAGAACCATACAAAGAATGGAACTCCTTGTGTTGAGCACATTGAAATGGAGAATGCAGGCTATAACCCCATTCTCATTCATTGATTATTTCCTAAAGAAGATAAATGATGATCAAATTGCTACTACATCTTTAATCAATAAATCAGTACAACTCTTACTAAGCACACTTAAAGGTAAGGTTCGTTTTTCCTTGAGATAATTATTAGGATCTTGATTTGTGCTTGTTTTCTGATGGCTAATCTGTGGGTGGGTGAAAATTAAATGCAGGAATTCACTTGTTGGAATACAAGCCTTCTGAGATAGCAGCAGCAGCAGTGGCAATCTCAGTTGCAGTAAAAACTGAGACAATAGACAGTGAGAAAGCAGTATCTGCTCTAGTACAGCATGTACAAAAGGTAAATATTAGTGGTCCAAACAAAGCATAGGCAATTAGTACAACTTGATCATTTATTCACTTTTCAATCCTATCATTTCATGTTGATTAACTTTACAATATTAAAACTTTCTTCTTTACTTAGCTTTTGCAGGATAAAGTGATGAAATGTGTTGAATTGATTCAAGAATTATCTTTACCCAGTGATTTTATTAGAGGGCCAAATGTATCTTCAATCCCATCTGTTCCTCAAAGTCCAATTGGTGTGTTGGATGCTGCATGTTTAAGTTACAGAAGTGATGAATCAAGAGTTGGTTCATGTGCTAATTCTTCACATACTAGTCCAGTTGCTAAGAGGAGAAAGCTAAATGATACAAAAATGGATGAATATTGAGTTGAAGGCCTTTTGGTTGAATGTGAGTTTTGGTGTGATATTTGAGAATGCACACTTCAAATAAACAAAGAAAGAAATATGGAGAAAATGAATTACATAATAGTGAGGGAAAGAGACTGTAAGTAGTTGGATCATTTTGGAGGTTGAAGATTGAAGTTACAATCAAGGGGTTTCATGTCATTGACATGATAAGAAATTGGAGCTGTTAAATATTATTAGACATCTTAACAGCTAAAGCAGCCAGAAACAATTATAGGCACAAATAGAAAGAGAAGCTCTTTATAGTATGTCTTGCTTTTGAGTTAGATGTTTTTAGGGTTGAGGGCTTGCATTTATTTTAAGGTTTTAAAAATAAAAAAAAGAACCCAAAAAATAGGTGGTGGAAATTGAAACCTCAAAGAGAATTTTGAGTTAATGTTAAATGAGGGAAGGAAGAGAAATTTTGAGTGTCATTTTATTTGTGTCATTGTGCACTTTTGATTTGTGTAAATACTTTATGGTTACTTTATGAAATTCTAAACTATACAATCCAGTAATATCTCATTTGATTCTTCTAACTTGTTGCCATTTTTATTAAGAGTTTAATATTTTTTCATGTACTTCGGTTCAATTTACATGATATAGTTGTACTTGACACAAAATTTTAGAAAAAAAAAAGACTTTAAAAATATTTAGTCCTAAAAATTAATAGGATTAAGGGTCAAAAAGTTTTATATAGTCGTGACATTTTTGGACTTGTAAAAGTTTCTCATTAAAAGTAAAGTGAGTAAAATAATAAATTTAAAGTTAAATTATTTCATATATAAAAATGTGACATTCTTCTTAGAACATATTAAGAACGAAAATCTATCATTTAAATTGAAACAAGGTAAAAGATTTTTTACACTATAAATTATCTTAGTGATATTTACAAGAAAATCTTCATAAGAAGCGATAATCTTGAAATTAAGATAAGTTACTTGGGGTTTGTTTGGTATGAGAAATAAAAAATAATTAATTTTGAACTTAAATTTGAGATGAATTTATCTTATATTTGATTGAGATAAAATTTTAATATATCTAATTTTAGGATTAATTATTTCGAGATCATAATATTATTTTTATCCCCTATAGGAAGGAGAATAATAATCTCGTAATAATTAATCTTGAGATAATTTATTTTCAACGGTCCTTAATAGTGTATTTTTTTGTACATGATATATAAGTTAAACCCTTTTATTAGTATAATATTCAAGATAATGTATTTTTTTTTACCATTAAATTTCTGCTGTAGAATTAAATGGAAAAACTAGATTAGCCTTCTGGCATATACTTTTTGTGGAGCACATGTGATAAGTCCTTCTTTGACTGTTTGTCTGGTTGGACTATTGGGGTTTGCTGCTATGCTAAATAAAATACTAACTGTAGACTGATTCACTTTTATCCTCATCAGTATGGACTAGTTTTATTTGGCAATGCAATGGGCACAAATTCTTGCCTTGAAAATAAATAATAAATAAATAAATGAATCCTTTTCTTCTTTCCTCTTTTAAATTGTTTCTTTAATTTGGTAAATTGGAATGGGACTTGCAGATAAAGCACTTTTATGGGCAAAGAATAAACTACAATTTGTTTCAGTTCAGGCACTGCCAAACATTCAGAAATACTAATGTATTTGTAAAGTTATCTCAACTTTTAGCCCTTTTGGTTTATGGAATCAGTTCCCTGAAAAAATAGATTCAAAAAGATTATATTTATGGATTTAACTTACATATATTGAAAGTATAAAGAATTTTGCATCATTATTGTAACTTAATCTTTTATAATATGTTACCTACTCCTTCCGGTCCAAAATAAGTAATTTTTTGGATGTTTTTATACATATTAAGAAATCTACCTTGTAACATTAATTAGCAATGGAATAACCATATTAACCTTTACTATCTCACATAAACACTCGTAATACATATTCCAACACTATTTACTTAAAGGATAATGTAAGAAAAAAATAATTAATTCATTCTTGAAATCTGAAAAAATCACTTATTTTGGACCATAAAAAAAGACAAAAAAATTACTTATTTTGCACTGGAAGGAGTATCATTTATTCTAGGTCATTAATTAATGATTATTATATGTAATTATTTTTAAGTGATTTGATTGTACAAATATTTGGGATTGAAGCATAATTATCCTTGTTATTGTTGTTGATCTGATTGTGTAATTATCTTTATGCTATTACTGCATAAAACCTAAACTTATTATTTATTTCTAAGTTGATTGAGCAACTAGTCCATCAGCACATTGAACTGTTGATCCCTTAGAAATGAGGGGTAAAAAGTAATTTTTAAGTTCCTAACAGAAAGAAAAAGAGTGACATTTTTTCTTTCTTCAGTAACTTGGGCCAATTTTTTTTTTTATTAAACGAAAAATAACAATTAGGAAGTTACACTTTTTTTCTTAGTCTTTAAGGAAATATATATCTATCATTCTATATTAAATTCAGTTTCAACGTACCCAGAGTTTTAATTTTATAAACATTGAGCAATCAGAAAATATAAAATACCCATGCCTCCTTTTAAAAGCTACTTAAATATCGAAAAATATGACAGCATCTTTGTACCATACATGTATTACTGAAATATAAAGTTAAGAAAGACAAATAGATGAAGCAGAGGACAATTTCTTGAAGATATAAAATACCCATGCCCCCTTTAATCAAAAACAAAATTAATCTATCAGAATGCTCAGTGTCAACCAGTATTTATTATTCACTTTAATACTACTATCACTATCATCTCTCTGGCTGCTATTTAGGAGTAAGCTCTCTCTCATTTGCTGTATTGATATTTGTAAGTTTCATTTTAAGATGGTAAGCATTGAATTCATTATACTATTAATGATTAGTAGTAATTTTAGGTGCTAAAATTATAGATTCAATTAAACTTAAAGATTATATCCGCCTCTAATTTAAATCCTATATCTAAGCTAGTAAAGATTTACTGACCTGCATGTTTCTACCAAATAATCTTACATTATTTATTAATTAATCATGATTAAGCGACATATATTCTTACTTAATTTCTAACGGATAAGATAAAATTGTTTAATTTGATGGAATATTGAAAAGTATTTTACCTACCTAAATATTGAAAAGTGAAGTTGCAATTATTATACGGAAATTAAAAACCTTTGGAAAAAGGGTAAATTGAAGAGCAATTTTCTATTTTATTCGTTTTTTCTTTTTCTTTGGATTGTATCATGGCAATTAATGGAGAAGTTGCTTGTTAGGTTGAGGAAATTCAGGTGATCCAAACTCCTTCAACGCTTTTTGCGCTGAATATTGCCTTTCATTCATGAAAAAGCACTTTAATTTTAAATACGTAGTAGGACAATATTTTGTCTGAGTTCAGAGGAGTAAATGCTCTTTTTTCTTTTTTCGTAGTAAATGTATGCAATATGTTCGAGGTATAAATGCTTTATTTCCAGTATAGTTGTCTCATGGTAGGTCCAACCCTATAGTTGTAGATTTTATCTATTTTCAATATTCCATCCGATTCAAAATAAATAATTTTTTCGAATATTTTCACACAAATTAAAAAATTCATTTTTTAACATTAATTAGTAATAAAATTAATCATATTAACTTTTACTATAACACATATTTCAAGACTATTTACTCTAAGGACAATATAGGAAAAAAAATAATTCATTCTTGAAATCTGAAAAAATTACTTATTTTAAAACACAAGAAAAAAAACCAAAAATTACTTATTTTGAACCGGGGAGAGTAATAATTATCCTATGCCTTCAATTATTATGTTGTTTGGTCTTTACTGCGTATGAAATATATATTCATGTAAATGGTTGAAAGTCTTGTATTTAAGTATGAAAAAGCCCCACAAAACTGAGTCCACACTTTTATTAGTACATTAGTCACAAAGAAATTATATGCATATTGCGAACATTTTAGTTAGGGAGGGAAAATCTACTAAAATTTTCCTAACAAATATCAAATTTTGATTATATAGTTCCGAATTACTATATATTAGTCCAAATGTGTAGTGTTAAAAATCTTATAAATTATTAGTATGTTACTGCTTAAAGCAGTTATTTTGCCGATTAGTTCACCGATGTAAGGGTACCAATGTAATAATCACTTTGATCGTCCGATGTATCACTAATTAATTTAAGGTGAAGGGTAGCACCAATGTAATAATGACTAATATGTCAAGTGAAGTGAATTGTTCCTCGTAGGTTGTTATTACATTGATGTCGCACCTTAATATCTTTCAAGTTAGTGTCTTTTCCATTACATCTTAGTAAAAGTGATTAAAAATAAAAATGTTATATTTTTTATGTCGTTTTGAGAACCTAATTAATCAATTAATTAAATTGTGAGGACTAAATTGACAATTAGGAAAGAAGAAATTTACACTATGATAGTTATTATAAATCGAAAATAAATAGAAGTGTTTCCAGTTTAACAATTTAAGCTTTTAAATTAAACAACTCCCACTTTTTAATGTATATTATCAGATTCATCTTAATAAACTTGCTCTTTCACTTGTACATTCGCATTGAAATCGATGTGTAAACTTAAAATCAGATTACAAGTGCAAGACATTCAAAATGTATTTAAAAGTCTTAACTAATCCACTAATTATTTTACAAGTTGGGTTACATGGCAGATTCTTTTACATGATAAGAATAATAAGTACTCTAGCGGTTTAAACTATTGGATGATACAATAAACACTTTCAACAGAATAATTCGAAACTGTTATAAAAATAATAAAAGAATAAGAACAATATTGCAGATAAAGAGAGAAAATTCTTATTGAATTTTGGGTGATTTACAATGAGGTAAGACCCCTCTATTTATAGGAGGAAAAATGATTCAGCCTCAAAGTAAAACTCTCTACAAGATAGACATTTACTCTAAATAGAATTCTATTCTTAACACTCCCCCTTGAATGTCTACTCAATAAGTAATGTGTTAAAACCTTAACTAAAATAAAATCCAGTGGGAAAAAAATTTCTGGAAAAGGAAAAAGATTACACATGTTTAGATATGCGTCTATTGGTTGCCTCGTTAAAAACCTTGCAAGAAAAACCCAGTGGGACAAAACCTTGTAAGGGAAAAAGAGTGCAACGCGCATTAACTCCCCCTGAAGAGAGCATCAATTCACATCCTTGAGCCTTCGCATCCCAATCTTGTGCACTAGCTTCTTGAAGGTTGACGTCGGTAGAGATTTTGTGAACAAATCAGCCATATTATCACTTGAACGAATCCGTTGCACATTAATATCACCATTCTTTTGAAGATCATCTGTGAAAAATAACTTTGGTGAAATATGCTTTTTCCTATCTCCTTTTATGAATCCTCCCTTCAATTGAGCTATGCATGCTGCATTGTCTTTATACAAAATCGTGGGTAGTTTGTCACATTTCAAACCACATTTGTGTCGAATATGATGTATTATAGACCTCAACCACACACACTCTTGACTTGCTTCATGAATAGCAATTATCTCAGCATGATTAGATGAAGTAGCCACAATTGATTGCTTAGTCGATCGCCAAGATATGGCAGTGCCTCCACAGGTAAACACATAACTTGTTTGAGATCGAGCTTTGTGTGGGTCAGATAAATATCCAGCATCAGCATAACCAACAAGATCAGGACTACAATTATTGTCATAAAATAAGCCCATATCGGTAGTACCTTTTAGATACCGCATTATATGTTTGATTCCATTCCAATGTCTCATTGTAGGAGCAGAGCTATATCTTGCTAAGACATTAACTGAAAAAGTTATGTCAGGCCTTGTAGCATTTGCAAGATACATTAGTGCGCCAATTGCATTAAGATATGGTACTTCAGGACCAAGTAGCTCTTCATTCTTTTCTTGAGGTCGGAATGGATCCTTATTCACATCAAGTGATGGAACAACCATCGGAGTACTTAAAAGATGTGCTCCATCCATGTGAAACCGTTTCAATACCTTTTCTATATAGGCAGATTGATGAACAAAAATGTCGTTTGCCAAATGTTCAATATGCAAACCAAGACATAATTTTGTCTTTCTGAGATCTTTCATCTCGAATTCCTTCTTTAAATAATCAATTGCCTTTTGGAATTCTATGGGAGTTCCGATAAGGTTTATGTCATCAACATATACGGCAAGTACAACAAATTCCGATGTTGTTTTATTTATAAAAACACACGGGCAAATGACATCATTTATATAACCTTCCTTTAATAAATACTCACTAAGACGATTATACCACATTCGTCCTGATTGCTTTAGACCATACCAAGATCTTTGCAATTTTATTGAAAACATTTCCCGGGACTTTGAATTATGTGTGTTTGACATTTTGAATCCATCAAAAATTTTCGTGTATATATCATTATCAAGTGAGCCATAAAGGTAGGCGGTAACCACATCCATTAAATGTATGTCAAGCTTTTCAAGGACATCAAAACTAATGAGATAACGGAAAGTTACAGCATCCATAACGGGTGAATAGGTATCTTCCTAATCGACACCAGGACTTTGTGAAAATCCTTGTGCAACAAGGCGTGCCTCGTTTTTCTCATTTCTCTTGCGTACAAAGACCCATTTATAGCCAACAGGCTTAACACCATTAGGTGTTTGAACTATAGGCCCCAAAACTTCACGTTTTGCAAGTGAATTCAATTCTGATTGGATTGCTTCTTGCCATTTTGGCCAATCAAGTCTTTGTCGACATTCTCTAACAGATTGAGGTTCAAGATCCTCACTTTCTTGCATAATGCTAGATGCAACATTATATGCAAAGACATAATCCACCACTATATCCACTCGATTAAAATTTGTCTCAATATCGATTGGATATATTGACAGTTCCTTATTTTCTTGAATCTCGGGCTCAATGGATTCTTCATGAATCTTAGAATTTATTATCGAGAATTTCCTCATGAGATTCTTTCGTAGTGTTATTTTGATAATTTATTTTCCTTTTTCTAGGATTTCGATCTTTGGAACCTAATGGTCTGCCACGTTTTAGTTGTGCTTTCGACTCATTAGCTATGACACTAGAAGATTGTCCAATAGGGACATCAATACGGATTGGAACATTCTCTGCGGGGATATGTGATTTTGTTATCTTTTTCAAGTCCGTAAATGAGTCTGGCATTTGATTTGCTATTCTTTGCAAATGGATAATCTTTTGCACCTCTTTTTCACAAATAGAGGCACGTGGATCAAGATGAGATAATGATGGATTTTTACACAAAATTTCCCGTTTTGGTTCACTAACTTCTCCCCCTAATTTTGGAAAAAGTGTCTCATCGAATCGACAGTCTGAAAATCGTGCAGTGAACAAATCCCCTGTCAATGTTTCGAGGTAGCGAATAATGGAGGGCGATTCAAACCCAACATATATTCCTAACCTTCTTTGCGGACCCATTTTGGTGCGATATGGCAGTGCTACAGGCACATATACTGCACATCCAAAAATTCTTAAATGGGATATATTAGGTTCATGACCAAAAACTAATTGCAACGGGGAATATTTATGATAATTTATCGGTCTGAGACGAACTAGCATTGCTGCATGTAAAATGGCATGGCCCCAAAAAGAAGTGGGAAGCCTCGTTTTCATGAGTTGCGGTTTTGATATCAATTGTAGACGTTTAATTAAAGACTTTGCAAGACCATTTTGAGTGTGAAAATGAGCTACATGATGTTCCACTTTTATCCCAATTGATAAGCAATAATCATTAAATGCTTGGGATGAAAACTCAGCAGCATTATCTAGTCTAATAGACTTAATTGGATTATCGGAAAATTGTGCCCGTAATCGAATTATTTGTGCCATTAATTTTAAATGCAAGGTTGCGAGATGACAATTGGCACTCATGAGACCATCTAGAAGATGCGTCTATTAAGACCATGAAATATCTAAACGACCCACTAGGTGGGTAAATATGTCCATAAATGTCCCCTTGTATACGTTCCAAAAACGCAGGGGACTCAATTTCAACCTTTGTTGGTGATGATCTAATTATTAACTTGCCTTGATAACAAGAAGTGCAAGAAAATTCATTATTTAAAAGAATCTTTAAATTCTTTAATGGATGCCCATTTGAGTTTTCTATAATACGTCTCATCATAATTGATCCAGGATGTCTCAATCGATCATGCCAAAGTACGAAAGTATTGGAATCAGTAACCTTTTGGTTTACGATAGAATGTGCCTCAATTGCACTAATTCTTGTCCAATACAGGCCACAGGATAAAGATGAGAACTTCTCAATAACCCTCTTTTGGCCAGAGACATTCTTGGTAATAATGAGATATTCAAGATTATTCTCATCTATTGTCTCAATATGATATCCATTTCGACGGATATCTTTAAAACTCAACAAGTTCCTCTTGGACTTGGAGGAGAATAATCTGTACTATCAACATGATGAATTACATAGTTAATACTGCTAAAACAAATGTATATAATGTATCAACATTGAATGATAAATAAGAACATGTGACAAGACATAATAAATATATATTAAAAATACCATTTACATTGCATGTTATAACATGAATGTTTAATACATGGCAGACATAAAAATTATTAGAGAAGGGACGCAATTTTGCTGTACAAGAGTAGTATGTATTTAGTAGAACATATTTACACATGTTAAAAAGATTATAAAAATATTTTCTATCACACAATTTTGTCATTACTATCACGACAATAACAACAGTGATGTTGATTTAATTATATGTGAATCAATAACTGGAAATTGACATTATATAACAGTATAAGAGTATTGACCTTAAAGAATAAAAACTCATAAATATTAATACTGTAATAACAGAGTGATAATGTTATTAGTGATGATTATTTAAGACTATAATAGTGTAATTGAATAATATAAACACAACGGATTTGTGTTAATACAAATAGAAAATATAGATTGAAATGAAATAGCAAAGGTGATGATAAGATAACTGTAAAACCAAAATATTTATTATTGACGATACAGTGTAAGTATAACGATAAATATAACAGCGTAATATAAACCACATGTAATAAGTGACTTTTGTTGATAAAACAAATGACAGTAATTAAATTATAAAATGATCTTATAAAAATTGAAAAACATGGATGACAATGTCCAGTAAAGATAACAAGATATTGTATGAACACATAATCAATTAAAACACCATAAAGTCTTGGAGCCTCAGATGAGCCCAATCATATCGTGCTTGTGGTAGAGTGACCAACTTTAAGCTGTCATATCTTTTTTTTAAGCCATTCCACAAAATAAGTGGATCTTTGACTGTGAGATATTTAATTTTCAACCCTTCATTAAGGTGATGGCACAAGAAAATTAAGGCCTTAGCACAGTCTTGGGTGGATGCTTTATTTCTGTCTTTAATGGCGTCTCCAAGACCCATTGCATCTAAATGGATTTCAGCATCCAACACCCATGTCATATAGTTATTGCCCGAAATTTCAAGGGAAACAAACTTTCTTTTCATAATATCAGTCATAATTAAAAAGAGGAGAAATTTACCTTAATCTTCTGAAAGAGCTTCTTGATACGGTAGAGTCTCGTGCTGATAACGTGTTATAAAAATAATAAAAGAATAAAAACAATAATGCAGAGGAAGAGAGAGAAAACTCTTACTGAATTTTGGGGTGATTTACAATGAGGTAGGACCCCTCTATTTATAGGAGGAAAAATGATTTAGCCTCAAAGTAAAACTCTCTACAAAATAGATATTCACTCTAAATAGAATTCTATTCTTAACAGAAACAATTAATTGCATATTATTAAAGGACATCGGATAACGTCCAAGCAAATCTATAAATGCATGTATGTATACAAAGGGACAGTAATAGTTATATTCATTTATAAATAGTTTATTATAAAAATTGTCTAATTCATAAAACGGTAAAGGTTCAAATATACTCTTCTAGTATATTTTATAAAAGAACTCATTATTTATTATTTTGTAATAATATTGTTTTGTCTTCTCGATTATCTGATAGTGTATTATGTAATTTATTATAAAAATAATAATTTTTTACCAAATATTTTATCTTTAGGACTATAGTTTGGATAATATAATAGCCTATGTTTTGTCCTACTAATAAAAAATGACCCTTCGACCCAAAAGTATTGCATATAGTAGCCGAAAGGAATGAGTATGATAATATAAGCGCCTGTAGCTCAGTGGATAGAGCGCCTATTTCCTAAGCTGAAGCTCGTAGGTTTGACCCCTTCCTGGCGCGATAGAGCAACCCTTTTTTGCAATGTATAAATGTTGGATCCTAAGTTTGACAGTGTATCCTTGGTGTATGTTGAGCCGATATCGAGTGTGCTTGTGTATCTAAAGCGTATATATTTGTGTATCCCAAATGTATTTTGTATCGTGAATGTATAATTTGTCTGAACAATGTATCAAAATTATATATAATGTGTATTTTATAATATGTGAACATAATGTATATAAATCATATATAATTTTGTATGTAATGTGCGTACACTATGTATTTGAAGTGTATCATATATTTTTATATAGTGACAGTCTTTTTTGTATAGTTACATCTATTTTGTATAGTTACATCTATTTTGTATCCTTTTTGTATAGTGATAATCTATTTTGTAAATTTATTGTCTAGTGACCGTCTATTTGTATATTTTTTGTAAAGTGATAGTTTATTTTGTGTATAGCAACAATCTATTTTGTATATATTAAATATAATAATGACATTGTACGTGTAGGTAGAGAGGCGGGGCAAGAAGTTATTACGGTTAGCTAAAGCAAGGGAACGGAAGGCACATGATCTTGACCAAGTTAGGTGCATCAAGGGCGAGGATGGTAGAGTTCTGATGGGGGAGTCTCAAGTCAAGCAGAGGTGGCAGGCGTACTTTCGAGACTTACTTAACGAGGAGGGGGATCGTAACATAGAGCTAGGGGAGTTGGGGCATTCAGAGCAACATAGAGACCTTGGGTACTGCAGGCGCATTAGGGCGAAGGAGGTCATGGGGGCTTTGCGTAGGATGAGTAAGGGTCGAGCGACCGGGCCTGACGAGATCCCGATGGAGTTCTGGAAGTGCATGGGTAGGTTAGGAGTGGAGGGGCTCTCCAGGTTGTTCAATGCGATCTTCAGGACCAAAAGGATGCTGGATGAGTGGAGGTGGAGTACAGTGGTGCTCTTGTACAAGAACAAAGGGGACATCCAGTGCTGCAACAACTATAGGGGTATCAAATTAATAAGTCACACCATGAAGGTTTGGGAGCGGGTGATCGAGGGTGAGGGAGATGACATCTATATCTGGGAACCAGTTCGGTTTCATGCCGGGTCACTCCACCACAGAGGCTATCCACCTTGTCAGGCGGCTGGTGGAGCAGTTCAGGGATAAGAAGAAGGACCTGCACATGGTGCTTATCGACTTGGAGAAGGCGTATGACAATGTCCCAAGGGAGGTGCTATGGAGGTGCTTGGAGGCGAAGAACGTGTCAGAACCGTACATCAGAGTAATCAAGGACATGTACGATGGAGCTAAGTCTAGGGTTAGGACGGTGGGTAGAGACTCAGACCATTTTCCAGTGGTTATGGGGCTCCATCAAGGATCGGCGCTGAGCGCTCTCTTGTTTGCCTTAGTGATGGATGCTCTAACCCGACATATTCAAGGGGATGTGTCTTGGTGTATGCTATTTGTTGATGATATAGTATTGATAGATGAGACGAGGGTCGGTATTATTGAGAGGTTAGAGGTATGGAGACAGACTCTCGAGTCTAAAAGTTTCAAAATAAGCAGATCTAAGACAGCATACCTGGAGTGCAAGTTTAGCGTCGATCCGAGCAAAGTAGGCAGGGACGTGATGATTGGATCTCAGGTCATCGCCAAGAGGGACAGTGTCAGATATCTTGGGTCGGTGATTTAGGGGGACGGAGAGATTGACGGGGACGTCACTCATCGTATAGGAGCGGGGTGGTCAAAGTGGAAGCTTGCATCAGGAGTACTGTGTGACAAGAAAGTTCCACATAAACTCAAGGGGAAATTTTATATAGCCGTGGTTAGACCTGCGATGTTGTATGGGGCGGAGTGCTGGACCGTGAAGAACTCTCATGTTCAGAGAATGAAGGTTGTGGAGATGAGGATGCTCAAGTGGATGTGCGGGCTCACCAGGTTAGATAAGCTTAAGAATGAAGTTATTCGAGAGAAGGTGGGGTTGGCCCTGGTGGATGAGAAGATGCGAGAAGCGAGGGTGAGGTGGTTCGGGCATGTGCGGAGGAGAAGTCTTGATGCCCCGGTGAGGAGTTGTGAGCGGCTGGCGATTGTTGGCGTTCTGCGAGGCAGAGGGAGGCCTAAGAAGTATTGGGGAGAGGTGATTAGGCATGACATGGCTAGAATGCGGGTTTCCGATGACATGACCCTTGATAGGAAAGTTTGGAGGTCTAGTATCTGGGTTGTAGGATAGGGGCTCCTAGAGTTTTTTCGTACTCCTCACCCGGGGTTGGGTGAGGCTTGGCAGGGCTATCCATAGATGATTTGTGTTTTGGCTTGTGTCTCCCTTATGGTTGTTATTTATGGTAGTTACTGTATGATATTATTGCATGCTATTTTATTTATGTTTCTTATGTTTAGATCACTATTTACGCTATTTCTGCTTGAGTTACTAATGCTCTTTTGTTTTTCCTTTTCTTCACTGAGCCGATGGTCGATTGGAAACAACCTCTCTGCCCTTTCGGGTAGGGGTAAGGCTCGTCTACATATTACCCTCCCAGACCCCACTTTGTGGGACTATACTGGGTAGTAGTTGTTGTTGTTGTTACGTGTAGGTAGAGAATCCTTGCACCTTTTGCGAAAATCAATCTACCCCCACCCCGTATAAAGGTATGAAGTTTCCATATGGCTAATATATTCTTACATCTTTCCAATACTCCACTCGATATTTCGTTCCTGTGATTTGATTTATCCCAGAGGCAGTCCTGAGTAGTTTGTTAGAAAAAATCCAATTTTACACCCTTGATGTCCGTGCTAGCAATTGAATTTCTATTACTTGAGTGGGAACCCCCTTGAAATGCTGCAGTGAATTAAACAAAAATGGAATTCCTAGATCACGTTCCTACAATTCTGGAACGGATTGCGTAGGAATGTCATTCGTTCTGTATGGTTCTGGACGGATATCATTTTTCAAAGGGATCTTGTTCCCTTGACCCACTACACAGGATCGAAGAACGTTGGGGCTCATTCCTTGTGTTATCAGATGAGTATCTGTCAAAGTTATTTCATCTACGTTAACTCTGAAGCAGACTTCAGATGAATGCATCTCATTCCATATATTTCTTTCAGAGGAATCTGATTCCTTTGACACTCTGCTGTTAGATATATGGACTTATATCTACATACATATGAACAATATATGGATTAATTATATGTTATGTGCTATCTTTTGGTTTGGCCTAAATTGGTGGTCTTATGGACATTGTTAAGGGGGCCAATATATTGTCATATAAAGTGTAGGACTAATGTGTAGATACCCAAAAGGGTAACCTTAGTTAATGATGGACTAACTAAGGTTACATACATGTAACCATGGTTACATGCTTATGACTTTTGAGTTTCATAACTCATATGTTATAACAGGGGGGTTATGGTTCCCATAAGAATGCAAGACATTCTCTTCTTCCTCCCATTGAAACTAGAGAGCTTTTGGTCTTGCATATCAAGTGGAAAACCAATCCTCAATTTTTGGTCTTGGATATATTCTTGTGAAAGCAAAAACTTCAAGACAATCTTAAAGGAAGGATCAAGGAGCTTCTCAAAGGCACACCTTGGACAATCTTCAATAAGGACTAAAGATTTCCACTTATGGATTCAGGTACGCTTCCGCTTATGTTGTTATTCCAAGTAATTCGATATGAAGGCTAAAGTATTTTATTTGGATTCATTCCAACAATTGGTATCAGAGCCTCCTTCATATTTGGATTATTTGGAAGTTCATGAAATCCATGTTATATAAATCTTCATGTTTAAATTAAGATAGAATTTTGATTATGAAATTCTAGTACCATGATATAGCATGATTTCATGAATGTTATATTGTTGATGAACTTTGGTATATTGATATCTTGCTATTACAAGATGAATTGAAATAATGAAATTTGCAAATTTTTTGGTTGTTGAACAACATGATTCTTTGTTTAAGTTTTTTGTTGAAAACAACATTAAGTTGTTGGACAGAATAGTGAGATAATCGATTATCTTAACCAGATCGACTATCTTGAAAAGTCTACCAAAATTTTGCAAAACAGTAGCATAGAATAATCGATTATTTTTCAAATAATCGATTATTGCATTTTGTTCATCAAAAATTTTGTAAAACAGAGGCAGAGGATAATCGATTATTCCCCTAGAATAATCGATTATCTGGAGTTTTCAGCAAAATGAGAAATTCCAGAGAGTCAAGATAATCGATTATCCTATTAGGATAATCGATTATCCTAATTTTTCAGCAAAATTTGAGATTCCAGAAGGCCCAGATAATCGATTATCAGGCTCAGATAATCGATTATCTGGCCATAAATTGCAGAAATGTTTTATTTTCTGGCAGTTTAATGAGGACATAATGTAAGAAACGTTTTTCATAATTAATGAAACGTTTTAAGTATTAAGTTTTCAGATTTTTTAATTGTACATTAATAATATGTCAATTATTATTCAGTTTTTTAATTATTAATGTTTGTACATTAATATTCAGTTTTAATATTAATTGTTTTTTAGTCCATCATGCTTCAGATTTTGGTATTGTCCAATTAAGATTAAAACAATTAATATTCAGATTTTACATGTCAAAACATGTAAATTTTCAGTCAAGATTCAATATATGACTTAAAGAACTATATGATTTAGCATCTAATATTTTAAATTAGTCAATTGAAGCATTATGTTACCAAAGTAACCTCTTTTGTGTAGATTGATTAATCTTGAAATATAAGATGATTGTGGATGTTAGTATTCCATGTGTTTAACACCGGCCCAAAGGAAGGTTGTTATTTGGCAGGAATTCGAACATGCTTGTGGTGATAAATATGTGACAATTATTAAGTTTTCCATGTGAATATTAAGTCAGCCCAAAGGAAGGCTTGATATTTGACAGGAGTTTATTGTCAATATTTGATTACTACACCAAGAGTACCACTTACAAGTTGATTTTCTGTCCAAAGACTAAAATCAATGTTGTGCTAGGTATCTTGTAATGGGATTTGCCTATTTTGAATCTGTAAACTAAAGTTAAAGTTCAAGTAATTGTAAGCATGTATTAAGTTATCCTTGTTCTATTTTCAGTAAATTCTTCAGCTGCTTCGATATCTGCAAATATAAACAGCATCCCTGTGCTTAACGGCACAAACTTTAAGGAATGGAAAGAGAACATTATGATCGTTCTCGGTTGCATGGATCTAGACCTTGCACGTCGGATTGAGCAACCTGCTTCTCTTGAGGATACATCTTCTTCTGATGAAAAGAAGGAGATGGAGAAGTGGGAACGCTCAAATGGCATGAGTCTATGATCATGCAACGTGCAATTCCAGAATCATTCAGGGGCACTATGAATGATGAAAATAATGCCAAAGTTTTCCTTGAAAACCTTGAAAAGCGTTTTGCACAAAACGAAAAGGCGGAAACAAGTACTCTTTTGAGTAAACTTGTTTCCATGAGGTATAAAGGCAAGGGAAACATAAGGGATACATTTTGGAAATGTCACATCTTGCTTCGAAACTAAAGTCACTCAAGCTGGAATTACCTGAGGAACTGCTTGTGTACTTAGTTTTGATCTATCTTCCTGCACACTTTAATCAGTTTAAGGTCAGTTACAACTGCCTGAAGGAGAAATGGACTCTTAATGAGCTCATTTCGCATTGTGTGCAAGAGGAGGAAAGGACAAAGCAAGATAAGATAGAAAGTGCTCATATGGCATCCTCTTCTAAAGATAATAAGAAGAGGAACGGTAAGGAAGTTGCGGTTGCAAGGCCCTAGAAGAAGCAAAATAAGGAACCTAAGGTTGAAAGGAATCAGGTTGCTTCTTCTGTAAGGGGACTAATCACATGAAGAAAGATTGTATCAAGTACCACGCTTGGCGTGCGAAAAAGGGTACATCTCTTTCTCTTGTTTGTTCTGAAGTTAATTTAATTTCGGCACCTAAGGATACTTGGTGGGCAGATTCGGCTGCTACTACTCACATAAGTATATCTATGCAGGGTTGCCTGAACTGCCGAAAACCAAATGATGGTGAAAGATACATCTATGTGGGTGACGGCAAAAAGGTGCAAGTTGAGGCTATTGGCAAATTTAGGCTGTTGTTTAAGACTGGTTTTTATTTAGATTTGAATGAGACTTTTGTTGTACCGTCTTTTAGACGGAATTTAATTTCTGTTCCCAAATTGGACATATCCGGTTATTCATGTTCATTTGGTGACAATAAAGTTAGTCTCTTTCAAAATTCAAATCTTATCGGTACTGGTCTTTTATCAACATATGATAGCCTATATTTGGTTGATATAATAACCTCACATAATGAAACTTTGCATACAAGTTCAAGTGGTACCAAAAGAAAATTAACTAATGAGAATTCGTTATCACTCTGGCACAAACGTTTGGGTCACATATCCATTCAAAGAATTCAGAAACTCGTGTCAGATGGAATTCTTGATTCTCTTGATTCCTCAAATTCGGATATTTGTGTTGAGTGTATCAAGAGAAAACAAACAAACAAGACGAGATTAGGTGCTAAGAGAGCTTCGGATGTCTTAGAATTGATACATACGGATATTTGTGGGCCATTCCCTACTCCTTGTAGGAATGGTCAACAATACGTTATCACATTCATAGACGATTACTCTCGTTATGGGTACCTATATCTTATTCATGAAAAGTCCAATCCATAGACGTGTTCAAATCATATAAGGCTGAAGTTGAAAATCAACTAAGCAAAAGGATTAAATCCGTTAGATCTGACCGTGGTGGTGAATACTATGGTAGATATGATGGTTCAGGTGAACAACGTCTAGGGCCATTTGCTAAATTCCTAGATGAGTGTGGGATCGTCCCTCAGTATACTATGCCAGGCAGTCCTACTATGAATGGTGTAGCTGAGAGACAAAATCGGACCCTTAAGGATATGGTAAGAAGTATGATTTGTCGTACTACTTTGCCAGACTCACTCTGGGGAGAAGCATTGAAAACCGCAACATATATTCTTAATAGAGTTCCAACTAAATCTACAATCAAACCCCATATGAACTTTGGACAGGAAATAAACCCAGTATTAAGCACTTACACATTTGGGGTTGTCCAGCTGAGGCAAGGCCTTATAGGCCGAATGAAAAGAAACTGGATGCTAAAACGGTTAGTAGCTATTTTGTTGGATACTCTGAAAGATCCAGGGGGTTTAAGTTTTATGATCCCACTTCTAGAACTATTTTTGAGACGGGTAATTCTCGGTTCTTTGAGGATATTGAGTTTGGGGGGTGGGGAGATAAAGTTGTTAGAGATTTTGTCTTTGAGGAAGAACATGTGTCTTTCCCTCAAGTTGTTGATCTTGGTCAGGGTGTTCTCATTCCTGACACGGATCATACAACTCCAGTTCAAGACAATCTCGAAAATCTCCCCAATCAAGTTCCTGATATTACTAATGAAAATCAAACTCAACAACCTCAAGAAACTGAAGTGCCATTAAGGAGATCCACTAGAGAGAGGAGAAATGCAATTCCGGATGATTATGTTGTATTTCTCCAAGAACAAGAAAGTGATATTGGACTTGAGGAAGATGATCCAATCAACTTTCGTCAAGTCATTAAGGGTTCTAACTCTCAAAAGTGGATTGATGCCATGAATGATGAGATGAAGTCTATGAGCGATAACGGCGTTTGGGAGCTTGTTACATTGCCCGAAGGTATTAAATCGATTGGTTGTAAATGGATATTTAAAACCAAGAGGGATTCAGGGGGCAATGTCATTAAGTATAAAGCTCGTCTTGTCGCAAAAGGCTACACTCAAAAGGAAGGCATTGATTATAAAGAGACTTTCTCTCCAGTTTCATCGAAAGACTCTTTCAGGACTATAATGGCACTAGTAGCACATTTTGATCTTGAACTTCATCAGATGGATGTTAAGACAGCGTTTCTCAATGGTGACATTGAGGAAACAATTTATATGGTGCAACCTGAAAACTTTGTTTCGGAAGAATCAAAGAAAAGGGTTTGCAAATTAAAGAAATCCATCTATGGGCTCAAGCAGGCTTCCCGTCAATGGTATTATAAGTTTCATGCAGTCATTACATCTTTTGGTTTTGAACCGAATATTGCTGATGACTGTATATACCATAAGTTCAGTGGGAGTAAGTATATTTTTCTGCTTTTATATGTCGATGACATACTGCTTTCCTGTAATGATATAGCATTATTGCATGAAACTAAGAAATTTCTTTCAAAGAAATTTGAAATGAAAGATCTTGGTGATGCCTCTTTTGTATTAGGAATTCAGATACAACGAGATCGCTCCAAAGGTGTTCTCGGTCTGTCACAAAAGGGCTATATCGATAAGGTTCTTAAAAGATTTGGCATGCAGGATTGTAAACCAGGCAACACCCCTGTTGCTAAGGGAGACAAGTTTAGTCTCAAACAGTGCCCAAATAATAATTTTGAAACTTCGGAAATGGAGAAGACACCTTATGCTTCGGCTGTAGGTAGTCTGATCTACGCTCAGGTATAAACACGACCTGATATATCATACATTATTGGGATGCTAGGCAGATATCTAATCCGGGATTGGACCATTGGAAGGCAGCCAAAAGGGTCACGAGGTACTTACAGAGAACAAAGGATTACATGCTTACATATTGGAAATCGGACCAGCTTGAGATCATCGGGTACACCGATTCCGATTTTGCTGGATGTCAGGATAGTCTGAAGTCTACATCAGGCTATATTTACATGCTTGCTGGCGGTGCTATCTCTTGGAGAAGCATCAAGCAAACTCTTACGGCCACTTCCACCATGGAAGCGGAATTCATGGCATGTTATGAAGCATCCAATGAGGCATTATGGCTGCGGAATTTTGTTAGTGGACTGCGCATAGTTGACAGCATTAAAAAGCCACTTAGGCTATTATGCGACAACAGATCAACAGTCCTTTATGCTAACAACAACAGTAGTTTGACGAAATCAAAACATATGGACGTCAAATTTTGGGTTGTTAAAGAAAGAGTACAGAATGGACAATTGTGCATAGAGCACATAAGTACAAACTCCATGATTGCGGATCCGCTCACTAAGGGATTGACACCAAAAGTATTTCATGAGCATATTGCTTGCATGGGTGTCAAATCAGTTAAGGATTATGAATTTTAGTGGGAGTTTGTATTATACAATTATGTATTATCCATTACATTCAGTAATTCAGTTTTAAGGTTATATCTGTAGATATTCAGTTTTAAAGTTTTATGTACTCTTAAGGTTTATGATTGATCTCAATAAAGAGAACCAGTTGGAAATAGACATTCTATTTCAGACCACACTTTATGTTATTTCCATGCTACACACCTATACTTGATCCATGTCGTTGGTTATATTGATATACGTGATCTATGTTGGTTCTAGTTACGCAAGAGTAACTAAGAGCTCTTAGATCCTATGTTGGTATGATTGATGGACCAGATTGTTCGTGACAATTTTATTATGATAGCAATTCTGAGCTCATAAGGTTATAATGTAACATATAATGCTAAGGTTTGTACATATGTATGAGTATCTCGTCCAAGTGGGAGATTGTTAGATATATGGACTTATATCTACATACATATGAACAATATATGGATTAATTATATGTTATGTGTTATCTTTTGGTTTGGCCTAAATTGGTGGTCTTATGGACATTGTTAAGGGGCCAATATATTGTCATATAAAGTGTAGGACTAATGTGTAGATACCCAAAAGGGTAACCTTAGTTAATGATGGGCTAACTAAGGTTACATACATGTAACCATGGTTACATGCTTATGACTTTTGAGTTTCATAACTCATATGTTATAAGAGGGGGGTTATAGTTCCCATAAGAATGCAAGACATTCTCTTCTTCCTCCCATTGAAACTAGAGAGCATTTTGGTCTTGCATATCAAGTGGAAAACCAATTCTCAATTTTTGTTCTTGGATATATTCTTGTGAAAGCAAAAACTTCAAGACAATCTTAAAGGAAGGATCAAGGAGCTTCTCAAAGGCACACCTTGGACAATCTTCAAGAAGGACTAAAGATTTCCACTTATGGATTCAGGTACGCTTCCGCTTATGTTGTTATTCCAAGTAATTCAATATGAAGGCTAAAGTGTTTTATTTGGATTCATTCCAACATCTGCAACACAAGATACGTCGTTTCCAAGATAATCTTTAGCAGACGGTAGAGGAATGCAATTCTTTACTTATATTTTCAGATAAAATATCTGGAATATTCCCCCTTTGAAACTATGCAGAGGATCAAAGATGAATGTGATTATCTCGATCAAGATCTGTTTACATTTGATGAATTTAAGCTCCTAGAAAGGAATTTCAACTTCTTTATAATGGATTTCAAGTTGTCGGATATCATTCTCAACTTGCAGATCTACAAAGATCAACCAGATCTGATAAGAGAAATCCGAGCTCTGTTTAGAGGTGCTGCATCAACGAAGAAAGAAGCAGAAAGCGGTTTGGGCTAGCCACGAGATTTACTTTTGGGCTATAAAATGCACGGTAAAATTTTTGGCTACCGTATGATATTTGTTTTGCCCGATGGGTTATAAATGAAGTTCTATCTATAATGAATGTTATTGATAACGATATTGTTGGGTATTTGTAATAATCTTTAGAACCTCTGGGTATAAGTCATGTTTCAAGTTTTCAAATAGGGGGTTTCCAAGTACATGACCAAGTACATATTATTCTTGGGTTTCCAAAATAAATATGAAAAATATGTTTTGAAAATTGATGTCCAAATATATTTTCATCTTCAAATTAACTTTACCTAAATTAAATTTTCTAAAAGAAAGTTAAAAATCTATGAGTATACGCTAGCTAAATGCGAAACCGAAAATGAAAAGTATTAAGTGAAAGAAAGTAGAGAACAAGTGTGTCCGCAGAGCATCAAAGAGTCTGGGAATGATTGTGAATGTTCAAAAGAGTCTTTAAATTTTGTCACGGAAATTGAGTGCCTTGAGACTTGAGACTTCTGAGATAAAACCAACCATGCCCAGTCCCAGCCATTGTTTGAATGTCCTTTAATTTTTTTAAATTTTTCTGTGTGTTTTAATAAATGCACTGGACTGGACCCCCCAATATTTTTTCTTTTTCTTTGGGAAGCTTCGTTTAAAGTGACATTTACATTATTTTATCAGAAGGAGAGAGAGAGAGAGGAGCGTTTAATTTTCAGTGTTCAATCAGAGATGAAAATGGTGGATCATGCATATCAATGAGAAACATATGGCTTTGGTCATGTGGGACTAGTTCGTTTTGCCCCTATTCTTTTCTATTGACAACGCAAAAGACGATTGTTTTGTTAGATACAATAAATTAGATGTCAACTATTGTCTATTCTTTTTTGCTTTTTATGTTGTTCCTCGAAGGATTAGAGTTTACATTTTTTAGTATCTAACGCGAAACCTTAAAACAACGTCTATATATTAATACTTTGTAATAATTGAATGAACACAACAAAAGATGGAAAAAAATTGCACTTATTGCCGATTTCCAAATAAGAAATTACGATAAATTTAATTCGGGAAAATAAAGACAATAAAATTATGAAAGTAGAATATGAATTCTTGAATTGAGAGAGAGATAGATAATTTGAGAATTGAGAGAGAGATAGATAATTTTGAGTGAGGAAATGAAGAAGAGGGGGAGGGTATTTATAGATTTTTAGAAGGGTTATTAATGTAATTAAATAAAAACTAAAAAAAATCAAAAAATGGCCAAATTTGCAAAATTTACCCGTTGGCCAACGGATCTGGTCTTCTGGACTGTTGCCAACGGGCAAGTGGGCCCCACAAGTATAAAAAAAATTTTTTTTTAAAAAAAAAAAAAAAATTTGACCGTTAAAACCGTTCCGGGCCGGTCCGGGTTGGCCGGTTCGCCCGGTAATTCGCTTCCCGGGCCGGTCCGGTCCGGGTTATTTGCCCGGTAAGGCTGTCCGTCCAAACCCCCTTCCCCCCCAACCCAGCCCGGCCCCCCCCGCCCTTAACCGGTCCGGTCCGGGCCGGTTTTGACCGGGCCGGTCCGTGCCGGTCCCGGGTCAACCCGGCCCGGTTGACACCCCTAATATAGACTAATGAGTAGCCAGCTAAATACCTAAAATACTACTATATATACAGGAATAAAATTATACCGTGTACATATTTCATAAATATTACTATTTTTTATGACATATAAATATTGGATCTTGAAAGGTCTTAATGAAATTTTTGATTTCTCCATTTCACACAATTGATGTAATTGATCCTAAGTACGTGTGTATATATATATATATATATATATATATATATATATATATATATATATATATATATATATCACAAATATGTGAGTACAATTAATATCTTATTTTAGTCACTGCTATTGTTTACAATTGTGTTGATGATTTGCATGTTGACTTTTAGTCGATTTTAATATGTATTATTGTCCTTCAAAGCAACAATAGAAAATTTAAAAACTTGAATATCTTTGTACGGAAAAAGTAAAAAAGAATAGCAGTAGGGGTGTTCATAGAACCTCGAAAAATCAAATCAAATCGAAATTAAATAAAATCAACCAAAAAAATCGATATTTTTTTGTTTCGTTTGGTTTTAGTTTTGAATCTTAAAAATCGATCAAATTTGGTATAGTTTTGGTTTTTATCCGAAAAAAAAAACAAAAAAACGAACCAAACCGAGCTATTTTAAAAAATTTTATTACACCTATATATACGTATATTTTTATATAAAGTTTCAAAAATTTTATGGTAAATGTTAATAGTTTGCACTTATAGTATAGTTCTTTACCTTTATATTCTAGTTTGATTGGTAGTTTTCTTTTTGGTAAGTGTAAGAATCCATATCGTATTTAAATAAAATATTTTTATTGAGTCCTTAAATTATTCATCATTATTTGATTCAATCATCATCAATATATCTTGGTAAATTATAGGTTTCTCAAAGGGCAATTGATTTGATAGTGTCATCTTGAAAATGTGGCCAGCAGAATACGTGTTTGGTAGTGTATGTCTTATTTTAAGAAAAATCAATAAATAACCGAAAAATCAAAAATCCGACATAAACCGAATCGAGAGAAAACCGATTTAATTGGTTTAGCTTGGTTCTAATACTTAAAAAACCGACTTACTTGGTTGATTTCTTTTTAGGGAAAAACAAATCCAAATCGAACTATGAATACTCTTAATCAACGCACTGTGCCCTTCCTAGGCGGGTCATTAATTAATCAATTTTAAAAATAGGGATGAATTTAGACCTTGTTTTGAGTCGCCAGGCTAGAAAACGCTACTCCTAAGACCATCGTTAAAGTAAGTCACTCTGTTCCACAATGGCTCTGTCACCCATAGATGAGGATATACACTACAAAAAAAAACCCAATTACCAACAAAAATTAATATTGGTAAATTGATCAAACTGGTTGGCATTTTGAATTACTAACTGATTACCAATGTATATTGGCCTGTTGCTAAAAGGCTCGATGGTAAATTTTACCAACCAAGACGAGCTCAAAAGTTCAAGACCGAAGACCCAAGGCATAGGTCGTTAGGTAGAACCAATGTAAGAGCAACGTTTAAGTTATCTCGTCTTTTGGCTCAACATAGGTCATCATAAATATGCATAAAATCATTTTATCAAATCATAAATATCATAAACATTTTCATATACTTCAAACAAAATGATTTTCCAACGTTTTCATTTTAACCAAAATGGTTTTTGAAGTAAGTTTACGATTCTGGACAGAACAGTCAGATAATCGATTATCCTTAAGCTGATAATCGATTATGTTGGGATTCCAGCCAAAACTGGAAATTGCAGCATGGCTGCATAATCGATTATCACTATGAGGATAATCGATTATCTGTTTTTTTCCAGCTTAAACTGGAAATTCCAGAGAAGGTAAATAATCGATTATCCTCTAGAGAATAATCGATTATTCACTGAACGTTGCCTTCCAACGTTCAGTTTTATGAACGTTGAGAAGATAATCGATTATGTAAAGTAGATAATCGATTATCTTGGCATAAAATCAGCATTATTGATTGCCTATTAAGCAACGGACATACAACCTCTACCACCTATAAATAGAGGCCTTTGGGACTCATTTCATAAGAACAATATCTCTCAATATTCTTGAACATATTGATAACATTTCGACATCATATTTAGAGCTTTTGTTGAGCCATTTGAGAGACAACTTTGTGTTGTTCATAGAGCTTATATTGTATCTCTTTATCTACTCTTCTTAGAGAGTTCTTGTTGTAAAAGAGAAAGGTTCTTGAGAAGACCATACCTTCTCATTGAGCACTGGGTTTGCTAAGTACCTTCAATCTTAGTGTGTGAAGTCTTGTGGTGCGGTATCCACAAGCAAGGTGAAGTCTTGAGGTGAGGTATCCTCGAGCAAGTTGAAGTCTTGTAGAGCGTACATCTACGAGCAAGTGTAACGGTTTGTTAGGCACCCGCAAGCTTAACGGAGTTAGTGTAAACTCGAGAGAGTCTCTCGGGAAACTGGACTAACCACACGTTGCGGTGAACCTGTATAAATTCGGTGTGTCCTCTCCTTACTCTTTTAATTACTGCACTTACTTTACTCCTGCAATTTTAATTCCGTAAAATTTACCTACATTCTCGTGCCTCACTATTCACCCCCCCTCTAGTGACGGGCATAAATCCCAACAGTTGGTATCAGAGCCTAACTCTCTGAAAGCCTTAACCGGTTGAGAGAACGATATATATTTTTTTGTTGAGAATGTTGAACGCAGGTATGATGAGCGAAGGACACTCTACCATTAGGCCTCCACTATTTGATGGAACCAATTATACATATTGGAAAGAGAGGATGAGAATATTCATCCAATCAAATAACCTTCGATTATGGCACATCATCAAGAACGGTGAACAAATGCCGACAAAGAAAGTTGGGGAAATCATGGTTCCAAAGGAGGAAGATGAATATAATGCAGAGGACATCAAGAAGGTTGAAAATAACGCAAAGGCCATCAATATGTTGTATTGTGCGGTGAATCCGGATGACTATCGGAAGATTTCTTGCTGCACAACCGCCAAGGAGATGTGGGATAAGCTTGAAATCACTTATGAAGGTACGCCTCAAGTCCGAGAAGCAAGAGTTGATTTTCTAACACATGAATATGAACTCTTTAGAATGAAGGAGCCTGAAAGCATCGATGATATGTTTGATCGATTCTCAATGTTCATCAACGATCTCCATGCTCTTGGAAAAGTATATTCGAACAAAGATCTTGTTCGAAAAATCCTGCGGAGTCTCACTCCCGAATGGCGCTCCAAAGCCAATGCCATCCAAGAGTCGATAGGAATCACGGACGTCACAATTGATGGACTAAGAGGTAACCTCAAAACTTATGAAAGCACTATTCTTAATCCTTCTTTTGGAAACAAGAAAAATTTGAATATTGCCTTCAAAGCCTCATCTTCTAAAAGAGAAGAGGTAAGTGATTCGGATAGCGATGATGATAATATTTCCAATGCCTTGATCGAAAAGTTTTATAAGTTTATGAAAAAGGAAATTAAGAAGGAAGAACCAAGTCCTTCATGCCATAATTGTGGAAAACTTGGGCACACCAAATCTCATTGCCCAAAATCCAAGGACAAGAAGAAGAACAAACACCAAAGGCGTGTGACATGGGATTCGGAAAGCTCGGGTGATGAAACGGCCGCCTTATGCCTCATGGCTAACTAGGAAGAAGAGGTTAGTAATTCTAACTCTTACTCTTTTGAAGAATTACAAGAAGCTTTTCATGAATTATATGGTGAATTGAAAAAGACTTCAAAAATCTCCAAAGAGGCCAAGGCTAAAATTAACGTTTTAGAAGAGGAAAATAAATTTTTAGAAAATGATATTATTGATCTTAAAAATAAAATTAAGGAGATGCATGAAGATTCTTCAATTGATCAAAATTCTAATTGTTCATCTTGTGATTCTTTGAAATTAGAAAACATAGAACTTAGGAACACACTAGAAAAACGTAGTGTAGACAATCCTAAAATAGTTGAAGAAATTAAAAAGAAAAGGCCCAGGAAAAATAAAAAGAATAAGAATCATGTTAGAAATTGCGATGCTCAACCTAGAAATAATTCTAGGAATTTTGTAAATGAGTCTAGAATTAATCATTTTAGACCGCCTAGAAATGACTCTAGGAATTTCAACGCTTCTAGGAGTAACGACTTTAGATCACCTAGAACGTTTTTGGCTCAACCAAGACATATGCACACCCCGAATGTTATATGTCATTATTGCAACCGGGTAGGACACATAGCACCCGTATGTTTTGCAAAACATAGGGATTTATCTTTTAGCTATGATTATTATTTGCCTAACCCCCAAGGACCCAAAAGTGTTTGGGTACCTAAAACCTATTTTTAGGTACGTTTGCTGGTGTGCTTAAAGACTACAATATCGTAGTAGATGCACCAAGCACGAAACCTTATTACATCGAGGGGGAATTTCGGTTAGTTATCATATTTTTTGATAAAAACGTAATAGTTGATAAGTGTTAACAATTGATATATCTTTGTTAACAATTGGTATCAATTATTTTTGTTAATTCATGTTTTGATAACTTTTATTTTGAATAACAATTGGTATCAATTATTTTTGTTAAAAATAATGATTGATTCATGTTTTGATGAGTATTATTTTTGGTTTGAATAACAGTTGGTATAGTATTGAAAAATAAATGATTCATGTTTTAATACAACTATTGGTTTGTCAAAAATTAACAGTTGATATGTTGTTAAGTAATATGATTTGCTAAAAATAACCGTTATTATGGTTGTTATGTTTTTGCTAACATTTGGTATCATTTTATGTTGGTATGATTTTTTTTGAAAATCGTCATCATGTATATTCCTCATTGTATTTCCTATCTTATGTTTGACACTAACAGTTGGTATTCCCAAAAGGGGGAAGTGTCAAAAGGGGAAAGTAGCCTGTGTATACTCTCTTTTTGCTAATGCCAAAAGGGGAAGAAATTAGGCGATATGCATCTAATAAGGGGGAATGTAGGCGATATGCATCTAATAAGGGGGAATGTCTCCACATTCTAGTATGCTTTAATTGAGGAGGAATACTCAATTAAGGGGGAATGTTTTGCATAACTTGTATGTTGAGATATAGCATGAACTTAGGGGGAATCCGATATGCATATCTCTTATTGTTTGTCATTATCAAAAAGGGGAAAATTGTAGGAAATCATTCTATCCATGATATGTGGCTTTGGTTGTATTAGCATGATTTTCAGGTATAGGTTTTGATGAATGACAAACAATGAAGTCAACTGTCAAACAATGTTATTATGTGACAAACAATCAAGATTGAATGCCAAGAAGCATATTGATGAAGGGATTGCACAGAAAAGCCAAGACGAGCTCAAAAGTTCAAGACCGAAGACCCAAGGCATAGGTCGTTAGGTAGAACCAATGTAAGAGCAACGTTTAAGTTATCTCGTCTTTTGGCTCAACATAGGTCATCATAAATATGCATAAAATCATTTTATCAAATCATAAATATCATAAACATTTTCATATACTTCAAACAAAATGATTTTCTAACGTTTTCATTTTAACCAAAATGGTTTTTGAAGTAAGTTTTCGATTCTGGACAGAACAGCCAGATAATCGATTATCCTTAAGCTGATAATCGATTATGTTGGGATTCCAGCCAAAACTGAAAATTCCAGCATGGCTGCATAATCGATTATCACTATGAGGATAATCGATTATCTGTTTTTTCCAGCTTAAACTGGAAATTCCAGAGAAGGTAAATAATCGATTATCCTCTAGAGAATAATCGATTATTCACAGACCGTTGCCTTCCAACGTTCAGTTTTATGAACGTTGAGAAGATAATCGATTATGTAAAGTAGATAATTTATCTTGGCATAAAATCAGCATTATTGATTGCGTATTAAGCAACGGACATACAACCTCTACCACCTATAAATAGAGGTCTTTGGGACTCATTTCATAAGAACAATATCTCTCATTATTCTTGAACATATTGATAACATTTCTACATCATATTTAGAGCTTTTGTTGAGCCATTTTAGAGACAACTTTGATTTGTTCATAGAGCTTATATTGTATCTCTTTATCTACTCTTCTTAGAGAGTTCTTGTTGTAAAAGAGAAAGGTTCTTGAGAAGACCATACCTTCTCATTGAGCGTTGCGTTTGCTAAGTACCTTCAATCTTAGTGTGTGAAGTCTTGTGGTGCGGTATCCACAAGCAAGGTGAAGTCTTGAGGTGAGGTATCCTCGAGCAAGTTGAAGTCTTGTAGAGCGTACATCTACGAGCAAGTGTAACGGTTTGTTAGGCACCCGCAAGCTTAACGGAGTTAGTGTAAACTCGAGATAGTCTCTCGGGAACTGGACTAACCACACGTTGTGGTGAACCAGTATAAATTCGGTGTGTCCTCTCCTTACTCTTTTAATTACTGCACTTACTTTACTCCTGCAATTTAATTCCGCAAAATTTACCGACATTCTCGTGCCTCACTATTCACCCCCCCTCTAGTGACGGGCATAAATCCTAACAATCTCGTCCGAGGAAAGACAACTTTTGGACGCGATGGTAAATACAAATACTAATCCTATTACTGGTAGTTATGTCATGAGCAGGAACAAATCACAAAAAGAAATGCAGTTATGGCTAATGCACAATTAACAAATCAAGGGGATTTTCAAGAATTGCCAAATCCTATTTTGACAGGAAGACATATATATAAAGAAGGGGAAGGAGAGGATATCTTAAAGCAATGCCGAGCAGACGCCTCAACAAAAGGAGATTTGTCACCATTGCATAGTGCAATAAATAAGAAGTCTCGTCAAAGGGAAAGAAGTTAGGACGGCAGGGTGTTCGAAGACGTAAACATAAGGAGGCCCCCAATGAGAAATGCAAAACAAAAATTGGTCGCTCAAACAATAGTTTCAAATTCCAATCGCCTGATGAATAAAGAATGAATTTTGAAGACCTTTTGAAAAATTATGTGGAAGAAGACAACATTTTACAAATCGAAATTTTCACAACAAAAGAGAAAAGAGGGCACCTTTATAGCTTCTTCATCTGTTTATTTTACCATCACATTAGTATTATTCTATGTAATATCATCACAGAGCATGTTTATTTTACCATCACAGAGTATTATTACATGCTTGCTAGTCCAGGAGGCTTTTATATGCCTCAATCGGATAGCTAAGGTAAGGTCTATGCCGGCTGTGTTATATGGGTAACATTACCGGTGTAATCCGCCTTATTTTATTTCTCCTATTTTTTATAATTTTCTTTTTCCTATTATTTATGAAACCTAACCCTAGGCCATTTCCTAGTGGACCAAAAAAAAAATACAGCTACTAAATAGTGGTTTCAAGGAACCTAAGAAACAAACGTACTGCAGTGCACTACCAGCGTTCAACCTTCATGGAGCCTTTCAAGATGGGCATTTCCACAACATTATCCAGTCAACCTTTATGGATGACATGAAGAACAGCATGAGAAGTTCACTGGAGACGCATCAACCACCAGCAAACAACAACTCTGCCCCTATTTACTCAACTGGGCAGGCAACTACTTACTCAGCTGATGGATCCTTCTTGATTGCTCTATTATCTAGCTTTCATTCTCACCCAAGCTCTGTCACCTTTTTCAACCCCAATTTATTTATCTCCTTCAATATATCATCACCTGACCGTATCGGGGGAGGATACGTTTGGACCACTTTATTTTTTCTAAATGATATTCTGTTATTTCTGTATGGATGATCCAGTGGTAGGAACTTACGATGATTGTCAAACCATGACTGTTTTCCACCTTTAGTCAAAGTAAAAGCATCTTTATTCTCCATACAATATGGACATGCTAGCTTACCCGCAGTACCCCATCCAGACAACATCGAATATGCAGGAAAATCACTAACTGTCCACATCAAAGCAGCTCGCATGTTAAAATTTTGCTTCTTGGAGATATCATATGTGTCCACACCTGTACTCCACAATTGTTTTAGTTCTGCAATCAAAGGCTACAAGAAAACATCAAGCTTTTGCTTAGGGTTCCTCGGTCCAGGAACTATAACTGAAGAAAATAAATATGACTCTTTCATACACATCGAAGGTGGCAAGTTGTATGGTGTCACAACTATTGGCCAAGATGAATATTGTTGACCTGTTTGTCCAAATGGTTGAAAACCATCTGTGCATAGCCCTAATCTGACATTACGACTTTCTGATGCAAAAGATGGATGCATCTTATCAAAGTGTTTCCATGCGGGCGCATCTGAACAGTGACGCATCACATTTTCCTCAACTTCATGCTCGGCATGCCATCGCATATGTCCAGCAGTCATGTCGGAAGCATATAACCGTTGTAATCGTGGAGTGAGGGGAAAGTAGTACATATGTTTGAAAGGTACATGATTTCTCTTTGAATTCGATATTTTCCTAGTAGGCTTGTACTTGGGATGGCGACAAAACTTGCAATGGTTAAGCTCGTTATTTTCTCCCTAATAAATAATACAGGCATTTACACAACTGTTGATTTTTTCTACTGGCATGTTCATTCCCTGCATTAACTTCTTAGTTTCATAGAAATTATTTGGCATTAGGTTATCCGGAGGAATTATCTCATTCACATATTGACAAATGGCATCAAGACATCTATCATATAGATGGTGTTCAGACTTGATGTGCAATAAGCGTGCAACAACTGACAATTGAGAATGTGTTTCACAGCCAGGCCACACCTCTTGATTTGCAGAATCTACCAGATCATAAAATTTCTGTGCAACAAGATTCGGTAATTCATCCTTATCAATCGGATCAAATGAGGGGCCAGCGGCGTCAAGGACCATTCTGTGGTATGAAGTAGGTGATCCAGGCTCATCAATTGCACCCACATTTACCGATTCGGTATTCATAGACTGATCCCAATTTCAAATCTCTTCATGTTGATTTATATTTCTCATAACCTTATTTTCTCCATGCAAGTACCATATATGATATCCAGGTACAAAGCCATCGCGCAATAAATGCTCGTGGACAGTAAGAACATCTTCAAAATTTCTATTGTGACACTTTTTTAGGTTACATGGGCACCTTAGTCTCTCACCATCCCTCCATTCACGATGATTTCTTGCAAACTCGATAAATTGCTCAACACCCCTTATGAATTCGGGATTATACAAACCTCTCGTTAGCCTTCTGTACTTCCACTCGCGATTTGAAGTCATTTTTCTGACAAACTTTCTTTCTTGATAATGTAAAAGGATTACAGTAGCATTTATTGATTACTAAAAATCTTTGGACAATAAAAAAGAATACTAATAATCAAATTAGGTCTCAAATCCCCGTATAACGAGCACGAGCTTTCAAATATTTAGCAAAAAAATGGCAGAATAGAAGTTCACATAGAGATTGGAAGAGATAGTTACATACCAATAGCAAAGGACTAAAAAACAATTAAGTGAAGCTCACAAGAATATCTGGTATCCTTATATTCTGCCTTCTTTAATCTATATAAGCCATCAACTACAAAATATACTAATTCAATATATATATAACTAAACAAATATAGCATATCAACATATCTACAATATACTGAAAAAATAAGATTGATAAAAAAAACACGCACCACTTAGCCGAGTGGGTTGTGGAATTGAGAAGAATCCAAATAATAGCTTGTGAGAGACTTACCACTTAGCCGAATCTATTGTGAAATTGATAAGAAGAATCCAAACAATAGCTTGTAATGAGAGGCTGCTTGAGATAATCTTTCAGTTGGGAAAAATAATTGCAAGGATTTAGTGATCGTCGGTAGAACTGTCGTAGAAGAAACTGATCGAAAAAGGCACGGGATATTTAGAGACAGAGGAAAGGTTTTGGCAGCATATATTTCCTTATTTTCTTCTTCTTTTTTTGTTTAATTTCTTCTTCTTTTTTGTTTAATTTCTTCTTCTTTTTATTTAAATCTTCCGCATTCTCCATTTTTTTGGAGTATTTTCGTACTTTTATTTTATTAGACTCTTCTACTATGTTATTAGTAACCAGTCACATGGAATATATAAGTATCTTTCGTTATTAAATATCATATAAAATAATAAATTTTAATTGCACCAAACTCTATATGTGTATAAAAAAATAAAAAAATAATTGCATCCATGTTTAAATTACAAAATATAAACAAAGTCCACAAATAACTTACAGCTTGTTTGGATAGTTGTACCTATTGTATTGTATCGTATTGTTACATTAAATACAATATTTTTTTATTGTTACTAAAATTGTATCTTATCGTATCGTTAAATATGTCGTTACATAACGATGAAATGTGCCACTTTATATAACGACCGATTTGGTGTGGTCGCGTCGTTACCTTGTATTTTTCTCTCAATTTCACCATTCATTATTATTAAATAATTTTATTTATTATTTACTCTACCTGTTATATAATAATTTTACCATGTATTATACTTTCTTTGGGGTCTTCTTTTACCTGTGTTGCTTGTTTGAAATATCTTGATTTCAAATCTTGCTATTTTTGCCATTATTTTTTTATTAATCATAAAAGAAAATACTATAGTTTGTTCTTTGGTGATAAAATGACGATATTCTCAACCCCTGGGTCTTCGGTAGCGCGGCTCGATGGAGTACGGGGCTTGAAGCTGAAGCGTTATTGGAGGCCGTCGGCGGCAAAGATGTTAACTATATTTTACAATCAACTACTTTTAATATTTTTCTCTAATTTATAATATAACCAATTTATTTAATTATTCTTGAGATATTGTTTATCTTAGGTAATGTTTTATTAATTTTGTTTTCAAAAAATGCTTTCCGTTGGAGGAAATGTCTTCATGTTTTTTTATGAGCAATATATTTTTTTCATATATGCATGTGAAATTAATAAGAATTAGTAAATCTTTTATTTCATTGAGTATATTTGTTAATTAGAGTATTGTTTTCTACTTGTAAATTTTTTCGTAGTATAGTTTTACAAAATTAGTCCAAAAATCAATATTGAGCCAATTATCTCAAGGTATTTACTGAATCCACTGTAAAAAGTGAAAATTAATCCAAGTTGAAGAGAATAGGAGGAATGAAGTGGAAAATTATTTAATTAAGTACATATCATTTATTTGTTATAGCTCAACCACATTCGCGCTGAAAAATAGCATAATGTTTGGAACTATTATTGACATAGCAAATAGTTGATTAAAGAATTTACTTACCATTATAAATAATTACAGGAGTAATTATTTAAAATGAACTTATTATATATTTATATGAATAATATTTGGGGCCTAAACTATTAGCTTTAGTTGCTTTGGGGTTGAGAGATGTCCGATATGTTGGGTCCATCCCATTTAACCCATGTGAAAAAAAGAGTTTTTCTTTGGTAAGAATTGCACCGTCCAAATGATCAAGCTTGTTCTTGTCACTAAAGTTATAATTTAGTGACAAATATGTCTATATGGTGTTGCATAGCCCAATTGGGCGATATTAGGTAATCATTGAAGGGTGCTTGATTTTAGGGATTAGATATGGCATTTGTCAGTAGAGGTAATTTCCCAGAATTAAATACCTCATTACAAAAGGAGACGACAGATGTAGAGATTTGAGGCCAATATTGTTGGTAAAAATAGGGATAAAGTCCATCTGGCCCTGGTGCTTTGAGAGGTTGGAAGGACTGAACGGTTTGGTATATTTCCTTTATAGATAAAGGTCTTGACAAATATAAATGATCAGTATTTGTAATAGTGTTACTATCGCGTTTTGTTATTTTAATAGTAGACTGGGTATGAGTAGTGGTAAATAGTGAGTCGTACTAACTCATTATTAGGAGAGTCAACTAGTGGTTGCTCCGTGACCTAATTTCCAACTAAGTCTTCGAGGGAAGTGATTCTATTTCTTCTCCTCTGTTGAAGGGTAATTAGGTGGAAAATTTTTGTATTTGCATCTCCGAGGTGTAGCCAATTTATCCTTGATTTTAGTCGCTAAAAATCTTCTTCTAGTCTTAGTTAGTGTGATTGTGTCACCACCCGCTCTTATGGTAGGTCGTGAAGACATTCAATATGCTGCCGTTAAACTAGCCATTATCACCACAATTGATCGTCCCTAACACTTTAAAAATTGATTAATAAACAATATTATGATTAAATAATATAATATGTTCATCAACCTACGGAATATAAACAAAGCATAAAACAAAATAATGTATAGCAAATACAACCAACATCTGCTAAAAATCCTCAAAATTCGGTGTCTCAGGTGTACTATTAAAAGGCATGGTCACATTAAATGGAAGAACCAATTATAGGACCATGTTACATGTCAAAATGACAAGGCATGTCAAGTCACATGATTAAAAGGCTAATAAAATCACGTGTGCAAGTGACATGTTCTGACCAATTGAATGCGGCCATGTCATACTTCAATTTGATTGGTCGAAAATAGTTTATTCTTATCACAACTCCTCCCTTCCATATATAACTATAACTAGGGGTCTTCATAACTCAGGAAAGACATTAGCTAGAAGTTATAACAAGAAGCAAGAGAGAGCTCGTGGATCAAATGCTACAAATTTTTCTATACGTTTCAAGCTTCAAGCAATCAAGTTCAAGCTCACGTACAAATTAAGAACAAATCAAGGTCAAGTTCAAGCAATCAAGCTAAATTAAAGCTCAAGAACAAGATCATCGATCGTTTTTGGCAATAACTGCATATTCAAGATCAAGATCAAATTAAAGGCCCTTGAATTTATTTATTATTGAAAAGAAGAATCTGATGATTAATAGAGATTGTACACTCATATAAAGACCATTGAATTTATTTACTATTGAAAAGAATAATTACATGATCCATAGAGATTATATACTCATATTATTTGAAATCAAATATTACTATATATATATATATATATATATATATATATATATATATATATATATATATATATATATATATATATATATACGATTGTCGCGATATATCTCGGTCTTAGCTTGATTTTATTTTTTTCGATGCAATTTATTGTCTACATAATGTAAGTAATATTAATAACTAATTTTAATATGTTAATAAATTACAAACCACGATCTTAATCTATTAGTAAAGATTTCCAACCGATTTAGTATCCGTTGGAAAGTTTACTAACAGATATTATTCGGTTGGTAATTTACTAACGCAATTGATTAGTAAAATTAGCAACAAAATCCTTGTATTGGTAAATAATTGGTTGGTAATTCGTTACCAATATGTTAATAAACTATAATTTTATTTTTTCTACCATATTTACCAACGGATATGTACTCCGTTGGTAATACTACCAATGAAAAGTGTGTGTTAGTAATGTTTCAGTTGGTAATCCGTTAGTAGGAGGTTGCAAGATTAGCCGCCAATTTTTTCCGCTATATTTACCAACTAAATTATTCCGTTAGTAAAATTTTGGTTGGCAATTTATTAAAAATATGTTAATAAATTATGAAAAATAAATCAGTTACGATTTTGTTAGTAATTTATTGGTAATAAACTAACAAATTCGGTTGGTTGGTAAAATTCGTTGACAATTGAGGTTTTTTTGTAGTGATATATGTTGCCTGCTTAAATGTCCGAAATCATGACTCCAAGTTATAATGTACACCTATTGCGAGCCTAAATATTTTAACTTTGGTGGCTAAAGTTATCCTGGCAATCTATTTTTAATGGCTGAAAGCTGATGTGAATACTATCGTTGTTTAAAAAGAAGAAAAGATATAGTAGCAAATCAAGCATGGTGCATATAGGGTAGGAAATTGAATGATGATAAAGAAGGGGTGGGGGATTTATTTATAAGGAGGGCCATTTGATGGAGCGTATAGAGCAATTAGCAAGCATGGTTGTAAATGGGGTTACCAATGCCAAAGAGGCCAGAGGCAAAGGGGGTCAAATTTGCAAAAACCTTATGATGAAGATCGGGGCGGATCCAGCTCCTTTTAATACCGGGTTCAACTGAACGTAATACTTTTGACTTGGAATATAAATTTATCTATAACATTTAAATAGTGAATCCGTCACCGATCGATGGCTGATTTGGGAGCGTCTGGGAGATGCTTATAGTGATTTTTATTTACAGACTCACAGCCTTTCTTCTTACAAATATATATATTATACTCACCACTCTCCCTTCTCTTTATCTGTGTCATCATATCATTTACTATTACCAACGAACATTTCATATCAGACACTTTTTGGCATAGGGAAGAAGGGGCACATTTCTTTAAATTCCTATGTATATCACCAAGTCTGTAAAGGATGACTGAAGTAGACAGTATTGTAAAGTAGTCATTAGAAGTTTGACTAGCTAGGATATTTGGTCTTAGGCAAGCTATCCATTTACTATAATTTTACGAAATCTTTTTGTTATAATAGAAAAAGGAAGTCCGATAGCCAGACTTGCCCTGCTGCTTATGACATTTCCATTCACCCATCTGGCTACTTCAAACATGTTTAGCAAATTCCAATGTTTCTCTACAATGTTTCATAGGTAGAAATGCATCTTTTAGTTATAATAATTAAAACTCTTTGTAATAATCTTGTTTATCATGATATTTTTAACTGTTATAATTAAGCATGTTATAACATATATTATAATATAACATGAAATATTTCCATTAAAAAATTGACCGCAATCTGTTATTGACTGCATTGTTTTTTTTAAATCCATCCCAAATTAGGAGGATGTATAGTGCTTCCACACTTCCCATCCCTGGTGACTCGAACCCAAAACCTAACGATCGTAGGTGGAGGTGCTTTACCAACTGAGCAAGCCTCACTTGTCTTGATTGCGTTATTTAGCCCTGGGGGTTGAAACTTTTTTACCTATGAGTCAAACAGCATTGATAACTATATTGACACTTTGTGGACTGATATGCATTGTTAATCATTTCCTTTATGGAATTCTCCAAAGATTATCAGTGACTTCATTGCTTATGACAGAATGGTTTACTGCTAAATTTGTGCCATTTTACAGAAATATTGCTAAATCTTGCCCCTTTTCTTCAGAGATGAAATTCTCCATGGTCTTCTAAAATGAAGGCATGGCCTAATATCTATTCTTCCAAATTTAAACCTTTTCAAATATTAGGACTGTCCATGAAAAGGCCGAAAAGATTTTAATTTTTGGGATAGACTATGCGTAGGTTCAATTTTGAAAAGAAGAATTAACCTAAATAGTCGCTCACCTAATACTTAAACGAAAAATAGGTAATATATATATATATATATATATATATATATATATATATATATAGTGTATAATTAGTATATTATATAAGCATACCGGCCAACAAAAGTAAACAATAAATCTGTTTGGCCATTTGTATAAAGATCTCTTTTGAGAATATGGCCACATTCTGGCCTGTCCTGTTCATTTAGATTTTTGAGAAATTTTCGTTCCTATACCATATAGAAAATTATATTGCAAAAAATATCCATAAGTTGCAAATTACTCGCCCTGCTAACAGATTTTTCACAAAATATAAACAACTCATTAAAAATAGAATCATGTTAGCTATAAAATTCCTCTAATAGGCGCGCGAATGTTGGGATATTAAGGATTCTTCCAAATTTTATCAAACGCAAATCTCGCTATTAAATTTCGCATGTTTCTCTCCAAAATTCAGTACTTTGTTTTTATGACAATACTCCGTTTTACTGCTTTTTCTGATATCACAAATCAGAAGCGACTAAATTAGCTGCAATTTTTCTGTAACAACCGCAATTATGTCGAAAGTCCTAATTATGCTTCAACTGAATGAGAATTGGGATATAGAGACTTTAAGGTCGATTGAATTGTAGTCTAAGAGGATGCGAGTTATAGCCTATTGAATTCTACAATAGCAGAGCATCTAATGATAGATACATCCGAAAAATAATAGACATCAAATACATTGTCCTCCAATAGAAATTAGGAACGATATGGGTGTTCGTGTATACATGGAGACGAAAAAGGGAAACAAAAGCCTATGAACATATCCGCTATGTATATCAGTACATGATTTCAATTTGAAATTGAGTATCACCAATTCGAACACAGTTGCAGGTTTGTTCTGTTACATTACTATCGAATTTTGGTTGTATATCACTTATCTATAAATTATCTATAATATTTCTACAAAAAAACTACATGTCAAAGTCCCTCTCTCTCTCTCTCTCTCTCTCTCTCTATATATATATATATATATATATATATATATATATATATATATATATATATATATATATATATATATATATATATATTAGTATTGAATTTCATTCTATCTTTAATATTTCTATAATAAAACTACATATCATTTGTAGCTCAATATGAAATACAAAATTTAATATTTCTACAAATTAACTACAAAATATCTACAAAAAATAGTTCATATCCATACGGTAGATAGTTCATATCTACAAATAAAATATTAAAAGACATTGTAGATATTTTGTATTCTTATTGTATATGAATTATTTTTTTGTTTCTAATGTAATTGTAGGTGAGGGATTCAACAGATCATATCCATACAGTGATAGATGATATGAGGCGCTATACTGTTTGTCTTGAAAACAAGAGATGTAGCTGTGGGCAATTCCAGCTTGATGAACTTCTTTGTGCACATGCTTTGGTTGATTTAAGACACAAGAACAAGTCTTATAAAAACTATTGATCTCCTTATTACACAAGGAAGAGCCTCTTGCATACTTATGAAATACCAGTAAATCCCCTACTTGATGAAAGCAAATGGAATGTGCCACAATATATAACTGAAGAAGTTGTATATCCACCTTCAGGTGGGAAAAGATAGCCAGGAAGACCTTAGAAATAAAGATACAAAACATATGACGAAATAAATTCAAAGAAGTACAAGGTTTCATATGGAAACTACGGAGTAAAAGAGCATAACAAAAGTTCTTGCAAGAATGCTCCCAAAAAAATATATTTTTTGTAGTAAACTGATTTTTTCATAAAAATTATTGACGAGTTCAGGAGAATTATATTTGATGTGTAATAGTTGAGGCACCTTCAGCTCTTAATGTAGTTAGTTTTAAATTATTTTTTTTAATTAGTATTCTTAATTGAGTTAATACTTTCATAACTTGATTGGTTTGTGAATGATTTCTATATATATAATACACAATTATTTTATTATCTCTAGAACCCACCGATAGTTGTTAATGATCCTTACAATTTATCAACAAAAAAATTATAAAATAATTACATAATCTAGAATTAGCAGAGTAACTACATAATAATTAAGTTGAAAAGGAGTTAACCAACAACAATAATTAGATCAAGAACTGCTTACTTTCAACAAGTGAATATAAAAACATCAGAATATTTCCCCATTGTTCGAACTAGTATACTAGATAAAAAAAAAAATAAAGCGTAAACTAATTGTAGCACAAATTTGCTACAACTAAACTTCAACAATCTTGTTCATAAACTTGTCTACTATCTTTCTACAGAACTAGCTGCAACTAAATAATTTAACTACACGTTCCATATCAAAAATTACAACTAATTCTTCTTCCTCAAGACTTGTGTTTTCTCGTTCACAACTGGTGTATCTTTGAAGCTCTGTTTTTCTTCATTAAAAATCTTTGAAGCTGGTCGTTAATGGGTGAATGAAATTTGAAGAATAATAAAAATTTTGACTGGTTTTAGAAGAAAGAACTTGAGAATAAGCTTTAATGGAGGGGTTACAAATTTTCGATGGTTTTAGAAGAGATTATAGTGGGGTGTGGTTTGATACGTGGGTGAGAGGGTGAGATTTGGAGAAAGAAACTTGGGAGAAGTAGGAACATATGGTAGAGTTAAATTAGGAAACTAACTAATACCTTTTTTTTAAAAATATAAACTTCATTTCATTTAATATCAAACCTTTTACAAATTATGTAGCTGCTGACCAGCTATTGTTCTCACTCAGTCTATAGGGGATTCACTTCCATAATTCATATACACAACGATATCTAAGGGTAGTGATCCAGTCCGCGTTTACAAGAATTTCCTTGTATATGTATGTGGACTGCTATTTCTTTGCATGTATCATTTATATCCATTCTTCCGCCTTGGAATCTAATCTTGTTCCTCTATCACCATAGACAGTATACTAGCATGCCAAAAACACTGGTAGTAATTTCAGCACGTCCAGTTCTCCTTTTAGCAATGTCGCTGATCCATTTTACTTCACTGTTCCAATCATTTATGGCCCTCTGGTAACCCAGCCAGACTAGCAGTCTATTCCATAGCTCCCAAGTTGCGGGCAAGTAAAAAAGAGATGGTCAAAGGATTCGTCCACTTGCCTGCACAGAACACATTGTTGTGGAATCTGTATCCCAAAATTCATTAGTCTCTCCACTGTTGCTAGTCTTCGGTGTAAAGCTAGCCAGACAATAAATTTGAAACGTGGGAGATTTTTTATCTGGAGTACAATGCTTTCCAGCGTACTTTTGAGTATTTAGGGATTTGCAACAAATAGAGTTTTTTAATGCTGAAACGTTCACCTCTTTGTAGCATTTGCAATCTACATTCCAGATCCCCTTGAATGGCTTGTAGATTTGTGATCAAAACCCCTAAAATGTACATAAATACCAATAAAACCCCTAAAATGTACATAAATAATAATTAGGTATATAAAAGGTAATTCTATTAAAAGTTAAGCATAAAGAGTAATATAATTTACTATATAGCATAGGAATTTAAAAATCTCTAGATTGTTATACAAGTCCAGCCATATCATGTGCTGACCAAGTTTGCTCTGCCATATCTAATTCATATTCTTTCGAGGGCTCATAGCTATATTCCAATGGTATTTTTATACACCTATAAATTATTGAAAACGTTTTTTACCTTTCCTATTCAAGTATTAATTTAATTACCTCATATATGCAAAATTTACCAATTATATTGTAGGGCCCAATATTTTAAATAAGGACATATTGAATATTTAGCAAATAACTAAAAAAAGGGAATGGATGGAAACAAAGGGCCAAAGCCCATTAGAAGTACGCTGCCAAAGTTGAAAAGGGTTTAGAAAGCAAAGAAGCTTTGGCTTCTGAAGGAAAACAACAGAAAGCTTCAAAAAAATAAAAAACCCGAGAAAGAAAGAAAGAGAAGAAGAAGAAAGCTTTGGTCAAAGGTCTTACGAAGAGTTAGGAGCTGAAATTGAAAGTATTAAAGTTTTCCTTCGACTCAAGAGGTTAACCTTGTTCTTATTAGTTAATTATTTCACTATATTTACGCAATTTCATGCAGCATAAAAGAATTACATATCATTTTCTATAAATAAATAAATAATTACTATGGACAATAAGGCTATAAAGGTTTGGTTTAAGTAATGATAGGTCTAATTATGGAGAAATAAAGTATACTAAATAGTTTGAAACTTATAGATTTTGGACTAGTTTTATGAGTAAATATAAATCCACAAATTAAAATGAAACCCGATGATTGGCTATTCTAAATTAGCTATGAATTAGTCTAAACAAGAAAATTAACATGAGATCGATATTACGTATATATAGATTTATTGGAGGAATTTGTACGAATTGCTCGAGGTGAAGCGTTTGGTATTTCGGCACGGGTATTGTGAGTTGTAATCTTACCGTAATTTATATTTTCATAACTTGCAAGATTTACACATAATTTTTAATATGATATGTTGGTGATTATTTTGAGTTGCATGTGGGATAATTCTCTTACTCGATATGGTACCGAAATAGTTATTTGAAAATGATTACCGTTATTTCAAATATTTTCATTGTGATTAGATCTGTTTTACCTTACTTAAATTTACTGGTATCGAAATAAAATTATATGATTTGATAAGACCGAAATGCCCCATATTATTGTAAATAATTTTCTACGAGTATATATGGATTACAACGATAAGTATAAATGGAAGTAGCCATTGAAGTATCCCGTAGCTAACGATGGGTTCATTGGGCCCGGTGCACCTTGTAATTACTGATTGCCATTTAAGACATCACCAGTGGGAAGGTAGAACTAGCATACCATTACTGATTTTCCTCGGGTAGGGACTATCTTTATATTTAACTTCTTGCAAAGAAGTTCACAGTTATACTGATTACACGATCAGTTCATTGAAACCTCCCAAAATGTAATATTGATATTATATAGTGTTTACCGAGGTTCTAACTGAATTGTTAAATGTATTATACTACAATAAGAACATGATGAGACTAAAAATTATTTATTATTTTTGAAAGGGTATTTTTATGTTATTTTCTGTTTGAGATACTAGCATATTTTCTAACTTGTCCCCAATAAAAAAGTTGTGGCTAAGTGTTATCACTCACTGATATAGCGAATCATTTGCCGCTTTTTTTTATAGAGACAACAGTTGATGCAGGCGAGGATTTCGTTAATTACATTGCACAGGTTGATAGTTCTTGGCGAGCCTCGCACTTGTTCGCATGGGCAGAAATTTTATTTATACTTATGGTCTTTTTTTGAAATCTTAGAGTCGCTCCATAGTCATTCTTTTAGAGTCTTGAGTATTCTTTTGTTATTATAGTCTTATGTTGAGTATCGTTCTTTATTATCAAAGTTGAAGATAAATCGGTATTTCTGGTTGTTAGTATGTTGATTAGAAATGGTGGAGACCTGTTTTGGTTAATTCATAGGTTATCATTTGTTTGTATGATATTAAGATATTTGGTTGTTGATTTGAGACAGGAAAATTTTTGGAATAGTACAAAAATAGGGAAAACTCTGTCCGATTTTCTGTAAAACACCGATGAGGCTTACTTGGTGACACTTGCTCCTAAGTGCCGATCATAATCCTAAATTGGGTCGTGAAAAAGTTAGTATCAGAGCCAGATTTTATGTCCCAAGTCATTGAGCAATATTTAGTAGAGTCTTCTTCATGGCTATGTTGGTGCCCATACTTATTATCTTGAAGCTAATGAACATCTAGGAATGTTTTCTCTTCTTTTATTCTTTGATTGTGCGTTGAGATAACTTGAGATTGACTTTGAAATATTTCTTTCGCAGATAGATATGACACACACACCCTCATCTGCTAGACGTGGTACTACTCAGGGTAACGGTCAAGTTGGCGTTCATCAAACTAGAAGACAGACTACTCCTCAGCCTGAAGTTGGGAACATGGGTCAACCCTAAGATGATATGCCAGATCAAGTGCAAGGGAAGGGAGTTCAGGATGTTCCACCAGCAGTAAAACTATTGTACCTACTGTTGCCTTACTTGCAGACGCATAGGCAATGTTATTGAATGTGTTAGATGCCTTGGTGCCTACCCATGGTGAAAGTTCAGCTCCTCAGGCTACTTTACACACACAAGCACATGTTCATACCCACGATTTGGGGAATAAGGAGGTATCCCTGCAAGAGTTCCTGATATTGAAATCACCAAAAATTCATAGATAATTCAACAGTTCCTCAAAGTTTCTTGGATAGGACACTCAAGGCATTACGTGCTCTAGGATGTCATATTGAGAGAACCGTGGTGCTCGCAACATACGAACTAGAGGATATGGCAAATACATGGTATGAATATGTGTTGCTAGGTAGGCCAGCAAGAGCGACACTACTTACATGGAACCAGTTCACTAAGCTGTTCAAGAATTATTTTCTTCCAGATAGCCTGATGCAAAAAAATTTCTAGAGACTTAAAGAGATTGGTTCATATTCCAGATATGGATGCGTCAACATATAACACTAAGTTTTGTAAGTTGGCTATAAATGCTCCTTACTTAGTGCCTACGGAAGAAGCTCGAGTTCAGAGGTTTGTTGATGAATTTGTTGGTCGTCTATACATTACAATAGCCCAACATATGAAGATTTATCCTATTTTGATGTAGTCGACCTTGCTAGAAAGATTGAAAACAAGGGACGCGATGAGCATGCAACTAGTGATTTACGTAAGAAGGCCAAGACAGAATGGTCTTCCAGTGGCAGTTTTAGTGAAAATCAAAGAGCATAAAATGATGGACAACAACAGGGTTCTCAGACAGGGACACACTTGTCTTTACAGTCCACAAACATACCACATTACAGACAAGGTAAATGAGACCATCATCTTCTGGACATCGTAATTCTGTGTAGATATATGACATTACTCTAGGCTGCCAGACCTATGGTTAGATGTGTTCATAAAAACCCAAAAAACCAAACTGACAAAAAAAACTGATACTTTTTGGTATGGTTTGGTTTTGGTTTTGAATTTTAAAAATCGATCAAACTTGATTCGGTTTTGATTTTAATGAAAAATAACCGAAAAAGACCTAACCAAACAGACTATAGGAGTTGCTATTTTAAATTAATTATTATACTGATATATGTATATTTTTATATAAAGTTTCAAAAATTTTATGGCGAATGTTAATCTTTTGCACTTTTAATACACTTCTTTACCTTTATATTTTAATTTTATTAGTAGTTTTCTTTGGTTAAGTGTAAGATTCCATGTTTAAAATATATATTCTTAATTGAGTCATTAAATTATTCATCACTATTTGATTCAATTACCATAAATATATTTTAGTAAATAATATATTTTTCAAAGGGCAATAAATTTGATAATGTTATATTAAAAATGTGGTTGTCAAAATATGTGTTTGGTAGTGTATGTCATATATTTAAGAAAAAACTGACAAATAACTGAAAAATCCATAAAACGACAAAATTCGACGTAAACGAATCGAAGAAAAAACGACTTAATTTGTTTAGTTTGGTTCTAATATTTGAAAAATCGACTTACATTGTTTGATTTCTTTTTAGGAAAAAATTGATCCAAACCAAACCATGAACACCCTTACCTGTGGTAGATCACACTTGGGCCAATGTCGTGTTCTAACTGGAGAGTGCTTTCTATGTGGCCAGTTGGGACATCACTTGAGGGATTGATCTCAGCCTCCGAGAAATTCCAACCATGTTTGTATTTAGTCAGCTGCACCTACTCAGACTACTCATTATATTTTAGGTGCTACAGGTACGGGAAATAGAGGTCGAGGTGCTAGAGACCGTGCTACTGTGAATCAAGGACAAGGAAATGCTAGTAGAGGCGAGACGAGAATTTTTGCATTTACTAGACATGATGCTCAAGCCTAGAATGTTGTGGTTAAAGGTATTATTTCTGTATGTTCATTTGATGTACTTGCGTTGATTGATCGGGGAACTACTCACTCCTACGTATCCTCATACTTTGCTTTGATTTTTAGTAGACAACCTGAGTTATATTGAATGATCATTTTCTAGTTGCTAGTCCTGTTGGAGAGTCTCTATTAGTTGAATATGTGTATCGTGCTTGTCAGATTTGGATAATGGGTAGAGTTACTCTACCTGACCTTATTATACTTGATATGATTGACTTTGACATGCTGATGGGAGTGGATTGTTTATCTTCTTGCTACTCTATCGTCGATTGTCATGCAAAGATAGTCAAGTTTGAGATACCTAACGAACCTAGTTTTGTTCTAAAAGGGGGTCAGGTTCCAGGGACTTGCAAAGTTGTATCTTTTATGAAGGCGCAACAACTTCTAAAGAAAGGTTGCTTCGGTCTCTTAGTTATTGTAAATGACAAAAGAAAGGAAACAATTAGTATAGAAAATGTACCAGTAGTGAGAAAATCGCGAATTTACTTAGTGTGATAGTTGACTTTTTAATAATTTTCAAGAGTTAATTTTCTAAAAAGTATTACAAATAATTGATTGCCATGATTTAGGATTCACTTGCGAGGCGCAATTATTATAAGTTAATCAATTTTATTGTTCGATCACGCCTTCACTTGCGTAGCGTGGTTATAGACAACGTAATTTACTCAAATATCATTTTTTATAATAATCAAGAAATTAAAGTAGATAGGTAAAATATGAAAATCATATAAATCACAATTTGTCCAAAATTAACCCGAGCCAACTTTTAAGTCAATAAAGCGACCGTTCTAGAACTACGGGACTCGAGAAATGCCTTACACCTTCTCCCCGCTTAACAGAATTTCTTACCCGAACATTATTCTCGCGAACCGCTAAAAATAGAGTCATATATTCCTTTGACTAAGAATTCAAATAAAAGGTGACTTGGAACACCAAAAATCAATTCCAAGCGGCGAATCTGAACAATAAAATAATTCCTACTCAAGTTGTCACTTTAATTGAAAAAACTCTTTAACCCACAATCCTTAACATAACACACATATCTTTCGGGGGTTGAAAAGAGGTGTGACAGCTCTGACGACTCTGCTGGGGACTAATAATAATTTGAGCTTGTATATGCTGACTTTTTTATTTGGCTTTATTAATTTTATAAATGTTGTGATTTAATTGTGCCTAACATTCTACGTGTTTGCTTTTTACAAATTTGATATTGTTGAACTGTATATATAAATTGTTTTCTCACAAACCCCCTTTGAGTCTTCTTGAAATTAAAAATTGGGCATTTGCTTGAAATATCCCGCTTTCTTTGAGGTAGCCAATGTGCTTGTTACCTGATGAAGGATTTTAGTCACACATATTTTAGGCAGGGAGCACCACCAGTTAAGCTGCAAAGCAATGCTACCGGTACACTGACCCTCAGCTCGAGTTGCCCGCTCGAGTAAGTCAGTCTAGATATCTTTTCCACTAAGATTTAAACCTAGAAGAACAAACCTCATGCCGGATATCCCTAGTAGGTTCGCTTTATGTGCATTACTTGCATTTGACTTAGCGAAACTCGACACAGGGGCCGGGTCCGTATTAGGGTAGGGTATCTTCTTTGAGACCATCATGTTCACTTATGTGCTACTTGATATATCATTTGGAAGGCTTACTTGCACTGTCGATCGAATTTAGAAAATTAGCGTAGTGGAATTATTAAAAAAAAGAAATCATTATCCTAGTTTAGTGCAAATAAACCTTTAAAATAAGATTTTATAGTAGTCTGGCATGAGATGTAAAGACTAGTTTTTATAAGAAATCAAAAGAGAAAAGTACCTAGTTTCACCGAACTATGCGGGTTTGATTCTCACATAATGTGAGATACGTAGGCAACCTCCATCAGATTCAGCTCACACTTTTCAAAAATAATGGAGCATAAAATTCCGCGTGTGTATAAAAGTTTCGAAAAAAAAGAGAAAAATGCTATTTTGGTCTCCTTTTTACTGTTTTGTCCGCGTATTCTGGCTGTTTCGCCAAGACAACCTTAAAATCTTCCTGAAAGGTGTTGAAGGGCCGTTTTTGTAAACACTAACTAGTTTAATCCATCTTTATTCACCTTTTACCATTTTGCCCTTATGTCAGGCCATTATTTTCGAGACAGCTTTAAACCTTTTCGGAAGTACCGAACCACTGTTTTTGCAAAAGTAGCCCTTTATTTAGTTTTATTTGATTATATTTGCTGACACACCCTTTGTACCCCTCTCCGGAGTAGCAAAGGGCCGTCTTCATAAAATTAGTTTTTATTTATTAATTTTGTCTATTTTTTTTATCATTTTGTTCCTACGTTTGGTTGTTTTTGCCGATACATCCTTTATGCCTTCTGTGGAAGTATCAAATGGCTGTTTTCATAATAATTGCCATTTTTCTGCTTTTGTCATCTCAACTTTTGTGTCCGGTAATTTAAAAAAAATCATATGAATAATAAAATATAAAAAATAGATCGGGTCCTAAATTGGCAAAAATAATTTTAAAAAAAGAAAAAAATAATCAGAATTTGCATATAGTTTTGGTGAGTCATGACCCTTTTTATCTTATTCTTATGTTCACCATGAGTTCTCCTCAAAGAAGCGGTTAGAAAAGGGTAAAAGGCGAGATAGCTCCTATGTTTTTTATTAGAGATAAGACCCCGAGTAGTCTCTGTAATTGGTGGGCTAGTTTGCTATATGGGAGCAGAATCAAGTATCGAAGCACCTCAAGTTCCTCACAAACATTATGGGAATTAAGCCTAACAGATATTTAATCGAGGCTCTAGTGGTTTTTCAGACCCGTAAACAATGTCCTCAGGTTCAAAGATTGTGAAATGACGCCTACATTGAAAGAATTAGGTGGGTTCACTGGATTGGGGAGAGACCTTCGTGGGAAAAAGCCTGTTGCTTTGAGAAAAGTTGGTGTGAACAACCTTTTAAAGAAGTTATGCCTCTGTCGAATTCCAATGGTTTGCTTAAATGAAGGTTGGGTTCCGGCGGAACATCTTTATGATAGATTTAGGAAAGATAAGGGATTTGAAAAATTCTCGAGCATATAATTCATTAACTAGTTTAGTTATGACGCTTGGAGGGAGATAAGAATATTTGCATTCATGATATCATTTCTAGGGATCATGGTCTTTCCAGAGCATGGTTGGTGCATTGGAATTTGATTGGTTGTAGTAGTCTCGTATTTTCAAAGTAGCGAGTATCATACCATTCTCCCCTTGATTTTGGGAGATATTTTTCGAGCTTTGACCCATTGCCAAAAAGGTGAAGATTACTTAAGGATGCAACATTCTGCAGATGTGTTTCATAGAGCCTTTTTATCATCATCCAATAGTAGTAAATTTCAATGATAATTGGTTGAATTATATTGGATGTCTTCCATATAGAGCTGTGACTTGTACAGGGGGGACTAGGGCCTAGAGGACATCACTTGGTCCATTGAGTGCTAGTAGAATCACTTGGAACTATTATTGGTTCTCTTCTGCTAGGGTCATGCATATGTCAATGTATCACCCGCTCTTCATACTCATGGGTTTCAAAGGTTTTCAATCCTACATACCCCTATGCGTCATGCGCCAGTTAGGGAGAGAGAAAAAGAGGCTCCTGATTGAGTACATGCGGAAATTCAAGGGAGAGGAACCTCTAGGGTATCATATGCACAACAGGTTTGGTTTGGTGGTTGGTTTTTTGATTTGGAGAATATGGTAGTTGATCGTGAAGGTGGGAGGTAAACCTCATATACCTTGAGTAGTTTGATAACCAGGATATCCCTGAGAAAAGGCCAGAAAGATCCATACGACATGTAGTTTATTGAGAGGAGGAGATCGAGGCTAGGGTTATAGAAACCATAAGGGAAATGCCACTAGAGTTCCAATCTCGTATTGCCATTTTACAAGAAGATAATGGCATTCTGGATATAGCCATGGACATAAAACAATGTGATTTTGAGCGGGAAAAGGCTCAGTGGGCACAAGAAAGGAGAGCACTCAAAGCTCAAATTAGGCAGAAAAAAGTTATCACTTCCCTCAACAACAAGAAGAAAAAGAAGCTCAGTTCGGTGGTCTGTGATCATGAGCGTAGAGGTTTTGCTCCTTATCCAAGGTATGAGTGAGCAGATATGGGGAGTTGAGTCAAGCAAGAAGAGCCATATCGCGGAGTTTGAAGTAGAAAGACATCACTACCAAAGTATGATTAATCGGTTGGAGGGGTAGTTACTAGAAAATCGGCGCCAGAGAGATATGGCCTCGGACCGCAAGCGTGATGCACCAGATCTAGTTGAGATATGTGATTATAAAAAAGAAGAGTTGCATTTGGCTCAGTAATACATTAAGGGAAAGATCCTCAAGGTTTCCACGTATACCTCAAGAGCATGTAGGAGTTGTCAGGGAATGACGCCTGAGCGGTTTGCAGAAGTATCATTGAACGTTTCTCATCATATATCTGCAAACTTGGAGATAATATGCCACAATGTTAGGGGTCAGCCACAGAAACAAGTGCCTTGATTACAGTGATGCTAGGGGATTCCACTGCAGAGAGCCAAAGCTCAAAGTCTTCTTTAGTTAGCAGTCTTTTTGATAATTATTTTGTTATCTTTGAGTTTGTAATAGTCTTTAGTTGTTTTGACTCTTGTTATTTTGCCTTTTATTTTTTTAAAAATTCTATTTGAATCAAATTTGGTTTTGGTTATTTGTTTATCTTTACGTAATTCTTGTTTTTGAACTCTTGTATCAAAATAATATATTGAAAATCAATGAAAAAGATTTTTTTTATAAAAATTCAAAAATGAACAAACAAAATGTTTGTTTTGGAAAATTAAAATGGCCATGTACATGAACTACGTAATGGTCTGATTCATATGGCGACAAGGCAACCCCCAAAAGTTTGATCAAATATTTTTTTAATGACTCTAAAGTGAGGGATCAAAATAAGGTGAGTGGAAGGAAAAAAAGAGAGAAGGAAATAATAGTGTCAATAGCAACAAGCTGATAAGCCGAAATGAAACTCGAAGCCTGCCAAAAGCATATTAGAGATGTTGATATTTTAGGAGCATATCATATCTACATCTGATTCCTATCTGTGAAATGCTTAACCCTAACACATTTGTTGCCTTTTATATAGTAGGCTTAAGGTGGTTGGTTTGTGGTGAAACTGGAAACACATCATTACTTCACAAGATCTAAGGGAGAGGTGGTAATGGATAATAATAATGAAATCAAGTTGGTCAGTGACAATCCACAAGATCAGTCGGTTGAGCAAAAGTCGGAGGAAATATAAAAACTGAGACAACAACTGTCAGATGTATATCAAGCTTAGGTTTCCGGTCGACCTCCACCCCAGGGTCCTTCAGAGGGAACTTCCACTATACCCAGGCTACTTAACCACCACTCCATGCATTGAGCGAGCACATTCTACAACCAGGGTATGTACCAAACTACAACCTCCATGCGGCCCCAGATACCTCTAACATGCGACCCCGAGTTGCATCGGTCAGGAACACCCCTTTCGTTGTGTCAGGCACACCGGTATATACAATCCCATCACTACCTCCTATTAGAAGGCCAAATAATGAGCCACCATCTCATGCTTATAATGGACAATACTATTCTCTAAATATGGCTTTCAGGGTCTTGGCTCCATACAATCAGACTCCTCAGTACGAGTCACAAGTAGAAAATGAGAAGCCTGCAACGACGGTTGAGCCAGATGAGATGGCCAGGAAAATAAAAAGTCTTGAACATAATATAAAGAATATATATGGACTAGGTGGTCACAAAAGTGTTTCATTTAGTGATCTATGCATGATCCCTCACATCCATTTTCCATGAGAGTTCAAGAACCCAAAATTTGAGAAATATGATGGACATAGCGACCCTATCGCCCACTTGAAAACGTACTACAATCATCTGAGGGGTGCAGGAGGAAAGGAAAAGCTGTTGATTGCTTACTTTGGGAAAATCCTTGTGGGGGTACTTCCGAATGGTTCATTGACCAAGATATCTCTCACTAGTATGTTTGGGATGACATGTCTCAGGCCTTATCAAAATAATTTCAATTCAACATTGATATGGTGTTGGATCATAATTCCTTGTCCAATACGAATAAAAAAACGACCGAAAGTTTTAGGGAGTATGCCATTGTAACAACTCATAAATTCGGGTTAAGTATGAATGCGTTAAAGGAGTAGTAAGGTTATATTTTGAACATGTGAAGTCCCATCGGGATGATTATGGTTAAAATAGCTGTTCGAAAACCAAGATTGGAAGTGAGGTGCATAAGATTTGACAAAATTGACTAAGTTAGTAGAAGTTCTGTCTTCCAGCAGGGTTTAGTGAAAATGTATATGGAATTGGGGAATTGCAAAGCATGAAATATGTTGTAGACCATTGAAATATTTTTCCAATGATATATTGTGAAGCCCAAATGGAGCTATGTGCAAAAGGTTATGCCTGTTTTATAGAATGATGTGTAACCATCACGGTCCTGCCGTGTTTTTACCGCGACTATGGTGGTGAGGCAGTGTCCCAGCAATTTACCGCAGTTGGGATCGCGGTCACACCAATTGGTATGCGGTGGCCAATTTGGGAAGTTATTTTTAGCCCTATTTCGTCACCTACAATCCCAAAACATAAAAACTTGCCTTAGAAAGGAAAGCTCTCGAAAACCTAACTCCTTAAGGGTCCCTCCACCACCCAAGGTAAGTTCTAATGGTGATTCTAAGTTAATTTCTATTCCCCAACATCTTATTGACATGGGTAAACCCTCTATATCATTAGACATTCGATAGGGACACCATAGTTGAGAGAAGAAACCCTAGAACTCGAATTCAAGAAGATTGAATGTCAAAAAGGTGATATCTTCACCCACTAATTGATTCTATCATCGAATTAATGGTCATAGACTCTAGTTCATGAGATATGAGTTGATGGGTTTGATAAAAAAGCATGAACCATTATAGGTTTGTGTTATTGATTGTTGATTATTGGTTAAGGGTGTTATTTACCTTATGAGTGATAAAGAATAATGTTGATTATAACTATTTGAGACTACAATTTATTTAGGAGTAAGAGAATGGGTTATTGGGTGTAGAAATACCATTAATAAGGACTATGATGCTTTATTCCACCACGTGTTTGATAAAATTCCTAAATGACCAAAACATGTCTATCGTTGCTACTTTTGGAATCCCTTTAACTTGTATTGATATAGATTAAAGTTGATAGGGTTGGCGAATGTTGTATTATGCTCAAGAGCAGGAATTTAAGGTATGTGAGGCTAACTCTCTTTGTTTGGGAATGTTAATGATTCTCCCTACACTGCATTTTTTTTGCAATGTTACTAATTGTCTCAAAAATATAGTTTAGCCTAGTTCCTTGAATAGTTGCAGAACTTCTATTCTCTAGCTTCATAACTCGTTCACCACTTTCATTCTGAATGTTGTGAGCTCAATGCGTATTCAATATAGACTTGGGTTTGATGCCCCCGAGTATTAGTATAGATTACTCAGTATGCCATAAACATTTGAAGTTTCAGTGTTCATAATGAGTTCAAGAATACATGTCTCAGCCTAGTCTTATTAAGTATTCCAGTATTATGTAATTCAGTGTGATCCAGTAATCCAGTATGATGTGATTCAGTATTTTATTATCATGTATTGTAGTTTGAGTCTCAGTTCCTAAATGTTGAGCACATGTATTTGGGCCTGAGGCTACATTTTATTCTTTATGCATTTTGGACCTAAGGTCGCAGTTATGTATACGTATAATTAGGCCCGAGAAATAGTTTTGTTATATATATATATATATATATATATATATATATATATATATATATAGGACCTGAGGCCGCAATTGAAGCAAATGGGCGTGATTGGACCTATCTCTCCCCACCATATGCTTCTAATTCACATGGATTTCAAGTAAATGCTTGATGTGAATATCATTCAGGTGCCCCGGGGCATAGCACTCATGAGTGGTGGACTCTCAAAAGAGCCATGGAGAGACTTATTTATGAAAAATTGATTGTAGTAATGAACTAATGTGACAAATAACCCGTTAACAACATACAATGAGGTTCATTTTGTGGGAATTGTTGGTCGAGATCAAGAATACCAGCTGGTTTAATTCAAGAAGGAATAGGTCTGGAAGTAAGTCCTAGCCGAGATGTGCCATTGACCGTGAAGAGCGCCCAGAGCTCAAAAGAAGGCAAATTTATTTATTCTAAAAATCTCGAGGTTGGAAGTTCGCTCCATTGTTCCAAGCCCAAGGTTATATGTCCTTGGAGGCCAGCCCAATACAAAGAAGAATTAGGGTGGTACAAATGGCATAACAGAGCCGATCATAATCAAACCTAATGTACAACCCCTGTAATAAACACGAAAACCATTCCTTGGAACTACAACAAAATTGTGATGACCTCCAAAGGCAAGGAAATCATATAAAAAGTGGGGGAAACTGGAGATTTGACTCGATTGGGGAGGTTTCACTCTCCAGAAGGGTGGATAAAGGCCAAACAAATCAGAGAAGGCCTATTTCCAATAAAGAAACTAGTCATTGAAGTAGAGGTGGAAGAGTTTTTGAAAAAGATGAGAGTGCAGGATTACTCAATCATTGACTAGCTAAGAGAGACTCCTACCCAAATCTCCGTACTAGCTCTGCTCATACATTCCAAAGAGCATACGCGTGTATTAATCAAGGTCTAGAACGAGACACATATTTCAGAGGAGACCACAGTGAATCAATTAGAGAAGATGACTAACATATTATTTGAGGTGAACAGAATCTCCTTTACTGATGATGAACTTCCCAAGGAGGAAGCTGGCCACAATAGGGCTTTGCACTTGATGATCAAATGTGAGGGCCATTATGTAAAGCTAGTCACTTGATGGAGGCTCAAGTGTAGATGTATGCCATCTCTATACCTTGCAAAGAATTAAGATTAATAAAAATAGAATCATACCCGGTAATGTGCGCATCCGGGCTTTTGATGGCTCAGCGAGAGATATCATTAGGGAGATCAACCTCACCATGACGTTTGGCCGGTAGACTTTGAGATTGTCTTCCAAGTAGTGGACATGGCCACTTCTTATAACTTTCTTATTGGAAGGTCATGGATCCATACGGCCCGGGCTATGCCATCCACTTTCCATTAGATGCTCAAATTCGAACATGACAGGCAAGAAATTATTGTTCGCGGGGAAGAAGAGTCTCCCATTTATAAAGAACCGTTAGTCCCCTATATTGAGGCCAAGGAATGGTGTGAGTTCATTGTCTATCAGGCTTTTGAAGTGGTTGTTGTGGACTATCTTTATGAAGGAAAGCTCATTCTGCATCCTCATCTTTCTGCCACATCTATAATGGTGACTGTAGTTATGTTGAGACAAGGTTATAACCTAGGAAAAGGCCTGGAGGCATCATTGCAAGGGATTTCAGACCTTATTTCTCTATTGAGTAACCAAGGTACTTTTGGCTTAGGCTGCAGCCCAACACAAGAAGATGAAAACAAAGCCAAGAACCGCAAAAAGCATGGATGGGTCTTGCAACAATCTATCCTTCACATTTTGTATACTTCTGTAAATCCACGACTCCAAGAGGGTTAAAATTCCTCGGCGCATGCAAACATTGATCAAATTCGCCATGGCCTCAGCCATATGTTTTCTGAAGTGAATATGATCCTAGCTGGTAAAGGCACTAGTCGTGTCGATATCCAACTAATTGACCTAGAAAGCATGCTCGACAACTTGGAAACAACTCCTCTCCCCACAAAGAAGGAGTCTTGGTAATTTTCTTTTGCAATTTTTTTTTTAAATAAAGCTTAATTTCATCAAAAGATCAAAACATTACAAAATAAAACATTAGCTGCTGACCAACTACTGCTCTTAATCAGTTTTTAGGGAGTCACTCCCGTAAGCTATACATACATCAATTCTAAGGGTAATGATCCAGTCTTCGCAAAACATCCTTCCAGTGCTTTAAAGAGGTTCCCTGTATATGTATGTGAACTGCTATCTCTTTGCATGTATCATTTATAACGATTCTTCTGCCTTGGAACCTAATCTTGTTTCTTTCTTGCCATAGACAGTATACTAGCATCCCAAACACACTGGCGGTTATTTCTGCATGTCCACTTCTCCTTTTTGCAATGTTGCTAATCCATTCTATTTAACTGTTCCAATCACAAATGGGCCTCTGGTAACCCATCCATATTAGCAGTCTATTCCATATCTCCCAAGATGTCCGGCAAGTAAAAAACTGATGGTCAAAGGATTCGTCTACTTGCCTTCATAATACACATTGTTGTGGAATTTTCTTTTGCAACTTCTTTTTGTATTCTGGGTTACTTTCACGGTTTTAATCCAAACATCTCAATATGATTGTTTTGTTCTGATGTTAACCCTTCTGTCCTTTTAGATTCAATGAAATGCAGTTCAGTTTCCTATTAAGTTTTGTATCTTTTCCTTTTCCTAATTCCTGTCATTTTATTTCCATTTCAGCTTTGTTAATGTCGCTTTAATAACATGACATGCATGCGGAATTCATGCCCAAATCTTAAAAAGCTGTCTAATATCGAAATAATGCATCAAGAGATTGAATATGATGAAGATGAGGTTGTTAAGGAAATAAAAAGATAGTTGGGACAATTTAAAAATAAGCCTTATCCCAACGTCAATGAAATTGAGTCAATTAATATCGAAGTCATGAAGAAGTTAGAGAAATGAAGATACACATTCACGCTGAACAAAAATCAGAGATGCCTTGATTAAACTTTTATTTGAATATAGAGATGTGTTTGCTTGGTCTTACGATGATATGCCGGGATTAAGGGCTGATCTAGTGGTTCATAAGCTTCCTACGTATCTTAATTTTCCACCATTCGATCAAATGCATCGAAAATTTAAAACAGATATGAGTGACAAAATCACAGAGGAAATAATGAAGCAATTTATCTCCAATGTGGTCAGTGCTATCCGATACACCACCTAGGTGGCAAACGTTGTGCTTGTGTCAAAGAAGGATGGAAAAACCAGAATCTGTATTGACTATAGGGACCTGAACAAAGCAAGTCCAAAGGATAATGTTCCTTTTCCAAATATCTAGATTTTTGTAGATAATTCTGCAAAGCATGAGATACAATCGTTCGTGGATTGCTCAATTGGGTACCACCAAATTGTAATGGATGAGGATGATGCAAAAAAGCTTGCTTTCACCACTCCATGTGGTACTTATTGTTACAAGGTCATGCCATTTTGTTTAAAGAATACACGGGAAACTTACATGAGGGCCATGACCACCATGTTTCATGACATGATGCACAAAGAGACTGAAGTATATGTTGATGATGTCATAATAAAATCAAAGACATAAGCTGATCACGTGTGCGATTTGAAAATGTTCTTCGAATGTCTTTGAAGGTATGAACTTAAGCTTAACCCAACCAAGTATGCATTTGGGATTCCATCTAGGAAACTCCTCGATTTTATAGTTAGCCAAAGAGGCATCGAATTGGATCCATCTAAGATAAAGTCCATTCAAAATCTACCACCCTCGAAGAATAAAAAGTAAGTCATGAGTTTGCTCGTGAGGGTGAACTATATTATGGGTTAATTGCTCAGCACACAGCCATGTGCGAGCCCATTTTTACGTCGCTAAAAAGGATGCCGCTATTAGGTGGACGAACGATTTCCAAAAAGCTTTTGACAGGATCAAAGATTATCTGTCAAAGCCCCTTGTAGTGGTCCCACCTGAACCTGGTAGGCCTTTGTTTTTATTTGTATCGGTGATGGATAATTTGTATGGATGCGTTTTGGGCAACATGATGCAATAGGAAAAATGGAATAGGTAACCTATTATTTGAGCAAGAAGTTCACCAATTATAAGGTTAAGTACACACTTTTAGAAGGACATGTTGTGCCTTGACTTGGGTCGCTCAAAAGCTGAGACATTATCTTTTGGCCTACACTACTTACCTGATATCCATAATGGATCCTTGGAAGTACATCTTCCAAAACCTAATACCCACTGGCAGGCTCGCAAAATGGAAAATCCTGCTTGCAGTGTTCGACATCATCTATGGCACTCGCACTGCGATAAAAGCACAAGTTTTGGTAGATCATTTCGCGTAGAATCTTGTTGCTGATGAGTACATGCCACTTAGCATATACTTCCCAGACAAAGAGGTCAACCAGATAGAGGAAGTACTTCCAGATGATAACCCTCTATGGAAAATGTATTTTTAAGGGGATATCAATATCAAATGAGTTAGGATTGGCACAATCCTCGTCTCACCTATTGGACATAATTACCCTACTATTACTCGACTTCGGTTATTTTGTACTAGTAATATGGCAGAATACGAAGCTTTTATTATGGGGTTTAAAATGGCCATTGATCTGGATGTACATGAACTATTAGTTATGGGAGATTTTGACTTGCTTATCCTGCAAGCCCAACGCGAATGGGAGACATAAGACATCAAGCTTATTCTGTACAAACAATGTGTGTAAGACTTGAGAAAAAGATTCAAATCCGTCGAGTTTAGGTACATTCCTAGGTTTCACAACAAGCTGGCCGATGCCTTGGCTACTTTAACCTCGATGCCCCCTTATCCAGGCAACACTCATATTGATCCACTAGAAAGAAATCCAAGTTCGGAATCAACACGATTACTGCAATATTATTGAGACAGAACCAGATGGTAAACCATGGCATCATGACATAAAATGATTCCTGAAAACAAGAGAATATCTAGAGCATGCCAAATGAGATAAAAAAAGAACTATAAGGCAGCTCGCCAGTGGTTTCTTCTTGAATAGGGAAATTCTATTCAAGAGGACCCCCGATTTAAACTTGTTGCGATGCATATATGCCATAAAAGCAGAGTGGATCATGAGTGAATTGCACTCGGTGGTATACGAATCTCACATAAATGGATATGTTTTGGCGAAGAAGATTTTGGGGCAGGTATTATTAGCTTATTGTGGAGCGAGATTGCTTCAGTTGTGTTAGCAAGTGTCACTAATGCCAGATTCATGGTGACATGATTCACTCACCTCCTTTGGAGTCGCATCCCATGTCCTCTCCTTGGCCTTTCGTTGCTTGAGGAATGGGTGTTATCGCGCCAATTGAGCCAAAATCTTCAAATGGGCATAGATTCATTTTAGTTGTAATCGATTACTTCACCAAGTGGGTGGAGGCTGTCACTTTCAAAGCAGTCACCAAGAAAGCAGTGGTAGACTTTGTTCACTCCAACATCATCTATCCTTTTGGTACCGAAGACCATTATCACTGACAATGCGACCAATCTAAGTAGTCATTTGATGAAGGAGGTACGCGAGCAATTTAAAATTATGCATCGCCATTCTACCCCTTACCGGCCAAAAGTCAATGGAACCGTTGAAGCGGCAAACAAGAACATCAAGAAGACCCTTAGGAAGATGATCCAAGGTTCCACACAATGGCATGAAAAATTGCCTTTTGCTCATTTGGGATATCATTCGACTGTTGACACATCTGTTGGTGCAAGTCTGTATCTGCTTGTATACGTAACTGAAGCTGTAAATCCCACTGAAGTCGAAATTCCCTCTCTTCGAATTATTGTGTAATCAGAGATTGAAGACACTGAGTATGTCAAGACCCGATTAGAACAGCTAATGTTGATTGATGAAAAATGGCTAGCAGCTGTGTGTTTTAGCCAGTTATACCAGCAAAGAATGGAACACGCTTATAATAAGAATGTGCGCCCAAGGCACTTTGAGGTAGGCCGTCTCGCTTTGAAACACATCCTTCTGCACCGGGTTGAAGTTAAAGGAAAGTTTGCACCGAACTGGAAAGGACTCTACATCATCAAGAAAGTGTTACCAAAATGGGCCTTGCACTCGGTAGATAAAGAAAGACGGGTACCGGACATTAATATATATGCAGATGCAGTAAAATGATATTATATATGATATATGACCACTGTAGAATTTTCATCCATTGATTTTCATAGATCGAGATGGCGAATGTTATTATTTGCTTGCTATTCCACAGAGGTGTCACTCTTTTGTTAATCTTTTTTAAGCCGTATTTGTCTTATTTGTTTTTCACCTTCTAGAACCCGAATACTTGTAAAAAAATAGTCAAACAACAAAGCTTTTGAGTTATTAAACTATGTCCGACTAGATTTCGAAAGGATACGTAGGTAGCCTTACCCTGGGTTCGGTCACATCAGAACAGAAAATGCATATTCCAAATACTCCCAAGACTAGCGCAGAAGTTTATTTTATTTTACAGTTTTTCTGTAAAAATAGTTCCAAAAGTTGTAATTTAGTTCAAGGTTCATTTCACCTTTTTACCTTTCAAAACTTCTGATTGATTTTTTGACAATGTTTGAAGTCCCCATGCCAAGGGAGTTGGGCAACCTCCCTCATGCAGTATCTTAGTCAAAGAAAAAAAAAGAAAAAAAGAAGAAATGAGACTCTTATCAGTGAAAACCCGTACAGATACTATAAGGCGACAGTGAGAGAGAAATGAGATAATCTTATTGGTGAAAAACCAGATGGGCACCATAAGGCGACGGTTAGTAGAGAAATGAGAAAGGTTAGTTAGCAAAAACCTACAAAGAGCACTATTAGCTGAATGAGGGTCTTCGATTTCTAGCATGAGCACAACTAAGACAATTTCAAGATGAACATTTGTGACAGATTTTGAGAATTAGACAGCTCAGATGGATCAAGCGTCTAGTCTAATATGCATGTCATGATTCATTGAAGTCGGCACATACCTCCAAATAAGTCTCCCTATTCCTTTCCCCAAAGGGACACCTTTTGTTTAAGCACAATTCTTTTTTCAGTTTTGATTATTATTCTATTTTTACCCATAATTTTTGTTTGAATCACTTTCGGTCTAATCCTGCATCAAAAGCGAAGCAAATAAATGGTTGCAAAACTAGCTACAGTTTCCCCGTAAAATTGAGCACAATTTGGGGTATATATAGCATTAACGAAGGAACGAATCCGTTCGAGATATTTTTTGATAATGCAAACAAAGTGTTTCAAAGAAGCTGAAAAGTCACATGAGCCAGACCTGCTTCATGAGAAAAGTTGATAAGCACTACGGACACAAACTGATATTGGGTGCAAAACAACTGAGTTTGATTTAAAGAAAAATTGCCTTGCGTTATAGACAAGGGTGGTAGTACCATGAACATCTGGGTATGAAATAGTTGGGGGCATCATTGGAAAGCCAAGGTCTCCAGAAAATGATACAGAGCCGCTGAGCATCTCGGTACTACACACACATAATCGGTTCTTCGACAGTAGTGGCCATGAATCAAACTACTCTGGGCATCAAGGCCACAAACCATCCACCACTTTGAAAACTCACAAATTTGTCTTTGTTTGAAGCAGGAAAAAAGCAGTGCGGAATGGCGATTCTTGAAGAACGAATGTCATCGAACGTAAGCTCTTTAAAATCTCCATTTTCTTTTATTTTCAGCAGGCGTCACTATTGTTCACACCTCCTATTTTTGTAGCTTAACTCATGTAGAATCCTTTCGTCTTGGGGGATCCAGCTCTTAGTTCCGGGTAGAAGTACTCTTCACATGTGGTGTTTTACGTAGCTTAACTCAGGTAGAATCCATCTCATATTGTCGGGTAGAGGTACTCTTCGCTCAAGATGTTTTATGCAGATTAACTCAGGTAGAACGATTTCGCCTAGGGGGATCCAGCTCATAGTTCTAAGTATAAGTAATCTCCGCACAGGGTGTTTTATGCAGCTTAGCTCAAGTAAAATCTTTTCGCCTGAGGGTATCCAACTCATAGATTCGGGTAAAAGTACTCTTCGCTCAGGTTGTTTTACGTAGCTTAACTCAGGTAGAACCATTCTCCTAGAGGGATCCAGCTCATAGTTTCGAGTAGAAGTAATCTTCGCTCAGGTTGTTTAATATAGCTTAACTCATGTAGAACTATTTCACCAAGGGGATCCAGCTCATAGTTCCGGGTGGAAGTACTCTTCGCTCATGTTGTTTTATGTAGTTTAACTAAGGTAGAACCTCTTCACCTAAAGGGATTCAACACTTTATCAATAATAAATGGTGCTAACTCCTTATTCTATTTCTTTCCAGTAAGATAGAGTACCAAAAAATTGTTATCCTTTTGTGTGTGCGCGCTCTTTTAATTGACTAATTATAAGATAAGTTAATCAAACTAATTTCTCATATAAATAATTCAATTGTTAGCTAATGAGTTTTATTTGATTTTATTAGCTGGTATTTAGCTTAATTAGATTATAGTTCAATAAGATAGGATTAAAGGGAAATGGTTAAAACTAAAATGTTTAGGTGGCTAACCATTCAATTTTAATGCCAATTAAGTGACTGCTAGGAGAGGGTTAAAACGACATAGTTTTAATGAAAACTACATCGTTTCATTAAGTGAAGCTAAGACCAAATCTCAGCCCTCCTTATACTCTGATCTTTCAATATCCTCAAAGATATTAAAGGCCCCTAAAATCAAATATTTGGACTTCATTTACACATCCAACCCAAACCCTAAACTCCTCTCCTCACTCTCTTCATTCCTCTCCGTTGCAGCAGGCCATCCACGACGGCACCGCCGTCGGAATTCGCCACCGGCGGCGGCTAGCTTCCAAATGACCCCAAACTTTCACCAATTCTTCCTCTCAACCTCCTCTCCATGAATCTGAACCCCAAATTCCCATAACCCCTCTCAATCTCCATAAATCTAAGCTTAACCAAAACCCTAGCTGCCGCTCACTACCCCAATCTCCGAAAATTTTATACAACTGGCATCCTCTCACTCTCCTCTTCTCCATTCCCCACCCCAAAACCTTCCAAACCCCTCCAAAATCCAGCAAACTTTGGCCAGCCACCGTCGACCACCCACTGCCCGCCGCCTCCACCACTGCTTCTCCATCTTCGTTTCTTTCGACCCGAGAATCCTCTTTTCCTTCTGGCATAATGTTGGAAGCCCTAGTTTTAGCATTTGCCGGAGTGAAATGAGTATTTTAGGTTCAGGAAGCTAGAGCTTCAAATTTCTGGCATCTTCTCGTGGCTTGAACAGCGATTATTATTAGTGTTAGCGAATCAGTGTACAAATCATTTCGTCGATGTTATCTTTTATCGATGACTCAATAATTTGTTGTTTAACTTCTGCTTTATATAATAGATTGTAGTACTAGTAGCTTTATCTTAACTTGTGTAGGTTGAATTGATTTGATCTAGTTCATTTGAATCCTCATTCTAGTTACAATCTAAGTGTGTGTTTGCTTTAGCAGTTCAATTAGTGAATGATTAGTTGATTTGTTTATTTGGTTTAGTTTGAATCTAATAGGATGGTACTATTTGTTGTAAATTTATAAGTTAGAATGTGTTAATCATGAAACAAGTACATGTTAGTTTGTTTTACTGTTTTAGCATGTTGAAAAATTATAACTATCTTGATTTGTGTCAGATTTTGGTGAAAAGTGGACTGTTTTGGAACATAAAAGTTGGTCCTTTTGGATAGATTTTTGGTGAACCAAAATCTATCCAAAAGGACTTATTTTGAATAAAAAATCAGCAGTTGAATACTTTAGTAAGCTGAAGTTTGTGAGCTTTATGAATGACTCCTAGAATGCAAAATCATTAAGAAAAATAGAGAAATTATTAATAACTTGAAATCGTTTTGGTTTCTTCTACTTCTTATTCTATTTTTTAGTTGTTCGATAAATTCTGGAGTTATGGAATCCTTATATTTGATTGTTAGTTTGTAGCAAATTGGATTAGTTTCATTGTATCACTATTAGAATTCAAAGTAAAAGAGTGTGTGTATCTAACATGTTTATCTCTATTTAGTGCTTAGAAATTCATATGTGACGGCTTCGTTTGCCTTTATTTAACTGATAATAAACAGACATGAAATAGTCTTAAACTTCATACTTTAATTCTTTTTTTTCTTTGTTCATAACTAGTATCAAAGTCTTCTGTTGGTGGTTATATTGGAGTTATAAAAAAGGAGGAATTGAGCTTACTGGACAGAAAATGCTTCTTGCTGGGCATTATATTGATTTCTTTTAATTATTTTAGCTTTCTCATCGATGTTTATAGGACTGCCAGTTGGGATTTAGCATGTTAAAAATTGATGCAATAAGTTTATAATATTGTCAGATGCTAAGTTACTTCGGGTCATGGGATTGAAAATGCTTTCGACTTCTTTTTTTTTTGGTAAGAAGGTTGCTCACTCTTTAAAATAAAAAGTTGACCCAACTTATATATTTTTATTTAATTGAATAGACTCAATAAACACTGAATTTTTATTTCATTAAAATAACTTTATAACGTAGTCTCTTTTATAATTAATTTAAGCGCTTGGTAATTAGTAGGCACTTTAATTTTACATAATTGCTTGTGTGCGCGATGTTTAAACATTCAATAAATTAACTCAATAATCTCATACCACATTAGTTTTAGTTAATTTTTAATTAATCCTTTGCTAAAATTGCGAATTTGCTTAGTGTGATAGTTGACTTTTTAATATTTTTCAAGAATTAATTTTTTCAAATGTAGTAATTTCTCAAAAATATTGCAAATCATTTATTGTCATGATTTCGAATTAGTTTGCGAGGCGTAATGATGATGTTAATAAATTTTATTGTTCGATCACGCATTCACTTGCGTAGCGTGGTTATAGACAACATAATTTACCCAAAAATCATTTTAAAAATAATTTATAATCAAGATATAAAAGCAAATACGTAAAACATGGAAATCACATAAATCACAGTTTGTCCAGAATTAATCCGAGTCAAAAACTGAGTCTAAGCGTCACAACCAAAGTACTCACCATTCTCAAGGCATAACAAAGTAAAGAGATATTGCTTCAATTTAAAACACAACACGATTGCTCCTATTCCTTAAAAAACTAACTACACCCAGTTCAAATAAAACACTTGGAAAAGAACCGCAACACAAAAAAAAATCTAGGGGAAATTACTACATTATCTAACAAAAGAAAATCTTTTTTTAGACTTAAATACCTCAAGAAAATTATCTAATAGATCCATCATTGGTAAAATCCAATATTTGCTACTAAATTTTTTTTCAATTAAACTAACACAACTAAAATAGCATAGAAAGTCACCCAGACAATCTCTTCACCATAACTAATAAAAGCATAAAAGAGACTCTCTGATAGGCCAAATGTCGAAGAATTAAAAGCTCATGGGGTACTCAGACTTCTCCCAAGCTTGGTCCTTCCAATGGTTTTCCATTCCATGCTCCTAAAAAATTTAAAAAATCGACAGTACAAAAATAATACAATTAGAAAAAAAACAAAAACAAAATAAAATAAAGCAATAAAGGTGGGTTGCCTCCCAACAAGTGCTTGATTTAACGTCACGGCATGACGCGAATCATTTTTTTCCTCCACCTCGAGCTTATGAATTGAACCCCAAGTTTTGATTCAAGCTCATGATTATGGTCATGGGGCGGTGGAACGAATCTAACTGGTCCAATGAAATAATGTAGTATTCTACGCTTCTTGGCCTTTTTATGAGGTGTGTAATCCTAATGTTCTGGCAAGAAGAATTCCAGAATATACGCACCGTGTTCCTCATTCTTGACTCTTCAATTGGTTCGGATGACTCTATTTTTTTTTATTTTTTTTTAAAGTTTAACGTTTGACTTTCATTGATATCAACAAAAGTACAATGAGGAGTTCTTTGTAGTAGTATAGACTAACTACTACAATACAAAATCTAAGTATGCTAATACATTCCTTACACTAACGACTAAGGATAGTGATTTAGTTGTCGCAATCCCTTTTTCCATCTCTTACATTTCCTGCCCCGAACATGTATAAGCATTGCTATTTCACGGCATAACTAATTTTCATCAAATGATTTCCCCTCAAATCTGAACATTCCTGCTTCTCCATATGAGTGACACTGTGGTGACAAAAGCAGTAGCCACCACAGCCTTCTGCCACACTTTGCTTCTAGCTTGGCAGCAAATCCATTGGAGTTCAACATTCCAGCTGCCAATTGTCCTATTATATCCCAGCCAACAGCATATTCTAAACCATAGTTTACTAGTAACTGGACAAGTAAAGAATAGATGGCCAAACTCTTCTACAGATTGATGACAGAAAACACATTGCTCCTCCACACTTACTCCAAACTTCAACATTCTGTTGACAGTGGGGATTCGACCTTGAGCAGCCAACCATGTAGTAAACTTATGTCTAGGCAAGACATTTTTTGTTACCATAAGGTTCTTCCATTTCACCCTAGGGAAGACTGGAAGCATAGTATGATATAGAGCCTGTATTTGAAATTTTCCTGATCTACACATACCTGCTAGTCTATGCAAGAGATCCCCTTGCATACTATGATCAGCCAGTATAGGGGTTCTGCAGTCTATAATTTTCCTAACTACCCAAGAAGCATTCTTGGGAGTAGTCATTGTATCAATGTCACAACTCTTTATATAGTAGTAATGAATCCACTTGATCCATAGACAATCCTTTTTCCTTGCCAAATCCCACAACAGTTTAGTGATAGCAGCCTTGTTCCAAATCTGTATATCAATAATATTGAGACCTCCAGCAGTGACAGGTCTGCAAATCCTGTCCCATGCTACCAGTGATCTTCTGACTCTATTTCTATATCATCATCCAAACATAATGTAGAAAAAGTCTTGGAGTGTGGACCAATATGCTCAAACACATGAACTTCAATACTCTCAACATTCTCAACGTCAGTGATACTAGAGTCAACAAAATTTATATCCTCAAAGTCTTTGAGTGGCTCTGGTCTCACTTCTTCAACATTGACATCCTCAAACTGTGGTTGGATAGGTTGTTGATGTTCTAATCTGACCTCACCAATTAACACCTCAAATGCATGCTCTTCTTGGCTACTATCCTCAATATTGACTTGTTGAGCATTAAAAGCTCCAACCACTTGACTCAATTGAGCCTCCAACTTGCGAATAATGCCTCTTGCTTTTCTATGTGCAATTATTTCTCATTGTCTTCTTCGAGAAGGCAATTTGGCATATCCTTGATCTCCTTGAAGTCGACATTCTCAGGTTCTTTGTTCCTATTAACTTTATAAGAAAAGGTAGAACCATCATCTAAGGGGTTGGAGGAAAATAAGAAATATAAGCACAACCATAAAGGCATCATATTTACCACCACACACATTATACATATTCCACAAATAAGATTGAGTTGGTGCACATAATTCACTCTTAGGAATATTTTGAAAATTTTGCCACGGGTGGTTTCCTTCACAATATGCATAGAGACCAATAGTAGAATTATCTACACCTAAATTTTTATAATTCCAAGATGCCATATTTCTCAAATCGATAGTTATAAAAAATACAAAAACAAAAACAATAGAAAACAAAATAAAAGTTCAAACTCGTAACCTAGCAATATACATACATACATACATACATACATATATATATATATATATATATATATATATATATAGCTACAACTACACGGTTAGTCCCCCGGCAACGGCGCCAAAGTTTGACAACGCCCAACTCTAGTCGTAAAAAGGATAATCGGTTGCTGCAAATATAATCTGGTCAAAAAGACTGGAAGTCGAATCCCACAGAGAACTAAGGCTTAGCCGTATATGTTTAATATCACTACAAAGACAAGATTGAAATTTTTTCTAAATTATAAAAATCGAGATTTATATTTCTAACTAATTAACTAGCAAATACTAGAAAACAGTAAAATTATCAACTAACGAGACAAAGTGAACAAATAATTGAAAACTGAAAGTGAATAAACAGCTGAAAATTAACTCGCTTGATTTTTATATAATTGGAATAAGGTCTAAGGTAATGGTTTCCCCCGTTGTTGATTTCCTTAGTTGAATATTTCTTATAGCTGTGACTTAGTTGCCTCTATCAATCATAAATTCTCCAGTTACCATAAATCTCTCTTAAGCAATTATGATAATTTACTAGATGCACTCTCTCAAGCTACGCTATCTAGATTCACATTACAATTCACTTAGATTACACCCGAGGTATCATTATATCTAATCCAACCTCTAAACCCTCGGTTATGACTCTCGTCTATACTCCGGAAGTGATGTTGTTCAAGCAACTACCTAAATATGCACTCTCTCTCAATCAGATATATAATAAATAGGAACGGCTAATTAAGGATCCTTTCAATTAACCACACTCAAAACGTAGTTGAACACATAGAGATTAACAACTACTCAAAACTATATTAATATAACAACCAATTCATCTCCAATGGGTTTCACCAAAACCTTAGATTAAAAGATTTAGCTAGTCATAATAGTATGTAAAACTACAATACTAAAAGTCATAACCAACAATGAAAAATAGTAAGAGGAAAGAAAAACTCGTAGAAGAATTCCTTGTCTTTCTCCTATTGTGTACTTTCCTCCAAGGGTGTTGTCTAACCCTAAAGTAGTGTCCCCCCCCCCCCCCCCCCTCAAAGTGCTATTTTAGGATGTATTTGTATGACCTAGGGTTAATGAGGGGCGAAATTCTTCATTCCAACTTCGGATGGCAGAGCTGGAATCCGCGTATGCCTTCACGTCTAGACGGACTTTGATGCAAATCCGCATCCGCCTTCACATCTAGACACGGACATTGACGTGAATCCAGCTTTTGAAATTCTCCCGTTTTGCGAAGCGCTCCGTGCCTTTGCTTCGCTTCTCTGTTTTGTGCCTTAATTTTTCTCCTTTTTCGCGTCCGCCTTCGTGCGACGCATGAGAGTAGATGAGCTCCCACTCCATTAATTTCTTCTTTTTGTGTTGAATTATCATCTTTTGATCATTTATCATCCAAATTCGTTCCAACACATATGAAACACAAAATGAGTATATTTCACTTCAAAAATTATTTAATCTCACGCGACACACATAAGAATTAATATGCAAATATACTAAAAAATATGAACTTTTCATCATTTATCAGTGGTTGAAAATTTTATTTATACTTATGGTCTTTTCTTGAACTCTTAGAGTCGCTTCATAGTCATTCTTTATAGTTTTGAGTATTCTTTTGTTATTATATTCTTATGTTGAGTATCATTATTTATTATCAAAGTTGGAGATAAATAAGTATTTCTGGTTGTTAACGTATTGATTAGTAATGGTGGAGACTTGTTTTGGTTAATTCATAAGTTAACGTTTGTTTGATATGATATTAAGATGTTTGATTGTTGATTTGAGACAGGGAAATTTTTGGGAGAGTCCAAAAATAAGGGAAACTCTGTCCAATTTTCTGTAAAATATCAGTGAAACTTACTTGGCGTTGCACTTAAGTGCCGGTCATAATCCTAAATTGGGTCCTGACATATATACACTTTAGAAATTAAATGAACATCTCTTTATATTAGGAATAATTATTTGTCATCCTTATTTTCTCTCCCTCATGCGCTCTCTCTTTCTCTCTCTACGCCTCTCTCTATCTCTCAATCCTTAATTCCAGTAATGTAGAGCAATGAAAAAGAGAGCATCAAATCCACCATGGCAGCCATTAGAAAGATTTAAAGCTTTGAATTCGAATTTGGATTTTCAAAAATCATTATTTATTTTGATTAGGTGTTGTTACAAACAATTGGAAATATTGTTTGGAGTCTATATCTCAATTTTGAGGGTGTTTTGGTGAAGACTAGACTTGATTTTGGCTGAATTTTAGATTGAAGAAGAAGACATGACATACATTAGGCTGAAGAAATTGTAGTAAAGTTGTAGTAAAATTATAGAAAAATTATATTCTCTTGTTTATATATTTTTTATTTAAATAAATCGGTAAAAATAACGTATAAAAATTATAGATAAGTTGTATAATATATAATTAGTTGTATTAAATTATATTTACTATGTATAAATTAGATACAAAATATATATAATACATATTATATAAAACTTGTATAAAAATTTGGCATCCATTTGAGTATTAGAGGTTTGTTGTTGGATCAGCTTGACAATGTAGCGGATGATTGTTCTTTACTGCATGGACCCATAAACTGGGATGATCACAAATTGAAAGAGGAAATGTTGCTAGAGGACCATCGAATTTATCTAACGTGATGTTGCCTTTAAATTCACTTTCTTTACCTCTTTTTCTCGTTTCGGATGTTGTTCAGATTGATGTACATATGAACGAAGCATAGCCAGTTGTTTCACAGTAATAATATACTAAATACACGTACGAAAATAATCTAAATTGCATTCGTTTAGAAGAAAAGGGAAGAGAACAGAGAAAAACGAAAAATGATGTAACTAAATACCTTAATTAAATGCACAAATATTGAATTGAAAATATTTTAAGGTGAATAATATATATTTCGTAACTAAAATTTGTGTAAGTTGGATAAATACCAAAACATGAATATTTTTCGTAAAGAGTTTTTTTTTTTCTGGTTCACTAGGCAAACGCCTAGGGTTAATTTTCATAAATAATAAAAAACGAAAAATACAACAAATAGGAGAAATAAAATAAGGCGGATTACATTGGTTATGTTACCCATATAACACATCCGGCATAGACCTTACCTTAGCTATCCTATTGAGGCAAATAAAGCCTTCTGGATTAGCAAGCATGTAAAAAGAAAGAGCTCGCGAGAACTAAGAATTGAATGATCATCACAGAGTTTATAACATGCTCTGTGATGATATTACATAGAATAACACTAATGTGATGGTAAAATAAACAGATGAAGTGACCATAAAGATGCCCTCTTTTCTCTTTCGTTGTGAAAATTTCGATTTGTAATATGCTGTCTTCTTCCACAAAATTTTTCAAAAGTACTTCAAAATTCATGTTTTGTTCTTCGGGCGATTGGATTTTGAAAGTATTGTTTGAGCGACCTGTTTTTGTTTTGCATTTTGCATTGGGGGCCTCCTTATGTTTACGTCTTCGAATATCCTGCCGTCCCAACTTATTTCCCTTTGACGAGACATCTTATTTATTGCTCTATGCAATGGTGACAAATCTCCTTTTCTTGAAGCGTCTGCTTGGTATTCCTTTAGGATATCCTTTTCTTCCCCTTCTTCATATATATATCTTCCATCGCGTAAAAAGTTTTTGAAAAGTATATAAGTATGTAAAAATCCCTATTCCAATCAAGTCGGGCTCAACCTCTTATTAAAGGGCCAGTATGTTGGATTGTGTATAGGTGTTCGTAACACGCAGCGGAAGACAAAACAATCCTAGGCAGATCTTTTCGTATTTAAACTTTATTTACATGTCAAAAATCAGATCTAAGACATACCTGGTAAAGAGAGTCTCGTTTCAAGTTCTTCGATAGTGCGAATACTCTATGCGTATCCACACCGAGATCGATTCTTGCTATCAACTCTTTGATCAATGAAAATCGTGAACAAATTGAATGAAGAATATTGTGTTGAAATTTTTCTTAAAACTCTCAACTCAAATTAGAAGAACAAGAAACACTTTTCTTGTAATTGTATTTTATATCTTGGCTTTGTATTGCACTCTCACTTTCACAAAAGTATTTTTCTTCTAAAGAAAAATTGGTTATATCAAATTTTCTCCATCACCCTTTATATAGCATCACTTATAAAACCCTATTTCTATTTGGTTGAGGTAATAATTTACTTTGGGTAAAAATCTAATTCCAAAAATAAACTTTTATGGAAATTTTTAAGTATGAAAAATCGCAAACCCATTCTTAATTGACGCGGCCTTCTACTTGGACTTTCCATGCCCAACGTCAAAGCTGGATAGTAATATGAAATCCAATTCAATATTGGATTTCCTTATAAGTCATTAATTGATACTTTGCCAACAGGAAATTGGAATCCCATAACAAATAGATTTCATGTAGCCGACGTCTCTCCTGCGATTTTCGATCCAATTACAAATTGGATACTTTATTAATATTTGATATAACGTTTTCTTATATAATATAAGTATTATATATATATATATATATATATATATATATATATATATATATATATATATATATATATCACATATATTTCAATCAAGAGATATAATTTAATTTATATTCCAAATAAAAACTTCAATTTGTTCACAATATTTATTATATCCTCTGTGCTAGCAAAGAATATAATAATATTTCATTTGGACTAATAACTAAATTTAATTGACTAATTAAATTTTTTAATTTAATTATCAAATAATTTAATTAATCCTTTAGCAAATACAGAACACTCGTTGGTGTGCGACCTCATAGGTTCAATACTAAACCGGTAGTAAATTGATCGCATCAATATACTAATCAAGGGTGGCGTCTAGAAACACTCGTTAACGACTGGATAACATGAAGTATACAATTTACTCTCAAGAACTAGTAGAAAAATAATGTAGCAATTCCTTCTATCCTTATAGCTCTAGATCACCCTAGGATATGGTTGAACTGTCAAATCCTAATAGGTGACCAACTATGTGTTCATGTCAAATATAATAAACCATTGAATGACCTAAGAAACTCCTTTCTTCTTTCACTCAATTGCCCTGGCCAAGGTCTTAGTTTGGTCGTTTATAATTCATGACAACATGGAGCTTAAACTCATTACCAAGAGTTGACAGATTCCATCTTGATCAATCATCATTTCTACAAGAATTTAATCGTACCCAATGTCCATTAAACTATCGGGGCCATAGGTGTCTAGTATCAAAGCACAATAAATAACTTCGATCTCAGGTCAAAGGAAAATCTTAAGTCACATTCTTCCAGAAAATATTCTATTGACAATTTATGGTAATTCTAACAATTAGGAATTATCCAATGAGTCGGTTCAATGATCATATCTCTATATGCATCATCTATCTATGTAATTTAGTTAATGAGATCAACTAATCTTTATCCCAAAAACGATGACATAAATATTGATCTAACCAGATTACTAGTGTCCAAATCAATAATCCTATGATCAAGAACAAATTTTGATTAAATTATAAGAGACTTTGCTCTCATTATCATGATCTCTATCGCGATGACAAATCTCAAAATTTAATCAAGGACCTTATCAAATTAATCAAGTAATTAATAATAATGATAAAAGAATATCAAATGCCATATATTTATATCAAATGACGTTCACAAAAATATATTCAAATTGTCAAATATGATATTGGATCTAGAGCATATATATTATATCCCTAACAATCTCCCACTTGCACTAGAGCCAATCGCTCTTGTACTTCATCCCTAATTTCCACTTGTGCTTTTCAAACTCCTTTGCGCCAAGAGCTTTAGTGAATGGGTGTGCAGTATTTTCCTTTCCATCAACCTTTTGAATCTCGACGTCTCCACATTCAATGATCTCTCTTATCAAGTGATACCTTCGCAGAATGTGTCTGGATTTTTGGTGTGATCTTGGTTCTTTTGCTTGAACAATGGCTCCAGTGTTGTCACACAACAATGGAACCGCACCTTCTATTGAAGGAACCACACCAAGTTCTGTTAAGAACTTTTTCATCCATACAGCTTCCTTAGCAGCTTCACTAGCTGCTATATATTCTGCTTCAGTCACTAAATCAGCTAATGTAGCTTGTTTGGAACTTTTCCAACTCACTGCACCACCATTTAAGGTAAATACATAACCAGAAACAGATTTGCTATCATTTCTATTTGAGGAGAAACTTGTATCAATATGACCTTCAAGTTTCAACTCAGAATCCCCATAGATGAGGAATTTATCTTTAGTCCTTCTTAAGTACTTAAAAATGGTCTTCACCATCTTCCAATGTTCCTCACCAGGATTTGCCTGATATCGACTAGTCACTCCAAGTGCATAAGCCACATCAGGACGTGTACATGTCATGGTATACATGATAGCTTCCACTGCACTAGCGTATGGGATCCTACTCATGCGTTCTCTCTCTTCAGGTGTTTTAGGACAATCCTCCCTACTGAAAGTAATTCCAGTGCCTCTCGGTAGATAGCCTCTTTTGGAGTTATCCATGTTATACATCTTTAAGATGGTATCAATGTACAAAGATTGGAAAAGTCCAAGCAACTTCCTAGATTTATCTCTATAGATCTTTATCCCTAATATATAAGCCGCTTCTCCCAATTCTTTCCTGGAGAACTGTTCAGATAGCCAAATCTTGGTACTTTGCAATGCCGGTATATCATTCCCTATTAGCAATATATCATCAACATACAATACTAAGAATATAATTGTACTCCCACTAACCTTTTTGTACACACAAAGTTCTTCTTCGCATCTAACAAAATTAAACTTTTCAATTGTCTTGTTAAAGAGAATATTCCAACTTCGAGAAGCTTGATTTAGTCCATAAATGGATCTTTGTAGCTTAGAAATTTTATTATGATCAAACGAATAAGTGAAACCTTCAGGTTATGTCATGTACAAATCCTCTTCTAGCTCACCATTAAGGAAAGCTGTTTTCACATCCATTTTTCATATTTCATAATCATTGTATGCTGCTATAGCAAGAAAAATCCGAATCGATTTGAGCTTTGTCACGGGAGAGAAAGTCTCATCATTATCGACTCCTTCTTTCGGACAATATCCCTTGGCAACAAGACGGGATTTATAGGTCTCCACCTTTCCGTCTGCTCCAATATTTTTCTTAAAACCCCATTTACAACCTATCGGTTTTATATCCTTTGAAAGTTTAACTAAAGTCCGTACTTTGTTTTCCTTCATGGATTCTATTTCAGATTCCATGGCCTTTTTCCACTTCTCATAATCAGAACTTTGTATAGCCTCTTCATAGGTCTTAGGGTCATCATCATTATGATCAACCTTATTTGATACATCATCTTGCACCATTAAATTTAATCTAGTTGGTACATGACGTTCTCCTGTAGACCTTCGAAGAGTACTTGTACAACATGTTCACCTTGTGTTGGATTTGGTTGTTGTTCAATTTGGTTTGGAACTATTTCATTAACCTGTTCTTGAACTTCATTTAGTTCTTGAACTTCAACTGTTGAAGATGACAACTTCCTTGGCAACTTCAAAATATCCAATAAAGGTTCTTCAACTTGGGTCTCATGATCTTTATATTGTGTTGATTCATTAGTTTCTTGATCTTCATCAAGTTCTATTTCTTCATTATAATTTCCTTCTAGAAAAAATTCCCTTTCCAAAAAGGTTGCTCCTCTGGCCACAAACACTTTATGGTCAGAAGGGTGATAGAAATAATATCCCATTGTTTCCTTGGGATACCCAATGAACCTACACTTATCAGATCTTGAGTCAAGTTTATCAGACTGTAGTCTCTTAACATAAGCTGGACAACCCCAAACTTTAGTATGTTTAAGGTTAGGCTTACATCCTTTCTATATCTCATATGGTGTTGCAGAGACTGACTTAGTGGGAACTTTATTAAGTAAGTATGTTGCTGCTTCCTAAGAATATCCCATAAATTTATTGGAAGATCAGTGAACCCAATCATACATCTCACCATATCTAATAAGGTTCAATTTCTCCTTTCAGAGACACCATTGTGTTGTGGTGTTCTTGGAGGTGTCCACTGTGAGAGAATCCCATTCTCTTTGAGATATCTTGTAAAACCTTCACTAAGATATTCTCCACCTCTATCAGACCTTAGTACTTTGATACTTTTACCAGTCTGCTTCTCAACTTCACTACAGAACTTTTTGAACATTTCAAAAGATTCAGACTTGTATTTCATAAGATACACAAAACCATATCTTGACATATCATCAGTGAAGGTGATGAAGTAAGAATATCCACCTCTAGCTTGAATTTTCATGGGCCCACAAACATCTGAATGAATTAGTCCCAATAATTCAGAGGCTCTTTCTCCACTTCCAGTATATGGATATTTGGTAATTTTTCCTTTGAGACAAGATTCACAAGTTGGATATGATTCAAAATCATACTTGTCAAGGTACCATTCCTTGTACAACTTGTGAATTATTTTCTTTCCAATATGACCAAGCCTACAATGCCAAAGGTATGTTTGATTTACATGATCATCTCTTTTCCTCTTAAGACTTGAAACATGCATAATCGAATTAGCATTCACATTAGGTAAGTCATAAATGTCATGTTGGAGATAGCCATTCACATATAAATTATCACTATAATAGATAGAGCAAATACCATTGCCTATATTAATACGAAAACCACGCTTGTCTAACATATAAGCTGAAATTATGTTCGAAACAAATTTAGGAACGTAATAACAATCATCCAACATAAGTACTTTGCCCGTAGGCATTATTACATAAATTGATCCTACAGCTACGGCCGCAACTTTTGCACCATTTCCAACTTGTAGATTAATTTCTCTTTTCCTCAAGTTTCTACTTATCTGGAACCCATACAACAAATTGCAGATGTTATAACCACTGCCAGTATCTGATACCCACAATGAAGAATTAGTAGTAGTTAAAGAAACCTTGAAAACAATTTTCATTGCAGTCTTACCTTGTTTCTTGTCCTTTAACGTTGCAAGATACTCCTGGCAGTTTCTCTTCCAATGTCCTATTTTCATACAATGAAAACATACAACATCAGTTTGGTCAGCTTTGCCTTCTTTTCCTTTAGGTTTGGTCACACCACCCTCGGGCGCAGTAGGCTTTTTCTTGAGTTTACTTTTACCATTACCATTCTTCTTAGAAGAATTTCCAACCAACATGATAGTTCCTTTCTTCTTCTCAGATGCTAGTTGATTATCATAATCAATCAGGATGTTAATCATCTCATGAAGATCACAATCCATTTTATTCATATTGAAATTAATAACAAATTGTGAGAAGGATTCTGATAGTAACTGCAAGATCAAATCTTGAGAAAGCTCTTTTCCCAGTTTGCACTCCAACTTCTCAAGTTCTTTAATAAGATCAATCATGTGATTGACATAGGGTCCAACTAGAGAGCTTCTAGCTACTTTGGATCCAAATAAAGCCTTAGATAGCTGGTATCTAGCTGTCCTACTTTGTGTACCAAACATCTTCATAAGATGTTCAATGACTGCAGTTGGATCCATGTCCTGATGTTTACTCTGTATATTAGAATTCATAGAAGCGAGAATGATACATTTGGTAGTAAGACATTCTTCCAAGTATTTCTGATAAATCTTGGTAGCGTCATCATCATCCTCATTTGGTACTTCCTTGGCAGGCTTATTGATCACATCAATAAGCTTTTCATGCATGAGATCAATTCTAAAACTTCTATACCAGTCATCAAAGTTTGGTCCTACCAACTTTTTCGTCTCAAGTATTCCACGCAATGATATAGCAGACATATTGAGAAATCTAAACTATAGAAAAGAAAAGGCAATAATATAAGAACATATTTGCATATATCATAAAGATATGGACTTTATCTAAATGATATTTCCACTAATTGTGTTAAACTATTTAACCTCATTATAGTTTATGAAATCTTTATTTCTATTAATGGTGTAAATGAATCCTTTAACAATATATATGAGCCCCTTGGAAGTCAAGTCATTTCTCACATATATTTTAAAGGTAGGTCTTTTACCAATTGTATCCCATACAATTTCCTTAAATAGCTCTATGTCAAATAGTCCCCTGGTCGTCAGGTCGGTCATGTTGGCATAGTTGAGTTTATACTCCCCCAGGTAGTCCAGGCGATTAGTCTAAAATTGAATAATTCTTTCAATCCATACATCTAATGCAATAAATAATTTTAACATATTCTCGAACTATAAGTCTCCTGGTAGTCGGGCCGCTCCTTATAAACAAGAAATAAGTAAAATTATTTACCTTGATGGATAACTCTATAATAAAATATCTTACATTTTATTATTTAGAACTCAAATTTTAGTTAGAGGGAATTGTTACTAAAATAATTTTTAATAACATGAAGATCAAATCTTTTATAGCATGTGAATTTAGTTCAAGTTGTCTACATGTTTGGTCCTAAATTGATTTACATCACATGTAAAAAATAATTCAAAGTTATGTAATGAACAAGCACATGACATAAAAATAAAATTCAACATTCTTCTAACATGTTTAATATATATATATATATATATATATATATATATATATATATATATATATATATATCACATGTATCACAAAAAAAATAATTCATGCCAGAATATCATTATTAATTAACATCTCGTGAACTAATAACAATTAAAAATAACCATAGAATCATGCAATATATTATAGATTCCCCTTGTATCTAATACAAAATTTTAAATTCAAGTTATGAATTATTCAATAGTTATATGAATGCATATTTTATCCACAATAAAATAATAGCAACATTCAAACAATTTGACTATTGCACAAGACACGTGTATTATGGTTTGAACTCTTCAAATATAATATTAAAATATTTCGTAAATAAATTTTAGACACAATAAACCACCGCTCTGATACCACTGTTGGATTGCGTATAAGTATTCGTAACACGCAGCGGAAGACAAAAAAATCCTAGGCAGATCTTTTCGTGTTTAAAATTTATTTACATGTCAAAGATCGGATCTAAGACGTACCTGGTAAAGAGAGTCTTGTTTCAAATTCTTCGATAGTGCGAAGACTCTATGCGTATCCACATCGAACCGATCCTTGCTATCAACCTTTGATCAATGAATCCCGTGAACAAATTCAGTGAAGAATATTGTGTTGAAATTTTTCTCAAAAATCTCAACTCAAATTAGAAGAACAAGAAACACTTTTCTTGTAATTGTATTTTATCTCTTGGCTTTGTATTGCACTCTCACTTTCACAAAATATTTTTCTTCTAAAAAAAATTGGTTATATCTGTTATGAAATAATATAAAAGACAAGAACAATAACTCAAGAACAAGAGCAAATAGAGAGAAGAGTAGAGAGAGTTCTTCTTATTGATACTTAGAGAATGATATGAGTGATTTACAATGGTAGAGGGCACCTCTATTTATAAAGAGGAGGATGATTTAGCTACCAAGAATAGAACTCTAGAATCTCTCTAATTAAAGACATTCACCTTAAATAGAAGTGTATTTATAACACTCCCCCTTGAATGTCTATTCAATGATGTGCCTCGTTAAAACCTTAAAACCAAAACCCAATGGGAAAAATTAAAGTAAGGAAAAAGAGTACACATGTTTGAATATGCGCCTATTGGTTGCCTCGTTAAAAACCTCGCAAGGAAAACCCGGTGGGACAAAACCTTGTAAGGGAAAAAGAGTGCAACGCGCCTTAACTCCCCCTGATAAGAACATCAATTTATGTCCTTAAGTCTTCGCATCCCGATCTTGTGAACTAGCTTCTTGAAGGTTGACTTTGGTAGAGATTTTGTGAATAAATCAGCCATATTGTCGCTTGAACGAATCTGTTGAACATTGATATCACCATTCTTTTGAAGATCATGTGTGAAGAATAACTTTGGTGAAATATGCTTCGTTCTATCTCCTTTTATGAATCCTCCCTTCAATTGAGCTATACATGATGCATTGTCTTCATACAAAGTTGTGGGTAGTTTATCACACTTCAAACCACATTTGTCTTGGATATGATGTATTATCGACCTTAACCACACACACTCCCGACTTGCTTCATGAATAGCAATTATCTCGGCATGATTAGATGAAGTAGCCACAATTGATTGCTTAGTCGATCGCCAAGATATGGCGGTTTCTCCACAGGTAAACACATAACCCGTTTGAGATCGAGCCTTGTGTGGGTCGGACAAATATCAAGCATCAGCATAACCAACAAGATCCGGGCTGCAATTCTTGCCATAAAATAAGCCCATATCGGTAAATCCCTTTAGGTACCGCAATATGTGTTTGATCCCATTCCAATGTCTCCTCGTAGGAGCCGAGCTAAATCTTGCTAAGACATTAACTGAAAAGGATATGTCAGGTCTTGTAGTATTTGCAAAATACATTAGTGCGCCAATTGCGCTAAGATATGGTACTTCAGGACCAAGTAGCTCTTCATTCCTTTCTTGTGGTCGGAATGGATCTTTGTTCACATCAAGTGATCGAACAACCATCGGTGTACTTAAAGGATGTGCTTCATCCATGTAAAACCGTTTCAGTACCTTTTCTGTATAGGTAGATTGATGAACAAAAATTCCGTTTGCCAAATATTCAATTTGCAAACCAAGACATAGTTTAGTCTTTCCGAGATCTTTCATCTCGAATTCATCCTTTAGATAATCAATTGCCTTTTGGAGTTCTATAGGGGTTCCAATAAGGTTTATGTCATCGACATATACGGCAAGTACAACAAATTCCGATGTTGTTTTCTTTATAAAAACACACGGGCAAATGGCGTCATTTATATAGCCTTCTTTTAACAAGTACTCACTAAGACGATTATACCACATTCGTCCAGATTGCTTTAGACCATACAAGGATCTTTGCAATTTAATTGAGAACATTTCCCGAGATTTTGAATTATGCGCGTTTGGCATCTTGAGTCCATCGGTAATTTTCATGTATATCTCATTATCAAGTGAGCCATAAAGATAGGCAGTAACTACATCCATTAAGTGCATGTCAAGCTTTTCATGGACAGCAAAACTTATGAGATAACGAAAGGTTATCGCATCCATTACAGGAGAATATGTCTCTTCATAATCGACACCAGGCCTTTGAGAAAAACCTTGTGCAACAAGGCGTGCCTTATATCTTTGTACCTCGTTTTTCTCATTCCTTTTGCGTACAAAGACCCATTTATAGCCGACAGGCTTAACACCATTAGGTGTTTTAACTATAGGGCCAAAAACTTCACGTTTTGCCAGCGAATTCAATTCTGATTGAATTGCTTCTTGCCACTTTGGCCAATCCTGTCTTTTTCGACATTCTTCAACAGATTGAGGTTCGAGATCCTCACATTCTTGCATAATGCTAGATGCTACATTATAAGCAAAGGCATTATCCACCACAATATCCACTCGATTAATATTTGCCTCAATATTAATTGGATTTAGGGATAGTTCCGTATTTTCCAGAGTCTCGGGCTCAATGGATTCTTCATGAATCTCAGAATTTGTTAAATCATGAGATTCTTTCGTGGTGTCATTCTGATCGTTCTTTTTCCTCTTTCTAGGATTTCGATCTTTGGAACCTAATGGTCTGCCACGCTTCAGGCGTGCATTCGACTCATTGGATATGACACTAGATGATTGTCCAACAGGGACATCAATACGGATTGGAACATTTTCCGCGGGAATGTGGGATTTCGTTATCCTTTTCAAGTCCGTAAATGCGTCAGGCATTTGATTTGCTATTCTTTGCAAATGGATAATCTTTTGTACCTCTCTTTCACAAATAGAGGTATGTGGATCAAGATGAGATAATGATGCATTTTTTCACAAAATTTCCCGTTTGGTTTCACCAACTTCTCCCCCTAATTTTGGGAAAAGTGTCTCATCAAATCAACAGTCTGCAAATCGTGCAGTAAACAAGTCGCCTGTCAATGTTTCGAGGTAGCGAATAATGGAGGGTGATTCAAACCCAACATATATTCCTAACCTTCTTTGCGGACCCATTTTGGTGCGGGATGGCGGTGCAATAGGCACATATACTGCGCATCCAAAAATCCTTAAATGGGATATATTGGGTTCATGACCCAAAACCAATTGCAACGGGGAATACTTGTGGTAATTCGTCGGTCTAAGACGAATTAGCATTGCTGCATGTAAGATGGCGTGACCCCATACCGAAGTGGGACGCCTCGTTCTCATAAGTAATGGCCTTGCAATCAACTGCAGGCGTTTAATTAACGATTCTGCTAGACCGTTTTGAGTGTGAACATGAGCTACAGAATGTTCAACTTTTATCCCGATTGATAAGCAATAATCATTAAATGCTTGGGATGTAAACTCAGCAGCATTATCCAGTCTAATGGACTTGATTGGATTATCTGGAAATTGTGCTCGTAGTCGAATTATTTGTGCCATTAATTTCACAAACGCAAGGTTGCGTGATGACAATAGGCACACATGAGACCATCTACAGGATGCGTCTATCAAGACCATGAAATACCTAAACGACCCACTAGGTGGGTGAATAGGTCCACAAATGTCCCCTTGTATACGTTCCAGAAACGTGGGTGACTCAGTCCCAACCTTTGTTGGTGATGGCCTGATAATCAACTTGCCTTGATAACACGAAGTGCAAGGATATTCATTATTCGAAAGAATTTTGAAATTTTTTAACGGATGCCCATATGAGCTTTCTATAATCCGTCTCATCATGACCGATCTTGGATGTCCCAATCAATCATGCCAAAGTACAAAGGTATTGGAATCAGTAACCCTTTGGTTTACTGTTGAATGTGCCTCAATTGCATTAATTCTTGTCCAATACAGGCCACAAATTAAAGACGGGAATTTCTCAATAACCCTCTTTTGGCCGGAGACATTCTTTGTGATGACGAGTTATTCAAGATTATCTTCATCCATTGTCTCAATATGATAGCCATTCCGGCGTACATCTTTAAAACTCAACAAGTTTCTCTTAGACTTGGAGGAGAACATTGCATTCTCTATGATTAACGTCGTGCCCTTGGGCAGAGTTACAAGTGCTCTTCCGGAGCCTTCAATCAATTTACTTCCCATGGTTTGACATATACACGAACATAAGAATAAACAACTTCAATTCGTTTGTGTCACATAATATTTTCAAAATCTGCTGCTAACAGTTGACTAACAAAATCAGATATGTTATCCATAATTGATTACTTTGCAGTTTGAAAATTTTCAGCGTTTTTCATAAGACAATCGATTATTAAACACACACAATCGATTATTTGCTATTTTTGAAAAACTTCAGATCACACTGTCTTAAGACAATCGATTGTTATGCATAGACAATCGATTGTTGGCTATTTTTGAAAAATTCCAGACCTCACTGTTTCAAGACAATCGATTGTTATGCATAGACAATCGATTGTGGATGATTTTTGAAAAATTCCAGACCTTACTGTTTCAAGACAATCGATTGTTAGACAAAGACAATCGATTGTGGATGATTTTTGAAAAATTCCAGATTACACTGTCTTAATGACAATCGATTGTTAGTCAACGATAATCGATTGTTGATCAATTGTTTTTCAACTTTAATGCGAAAATAGTTGATAATCGACTAGTTTTTCAGGCTAGTCGATTACCCCCACTGGAAAATAAAAGTTTTATTGATATTTGAACATATTGAAGATATTCTAAAGAACTACTGCTAACATTGCTTTATGAACTAACTAATACGAGCTAATGCTAATGACTATTAGTTTATTCACTAACTAATACAAATAAGTAGAACAAAATCAAATAACTCCATCTTCTTTCATCACGGACCCATCGCCGATTAGGTGGTCTATTTTCCCCTCGGGTTGCTCAAAGAAGTCTACCACATCCAGGTGGGTGATGTCCTCATCGTCGTCATAGACAAAATTTGTTTCAGGGCCTTTTCTCTTTCGAGATGCTTGATAAAGGTCAACCAAGTGTCTTGGTATACGGCAAGTCTTTGACCAGTGCCCTTTCCCACCGCAACGATAACATATCGTTTCTGAACTATTTGCCTTAGGATCTTCATGACCCCGTTTCTGCTTTCGGCGGTTATCTCTCTTCGGGGGGTGACGGACTTCTTTGGAATTTCTTCCTTGTCTACGTCCCTGGCTATGACCCCGTTTACGACCATGACCATGGTCCTTTTCATGTTTGGCATAATGAGAGTGCACCTTATCTGCTTCAGGCAGTGGTGTAGACCCAGTGGGTCGATTTTCATGATTTCTCATGAGCAGGTCATTATTTCGCTCAGCCACTAGTAGAAGAGAAATCAGTTCAGAGTACTTTGTAAAGCCTTTCTCTCTGTACTGTTGTTACAGTACTATATTGGAGGCATGAAACGTTGTAAACGTTTTCTCAAGCATATCATAATCGGAGATATTATCCCCGCATAGCTTCAATTTAGAAGTAATTCTGAACATAGCAGAATTATATTCAGAAACGGACTTAAAGTCCTGGAGCCTCAGATGAGCCCAATCATATCGTGCTTGTGGCAGAGTGACCAACTTCAGGTTGTCATATCTCTCCTTTAAGCCGTTCCACAAGACGAGTGGATCCTTGACGGTGAAATATTCAATCTTCAAGCCTTCATCAAGGTGGTGGCGCAAGAAAATCAAGGCCTTCGCACATTCTTGGGTGGATGCTTTTTCTCTATCTTTGATGGTGTCTCCGAGACCCATAGCATCTAAGTGGATTTCAGCATCCAACACCCATGTCATATAGTTCTTGCCCGAAATTTCAAGGGCAACGAACTTTCTTTTTGTAATGTCAGACATAATCGAAAATTAAATTAGGAAGAGGGAAATACCTTAGATTTTTTCGAGAATGGTTCTTGATACGGTAGAGTCTCGTGCTAATAACGTGTTATGAAATAATATAAAAGACAAGAACAATAACTCAAGAACAAGAGCAAATAGAGAGAAGAGTAGAGAGAGTTCTTCTTATTGATACTTAGAGAATGTTATGAGTGATTTACAATGGTAGAGGGCACCTCTATTTATAGGGAGGAGGATGATTTAGCTACCAAGAATAGAACTCTAGAATCTCTCTAATTAAAGACATTCACCTTAAATAGAAGTGTATTTATAACAATATCAAATTTTCTCCATCACCATTTATATAGCATAACTTATAAATCCTATTCCTATTTGGTTGAGGTAATATTTTACTTAGGGTAAAAGTCTAATTCCAAAATTAAACCTTTATGAAAATTTTTAAGTATGAAAAATCGCAAACTCATTCTTAATTGACGCGGCCTTCTACTTGGACTTTCCGTGTCCAACGTCAAAGTTGGATAGTAATGTGAAATCCAATTCAATATTGGATTTTCCTTATAAGTCATTAATTGATACTTTGCCAATAGGAAATTGGAATCCCATAACAAATAGATTTCATGTAGCCGACGTCTCTCCTGCGATTTTCGATCCCATTACAAATTGGATACTTTATTAATATTTGATATAACGTTTTCTTATATAATATAAGTATTAAATAAGTATATCACATATATTTCAACCAAGAGATATAATTTAATTTCTATTCCAAATAGAAACTTCAATTTATTGACAATATTAATTATATCCTCCGTGCTAGCAAAGAATATAATAATATTTCATTTGGACTAATAACTAAATTTATTTGACTAATTAAATTCTTTAATTAATTATCAAATAATTTAATTAATCATTTAACAATGAATAGAACACTCGTTAATGTGCGACCCATAGGTTCAATACTAAACCGGTAGTAAATTGATCACGTCAATATACTAATCAAGGGTGACATCTAGCAACACTCCTTAACGACCGGATAGCATGAAATATACAATTTACTCTCAAGAACCAGTAGAAGAATAATGTAGCAATTCCTTCTATCCTTATTACTCTGGATCACCCTAGGATATGGTTGAACTTTTAAATCCTAATAAGCGACCAACTTATAATCAACCATTGAATGACCTAAGAAAATCCTTTCTTCTTTCATTCAATTGCCCTGGCCAAGGTCTTAGTTTGGTCGTTTATAATTCATGACAACATGGAGCTTAATCTCATTACCAAGAGTTGACAGATTCCATCTTGATTAATCACCAATTCTACAAGCATTTAATCATACCCAATGTCCTTTCAACTATCATCCTAGGGCCATAGGTGTCTAGTATTAAAGCACAATAAATAACTTTGATCTCAGGTCAAAGGAAAATCTTACATCACATTCTTCAAAAGAATATCATATTGACAATTTATGGTAATTCTAACAATTAGGAATTATCCAATGAGTCGGTTCAATGATCATATCTCTATATGCATCATCTATATATGTAATTTAGTTAATGAGATCAACTAATCTTTATCCCACAAAGACGGTCACATAAATAATGATCTAACCGGATTACTAATGTCCAAATTAATAATCCTATGATCAAGAATAAATTTAGATTAAATTATAGGAGACTTTGCTCTCATTATCATGATCTCTATCACGATGACAAATCTCAAAATTTAATCAAGGACCTTATCAAATTAATCAAATAAATAATAATAATAATAAAAGAATATCAAATGTCATATATTTTATATCAAATGGTGTTCACAAAAATATATTCAAATTATCAAATATGATATTGGATTTAGAATATATCTACTATATCCCTAACACAGTATATATATAGCTCTCAAAGTGGGATAGTCTTGAACTTTTGTCCCCCCTCCCCATTGCCTCATAGACGATACTTTTAACTCTTATCTTGAAGTTATGTCCAGGAAAAGCGGGGGTCAAAAATTAAAAATAATCTAAAAAAATCATATTTCTGCAATTTTTGGTTATCAAAGTTATTATTTTAAAACGGGCCGGCATGCGACTAGCCCATGCACAAGCCTATAAGATGCTCCATGTGACATTTTCTGATTATTGACTACATTCTATCAGTCTCATGGTGCAGAATTCTATCAAAATTGGCATAAATATCTTATATACTTTTTATTGCTTGAAATTTGGCCGTTTAACCAACCTCATCACAGAGTAAATGATCTCCAACTGTCTTGCATTAAACTATTATAGGAAAAATGTTTATTTTATTTTTAATATATATTAGTATATAATATATATATTTTACACGTACTATTTGTATATTTGACTGGTGAATGTAATTATTTTTGGCTAATTGCCTAAATATGTAACTTGCCCCATATCAATTTTTGTACCAGTTGACCAGAAATGACAACTCGCAAAAAGGAACTGGTGTGTCTTGGTTGGCCCAAAGTTTTAGTTGTTTATTCCACATATTACTTAATTCCTGTAACCATTTTTATTAAGAAAATTTTACACCCTATAGAAAAAATTAGTACCTTATTTATATTAAATAAAAATATTATTTTAAAATATTATATCTTATAAATACCTTTTATCCTTTATATCCTACATTTAAGGAATCATATATGCTAAATAATATTTTTCTTTCTCCTTTTTAGTATTTTCTCTCACATAATCACGTATATCTCCTGTATACATGTTCTCTCTCTCTCTCTCTCTCTCTCTCTCTCTCTCTCTCTCTCTCTCTCTCTCTCTCTCTCTTTTGCATACAGTTTACTCTTTTCTCCTACATAACGACGTTCTTAACTATTTTCCCACCCAAATCTACTGGAATCACTACGGAATTACTGGAATTGCTAGCACCCAAAATTTATGCGACTAGTAACTTTTGTTCTTCGATTTTGATACCATTTTTTTGTTTTTATAATTTTTATACTGATTTTTTCATAAATTTCTGAAACAATAATCATTGGTATTGTTTGCTCACCAGGAAGCTTTGATTTTTCTCTTCAATGGCGGATTCAACGCCACACAACAGAGTGATTAGAGGTATACCCACCAAAATTCTCAATTTTGATAGGCCCTCTTTCTCGTTGCAAATAAATCAAGTAGAGTAAGATTTTGCAGGTTTATCAGCAACTCCAGTTGCTGAGAGAAGAACTAAATTACGCAATGACAAGTTGAAAGAAATCCAAGTTGAGAAATCTTCAAAAGAAACAAAAATTCCAATTGCTTCAAAGAGGAAAAAACCTATAGATGATACACGACACCAAAAGGTAATTGCTATTTGTATCAATATGCATTCAAAGAAACTTTTATGTGTTCATAATTATTGAATCATTTTTGCATGTATGATGTTGTATTCATATATATCTGGTTATATTTTTGTACTATTTGGTATACTGTATTCTATTTTTGTTTAAGTATGTATATGCATTCTTATGTATTTTTGTAGTTTCCAACTTTTCAAATTTAATATCAGTTTTACTTGTATTTATATGTATTCATGTGTATTCAGCTTTAGTCCAACTCTTCAAATTTAATATCAGTTCTACTTGTATTCATCTTACTTATTTTTTATGTCATGTGTGTGGTATCTAGTGTTTGGTAGTTTCCAACTTTTCAAATTTAATATCAGTTTTACTTGTATTCATATGTATTCATGTGTATTCAGCTTTAGTTTCCAACTCTTCAAATTTAATATCAGTTTTACTTGTATTCATATGTATTTATGTGTATTCAGCTTTAGTTTCCAACTTTTCAAATTTAATATCAGTTTTACTTGTATTCATATGTATTCATGTGTATGCAGCTTTAGTTATTTTTGTTTGCGATTGTTCAATCTTCCACTAAGTTTTCAAATGTATTAATATGCATTTATATGTATTCATCTTACTTACTTTTTATGTCATGTATGTGGTATCTAGTTTTTTAATATGTATTTAACCTTGTCACCGTATTTAGTCTTCTGTAAGTGTTGATAGTTGTATCGATATGTATTCAATAATTGATTTAGTATGAAATATGAAATGTATTAAAATCTATTAACATGTATTTATTATTATTAATTGCAGGGAAGTAGTTTGTTTGTGAAACACCAGCGAAAATTTGCACCCCATATTAGTGTTTATACTAACACTGACATAGTCTCCCAGCAAAAAAAAAAACCTTACTCCTGTTCAGTACCAACAATTTCGTAATACATGCTTTAGCTCATTTATTCAAATGAAGTAATGTGAAGTTCAACATCAACTCTTCAGATGCTTCATGGCTCTCTAGTTAGAAGGCACTTCTAACAATGTTTTTGCAATATACGTCAATGGTACTGAATTAAATTTCACGTTAAGGGAGTTTGCGCTTGTGACTGGCCTCAAATGTGTTGGTAATGATGAAGATTTTGAGTTTAGTGAAACGCTTCCTAACCGGCTTATTGAGGGTTACTTCGGGGGTGCTTAAGAAGAAATATTTGATGACATGCTTCGATGACAAGACATGGGGTCCTGACAATGATGGTGATGCTTTGAAGATATCTTTGTTGTATTTCATACATACCTTTGTTTTTTCGTCCGAGAAGAACAGTACAAATATACCAAGGCTACATTTTGACTTAGTAGAGAGTGGGCGCTATTATGAATATCATTGGGGTTTAAAAGAATTTGAGATGTTGACAAAATCGATTAGCAAGAAGATGGATACTGTGAAGAAGTATTAAGGGATAGCTGGGATGCCCCTAGCTATGCAAGTATGGTTTTATAAGTGATGTTCTTCTGTTGATTCCAAAATTTCATTCCGAGTTGATGACGTGGTCCCCAGAATACTCAATTGGAGAACCACCGGAAATCAGCCAACCTTTTCTTGTCTGATGAACGACTTGTTCAATGACACCGGAAACATGGTAATATACAAATTGTATCACTCCTATTTTGGATTTTATTAATAATTAATTGGCATATGTTTGCATATAGAAGTATGCAGTTGCATTTATATACATTGTTGATACTCCAATACCTGTTGTAGTTTTTGCACTCACTTGAAAAATACATTTATATACATATACATACAGATGGAAATACTTGTATAATCAGATGTATATAGATATTGATGCATATAGATGTATACTTGCAGGTTTGATTCAATATACATGTATACAAATACATATGGACTAATAATCAGCTGCATAAACTTATATACAATTCCATAGAGATTCTGCATACAGTTGAATACATCTACTGCATACAATACTATTCATATGCATACAACAATATACAGCTGTTGTAGCCTTCATTATTAATTCTTCATACATATGCATATTAATTTCAAATCATCAACTCTGCTTTATCTTCAATATAAATATCATTTTGTATTCAATATCTGCATCTGGAAGTTTTTTAGTTTGACTTTTATTATATTTTTTTTTAGATTGTTTTCAAGGACATCGGTTAAAGCAATATAGAACTTGCCATTATTCAGATTCCTCCTGTTGCTGCCGATGTTGAGAACATACCTACTCCATCTCATTCAGACAAATCGGGAGAGGATTCTGATGACTTTTCTCCGACACCCGATCTTCCACGTAAGAAGAAACATGTTGCAATTGTTAGTCCATCTTCATCACCGCCCCATAAAAAGTGTCAAGGAACACGAAAGGCACCATAATGAAATAGAATATCAGCCCAACATTCCTCCTGTTTGTGTTTCACAAATTGGACATAAAGTTTTGCATGACAATCAGATGCGAGAAGGCCAAAACGATGAAGTATCTTCTTTGAGGAAAGACCTAAATTCATTCAAAGAATACGTGAGTATTTAACCATAGATTAAACATTACAGTTTAATGTTTAGCATTCATATATTTTTGGCGCAATCTTCTAACTGCTTTTGTATTCTTAAGGTTGTGGGAGAGTTCAAGTCTCTATGAACATTGATCAATGATAACTTCAAGAATCTTTCTGACAATCTTCAACACAATAAGCAAACTTAACCCATAGGGAGACATGATGATGGCATTGACACATATGTCAGAGATAATGTTGAGGTTTAACATTCTTAACATATTGAGCATCTATATTTACCTCTATTCAGACACTCTATTAACCTTCGTATGTAAATTCATTCTTAACATAGTGAGCATCTGTATTTACCTTTATTGAGCATATGTATTTACATGTATTCATATCTTGGTTAACTTTAATATGTAAATGCAATTAACTTCTGTAATTAAATGTATTTCAGCTTTATTTATATGTATTATAATTTGTGGTTTAGCATTCTTAACATATTGAGCATCTATATTTAGCTGTATTCATATCTGTATTAATCTCTATATGTAAACGCATTTAACTGTTGTATTTAAATTTTTTTTCAGCCGTATGTAGAGGTATTCTGATTTGTAATTCTTAACATATCGAGCACCTGTATTTAGTTGTATTCATATCTGTGTTAATCTGTATATGTAAATGTAATTAACTGCTATATTTAAATTTTTTTCAGCTGTATGTAGAGGTATTCTGATTTGCAATTCTTAACATATTGAGCATCTGTATTTAGCTGTATTCATATCTGTCTTAATTTATATATGTAAATGCAATTAACTGTTGTATTTAATTGTTTTCCAGCTGTATGTAGATTTATTTTGATTTGTAAATATTAACATATTGAGCATATGTATTTACCTGTATTCATATTTGTGTTAACCTTAATATGTAAAAGCAATTAACTTCTGTATTTAAATGTATTTCAGGTGTATGTAGATGTATTCTGATTTGTAAATCTTAACATATTGAGCATATGTATTTACCTGTATTCATATTTGTGTTAACCTTAATATGTAAAAGCAATTAACTTATGTATTTAAATGTATTCCTATTTGTTAAATCTTCAATTTTTGTAATGTATTCTAGCTAATTATATATATTTAAATGCATTCTAACATTAAGTAACTACACTAACAATGATACATACAACTACCAGAAAACTATATCAGAGGTACCATCCAATATACCATCTACATTTCAAGAAGGTGTATCTACAGAATCTTATGTATCTCGATTTGAACTGGATGACAAGTTTCTTCCCAGTCAAATTCCAGAAACTAGAAATGTGATTCGCTCCAGTGCAAAAAAAGCTGAAGCCACACCAATTCAATCTCATAGGAATCGACGACCAAGTAGATGGAACTCTTTTCCTTATGAGTCTAACTTCGACTCAGGATGTAAGTTATTTTTCAAACTTAAGATTCAGCGTTCATCGTAGTTTTTTCATTTAAAAT